>JANUYF010000001.1:447921231-449121231 GCA_026167975.1 Phrynosoma blainvillii | reverse complement strand
ATTGACTAGAGTGAAGTTAACAACAAACCCTTTATGAGCACTGGTAACCCTCTTCACCTACGCCTTCTTTCTCCAGTATGCATGTAGTAGGTGAAAAGACATTAAAGACCTCCTCTGCTTTCATTTTCCCCTTTGTTCTTTGTTCTCACCTGAAACTCTTTAGATTGTTTAGTCCCAAACCCTGCTACCTCCTGCAATCTGAGCCCAGCCTTCTGTAGCATCAATTTTTACTGGACCTTAAAAGCCTCTCAGCCTTATGAGTGTGCTTATCTGGGGTCTGTACACACTGTCAGAAATAATCCAGCATGAGACCACTTTAACTGTCCTGGCTCAATGCTAGGAAACCATGGGAACTGTAGTTTATTGTGGCACCAAAGCTCTCTGACAGAGAAGGCTCAATATCTCAGAAAGAACTACAGTTCCCATGATTCCCTAGCATTGAGCCAAGACAGTTAAAACAATCTCATGCTGGATTATTTCTGGCAGTCTGTACAGGCCCTGAGTTAACATTTCTCCATTCTGAAACAACTGTGCTGTATTAGCTAGTTATTAGCTAGATACAGACAATTACCAGTTATGTACACAATATGGGCTGTTCCCAGTGAAACTACTGTATATTCACGTGTTCAATAAAATTCTCTTAGAGAGCTCTTTGTGGATGTGGCCTACTAGATTCAATCTTCCTAAGACACTCTACTATCAAAGGAAAAAGACCTCTTACAGACATGTATAGTTAGAATATGTGTGAATTCATATACGTGCTAACAATGGGGTCCAAACATAGAAGGATCTGCATAGTATATGTGTATAATCTCAGTCCTATTTTTACCTAACATTACCACTCTAGAAGCCTTTAAAAAGGCTGTTAAGACAGATCTCTTCCAGCAGGGCTTTCCAGATTAGCCTCTGCTCCGCTGATATTGATATCCCCCATCTACCCCAAGAAAAATAGATGTCTCACCCCCAATTACCTCTAATTTCAGCTAATTTGTTATTTCTTCCACTTTTAATTAGTATTTTATATTGCTATTCATTTTATATTGTTATTGTTTTTAGTTTGCTTCTTTTTTATGATTGGGAGGAGGGTTGGGGTAGGGGATTATTTAGAAATGTGGTTTTTAATTGTATATTGTATTTTATTGTTATTCTCACTTGTTGTAACCTGCCATGATCCTCATGGCTATAAATAAAATGTGTTGTTGTTGTTGTTGTTGTTATTGTTATTGTTATTATTATCTGATTAGTTTTCTTGTCTCAATTACATGCATCTTCTGCCATTTTTCAAGCCTTACTCTTCTCCACTGTTTCCTTTTAGGATCCCATTTCTCAGTGCAGTCGTCCCTCCCAATTTGCAGGAGATCTGTTCTGCCCCCCACCCGAATCAGGAAAATCACAAATATTCAAGCCCCATTGATTTGAATGGTGGTGCACACTGGCACGTGTGATATCTTTCCCACGCTACTTGCCGTCTGCTAAGGACCAAGACTGGGACTCCAAGTCTGCGAACAGGGAGGGACGAGTGTATATTGCCTAAGCTACACTCTTCCATAACATTCCACAATTTTCAGTCTTGGTTCATATGCAAACTATGGCTTGCTGTTACACAACCAAGACTGAGGCTCACATATTGCTTCCACCTATCTTATTTCAATGAGCTATTTCCTGATAAAAAGAAACCAGTATTTACCATTATCCATGTACTGATAGATTTGTTTATGCTTTTACTTCAACTTACCATCTGAAGCAGGTTAATAAGTCTAATATTGGGCAAAATCACCAATTAACTAGTGTCCTTGTGCTCTGAAACTCTGTCACAATCATCAAAGGTGCCCTTTCTGAGGTATCAATACCCGGTAAACTGGCTTCCATCCCTTCCCAAATCTTGACTGCAAGTGTTTTAAGTTCCAAAGCAACTGAACGTCACACCAGTTCATCCACTCAGGTCAGGGGCAATGTATGTCAGTATTAGAGATTACTGCATAATCGCACACATGAATTTGACCTGTTAAAGCAATGTGATCTTGGGAAGCCAACAATAAAAAATTATGTTAAGCAATATGCAAGCTCAGCCATTTTCAGCTAAGCTTAAAAATCTAATTACCCCCTTGTAGGACACTTTACAGACTTGAGGTCGAAAGTCAGATTATACTCTTCTTGGCTCAAGGTACAAGAGTATAAATTGTATTCCTTTTCAAGGTAAAATGTACCTTATTCCACTAAAATGCAAGCCCTGTGGGATTCTTTTCCATCCCTATATCCAGAGGCACACTGCCTTATCCTCACACCCTTTTCCTCCATGAATCTGTCTAATCCCCCTTTAAAGTGCTTCATGTTGGTGAACATCACAACATCTTTTAGCAGTGAATTCCTGTGTCACCATTTTGATGACTAGTTTTTGCTATTTGGATAGTACACCTTTTTATCTGACTCTCCCACCAATCTCCTCACTGGATTATCCCATTTTGCAGTACAGTATTATGAAAGAGGGAGATAAATTTCTGCTTTCTCCATATGGTGTATAATTTTGCATATCCTGTGATGACTCCCATCCCTTATATCAATCAGCTCACAATTGTAAACCGCTTAGACATCCCATAGCGTGATATGAAGCGGTATATAAATAAATAAGCTGCTTTATATGTCTTTTGTCTAAGCTAAAAAGCTGGAGCAACTCTACACTGAAAAGCTTGTGTTTTTAGCTTAGATAAAAGACATATAAAGGATGGGAGTCATAGTAGAGTTGCTCCAGCTTCCTAATCATTTTGATCACCTGTCTCCAGCTTTACAATACATAAAGTAGGGAAGATCAAGACATCTTGCCTCATTTTGTCTCTCCTTGAACATGTTTTCCCTCCTCCAAGCATACCTCCCTCCAGTAAAGATTAACTCTCTGTGGGATGAACCTCTTAACATCATGAGGGGTTTTGGGAGTGTCAGGGAAGCTGAATGTAAAATAATCAGGGGACTAAACTCTATTAAGAGCCTACACTTTTATGCAGGTCACCCAAAGTGAAATACTCAAAGCAGAAACACTAGACTAAGATTTATCCATCTTCTTCAAGGAGTTACAGCAACATCAGCAGAAGAGAACTGACAGCTCCACTGATGAGAAGCTCTAGAAGGGAAGCTACTGGACAGCAACAGCAATGCAAAGTGCCAATGGCAGTGGCACTTAACATAACACTTGTTAGTACTGAATAAAAGGTACACTGGTAAACCACTTCTGAATGTCTTTTATATTGAAAACCATATGAAGAGACAATGCAATCTGAAGCGAGAGTTCTGGAAGGTGTGACTCCCAAGGTTGAAAAGCACTTGAATAGGTACTGGTGAAGAACAAAAGACAAGAACAAATACCTGTAGTTCTATGTCTACAGATGTCACTCGATTAAAATTAAAAGACTGTTCAGTTCCTGAAGTGTTCAGATAAGAAAGGAGAGTCCAGAAATACACAATGCATACTCAGAAAAGGAAATTATGGCCTTGTGTTTGCAAGAGCTGAGGCAAGGCAGTCACAAAACCCCTTGAAGACCTCTCATTCATAGAATTGTTATGAATGAAAGTCAAATTGATGTCATATAATAACAAGAGACAAAAGGCAAGTGACATGGAAAGGGTACAAATGCATACCTACTCTCAAATCACAGAAAAAGTTAAAATACCTAGACTAATTTTTTCAACTCCTTGGAGGAGTTCACTATCGCAAAGACTGGAAATTCCCATTCTGGAGGACAGAACAAAAAGCAACAACACAAACTTATAACATAACAAAGAAATACTACAATATTCAAACACATCACAAACTTTATATGCATAGTCTTTATATCAGAAATCAATAAATCCACAGCTTTCTCAGAATGCCTTACACTGCATTTTTGAAACAGTATTTATTTCCACTTAAGCAGCCACTGTGTTTGATCTTTCCTCATAGGTGCCCTTAAATCTTGTACAGAAAGGCATGCAGTAAATTAAACTGAAGAGTATACCACTGCCATTTTACAGTGAAAGAAATATTAGGAACATATTATGTATGACTGCCAGAGATGTAGAAAAGTTAACAGGAGTTTAGGCTCTTTGGCTGTCTCAAGCAGTAAGGAGAGCATGTCAATGAGTTGCCTTGGGAATGTATAGTTGTAGTAGGAAATACTTTTGTCATTATTGTTATTTTATATATATATATATATATATATATATATACATACATACACACACACACACACACCTCTGTTCAAAGGTAGGCAAAAACTCACTATGAAGTCTAAGAATTAGAAAGAAAGAAATTTCATTGTTTGTGGAAAGAAAAAACGAAAAAAGGTCTTTAATGTGCACTTTCCTATTCAGATTGTGCCACTAGAATCCTAAATTCTGGATTGCTGTTACTATTGTTGCTTACACATACTCCCTGTTCAAGATATGCTATACTCCCAAGCAATCCCTGCTCACAGTCCAGAGCTCCTAATTATCTAGAAGCACAGACACATGCATAACAAATATTACTTCAAATATATTATGTACTATGCACTTCTAATATACTACCAGGAAGGTAAAGCATGAATATGCCCCCATTTTATAAAATGGAGGCAAAATAATTTTCAAAAAAGGCTGCCCAGCAAAACCATAAATGAAATGAGACTAGAATTCAGATTAACATTCACCAGTCTAAACAGAAGATCACAGAGGCCTCAGAATTTAAAAGAACCACAAAATTAACAATGTGGAATTTACATAGTATTACAATGAGATAAGTAACACTACAGTATGTGTATATGTGCCTGCAAATCACCTGTTGACTTACGGAAACCCCATGAATTTCATAGGATTGTCTTAGGCAAAGAATACTTAAGAG
Source organism: Phrynosoma blainvillii (assembly GCA_026167975.1). NCBI lineage: Eukaryota > Metazoa > Chordata > Lepidosauria > Squamata > Phrynosomatidae > Phrynosoma > Phrynosoma blainvillii. The sequence goes on along the minus strand of JANUYF010000001.1, from coordinate 449,116,385 downwards.
GTGGTATTGCCAGTTCCTTCCTCTAAAATATATCCCCTGGCACCTGGCATTTGCTGCCATTCTCCCATCCAAGTCCTAACCAGGGTTGACTCTGTTTGGCTTCCAAGATCAGATGGGAGCTGGTGCCTTTGAGTATTTCGGTCTCTCAACACTAGAGAAAACATAGTTCTATAATCATAAGATTTAAAAGTATGAAGTGCTATGATTCCATTATTACTGGTATCTACAGAGTCAGTTCCAAAGACTGGCATTGGGGAATTCTTGTTCAGCCCCATGACTATTAAGCCATGGTACCTAAGGGTTCCATATTATCTCCCATGCTGTTCAGTATCTATATAAAGCCACTGGGGAAGATCATCACACATTCTAAAATTGGCTGCCCTCAGTATGTAAGTGACAGTCAGTTCTGCTTCTCCTTGCCATCAGAGTTGGCTGTGATGGTACAGATTCTGGACCACTGTCTGTATATTGTAATGGGCTGACTGAGGGCCAATAAACTGAAAATGAACCCCAGTAAGGCAGAGGCTCTGTGGATTTGGGGTTATCAGGTCCAAGAACTGGGTAAATAGCCTGTCATGGATGGTTTTAAACTGTTTGAACTGTTGAAGCTGATTTTATTTCACTGAATTGTTTAATATGCTTGAACTCTGTTTAAATTCTGATCAACTCTGTTTTTTATGGTTTAAATTTTACATTGTTTTCAACTGCTCAATTGATTTTACTTGTGTCCTGCTCTGAGATCACAGGATATAGGGTAGGATATAAATTTGTTATTACAGAAATAAAAACAAATAAATAGCAATCTAAAGATTAAGAAATCCACTATACTCAAACCCTGCTTTATGCTAAAGTCTACACTGTTGCACTCTCATTTTTAGATTCCATTTTAAACTAACAACTGAGTACATTAATATTTTTGACAAGAAAAATTAAAACTCCATGCTTTGACTTCTAGTTATAACTACCTTACACTGAGTTCTTCAGAGGGACTGTGCCAACTGCAAATTCAGCAAAGCAGGAGCCTGCAGACCTCTTCTGTAAAAAATCTAGCCTCAGGGCTACAAAATGCATGCAACATTGCTCAAGCCAAGAATGTGTAAAAACAATATGGTCATTTTTCTACCCAGAGGCAAACATGAGTTCAAATCCAATGTTAGATCCCTTCCAAAACTCTAAATCACTGTTCAAAACGAGTGAACTATAGAAACATTTTTAAAGGCCTCAGATTCATTTATTATTTATTTTTCCCTGTGCAAGATCAAGATACATTATATACCATTTTACTTCAAAGAAAGTAAAGCAAAATGAGCAGACACAAATGTAGGATAGCCAATGCAATCTTAACTCAAAGATGTGCAGGCTATGAGGGTTGAGAATAGGCAAAATTCTTTCCTTCCATATAAACTGGCATTCCACTGGCTGAACTACTTTTATCCCAGCAAAATCCCTTTCTCTTAGCTGATCTCAGAAATCAGGTGGCAAAACAACCTGCCAGCAGTCCAGCACAACTGCCCTAGAACTGAAATCAGCCATCAGAATAGATACAGGGAAAACAAGGGGTGGAGTGAGAGAAAAACCAAATTATGTCTGCTTCAAATCTTTCCCAGAGACAACCATTAAGCCAGCAAAAGACTAGGCTAGGGCAATCTAAGTAATTTCCAACATTCCTAGGCTGGGATGGGCCTAGTCAATAAAGTTTCAGGGCCTTTACAGACTGCCAGAAATAGTACAACTTGAAGCCACTTTAACTGTCCTGGCTCAGTGCTAAGGAATCATGGGAACTGTAGTTTATTCTGGCACCAGAGCTCTCTGACAGAGAAGGCTCAATGTCCCAGAAAAAAATACAATTCCCATGATTCCCTAGCACTGAGCCAGGATAGTTAAAGTGGCCTAAAGCTGCACTATTTCTGCAGTCTGTAAAGGCCCTCAGTGTCCTAGCTTTGGTTCAGATGGCCCACAGCTATTTTGTTGAGTTATGATTACACTCTAAGGGCCTTTACAGACTGGCTGAAATAATGCAGCTTGAGGCCACTTTAACTGCCCTGGCTCAGTGCTAAGGAAGCATGGGAACTGTAATTTATTGTGGCACCAGAGCTCTCAGACAGAGAAGGCTCAATGTTCCAGAAAAAAATACAATTCCCATGCTTCCCTAGCACTGAGCTAGGACAGTTAAAGTGTAAGGAAAGTAGGCATGGACATCGAAGAGGGAGGAGTGAAAATAGGAGGAAGGAATATCAACAATCTGAGATATGCTGACAATACCATAATACTGGCAGAGAACCTCACAGACCTAGAACAACTACTAAGGAAGATCAAAAAGGAAAGTGCAAAGGCAGACCTACTGTTGAACATCAAGAAAATAAAAATAATGACCACAGAGAACTTACACACATTCAGACTAGACAATGAGAAAATAGAAATAGTAAAAGAGTCCTCATATCTGGGATCAAATATTGATCAGAATGGGGATTGCAGCCAGGAAATCAGAAGAAGATTAAGAATGAGGATGGCAGCTATGAAAGAATTAGGAAAGATTCTAAAATGCAAAGATATACAGCTCAGCCCAAAAGTTAGAATCATACAAGCTATCATATTCCCTATTATCATCTATGGATGTGAGAGCTGGACAGTTAAGAAAGATGATAGGAAGAAAATCAATGCATTTGAGATAATGTGGTGCTGGAGAAGACTGCTGAGAATCCCATGGACAGCCAAAAGGACAAAGAAGTGGGTTTAGAGCAGATCAAGCCAGAAATATCCCTAGAAGCCAAGATGACAACACTTAGGGTCTGTGCAGACCGTCCAAAAGGCCCGGGCTGAGGGTGGAGTTGGGGCGGGGCAACTGCAGACCGGCCGCCCCACCGCCACCGTCATGACGCTCGCCCCATCGCATGGCATGTGGCATCAGGGAGCTCTGTTGGTGCAGTGTGTAGACACGCTGCGCCAAAGGGGCACAAAAGAGCTGCCGCCACAGCGCTAATGGTGATTTTTTGCTGCTCCAAAAACAAGCGGCATTTGCCACCTCTTTTTAGAGCGGCACAAAGCCGGATCAGGGCCACGGCATGGGGTTGCCGCAGCCTCAATCCGATCTGCATGGCCTCTAAGACTGTCGTACTTTGGACACATCATGAGAAGGCATGAATTGCTAGAAATGACAATAATGTTAGGAAAGGTGGAGGGAAGCAGAAAGAGAGGAAGGCCACATGCTAGATGGATGGACTTAAAGAGACCACGAATATGAGTTTGCAGGAGCTGGGCAGAGCAATAGAGGACAGGTGGGCATGGAGATGTCTCATCCATAGGGTCACTACCATGGGTCGAGGTTGATGCAAAGTCATTTAACAACAACAAATAAATTGCATCAATTAAGTCAGGGGTAGGCAACCTTTCCCCTTTAAGGGCTGAGGGACTTCAGCTCCCAGAATCCCAGGAGCTATTGGCCAACACGGGACTATTGGCTAACATGGCTGAGGCTTCTGGGAGCTGAAGTCCCTCAGCCCTTAAAGGGGAAAGGTTGCCTACCCCTGAATTAAATGGAATGCGGTCCACAAAAGCTTATGATAAAATGTACCAGCTTGCATCAATCAAAGGGCAACCTTTCCCCTTTAAGGGCTGAGGGACGTCAGCTCTCAGAAGCCTCAGCCATGTTGGCCAATAGCTCCTGGGATTCTGGGAGCTGAAGTCCCTCGGCCCTTAAAGGGGAAAGGTTGCCTACCCCTGTATTACTAGATCCCTTCTACCCCCCCCCCCATCCTTTTATACTCTAAATTTGCAATCCTACATATACTGTTCAGAAAGTGATACTTATTTTTGAGTAGACATGCACAAAATTGCAGCATACATCTGAGATCATATCAAAAAAGATTCCAGCCACTTTGCAATCAAAATAATATGGAAATAATGGTGTAGAACACAGTAGCGCTTGAGGGCAAGATAGTAAGGAAAACTCTTAATTGGTCAATAGGAGTAATAGGGTGAGCTATATCTACCTGTACAACACCACACCTTAAAAAAACAAACTCAGGATCAGTTATCACATTTTTCAGGAGGTATACCACTGTCTGAAAGCACTTTTCTATGTAATGCCAGAAATAGAATAGTCATATCCACAGACCCTTCCTCTACAGATTCAACCATCCACAGCTTGAAAATATTCAAAATATGTATACATTCCGAAAAATCAACCTTAATTTTGCTATCTGGTTTAAGGAACACCATTTTAGTATTTAATTGTATATAATGGGACTTGAGTCTCCACAGATTTTGGTACCCACAGAGTCCTTGAACCAAACCCCAGCCCATTGTACACAAGGGCCCACTGTACATAAATCTTACTCTCTGACAGAAGGGCTTGTACATACACAGATTCTTCTCATGGAGTTAACTGCAAGCCTTGCAACTAACTACTTCCAGACTCAGACAGATTTGTGTAAATGCAAACAAGGGTGCCTTTGCCTTCCTCTGAGGGTGAAAAAGTGTGACTTGCTCAAGGTCACTCACTGAGATTCCATGGCCAAGCAAGGGATTTGAATCCTGCTTTCCAGAGTCACAGTTCAATAATCAAACCACTATATCACACTGGCTCTCTGCATTCTTTATTGAAACCTTAAACGTAAATTGCTCTGAAGCCAGAGCAACTTTCTGCAGCATATCTACTCTGTCGCTGTAGAACAGTTCACAGAAACAAAAGGGGAGCTGGATATCTCAAGATAAATTTGAAAATGGAAAATATCCCTTTAGCTATTACCCTTAGGAACAACATTGGCAGCATAAGAGGTCACCAAAGGAGTACTCCCACACTCACAAAGGAGCAAAGGCTGCACATATTCATTCAGCCAGAAAGGATGTTGTCATGCTTCTCTGCATGAAAAAGTGCTGCAGTACAGAAATGTAAGACACACTACCATTAATTTTTGCACGCAAAAGAAAAAGACACCGCCTGCATTCCCAAACATTATCAGCAATTCAATACAAAGCAACAAGTAAAAATCTTAACATACCTTCTAAAATGTTTAAGGTTTCTTACAAATTCATAATCAAGATAGTTATCATCCATCAAGACATTTATGGGATGAGACTCCCCAAATCCCCAGGATCATTTTACTGAGCACCAACCATTTTTCCATAATGTTCACTCAGCCATCTCAGAGAACCCCCTCCCCATCTCTGATCCCCAGCAGAGCTCACTCCCACTCCCCTACCAAGGCAGTTGCCTTGTAAGAGGAAGATACCAGGATTTCCTCTCAGCTTCCCAAGTACAAACTGGAACTTGTAAAAAAAGAGAGGTGTTCCCCTTCCTCCTTCTCAGGGTAGCAGGGAAACTTGAATATTATGTGGAGTAGTTACCAGACATGAAGGAGATTGACTTGAGCAAAGCTTCAGGTTTCCTTCCTGAATAATTGACCAGATCTTTCCCAATGTTGTGAGGTATTTTGATCATTGCTCAAAAAACGGAGCACAACTTCAATAACTTGATAAGCTTCATGTGCAAACATACTGTATGAATTTCAGTATACATTGTAAAACCAAATTACACTTGGCCCTCCACATTTGTGGCTTTGACGTTTGTGGATTTGATTAATATGTTCTCACTAGGAATCTCCAAGTCCTCCAACACAACTTTGCTGGAAATTGACCATAGAGTTCCACTGGAAAACCTAGAAGTTCCTAGAGAAAACACTGTAGGTCCTCCAACATGATTCTATTGTCAATTTCTGGCAGATGTTGACCACAAAATTGCACTGGAGGACCTGGAGATTCCCAGAGTGGTGTTCTCTTAGGTAAAAAGAATAGTGTTGGGGTTTTTTTTAATTTGCTGTTTTTCCACATTCATGGGGATCCTTCACGAACCCTAACCCCAGCAAATGTGGAGGGACCACTGTACCAATGACAGTCTATAACTAAATACAAAACCTCCATTTGGAAAATAGTTTTGCTTTGACCAATCAAAATGCCACAGATATGTGCAAGCCTTTGAGTCAAAAGGACTCATGCAATAAACTTGCAGGGGGTAACTGTGTTGGCCATTTAGCAAATTCAAACAAAAATCCATCAGTGATACATTTATTGGCCAACCAAAATGCACAGTATACTTGTTGTGAGCTTTTGAAGCCCCATGGGCTTCTTCATCAGGCAAGATGTTACAAACCAAACAGGAGAAAAACAATTGGAGCTTTTAGTCAGATGCCTGCATGTTGTTTCAGTCCTTAGTCAAGATGGTATGGTGGGGAAAATCTTTTTCAGGCAGGCTCCTCCTCCTTCTGGCCATGTGGCAATAGAGAGATTTTCAAAGTCCAGGAAATTTAAAGTCCATTTGCATCTCAACAGGGACCCCTCTTTTGCTATCCACTATGTCTCCATTCCAGTGAGGTTACAGGTCTCTTTGTAGACAGAGACCCATGGATTGTTTACTTCAAATTTTAAAAGGCAGAATCTATTTCCATTACCAATGGATGTCTTCACTACGGAATTCTGAAGCAGGCATCTGAATTGTAACATTAAGTATTTTTAGTCCCACAGGGACACACATGTCCCCAGCCACAATTTGCCATGTTCTGTGTATCATTAGAGATGTCCCAAGCAAGAAGAATTGAAAAAATCACATCCACTGAAAGAAAAAGCTATTTTACTTGCATGTTCATTCTTTCAGATTGGAAAAGATGTAGGAACTTTACAACAATTCATAGGAATAGAAGTTGTACTGAGAAGACGGTGCCCAAACAAGGTACCTGAAAATCAAGGGGGAAAGATTTTCTGGGCACATTCAGATATTCCACTGAATCAGACTTTAAATACATGTCTTTGTTTCAAGCTACGATATCTGTTATCTTATGAATACTTTATCAACTGTTACAGATATAGGATGAATTACACACTTTTATATTATGCCTAAGAGGAGAGTCTTCCTTAGAAAGCCTAAGCAGGCACAAGAAATCACACGCATATATAATTAAAGAAAGACAAAGAAAAAATCCCTTTTGATGTAGTTTTATCAGGGGAAAACATAAATCAGGCTACTTTTGACTGCCCTCCTTTTAACCTTCTGTGCTTTTGCTAAAGCTTCCAGATTCAAAAGCCAGTACAAAAGAGACCACCATCATGATCAAGATATGGCCTTGCGCCTATTATAATGATCGGATTGAAGGGTGATACCAAGCCTGTTCGTTCCTAGGATGGTAAACCTGTACCAGGGCTCAGCAGGAAAATATCAGATTTGAGTCTAGAGATAGCAGCAGTGATTTGCTACTTTTGAATTCGATAGTACAAATGGACTGTGCACAATTCTGGAGATGAGGATACACAACACCATAAAACATGAGCAGAAGTTGAGGTTATGTCCCCCAGTTTCTCAGCCAATAACATATAAAATTGGGACACAGGCTGCATCCTCATACCCAATTTCAGTAATGTAGCTTACCATATGTTTCAGGATTTAGCTGCACTGAGAAAAGTAACTGTCAACAGAAGCATAATAAAAGATTGTAGGAAAATTTGACCTAGGACAATGAAACGAAGCAGGAGAGTGAGTGACTGAATTTTTAAAGGCCAACAGATTATTCACTACAAACACATTTTTCAAGCAACCCAAGAAGTGACTGAATATATGGACACCACCTGATGACCAACACAGAAATCAAATAGATGACATAACTGGGAGCAGAAGATGGAGAAGCTCCATTCTGTCTGCAAAAACAAGACCAAAAGCAGATCGTGGCACAGACCATGAACTGCTAATATAAACCAACTATCATGCCAAAATATAACCTGAAGAATATCCTTGTAAAATTTAAAGTTAATATAAAATAGACTTGCACTATTAAACCTAATCAACTGGGAGCCAGAAGAACTCTGGACTGCAGCCAAAGATGTTGTCAAAGAGGAATGCAAAATGGCATTATCTACAGCCAAAATGAAAGAGGCTGCGTGACTAAGTGGATGACAGATGAAATTTCAAGAAGTTAAGGACAAGAAGCAAAAGGTGACAAAAATAGAATCAGGATCATGAATGACTTCTGCACAGGGATAAGGAGAACTACTATAATAAGCAATGCAGAGAAATAGAAGATAACAACAACAACAACAAAGGAATAACAAGAAGACCTCTGCCACAATATTTGAGAAATCAAAGGGAAATGTAAACTTTACATGACTAAGCATAAATAAAAGGCAATGGAAAACAATGCACTAAAGAACTATGTAAAAAGATGAAAGGATGACAGATTCATTCAGGAAACAACCATTTGAAGACAAACTCCAGTTCTAAAAATAATGAAGTGGAAGCTGCACTCAGAGCACTTAGGAGAAATAAATCACCAGGGACAGATGGCATACCAACAGAGCTGCTTCAAACTACAGAGACAGAATCTGCACTAGTTCTAACTAAAGTCTGTCAACAAATGTGGAAAGCAAAACTATAGCCCACAGACTGGAAACACTAGACATACATTCCAATCCACAAGAAAGGAACACCAGGGATTGCAGTAACCACCTAGACACTGCATTAATTTTTCATGTAAACAAAGTGATGATCAAAATTCTACAACAAAGACTTTTATGATATAGCGAGTGGGAAATGCCGAATGTCCAAGCTGGGTTCAGGAAAGGAAGCAGCACTAGGGATCATTTTGCAAATAAGCACTGGATAATGGACTGCATCAAAAAACTTCAAAAGAAAATCTTTTTTTAAAAAAACAGAATTAGAGGTTTGTCTTCAAATGATGCTTTCTTGAATAAACTAAAATCAACTGTGCTTTATAGATTACAGCAACTCTTTTGATTGTGTAAATCCTGAAAAACTATAGATCGCTCTTAAAGAAATGGATATGCCACAACATTCAACTGTCCTGATACATAAGCTGTTCTCGGGACATGAGGCTCTCATCAGGGCAGAATACAGAGAAACAGAATGGTTTCCAACTGGCAAGAGGGTCAAGCAAAGCTACTTTCATCATCCTATCTATTTAACCTGTACATGACTGTACCATACATAAATCAGGATTACACTTGGAGGAAGGAGACATGAAAACTGGAGGAAGGAACATTAATAATTCAAGACAGGCAGATGACACCATACTACTAGCACAAAACAGCAAAGACTTGGAACAATTACTGAAAAAAGTCAAGGAAGAAAGTGCAAAGGCAGGTTTACAACTGAACATTAAGAAAACAAAAATAATGACAACAGATAATTTACATCACTTCAAAGTTAATGCTGAAGACATTGCAATAGTTCAAGATTTATCATACCCTGGCTGTCATTAATCAGAATAGAGATTGCAGTCAAAAAATCAGAAGACGACTAGGACTCATCCTGAAGTGTAAAGATATATCACTGAATACTAAAGTTAGGATTGTCCAAGCCATCATATTTCCCATTTCTATGTATGTTTTCTGTACAGTCAGCCCTCCACATCTGCGGCTTTCAATTTTGTAGATTTGATTATTTGCGGATTTGATTAATATGTTTTCTCCAAGAATCTCTAGGTCCTCCAGCACAACTCTGCTCGAAACTGACCATAGAGTTGTCCTTGAGAGAGATTCCTAGAGAAAACACTTTTATAGGCATTTGTAGGTCTTCCAGTGTGATTCTATGGTCAACTTCTGGTAGATATTGACCATAGAGTTGCACGAGAGGACCTACAGATTCCTAGAGAGGTGATCCTCTCAGGCTAAGAACATCGTGTGTTTTTTATTTGCAGTTTTTCCACTTTCATGGTGGTCTTTTGCCCCTAACCCTAGTGAATGTGAAGGGACCACTGTATGTTCTACAGATACTGTGAACTGCTAAAAAATAAATAAATGCATCCTAGAGCAAATCAAGTCTGAACTCTCTCTAGAAGCCAAGGTGATTAAATTGAGACTGTCATACTTTGGACATATCACAAGAAGCCATGACTCATTTTAAAAAAGACAATAATGCTTAGTAATGTAAAAGAGAGTAGGAAAAGAGGAAGACCACGTTCCAGATGGATAGACACAGGGCCTTTGCAGACTGCTAGAAATAATGCAGCTTGAGTCCACTTTAACTACCCTGGTTCAGTGCTAGGGAATCATGGGAACTGTAGTTTTTTCTGAGACACTGAGCCTTCTCTGTCAGAGAGTTCTGGTGCCACAATAAACTACAGTTCCCATGATTCCTTAGCACTGAGACAGGGCAGTTAACGTGGACTCAATGTGCACTATTTCTGGCAGTCTGCAAAGGCCCACAATCAAGAAATGCATGGCCCTGAGTCTGCAAGATCTGAGAAGGGCTGTTGATGACAGGATGATGTGGAGGTCTCGCATTCATAGGGTCACCATAAATCCAAGTGTAACCGACAGCAATTAACAACAAGGCCACTGTCAGTATTTCAGTTGTAAAAATACACCAAAAGGTAATATAGTATATTTTCAACATTTTTTTTTGTACTAGGAACACAAAAACATTGATTACTGCTAATACAGTCCACTGACTTTCAGCCAGTGTTCAGATAAGAGTGAGGAAATCAAATTATATTTAAATTTAAATTGTATTGCATAAAGTGATATTATTTGCCTTAAGTAAACATAACAATTCATAATAGAGTAAAATGGTCCATCCCTCTGGGGCACTATTTTTAGTCCTGCATCTTTTACATCCTTCTTTGCTGAAATTAAACACGTCATATAAAGTATCATTTTAAAAATTGAAAACTGATTAGTGCTACTGTGAAATATTCCCTTGCTAAAATATATGAAATAAACCAATCCACTAACTGAGGAACAGAGTAGCTTGCCTCAGGAAGTAAACACATAAAATGAAAGAAAGTTAGCAGTCAATTGGTCAGTCTCTCTTGCTTAACTTCTCAGATCACCTTCTCAGCTAGTTACTCTAGTCCAGGGGCTGGCAACCTATGGCCCGTGGGCCGGGGCCGGCTCAGGTCCCAGCACTTACCGGCCCAGGCGGACCCCTGCCGCCGCGCGTTTTGGCTGGCGTGCAGCCGCGCGCACCGCGGCCGCCATTTTGATTTTCCAAAATGGCGGTCATGACATGTGCAGAGGCGGCGGCGGCGGTGTGTATCACAGCAGCAGCACGCGTGGGGGGGTTGCGTGCGGCGGCAGGGGGTGCGCGCGAGAAAGCATGCACGCCGCCATTACCCCCCCCTCGGCCCGGCGGAGGGGAGGACTTTGGGGGACCAGCCCCTGTCTCAAAAAGGTTGCCTACCCCTGCTCTAATCAGTCTCACTTAATTTAGAAAAGCATGCATTTTACTCACCACTTTATCAGCCAAATAAATCTGTGCAACAAAACCACACCTAAACATGAATTGTCACATCATTACTACTCACAAAGAATTCATCTTAGACTACTGGAAAAGGTCATTAAAATGTATTTGCAACAGCAACAGAATTACAATGCCTTAGATGTTGTTCTGCAAGCAGATTAACAGGCAAAGCAATCATGACTGCAATAAGATGTTATTTTTGGCAAGTGTGCACATTTCTTCCAGCACAATTATTTCTTCTTAAAGTTTACATTCATACTAGGAATTATCCCTATCTGGACATAGGTCAGCACATGAAGCACTAATAAAAGGCAGGCAGCCCAAGCAGATAGAAGATCCAGTATAACTTCCTTTAATATCAGAATATAATAATTCCACCAGCAATACAGCTCTCATATGTTTTAAATTACTTCTGGTACAATGAATGTTTACAATTCAGAAAAAAGCAAGCAATCTGTTTGTTTTTATTTTAAAAATAACTACAGAGGTCATTTTACCATACCATTATTCAGCCACCATCACAAGATACACAGATACACTAACACCTTCAAACCACTAACCATTTAAATTCTTCCTAATCCTTCAAGGATGTGATTATCTCATTTAAAACACTGTTACCTGAAATTTTATTATTATTACGGTATTATTTCCAGGTAGCTGAAGAATGAGCAAATATCACTTATTCTGTCTATTTTTTAAAGAATACCAAGCAGATGTTCAAACCGTTCTGTGATTATTTCCTACTAATGACCCAATTCTGGAGCGAAGGGGGGGATCATTATTCTATTTGTGTCACCACTGAATGATTAAGCACCCTGAATAGGTTTCTGAAAAGAGACGGAGAGAAAAGTGTTTGAATAAAAGAAAGACTTAAAATATACAATTTTCCTAAATCTGCCTCAACCTCCTCAACTGATTTTTTAATCATGAAATTCAATCCCTAATACTGTCCTAAAACGTGGCTTGCTACAATCTAGACAGGATAAGCCATTTCACTAGCATAACTGAACTATTACTCCACTAAACAAGCTCAGCACATACGTACTTATTCTCAATTTGATGAATGACAGCAGCTGGCACTTTTATAATTTATTCAGCAATTCAATGTATATCCATTTCCTTTCTCCCAACAAGGGACCCAAGGTGACCATTACTTTATCAAATAATTACAAGTTCATCATGTTTATATGGTTTATGACATTTCCAAGGCTTCTACAAGACAACAAAAGCTTAGAGGTGGCAGGAAATCACAGAACATAACAAAATCAGAGAAAAACAAAACCCTAGGTTCAATACTGCAGGCTACTGAGAAAAGGGAATAATAATAATTTATTTATTTATTTTTATGGTTTGGGTTTTAAAAAATACATAGACCCAGAGGAGGACACATTTGTTCAGAGAAAGAAAGAAAATCCTAAGAACATCCCATTACAAATGTTTAGAAGCTGATGGATATGATGGAAATAGATATTGTATCAACTAGACTAGCACAAAACAGTAAAAATATAGAAAAAGAGGAAAGAAGGAAAGAGAATGACATAGAAGATTGGGAAAAATTGTATAAATATATAAGGGGAAAATGGCCAAATATTCAAAATATAAGTTAAACAAAATGAAGGAAAGAGCTTAGAAAGATACATAAGAAAAAGAGAAAATAAGCTAACAGTTAAGAAAATGGGGGGGGGGGGAAATTCTGGAAAAGTAGATCAAAGAGGTAGAGTCAAAATATAGAACACTAATATAAGAGGATAAGCAGTTAATAAAAATGTGGAAATGAATCAGTAAGAGGAAAAGCAATTAATAAAAATGTGGAAATGAATCAGTAGACATGGAAGTCTTTGAGATGTATGTTTATGTTTGTTTGAAATATGTGTGTAAGTTTGTAAATATGTGAAATAGAAGACGGAAAATATGACAGAGGGAAGATGGAAGAATGCTGAATTAGTGAATTGGAAATGAATGGATTGTTGATTTATACAAGTATTTTGAGAATGACATGATTGATGTATGGTGTTGTATTAATTTTTTTAATTAATAAAATTTAAAAAAACAACCAAATGTTTAGAAACAGAACTAAAGTTCAAATTGCAGCCAAGTATCGCACTTGTACACTTCCAACTATTAAAAACCACAGCAGTTCATTTCTTTATATGCTTCCATCTGTATACAGACAAGCCAGCTGCAGTAACAAATGAGTATGTCCCACCTAATTAAATTAAGGATTTGATATTAAATTGGGGAATTCCAGAAATGACACAACCTGAACAGTACAGCAGAAGTCCCCCTCTGTTTTCAACATGCCACCAGTCCAAACAAACAAACCATTCTCTACTGTTAGCAACTTACCATGGATTTTTCCACCTGAAACTGCTGAGATAAACAGCTTTGCCACTACTGAAGCCTTTCATGTGTTTGTAGCCATGTTACATTTTCACAGCAATTGCCAGAATAATCTATTCCAGATTTTGACAGATCCCTTCTGCTGACAAACTCAGTGCCAATGTTAAGAAACCCACACTACAGGCTACAAAGGTTTGCCTCAAACAGAAGAGTGAAGTAAGGTTTCTGGTAATGGTTTTCCGTTTCAAGTCTACTGATCCTGCATCCTTTCTCATAGGTCCAAAAACAACCAATGCTTACAATAGTTTGAGATTCCATGCAGCGGCACTGTGCTTCAAAGACAGTGTTCATGCTTTGTTTACTTGATCAAACAACTTGCCTGCTGTACATTTTATGCACTTTCAGCTATCAAGATTAAATGCACTGGGTTCAGCAAACAAGGCTTTACATGCCTTACTCTCAGCATCAGCTTCTATGGCGCTCAAAAGAGAAGCTCCAAGCTAGAACAGCAGGACTGGAGCATAACACCAAGCCGATTAACACAGATAAACCCCCTCCCTACGAACTGGCATTGAAACAGGAGTTTCCTCCATCTCTTAAGAGAGCCTACCCTCACCCACCCCATCCCACAGTCACCACCACTTTGCATCTGGGGAAACAAAATAATGTCTATTGCAGTAATTAACATGCAGCTGGGAGTCAGGAAGTGGAAGGCATGAAACCTTTCATTATAAAAGCAGTGGACATGCAGGCTACAGCCATCTGCAGGCTGGGATCTGTGCAGAGAAGGGTAATCTTCTTTAACCACTTCCAAAAGAGAGTTTGTGTACATTTTAGCTGCTATCGTATTGCATGTTTCCGAATGCTGCAAGCCTTCCTGTTGAGAGCTAGCCAAGCTGGCAGTATCTCCTATCATAGGATGCCCCAATCCTTCACCTCCCACCCCACAGTGCCTATGTAAAAGGGTCCACTACACAGCCCTCTGCACTTTAGAAGGCTGTCATGTCACAAGGCCAGCTATTATGCCTGTCAGTCTGGGAGGCTCAACCACAATGCAGGAGGAAATCCAGGCATACTAGGCCTAAAGCAAACACAAGATCATAGGTAAATGTCCAAGATGGGAGGCAGGGACAAGCTGAAGCACATGCCTTCCAACATGAGCAGTGTCCCAGGGCTGCATCAGACTGCACCCGGTCTCTGATACCAATACTCAGAGTACACTCTAGTTGTCCCTGCGCCCACTCCACACCACAGCCTGGGGGTCCTGTCTTTGCTGGCATTCTCCCACAGAGTTCCACACTTGGGAAAACTGAGATTTGGAAAGGAGGAAATGAGTGAGCGCCAGATTTCTCAGTCCCAGTGAATAGGGACTCCTCTTCCAAAGTCAAATATAAATTCAATCCATTTCCACTGGTTAACTTTCAGCACAAGGTGCGTTGGGACACAAACATGCTAACACTTGTCTGTTTCTCTCTCACCATCACCCCTTACTCCTTATCATCTTTCCCACACACAGAGTACTCCCTTTCTCTCAGGCATATTCATTCAGACTCCTACCTCACCCCACCCTCCTTATATCCTCCACTTACTTTAGTTTTTCCACTGCCATGGTTTCCCCAACCAACAACTCTCCCCCCCCCCCCCGTCAGCCCTCAACACTCCCCCATCCCAAGAAGCATACACAAATGCTTCCCAGCTGCCTTCTCATTCTAAAGAACCTCTCAAAGCTGGTTCCAAAAATGAAAAAGACAGAGAAAATCCCTCGCAGAAACTTCTTTTAATGTCATAGAATCATAGAGTTGGAAGAGATCACATGTCCCCTGGAAAGCAACTAGCACAGCCTCCTCCATAGTCAATTCCACCTGAATACTCTCACCTCTGTATTTGGGTATTCTCACAGCACAGCTTCCACTAGGAAATAATACACCATAATAAAAATGTTCTACCATCTCTCTCACTTTGCAGCTTCTGGCAGCCTACAAAACCTTCCTGCTCCAGAGGTACTTCCAGACACTCTAAGGCAGCCATCCCTGCACCCACTCACAAGAAACACACATCCCTTAATGCAGAGAGACAGACGCCCCCATCTCTGACCTCTCCCTCCACACGTACACCCCCCCTTAACATTGGGAGAGGGATCCCCACAATGCCGCCCCACCTCTGCCTCCCAATATCTTCCTTAACACAAGGAAATAAATCCTGCAAAATGCTGCCTCATCTCTGTACCTTCCCCACACACACACACCCTCCGTTAATACCAGGAGACAGAACCTAAACATTAGGAAGAACTTCCTGATGGTAAGAGCTGCTTGACAGAGGAATATGCTGCCTCAGAGTCTAGTGGAGTCTCCTTCTTTGGAAGTTTTTCAACAGAGCCTGGATGGCCACCTCCCAGGAGTGTTGTGATTGTGTCTTCCTGCAAGGCAGGGTTGGACTGGAGCCCTTGGAGTTTCTTCCAACTCTATGAGAGTATATCACACAGGAGAAAATTGGAAGTATAAATGGTGATTAACCCATGATTAACCCGTAATTGCACAAATGGTTTTCACACACAAAGCACTGTTATCCCGTGCAGAATCCATGATTAACCTGCAAATGCCACTGAGACGAAACGTGATTAAAGTGCCATTATCCTGTGAAGAACCAGGCAAGAAACAACAGTTAACTCATTCATGGAATTTTCCCATGAATGACTTTTTGCTGTTTCTTGCCTGGTTATGGATAACGGGATAATGGCACTTGTGTTAATGTCATTTTAAGCATGTTTTAATTACAACTGCATGATTTTCATGGGTTAATCATTGTTTAAACTCCCAACTTCCCCCTAAGATTCTGTTTCTAACCCTGTAAATCAGGGGTAGGCAACCTTTCCCCTTTAAGGGCTGAGGGACTTCAGCTCCCAGAATCCCAGGAGCTATTGGCCAACATGGGACTATTGGCCAACATGGCTGAGGCTTCTGGGAGCTGAAGTCCCTCGGCCCTTAAAGGGGAAAGGTTGCCTCCCCCTGCTGTAAATGATGCCATATCACTGTCTCCCTAGGCCTCACTTAAAATGGGGAAACAGACTTCCCCAAAATGCTAGCCCGTCTCTGTTCTCCCCTCACCCCACCTTAACATTGGGAGGAAGCCTCCCCCCCCCCACCAATGCTGGCCCCACATGCACGACTCCCTTAATATTGGGAGACAGACTCCCCACACATAAATGGTACCCCATCTCTGTTCTTCATCACCCCTCTCTTAACAATGAGAGAGAGCCCCCCCCTCTCAACTGCTATCCTATCTCTACACACACACTGTCCCTTAATACTGGGAGACAGAACCTTATAAATGAGTCCTCTCTCTGTTTCCCTAGGCCTCAATGAACATGAGGAAATGAACTTCCCAAAATGCAACCTCACTTCTGTTCTTCCCCCACCCATCCACCCATTTCCTTTAACACTGGGAAACAGCTTTCCCCTCAAATGCTGCCCCATCTCTGTTCCCACATGTACAGCTCCCTTAATATTGGGAGACAGACCCTCCATACACACACACACAAATGTTATCCATCTCTTTTCTCCCTCCACTCTCTTAACACTGGGAGACACAGTTCTCCTCAAATGCTGGCCCATTTCTGTCCCACATGTACACCTCCCTTAATATTGGGAGACAGATCCCCCCTCAAATGTTACCCCATCTATGGCTCCCCCATACACACACCTCTCTTAATACTGGGAGAGAGGCACCACCACCCCCAACAACAAATGCTGCTCCATCACACACACCCCATCCCTAGAAAAGGCTGCTCCTGCCCACATCTGGACCTCTTACTACATACATACACACACACACAACCCTCAGAGGCTCCTTACACACCTCAATCCACATACACCGAAGTTACTGAGCCCCTCTTCCCCCCCTCCCCCCAGATTACAGAGGCCCTTTCTCCCCACAGATTACAAACCCTCAGGTTTACAAGGGCTACATCCACACTGCAGAATTAATCCGGATTGACACTGCTTTCACTGCCCTGGCTGAATGCTATGGAATTCTGGGAACTGTAGTTTGTGGTGGCCAAAAAGGGGGGCTCCCCAGAGTATTTCTGGTGGAGGAAATAGCTTTTGTGTGAGAGAGATTGAAAAGCAAGCCAACAGCACTTCTCCCACTGCTCACTTTGTGTTTTATAATTGTTGGTTAATTTCTCTCTCTCACACACACACACATATACACACACGCACAAGTATGTATATATAAATACAAATACCAGTCGAGAGAATGTGCTTTTGGTTTGCTTTTTAAACACACACACACAAATATCAATAGACTGAGTGTGTTGTTGGTTTGCATTTTAAAGACATACACATAAACACAGAGATAGAGATGTTGGCTTGTTTTTCAAACACACACACATATATAAATATCAATAGAAAGAGTGCGTTGTTGGCTTGTATTTTAAACACACACATATAAACACAGAGACAGGTATTGGCTTGATTTTTAAACACGCATACACACACATATATAAATAGCAATAGGGAGTGTGCAGAGTGTGTTGGATTGCTTTTTAAATACACACACATATATAAATATCAATAAAGTGTGTCATTGGTTTGCTTTTTAAACACACATACACATAGATAAAAATAAGATGTTCTGTTGACTTGCTTTTTAAACACACACATATAAGAGAAAGTGTGCTAGCTGGCTTTTTAAACACATATAAACATAGTGTGTGCTGTTGGTTTGCTTTTTAAACACACACACGTATTTATATATAAGAGAAAGTGTTCTCGCTTTCTTTTGAAACACATACACAAACATTTTTATATACAAGAGAAAGTGTGCTGGCTTGCTTTTTATGCACACACACACATATATAGTGTGTGTGCTGTTGGTTTGCTTTTTAAACACACACACACACACACATATATTTATATATAAGAGAAAGTGTGCTGGCTTGCTTTTTAAACACACTCATACACATATTTATATATAAGAGAAAGTATGGTGGCTTGCTTTTTAATCACAAACACACAGACATATATAAAAATAGTGTGTGCTGTTTTGCTTTTTAAGCACACACACATGAACATATTTAAATATAAGAGAAAGTGTGCTGGCTGTTTTTTCAAACACACACACATAAAATATGCTGGTTTGCTTTTCAAACACACACACACACACACATATTAAGAGAAAGCATGCTGGTCTGCCTTTTAAACACACACACATAAGAGAAAGTGTGGTATGCTTTTTAAACTCACACATATAAGGATGCTGGTTTGCTTTTTAAACACACACACATTTATATATGTGTGTGTATGCGCTGGTTTGCCTTTTAAACACACAAACACACACACATTTATATATATAAGTGTGTATGCTGGTTTGCCTTTTAAACACACAAATGCGCGCATACATTTATACGTGTGCATGTATGCTGGTTTGCCTTTTAAACACACACACACACATATATATATATGTATGTGTGTGTGTGCTGCTTTGCTTTTTAAACACACAGACAGCACATACATTTGTGTGTGTGTGTATGCTGGTTTATCTTTTAAACACACAAACACACGCATATATATATATATATATATATATATATATATAAACACACACCTTTTAAAGACACACATATAAGAGAAAGTGTGGTTTGCTTTTTAAACTCACACGTATAAGAAAGTGTGCTGGTTTGCCTTTTAAACTCACAGAGAGAGAAAGGGGGGCACTGTTGGTTTGCTTATTAAACACACACGATGCACACACACACACACACACACAGAGAGACTTCCACAGCCTCAGAATAAAACACACACACACACACAGAGCCGTGTTTACGTGTGTCTGTGAACGGAGGGGGGGGCAGTGGTCTGCCTCCCTTGTGCGTCTCCACACAACTCACACACAAACAGGAAAAGAGACCCCCTCCAATCCCCACACACTTCACAACAACAACAACAGACACACACAAACACACACAGCCCCAGGAAGCCCTCCCTGAGGGGAAGCCAAATAACATCTCCGATACTCCTCCCCCCCCCGAATTCTTTCTCTTCACAAAACCCTCTCAGAGGGCAGACACGCGTCCACAGGTACACACGAGCGCGCAGGGAGGAGACGCGTGTAGACACCCACAAACAACAAACACAGACACAGAGGCTTACTGACCCCAGGACCACCAGCTCCCCATATTTGACGGGTTCCTTGTTGGGCGCGCAATGCTCCTCCTGACTGGGAGAAAACATGGGGCCGCCGCCGCCGCCGCCGCCACTGTCGTCGTCGTTGGCTATAATCCCAAAAATATATAACTATTAAATATATATATATATATATTTAAGGTAGAGCGGGGGGGGAAGAATTTTTTTAAAAAAATTAAAAAATGGAGTCCGAGGACGGCTCGGTCGGGCGAAAAAAAATATAGACTCTGATGATTATTTTTGCTTCGTGCGCCCTCCCGCGCCGACTCTCTTCTCCGCGTCCCTCTTTTTCCTCTCTCTCTCTCTCTTCAACGTCCGCGGCGCGAGCACAACCGCCACAGCCAACAGAAGAGAAAAGGGATCCAGAGAGACCAATGAGCGCCTCCCCTTTCTTCACCCCGCCCCAATGTAAAACAGGCATGCAAAAGCCCCGCCCCTTTCTCCTCCCATTTTTCTTTTCCCCTCAACAGCTTTCTTTCCCCGCCGTCCGTCCCCCCCTTTGTTTTGTACCAAGTCGGGATGGTATGGTCCGCTCTGTTATATAAACATAAGGCAGACCTGCCCAAGTTGACAACAGGCAGGGGCCAGAATTAAAAAAGGATGGCTTCTAAGCCTGGGAGGCAAGGGGGGGGGTTGGGGTTTATCTAGTGTCGCAGTGGTTAAATGCTGGTACTGCAGCTACCTGCTCACAAACCACAAGGTTGTGAGTTCAATCCCAGCCAAGGCCTCAGGGTGGACTCAGCCTAAAATGAGTACCCAGCTTGTTGGGGGCAATCAGCTTATTATACATTGTAAACCGCTTAAGGAGTGCTTAATTGCACTGATACGTGGTATAGAAATGTATTTGCTATTGCTATTGCAAATTCTAAAAAGTGAGTTGGAAACTGCAATAAGAGAAATAGCAAAAAACAAATCACAAGGGACAGATGATATTCCAATTGAACTGCTGCGATCCACATTGATAGATCAATATACACTCTCGTCCACAAAAAGGGAGACACAAGAGATTGCAGCAACTATAGGACCATAGCTCCTCCAACACAAGGAAAATCATGCTCAAAATTCTGCAACATAGGCTCCAACCATACATGAAGAGAGAAATCCCAGAGGTCCAAGCGGGGTTCAGGAAAGGAAGAGGCACTAGGGACCACATTGCAAATATATGATGGCTAATGGAGCATAGCAGGGAGTTTCAAAAGAAAATCAGCATGTGTTTTATAGACTACAACAAAGCCTTTGACTGCGTGGATCATGAAAGGCTATGGAATGCCCTTAAAGACACAGAAGTGCTAAAACATCTGACAGTCCTGATGAGGAATCTGTATTCAGGACAAGAGGCTACTGTCAGGACAGAACAAGGAGAAACAGAATGGTTCCCAAATGAAAAAGGAGTCAGACAAGGCTGCATCCTATCATCCTACCTATTCAACTTATATGCAGAACATATTGTAAGGAAGGTAGGCTTGGACATCGAAGAGGGAGGAGTGAAAATAGGAGGAAGGAATATCAACAATCTGAGATATGCAGACGACACCATAATACTAGCAGAGAACCTCACAGACCTAGAACAACTACTAAGGAAGATCAAAAAGGAAAGTGCAAAGGCAGACCTACTGTTGAACATTAAGAAAACAAAATGAATGACAACAGAGAACCTACACACATTCAGACTAGACAATGAGGAAATAGAAATAGTAAAAGAGTCCTCATATCTGGGATCAAATATTGATCAGAATGGGGACTGCAGCCAGGAAATCAGAAAAAGATTAAGAATGAGGATGGCGGCTATGAAAGAATTAGGAAAGGTTCTAAAATGTAAAGATATACAGCTCAGCCCAAAAGTTAGAATCATACAAGCTATCATATTCCCTATTCCCATGGATGGATGTGAGAGCTGGACAGTTAAGAAAGATGATAGGAAGAAAATCAATGCATTTGAGATAATGTGGTGCTGGAGAAGACTGCTGAGAATCCCATGGACAGCCAAAAGGACAAAGAAGTGGGTTTAGAGCAGATCAAGCCAGAAATATCCCTAGAAGCCAAGATGACAAGCCTTAGACTGTCGTACTTTGGACACATCATGAGAAGGCATGAATCGTTGGAAAAGACAATAAGGTTAGGAAAGGTGGAAGGAAGCAGAAAGAGAGGTGTCCTGGAAAGCCGGCAACAGGGCTGATAGCCAAAGCAAGGGAGAGTCCCAAACAAAGGCCTGGTTACCAATCCGAGGAAGCAGCAAGAGAAGAGTCAAACACGGTCCATAAGTCAAGGGTTCCAGAGAGGCAGAGAAACAAAGCAGTCCAAAGTCCAGGGATTCAGATGTCCAAACTTAGTCAGCAGTCCGAAGGTCAAGGATATCGGGAATCCAAGATAAGCACGAGTCCAGGGTTCAAAGCAAGGAGAGACAGAGACAGAGGCTTTCGCCAGGGAGCTCAGGTAACCTCTGGCACTGAGGCAGCACTTCCCTACTTGCTTAAATCTCTGACCTGCCAGAGCTCAGCTGGGGCTGATCATCTTGATGACCTCTGCGTTTTTCATAAAGCTTCCTCGAGCGCTGGAGGCTCGCCCTTTCGGCTCTACGCTGACTGAAGGTAGGCACGGTCCCCTGATCCCCCTCCATGTCCAGTGGCCCTGTTGTCGGGAGGCTTGGTTGTGGAGCCTCTGCTGGAGGCTCTACTACTGGAACTGGGAAAGCAGAGCTGCTAGGACCAGGCTGGGGTTCCTCCTCTGCAGACTCAGGACCTGGAGGACGTTCTGACTCGTCCTCTTCATCTTAGTCCTCATCCAGGCAGGGCATGACAAGAGGATGGCCACATGCTAGATGGATGGACTTTATTAAAGAGACCACGAATAAGAGTTTGCAGGAGCTGGGCAGAATAGTAGAGGCCAAGGGGGCATGGAGATGTCTCATCCATAGGCCACTGCCATGGGTCGAGATTGACGTGAAGTCAGTTAACAACAAAAACATGCAAATGTACATACAAACACATTTATTCTCCTTGTATGATATTATAATTTAAAGGGATAATTTTAATTTTGCTAGTTGTTTATGTCACAACTATTACCATTACCGTATTTTTCGGCATATAAGACGCACTTTTTCTTCCCCAAAACGAGGGTGGGGAAGTTGCTGCGCCTAATGAAGCGAATATACAATCTGAGGGCAAACTGCCGGGGCCTAGGCTAAAAGTAGGCCTCATTTCAACCTCAGCCTTGGTGCTCCAGTGGGCTCCTCCCATCCCAGGAAGAGCCCATTGAGCAGCCAGGATGGGGGTGGAAAGAGTCCTCTTTTCCTGGCTAGTTGAATGTGCTCCTCCTCTTTCCACCCCCATCCTGGGTGCTTCAATGGACTCTTCCTGGGGTCAGAGGACATCCTCCCATCCCAGGAAGAGTCCATTGGAGCACCCAGGACAGGGGTGGAAAGAGTCCCACCCCTTGAAGAAGTCTGCCAGGAAAACCCTCATGGTAGGATCCAAATGAGCCAGAAATTACTCCAAGGCACTGGATTAGTACCCTGGCCAAGTTACACTGTCTCAGCCTCAGAGGGTGGAAATGGCAAACTCCCTCCTCTGAAGAAATCTGCCAGGAAAACCCTCATGGTAGGATCAAAATGAGCCAGAAATTACTCCAAGGCACTGGATTATTACCCTGGCCAAGTTACACTGTCTCAGCCTCAGAGGGTGGAAATGGCAAACTCCCTCCTCTGAAGAAATCTGCCAGGAAAACCCTCATGGTAGGATCAAAATGAGCCAGAAATTACTCCAAGGCACTGGATTAGTACCCTGGCCAAGTTACACTGTCTCAGCCTCAGAGGGTGGAAATTGCAAACTCCCTCCTCTGAAGAAATCTGCCAGGAAAACCCTCATGGTAGGATCAAAATGAGCCAGAAATTACTCCAAGGCACTGGATTAGTACCCTGGCCAAGTTACACTGTCTCAGCCTCAGAGGGTGGAAATTGCAAACTCCCTCCTCTGAAGAAATCTGCCAAGAAAACCCTCATGGTAGTGTCAAAATGAGCCAGAAATTACTCCAAGGCACTGGATTACTCTGGCCAAATCACACTCTCTCAGCCTCAGAGGATGGAAATGGCAAAAAAAAAAACCTTGAAGAAATCTGCCAAGAAAACCCTCATGGTAGGGTCAAAATAAGCCATAAATTACTCCATAAGCCAATGGCCTAAAAACTCCAAATGTACCAGTCCATCTGATCTTGGAAGCTAAGCAGGGTCAGCCCTGGATAGTCCTTGGATGAGAGACCACCAAAGAATCCCAGGTGCTGCAGGCTGTATTTCAGAGGAAGGAACTGGCAAAACCACTTCTCGAGTCTTCCTTGCCTAAGAAATCCCTAAGAAATTCATGGAGTCACCATAAGGCGACAGGAGACTTGCAAGAAAGTTGGGCAGGGAATTTGTGCAATACCTGGCCCTGCTGCTGGCTTAAACTTACATTTACAACTTAAAATTGTTCTTAAACTGCTGTTAACTTTATACAGTTGATATAAAATATTTTACTACAGTATTTGGTTAAGAATCTTTTTTTTCTAGATTTTCCTCCTTTAAAATTGGGTGCGTCTTATATGCCGGAGCATCTTATATGCCGAAAAATATGGTGCCATTCAGTGATACAGGGGAATTATGATTTATAGGTAAATTAGTACAAAAAACATTACTAAGGATTCTGCATGGGTGTAGTATGGGGGCAGGTTGATGGGGGGGTGATACCATGAGTTAGCACACCGGGTGCCACCAAGAAAGGGGAGAGGCTGTGGGTTGAGCACCATCTAGCGGCGACATGCCGTGAGGATCCCACACCAGGTGTCACCAGGTGTGGGGAGTGGGACTTCCGGGTGGGACCTCTGGGGAGCAGAGTCATGTAGGAGTGGGCTGGGGAAGCGGCCATGCAGTGAAAGAAATGGCTGTGTGGGTGGGGGAAGCACCACGCGGGGCTGCGGAAATGGCCGGCCACCGGCTGCCCTGATCAGAGACCCTCCCCAAGGCACCCGCGCAGACCTAAGGAGCACCTGCGGGGGGCGGAGGACCGAATGGGTGTCAACCCCCTTCTGGGTTGTCAGCCAGTGTGGCCCGCACCCTCCACACTCCCCCAGGGATGCCACTGGCAACATGAAAATAAGAATAACCTGAGGAAGAATGGACCACTGTGCATCTTCTTAGGATCACACTGTGCACTTCCTCAGCATTTCATTGATTATTTTATTTATTTATTTAGAGTATTTATATCCCACCCTTCAGCCATCAAGGCTCTCAGAGTGCACACGATTTTTTTTTTAAAAAAAATCTCAAAGGGGAAGGGGCAGGATAACCAGGCATCCTCCTTTTCCAGGATATGCCCTCCATTCCAGACTTCTGTCCAGAAGGAATTCCAAAATGCCCTCTATTTTTATGACTAAGAAGCATGAATTTATATTCCTAGGTGTGTTTTTAGCTTTTATTTGGTCATGCCCTACATTTTTCTTGAAGTGCCTTGTCCTCCTTTGCGGTTAGGACATCTGGTCACATGGCCACAAGAGCTGCCCAGCCCTCCCATCAAGTCAACACAACTATTTAAACCATTTAAATTGGGTTTTAAATTGAGATGTAGCCCCTCTAAATTAAGAAGAAATCAATACAAAATAAAAAATAAGATGCAGACACATACCATACATCTCCAGGGGGATCCACTAGAAACAGATAGGGTACCTCCATGAGGATGAGAAACAACAGTCTAGTCAAAAACTAGCATTTACTGTGACATATACTTCCACATCAACTCATTTCAGACGTGGTGCTGGAGAAGAGTGCTGAGGATATCGTGGATGGCCAAGACAACAAACAAATGGGTCCTTGAACAGATCAAGCCTGAACTCTCCTTGGAAGCCAAGACGATCAAATTGATGCTGTCGTAATTTGGCTACATCAAGAGAAGGCATGATTCATTAGAAAATACAATAATGCTAGGAAAGGCAGAGAGAAGCAGAAAGGAAGACCGCATGCCAATAGGTAAATTCAATTAGGGAAGTCACAGGCATGAACATACAGGACCTGAGCAGAATGGTGGACAACAGGATTTTTTGGAGATATCTCATCTACAGGGTCGCCATGAGTTGAAGTCGACCTGATGGCAGTGAACAACAAACAACATCATCTCCATGATGATGAGAAACAACAGTCTAGTCACAGCTTTACACAGCTCTCAATATTTGGAATAAGACCCTGAACAGATGCAGTACCCCACTGACAAGGAAGCCATTTTCATAGAATCATAGAGTTGGAAGAGACCACAGGGGCCACCCAGTCCACCCCCTGCCATGCAGGAACTTACAATCAAAGCATCCCTGACAGATGGCCATCCAGCCTCTGTTTAAAGACCTCCAAAGAAGGAGACTCCACCACTCTCCAAAGGAACATGTTCCGTTCTCGAACAAGTCTTACCGTCAGGCAGTTCTTCCTAATGTTGAGGTGGAATCTCTTTTCCTGTAGCTTGCATCTATTGTTCTGTGTTCTAGTCTCTGGAGCAGCAGAAAACAAGCTTGAACCATCCTCAATATGACATCCTTTCAAATACTTAAACTGGGCCACCATATCACCTCTTAACTGTCTCTTCTCTAGACTAAACATACCCAGTTCCCTAAGTCATTCCTCATAGGACATGGTTTCCAGACCCTTCACCATTTTAGTCTTTGTTGCTGGAGCATTTCTGGTTCTTCCCAGGATAAGTCTTGGATAAGGGCAACATCATCTGAAAATATTCAGCACAATCACGCGATTATCCCAGGAGTATGCCTTTTTCTTCCTTGATCACACACACACACACACCATCTGATAATCTTCTTATTCTGTGTTTCATTTCCCCTACTGCATCCATTTCCCTCAGGCTGAGCACTGTCTTCCTTTTGGGAGAAGACTGAGGAAAGAAGATGTTGAGTACTTCTGCCTTTTCTCCATCCCCTGTTAGCATTTTGCCATCTTCTCCAAACAGTTGTCCTACCATTTCCTTGTTCTTCTTTTTGCTATGAGCATAACCAAAAAAAGCCCATGTCCAGTGCCAAAGTCAGAGGCAAACGCCAGTGGAGTAAGGGGAATGCCATGTGATGCCTCACCTCAGACAGCAATATTTCTTGGGCTCGCCCTGAATGAATGTGCATACAGAGGGCAGAAACAGGGGTGTAGAGAGAGCACTTGTCCTTGCCCTTAAAAAGGGGCATTGTTTTAAAAAATAAGGCCAGACAAGCCTGCCCACAACAGTCTTCACACAAACACACAAAGAAGGAAAAGGAGTTTTTGTGGGTTCTTCGGGCTGTGTGGCCATGTTCTAGAAGAGTTTCTTTCTGACATTTCACCAGCATCTGTGGCTGGCATCTTCAGAGAATGCTGGAATGGAAGAGAGTGAGTCTATATATACTGTGAGACCCTGGGTAGGAAGGAGTGATTCCCATGTAAATTGTGTATTGTTATGTTGATGATGGCAGGGCCTAAGGGTAGGAGGATATGCAAACACGGATTATTGTCTGCTAATTGGTGATCATTGTCTGCTGGGGAAAGCCCCTGACCCTGGTTGGTTTCCCATTTGCATTTGCTGAGTGCTGATTTTCCTATTTTGCACGACTGGTAGCCAAACTTTGTTTACTTTAAGGGTTTCTTCTTTCCTGTTGAAGTTGTCCAAGTATTTGTGGATTTTGATGGCTTCCCTGTGCATTCTGATCTGATAGTTGTTGTCATGGTCCAGAATTTCAGTGTTTTCAAACAGCATTTTATGCCCAGGATGGTTTATAATGTATTCTGCTACTGCGGATTTTTCTGGCTGGTCCAGTCTGCAGTGTCTCTCATGTTCCTTGATTCGTGTTTGGACACTGCATTTGGTGGTTCATATATAGACTTGTCAGCAGCTGCATGGTATGCATAAACTCCTGTGGCTGTGAGAGGGTCTCTCCTGTCCTTCGCTGAGTGCAGCATTTGTTGGATTTTCTTGATCGGTTTGTAAACCCTTTGCAGGTTGTGTTTCCTCACTACTTTCCCTATTCTGTCTGTGACTCCTTTGATATATGGTAAAAATACCTTCCCTTTGGATGGTTGCTCGTCTTCACTCCTCTGGGTTTTTCTGGGTCTGGCAGCCCTTCTGATGTCTGAGCTGGAGTAACTATTTGCCTGTAGAGCCTGGTCTAGGTGCTTCAATTCCTTTCCAAGAAGTGGGGTTCACAGATGTATTTTGCCCAGTCTACCAGTGTTTTTATTGTGATACTTTTTTGTTCTGGGTGATGATTGCAGTTCTTGTGCAGGTATCTGTCTGTATGTGTAGGTTTTCTGTAACTATGTGACCCAGACGTTGGTTTGGTTTGTGGATGACCAGGACATCCAAGAATTGCAGTGTTCCTTCCTTTTCTTTTTCCATGGTGAATTGGATGTTGGGGTGGATGTTGTTCAGGTGGTTGAGGAACACAGCCAGATCTTCTTCTCCATGGTGCCAAATGGTGAAAGTGTCATCCACGTATCGGAACCAAGTTGTGGGCTTTTTCAGTGCTGTTTCCAGGGCTTGCTTTTCAAAGTGTTCCATGTAAAAAATTGTTATCACAGGGCTTAGAGGGCTTTCCATTGCTACCCCATCTGTCTGCTCGTAGAATCCATTGTCCCACTGGAAATAGCTTGTGGTGAGGCAATGTTTGAACAGGGCTGTGATGTCCTCAGTTTGTCAGATGAGTGTTATGGTGTCCATTCTGGGGACTTTGGCGAACAGGGAGACCACATCAAAGCTGATTAGTATGTCTCCAGGTTTAAGTTCAAGGTTATTGATTTTTCCTATGAAGTGACCTGAGTCCTTGATGTAGTGGGGGGGTTGCCCTATATGGGTTTGTAATTGTGTGGCCAGGAACTTGGCCAAATCATATGTGGGGGATCCAATGGCACTCACTATGGGTCGGAGTGGAATGGTATCCTTGTGGATCTTAGGAAGTCCATATAGTCTTGGTGGGAGAGTCTCAGATTTGCACAAACTTTGTCTTGTGGTTGACTGAATGGCCACTGCTGAAACCTGGGCATCCTGGCTCAGAGTATGTAGAGTACATAGAGTCCAGGAGCATACCCAAGCTGCAAGCCTGAGGTTTCAGGGAGAGTGTAATCCCATCCTGCACAGGTAAAGTCCTTATTCCCTGGCCTGCCATATAACTGACCAGAAGCACCTCTGTCTTGTCTAGGTTAAATTTGTTTCTTTACCCTCATTCAGTCCATTACTGACAGCAGACACTGGTTCAGTACCAAGGCAACTTCCTATATGAGAAAGGCTCACAGAGGGAGATATAGTCCCTATATTGTGCATACGTTGCAATCCAAAACATCTAGACAGCCAGTAGTTCCTCAACCCCTTCTTGGGCTGTTTAGGCCAGAGAATTGGAGGTTTATGGTAGTATATAAAGAAAGAAAAATGAGGCCATGGAGAACTTTAAACCTAAGAGGAAGGAATTCTGAAGAATGTAAGCGAGCATAAGGATACGGTATCCCCTTATGATGCCTACCTCCTTTAGATGTTAGGCAATATCTAGAAAGGTGGCTGTACAAGAACCATAGAGTTGGAAGGGAGCTCAAGAGTCATCTAGACCAACTCCCTGCCTATGCCGAAATCTACAAATAAGGCATCTCTGGCTGCTGCCACACTGCGGCATTAATGCAGTTTGACACTGCCTTAACTGGCATGGCTCTATCCTATGGAATCCTGGGATTTGTAGTTTGCTGTGGCACCAGAGCTTTCTGACAGCAAAGGCTAAATATCTCACAATATGAGAAATCCCAGAATTCCATAGCATTGAACCATGACAATTAAAGTGGTGTTAAATTGGATTAATTCTGTAGTGTAGATGCAGCCCCTGACAAGTGGACATGTGATCTTTGTTTAAAAGCTCCAATGAGAGGGAGCCCACTACCTTCTGAAGTATCCTATTCTACTGTGGAAGAGCTCTTACCATCAAGATTTCCATCCTAACATTTAGCAGGCATCCCCTTCTTGTAATTTGCATCCATAGCTTTGGAGCCTACCAGAGCAACAGAAAACAAGCTCACTTCATTTTCCACTTGATACTCCAAACGGGTTGCATGATTTTGCAATGATGTCCTGTATAAAAGTAATAAAGAGAAGCAATGTGATGAAGGTCAGAGCACGATATGTTTAAGGAAAATGTTGAACAGCACAGTGGTGTGTAATAATAATTAGCATGCATATTACATGCCACAACAACAAATCTATGAAGTTTCCCCATGCATGTGTTTGTTTGTCACTGTGCGCACACTTTTTGTTAGTTTGAGTCACATCCCATGGCATTTAGAAGCCTACAGAGTGGGAGAACATCCTCAGAACTTGGAGATCTGACAGCAGGGATGTAGAAGAGTGTTATAGTCAGGATTCTCACAAGAGGCATTGTGAACTTCAGCAAAACTTTATTTGAAATGAAACACAGTCAAAACAACTATGAAAAATTAAGAACAAGGAGGAGGACATATCACCACATTTGTTCAATCTATATGCAGAAAATATAGTACATAAACTTAGACTCATAGGCAGGAGGAGTGAAGATTGGAGGAAGGAACATTAACAATCTAAGACAGGGGTAGGCAACCTTTTTGAGCTGGGGGCCGGGTTGCTGTCCCTCAAACAACTGGGGGGCCGAAGCACCAAAAATAAATAAATAAATAAATAAACAAATAAACAAATTAAAATTAAAATTAAAAATTAAAAACACTAAAAAAAATTTAAAAATATGCATGCACACTCTCTCAGCCCCAGAAAAGCCATGGCAAAACCCCTGTGGAGATTTTGTCAAGAAAACCCCAACAAGTAATAACAACAGTAATCAATATCATCATGGCGGGCGACGGCGGTGGCAGCGGCGGTGGCAGGACCGTCCTGGGGCCGGTCCAAAGGCCTCGGGGGGCCACATCCGGCCCCCGGGCCTTAGGTTGCCTACCCCTGATCTAAGATATGCAGATGATACCATACTACTAGCAGAAGACATCACAGACTTTGAAATATTAGTAAGGAAGGTTAAAGAAGTGCAAAGGCAGGTGTAAAGAGGTAAGTCTGAACAATAAAGTGAGGATAGTCCAAGTCATTGTATTCCCCATCATAATGTACAGATGTGAGAGTGGTACAGTGAAAAAAGTGAACAGAAAGAAAATCAGCTCATTTGAGATGTGGTGCTGGAGAAAAGTGCTGAGGATCCTGTGGACTGCCAAAAAGACAGATGGGTTCTAGAACAGATCAATTTGAACTATCCCTGGAAGTCAAGATGACTAGCCACATCATGAGAAAGCATGACTCATTAGAAAAGATAATAATGCTAGGGAAAGTGGAGGGAAGTAGAAAGAGAGGAAGACCACTTGCCAGATGGATAAACTGTATTAGGGAAGTCAGAAGTATGAATTTACAGGGTCAGAGCAGTAGAGGACAAGTGATCTCAGAGATGCCTCATCCAAACGGTTGCCATGAGTTGGGCTCGATTCAAAGGTATTTGACAACAACAACCAACCACAGTTGCTCATAGCTTGCCATTCAAACAGAGAGAGAGGCAAAAGAAAAACGAGAGCATAGTTATATATTTGGAAATCAAACCTTAACAATAGGGACTGTTTCTGTATCAAGGTAAAATGAGGGCATTATTATTTATTTCTTACTTAGTGGGACAAGATAAGGAACATTTAATTTAGTTTATTTGCTTCTAGTCAGAAGGTGGATTTAGAGCAGAGCTGACCATGAACTCTGGCACCACAGCTGAGAAGGAAGAAGGAAGGGAAATAATGCATATGGTCCCAGATAGTCCTTGCTGCTGCTCTGTTACCTGACCTGGAAATTTATGCACAGCCCTTTCGTCTTGCCTGGAAATAATCCATCAAAACTGGAGATATCGCACCCTTGTCTCCTGTCCGGAAATGACCCATAATGACTGGAAACACAGAGCCAAACACTGAAATCTGGCAACCTTAGTTATTAGTAGTACTTTTGACACAGTGGTATTATGATTGGGGACAGATACAGGGATCTAAGGGACAGAAGCAGTTAAGGATATTCTTAGGCTTTAATGTTCCTGCTTGTCAAGGAGGGTGGTGACACTGTCAGTAGATAGAAGGAAGAAGTCACCAAGAAGAGGAAGGCACAGTCATACTGAGAGCAGAGTTTAGCAATCTACCTTTTAAAATACTTGTTCTGGGGGACCTCAAATCCCCTTTGAGTCAGGCTCATTAGATCTAAAAGGTGCAACTCAGGAGTTCATGACTTCCATTACAGCCATGGGCCTGTCCCAATTAGTCACGGGTCCAACACATTGTGCTGGTAATACACTCAATGTGGTCTTTAGTACAGATCAGGAATATCCGTGGGCTGAGGTAATCCAGATTTCTGCCCTGTCATAGACGGATCATTTCCTGGTCAAGGTAGGACTAAAGGCTACTACCCATATTCCTCTCAGGGGTGGAGGACTCATTAAAATGGTCCGCCCTCGAAGGCTGATGGAACCCAAAAGGTTCCAGGAAGCCTTGGAGAGTTTTATAGTTGGGAACAATGGTGATTCTGTCGAAGCCTTGGTTGATACTTGAAATAATGACTTTACCAGGGCTATAGACATTATCGCTCCCGAGCATCCTTTTCATCCCGCTTCAAACAAAAAACCTTGGTACATGGAAAATCTTCACCAAATGAAGTGGGCTGTACAACGACTAGAGCGCCGCTGGCAACAACATTGATGTCATAGGAACATGTTGGATTTCGATCGAGTGGCAATAGATGCAGCAAAGAATTATTTCTATGCTACACGTATTGCATCTGCAAAGTCTCATCCAGCAGAGCTGTTCAGGGTGGTTAAGGAATTAACTCAATTACCTCCCACCCTCAACCTGTTATTGGAACCAACTAAAGCCTGCTGTGACACTTTTAATGACTTTTTTGTAGATAAAATCTCTCAGATAAGGGCCGATCTGGATGCAGGCATTATAACAGAACCATTAAGAGAGATGTCCAGAGACTCTGTGGACTGTGTTACACTGGATTATTTTGAGTTTGTTAATACTGATGAAGTGGACAAGCTTCTTGGAAGTGTAAGGAAGACAACATGCCCTCTTGATCCTTGCCCATCATGGCTGACAGTCCAGGGAGGCAATGCAGTAAAAATATTATTACAACTCATCATTAATGCATCCCTTAGAGAGGGAGAATTTCCATCTAGTTTGAAACTAGCGGTGGTTAAAGCGCTCTTGAAAAAACCCTCCCTTGATCCCCTGGTGAAAAATAATTACAGGCCGGTCTCTCTTTTACCATTCTTGGGCAAGGTGATCGAGAGGGCAGTTGCCTTTCAGCTCCAGGCTGTCTTGGAAGAAGCTGACTATCTGGGCCCATTTCAAACCAGCTTCAGTGCGGGATATAGAGTTGAGACTGCCATGGTCGCCTTAGTCGATGATCTCCATCTGGGCATAAACAGGGGAAGTGTGGCCCTGTTGGTGCTCTTGGATATCTCAGCAGCATTCGATACCATAGACCGTGGTATCCTTCTGGAATGCCTGAGGGAGTTAGGTATTGGGGCACTGCTCTTCAGTGGTTCCAGTCCTACCTCTCAGGTAGATTCCAGATGGTGATGCTGGGGGATAGTAGCTCATCAAAAAGAGAGCTGACATCAAGCATCCCTCAGGACACCATTCTATTCCCCATGCTGTTTTGTTGATAAAATGTGTTGATGATGAATATACAGCTTATAGTCCATGAAGTCAAGTCATCAAGACATCCAGATCTTCAAGCAAGCTTTTTTTTATTGCAAAATCAGCATGAGCAAAAACAAATAATAATAATACCATCTTCACTTTAGCCAGAAGGCTAAACAGGAACGAAGCCTAACTGCTACATGATTCAAAATTGGTTAGTTGCAGCATCAGGAAAAATATTTTAATTAGTCCATTACAGCTCAAAGGTTAAAAGACAAGTGACAAACTTTTCAGGATCACAACGTTCAGCCCCCAATTCTCTACCCATTTGGGTGTAGCCCTTTCAGACTGATTGGTTGAAGTTACATGACGTGTGTTAGCCCAACCTTTAATTACCATATGAAATCATGTGACTGCAGTTCCCATAACATTTTACATGTTTATAAATCCTTTATGTAAACAAAGCTCTTTCTCATAGAACTGTAGCTCGTTAACTGCTTGTTTTGGCTAAAACACACCTGGGCTGATAATTGTGAAACTGGCCTCAGAAAACAACTTTTCTCAGCAAGGAAAAATACAGACACACATCTTTACATTTCAAAATTTTAACATTGACTATATGTCCCATCACATTCTAACAATCCCCTCCTGAAATGTATGATGTGTGTATGTTGTATACTAAACTAAAACTGTTACAAAACTAACTTAGCTCAATGGCTAGGCCTAAGCTTAAGACATGCCAAGTAGACGTGACATCTGTTCGTGTCTATCAATGGTCAATGCCTTTGTCAAGATGTCTGTTTGATTATGGTTTGACTCAATGTATTGCAGACTCACAATCCTATTCTGTACCATTTTTCTGACATTCTGATACCTCACACCAATGTACTTTGTTCTGCACTTCAAGTTCTCAGCTTCAGCCATTGCAATGCATGTGTGAGAATCCTCGTTTATTATCACTGGATCAACACATTCTTCATTCAGATCTTTCAACAACTGTCTAATCTATTCAATCTCATTAACTAACTCAGATAAGGCCCCGAATTCTGCTTCTCCTGTACTTTGGCCTACGTATCTCTGTTTTCTACTCCTCCAAACAATTGCGCTTTTTCCAAACTTAATCAACAATCCTGTCACTGACTTTCTATCCTGTAGCTCAGAAGCAAACGAACTGTCAACAAAACATTCAAGTCCAGCTCGACTGTTTTGCAACTTTAATTTCCTGTCTATGCTACCCTTCAAATATCTCAACAAATGTTTCACTGCTGTCCAATCTTCCACTGTAGGACAATTTGCCTTTTTTCCAAGTATTCTAACGGCAAAACAAATGTCAGGCCTAGTATTGTTAGCAATAAACATCAAACTCTCAACAAAACTCCTATATATCTCTGAATTTTCAAACTCTTTAGTCCCTTCACTATTCACATAACCAACTGACATTGGACTCTTCACTGTTTTTGCATCCTGCAATCCACACTTCTCTATCAAACTCTGAATTTTCCTTTGTTGACTCAACAAACAATTCCCATCTTTACTCCATTCAACATCAATTCCCAAATAAGACCGTAAAACTCCAAGATTCTTGACACTAAATTTCTGTGACAATTCCTTTCTTATTGTTTGAATCTCTTGCTTTGAATTTGCTGCCACACACAAGTCATCTACATAAATCACCAAGATCACATCTCCTTTTGTGTAAACACACGCATCAGCCACACTGCGTTTGTAGCCTAGCTTCACTAGCTCATCATGTATGCAAAGATTCCAGCTTCTGGCACTCTGCTTTAAACCATACAATGCTTTCTTCAACTTGTACACCTTTTTGTCACTATTCCAGCTTGTATGCAAAGATTCCAGCTTCTGGCACTCTGCTTTAAACCATACAATGCTTTCTTCAACTTGTACACCTTTTTGTCACTATTCTGCTGAAAACCCAAAGGTTGTTCTATGAAAACAGTTTCCTCAAGACTTGCATTCAAGTATGCAGTCTCAAAATCAAAATGATGCACTAACTGGCCCCTCCTTGCAGCCAAAGCCAACACTAACCTCAAACTCTCAGGCTTTGCTGTTGGAGAAAAAGTTTTGTCAAAATTCTCAAACCTCTGCTGTGCAAACCCTTTAGCCACCAATCTGGCCTTGTATCTCTGACTACCATCCGGCATCAGCTTTCTCTTGTAAACCCATTTGCAACCTATCACCTTGTGATTTGCAGGTCTGTCAACAATTTCAAACACCTTTTTGTCTACCAAAGACTTGAACTCCTGCTCCATTGCAGACTCCTATTTCAACCTCTCTTCATCACAACACTCTTGTATTTCCTTGTAACTCTCAGGCTCCTCTACCATGACTACACAAGCTTTAGCTTCCTGCACTTTAAAACGATCTGGAGGTTTCCTAACTCTAGTTGTCCTCCTCAAAACAATTGTCCTCGTTTTTCCCTCATCATCCTCAGTATCTGTACTTGAATGTGCCTCTTTGTCTGTGTGTCTCCTTGTTTCTGTCATTCTAGGTGCTGGTGGACGTGTGTGTGACAACTTGTCTGATGTACTAGCCTCATCCTCTGAAGAATCTGATTCTTGCTTCACTGCCCCTCCATTTCTGACAGGTGGTGCTGTCTGTGTTTCTAACTGACCTAGTCTGAAAAACACCTCTTTGTTTGAATGAATGTTTTCCCACCCATAATGTTTCTCAAAGTTTGCGCTCCTAGAAAAAAGAACTTCTTGTCCACCCAGGTAAAACCTGTAACTGTTCCCTGTATAACCAACAAACATCAAACGTCTCCATTTGGGCTGACCTTTCTTTCTGAAGGCTGCAGGTATATACACATTTGCATACTGCCCAAACACTCTAAGATATTTTAAGTTGGGTGGTCTCTTGTAAAGCATGTGGTAAGGAGTATTCTGCACAGCAGAATTCCAAGTGTGGTTTGTCAGGAAATTAGCTGTGAGAATTGCCTCCCCCCCAAAGGTGCTCAGGAGCATTTGCATCAAGCATCATATAATCTTTTATTTGCTTCAAACTGGCAATCTTTCTCTCAACAAGCCCATCTTCGGCCGGGCAAGAAGGGTTCATGGTAAAATGCCTAATGCCCCTTTTTCTTAACCAATTGGTCAAGTGGTGAGACAAGAATTCTCCTCCCTTATCTGTGACCAAGGTTCCCACTTTGTAGTCAAATTGTCTCTCTATCATGTTCACCCATTCCTTGAATTTCTCTCCTGCTTCACTCTTTTTTTTCAAAAGAATTATATAGGAAAATCTTGTGAAGCGATCTATAATCACCATGAAGTATTTATTTCCTCCTTGCGTCTTAGGAGAAATTGGCCCAGCTAGATCACAGTGCAAAAATTCAAATGGTCTTTTGGCTTTAAGTTTTGTTTGTTTTGCCACAGGATAAGCCTTCAGCTTAATCTTGCTGCAAACTGAACACTCTAAGTGGTTTGAGCATGGTGACATCTTAAACTCAGGACAAACTTTCTCCAATTTCAAAAGATTCAGAAAACCAACATGACCCAACACTCTGTGAAAATAATGAATGCAATCTGCATGCAAAGGCTGGTTTTGTGCAACTGCACAACTCTCTTTGTCGATCATGTAATATAGCTTGTCTTTCAGAATGGCTTTAGCACAAATCTCACCATCTTTAAAAATTAAACATCCATCCCCCTCAAAACTCAATTTGTACCCTTCTGTGGCCAAAGCTGACACACTAACTAAACAGTTTTGTAAGCTAGGTACATACAAGATATTTTCAAAATTTTTACCAAAACTAGGAATGCAAACAGTTCCCATTTCTTGAATTTTCTGGCCTGCCCCATCTGCTAAGGCAACAGTAGAAACATTTGCTGGTATTTTACTCTGGAACAGTTCATTCTTGTTTGCCATGTGAGTCGAGGCTCCACTGTCGAGAAGCCAGGTGCTGGGTGGCTGAACTTGGGGCACACTGTCACAGCTTTGAATTGTGGCAACAAATCCTTTGTTAGCACTGTATCCCTTTTGGCCACCAGGGGGACGTGGCTGCTGCTGCTGTTGTTGTTGTTGTTGTTGCCCCCTCCTGCTATCTGCAGCCAGCTTTCTGCAGTCTTTTTTTAAATGTCCAAACTTTTTACAATAAAAACACATTTTGCCTTTTGAAACTGCTGCTTTTTCAGTTTGTAACTCTTTTGAAGCTCCCTCTGTGGCATTTGGAGGCCTTGCAGCAGTAAATCCCTGTTTTCGCTGCTCTGCCTCAAATCTCCTTCTCTGAGCCTCTTCCAAAATTCTCCCACAAACCATTTTCATAGTCAATTGAGCTCCTGGGAGCGCCTGCAAGCCTAGCAGGATGTTATCAAAAGACTTGTTTAAAGATCCCAGAAGAATATAAATTTTTAAGTTTTTATCTAGAGTTATGTCCCTTGCTTGAACCTGAGCAAACAAGTCTCTCATCCGATCTAAATGACTTTCTGCAGAGTCTTTGTCATTCATTTTGCACAAAAACAGCCGTTTTGCCCAAATCATCTTTGCTAGGTCAGAGGTGGACTCGTGAATCCTAGCCAAAGAGTCCCATATTTGTTTTGCAGAAGTTAAATGCTTTACGTGGTTTAATTGCCCCTCAGACAAAAGGAGAAGGAGGGTTGCCACAGCTTTAGAATTCCGTTCCACCTCAGCTGCAGATGGGTTAGGGGGAATCCCATTTTCTACAGTCAACCACAGATTTTCTCGAATCAAAAGGCTTTTACTGTACACTTGCCAAGAGGCATAATTCTCTGATGTTAACTTCAGAAATTTGGCAAGCTCCATTTTTAATTATTTCCCTTTTAGTCCAGCACAAGCCTTGAAAACTGCTTGCCCCTCCCGGCTGCCTTTTCCAGGACACTGTCTCTTTAAAACTGCAGCCTTTAAAGCCAACTGGCTAATTGCTGCGTTCTCTTGCCGCTTTTTACAGCTCCAGACAGTCCATTTAATTAATTGCTTCAAGCTAAGGAGGGGGTGTACTTACTGGCTTTTGTGGTGCTGATTACAGGCCATAAATCAGGCTTGGAATTCCAACTATTCTTCATCCGACCCACTCCTGCCGTCTGCGTCACGCTGCCAAAGCTGAGAGGAAGGTGAGAGGAAAATTGCTCCTGCCTTTTAAAAAAACATTCCAGGCTTGGCTGTGCAGAGTATTCCGGTGGATCGAAAACCATCCTCTGCTACCACTTGTTGATAAAATGTGTTGATGATGAATATACAGCTTACAGTCCATGAAGTCAAGTCATCAAGACATCCAGATCTTCAAGCAAGCTTTCTTTTATTGCAAAATCAGCATGAGCAAAAACAAATAATAATAATAATACCATCTTCACTTTAGCCAGAAGGCTAAACAGGAACAAAGCCTAACTGCTACATGATTCAAAATTGGTTAGTTGCAGCATCAGGAAAATATTTTAATTAGTCCATTACAGCTTAAAGGTTAAAAGACAAGTGACAAACTTTTCAGGATCATAACGTTCAGCCCCCAATTTTCCACCCATTTGGGTGTAGCCCTTTCAGACTGATTGGTTGAAGTTACATGACGTGTGTTAGCCCAACCTTTAATTACCATATGAAATCATGTGACTGCAGTTCCCATAACATTTTACATGTTTATAAATCCTTTATATAAACAAAGCTCTTTCTCATAGAACTGTAGCTCGTTAACTGCTTGTTTTGGCTAAAACATACCTGGGCTGATAATTGTGAAACTGGCCTCAGAAAACAATTTTTCTCAACAAGGAAAAATACAGACACACATCTTTACATTTCAAAATTTTAACATTTTGAACATTGACTATGGGCCTAAGCAGACTGCCAGAAATAGTGCACATTAAATTGAAGCACTGCCCTGGCTCAGTGCTAGGGAATCATGAGAACTGTAATTTATTGTGGCACCAGAGCTCTCTGACAGAGAAGGCTCAATGTCCCAGAAAAAAATACAATTCCCATGACTCCCTAGCACTGAGCCAAGGCAGTGCCTCAATTTAATGTGCACTATTTCTGGCAGTCTGCTTAGGCCTCATATGTCCCATCACATTCTAACATGTTTAACATTTACATGAAGCCGCTGGGTGAGATCATCCAGAGACATGGGGCGTGGTGTTATCAATATGCTGATGACACTCAACTCTACTTCTCTATGTCTCTGCTGCAGTGACTAAGGATGGCATCGCTCCTCTTGATGCCTGCCTTGAGTCGGTAATGGATTGGATGAGGGAAAACAAACTCAAGCTGAATCTAGAGAAAACAGAGGTACTCTCAATAGGTACCCTTGGTCCGGGAAGGGAGTTTTGCCAACCAGTCCTCGACGAGCTCACACTTCCCCTAAAAGACTAAGTACACAGTTTGGGAGTACTCCTGGATTCATCTTTAAAATTCTCATCTCAAGTGGATGTGATGGCCAAGAGTGCTTGGTATCAACTTCGGTTGCTCCACCAACTGCGTCCCTACCTAGACCAAAGGGACCTTGAAGCAGTAGCACTTGCCTTGGTAATCTCTCGTTTGGATTTCTGTAATGCGCTCTACATGGGGCTACCTCTGTACCAAGTGCAGAAGCTTCAGTTGGTTCAAAATGCAGCAGCCAAATTGGTCACAGGGACATCTAGGTCAGACCATATCACACCTGTTTTGAAATCTCTTCACTGGCTGCTGATTAGTTTCCGGGCATAGTACAAAGTGTTGGTTATTACTTTTAAAGCCCTACATGGCTTGGGCCCGAGTTACTTGAAGGAACGCCTCTCCGCACATAATCCGTCCCGCACTCTCAGAACATCTGGGAAGTATTTATTAGATCACCACAAAACCAGATTGAACTCTACTTCCCATAGATTGTTCATGGCCACAGCCCCCAGATTATGGAATGGCCTGCCAGAGAAGATCCGTCTTATCACTACACTAGATGCTTTTAAGAGGGCACTTAAGACGGAGCTCTTCCGGCGGGCCTATCCATCTGATCTTCTGGATTTATAGACTCTGATGACAATTGACTATTTTATTATATTATATTATATTATATTATATTATATTATATTTTCTTATAATTTATTATTGTTGTTTTGACTTTACTATTTTATTGCTTGTATTTTATACAATGTATTCATTTTTATTCTGTAATCCTGCCTCGATCCGTAGGGAGAGGTGGGAAATATAAATAAAAATTATTATTATTATTATTATTATTATTATTACTTTGTTACCTGTTTCATTAGAGAGAATATCCCTGGTGATTTATTACCTTTGAGAGCACAATTTATTTATTTATCTCATAACAACTTGTTCCATTATCCCAGCAGTGAGAATCATATAGACTTACAGATAATAATAATAATAATAATAATAAATTTTATTTATAGCCCGCCCCTCTGCTCAGCAATCAGGGCGGGTTACAGCATTTTAAAACATACAGAGTTAAAAACATTCCCTCATCTCAAAATCTCCCACCCTATCCCATTAAAACAAGATTAAACTACAAAGAAATTAAAATGCCGTAATAAAACAAACCAACAAACAATAAGGCAACCATAGTGCAAGGAACACTAAAAACCATCTCCCCTGGAGCCAAAAGATTATTCCGGGAAGGCCTGCTGGAAGAGATCCGTCTTTACTGCTTTTTTAAACGTTGGACTGGATAGCCTTTGGGGGCTCTCTTCAGATGCTTGGATTCTATGGTTCTATGATCAGTCATTCTCTGACAAAGTCAGGATGGCTTCTTGACTGAAGCAGAGACAAGGAGGAGAGTGTGGGGTTTCACTGTCTCCTTGAAGATGTCTCCTTGAACACCATGTCTCTGACAAAGGGACTTTGGCCCATGAAGATACCACCCACAGGCAGAGCTGATGGTCTTTATGATACTACATGACTCTCTGCTGTTCTGGTGCTGACTAGGGTCTGATGAGAGTTGCAGTCTAACAACAATAGGATGGCTGCCCTTGCACCTGTCTGCTTGTGGATGTGGAGTTATAAATTTAAATAAAGCTTTGCCTGAGCAACTTCTGGAGGGCTACACTATGCCCACGCCTGTGTTAGTCATTACTTTTTGTTGTTGTTCTTTTAAAAATGACATATGCTGAACATTGGTTCCCCCCACTAAAGGATTTTTCCCAAACCCATAATTTAAAAACATTCTCTGAATTTTTTTGTTAAAGTTAGAAGTCTTTGCATGCCTTTGCTCACCATTACTTTGCATTATGGCAAGTTCCTATTTGTTTGCTTGCTTTTCTATACCCACTTCTGCATCTGTCTAACCTGCAGTTGTCTTCCTTCTTTCTCCTACATTAGACCACATATGTCACTGCAGACAAGTAATATGTATCAAAAGCTAGTTTTACAAAAAAGACAGCTTGTTTCTTTCTCTGCTAGACCCTGTGTATGAGTGGCTGGATGTTGAACTGATTATTGTTCAGCTTCTGCCTTGCAAAGTGTTCACTCTGCTTGAGAGATTTATTACTGTCTCTTGCATTTTCCAACAGTTTTTCTGCTCTGGTGCCCACAGATGGGAGGAGGGGAGAGAGAGGTTTTCAGTGATGTTGTTGTTTAAACATTGACAACTGTTTTTTTCTTCTTCCACTTGATCTGGTCAGAATTCCAACCAGTCAGCTTCCCAACCACTTTCCTATGCATGGCAGATACAGAGTGTAAGCATTTTTTTTTTTTTTTAGATTGTAACCCTGAGGGCAGGGAACCATTCTAATTAAACATTTGAAAGCCTCTCTGAGAGCCTTTGTGGCAGAAGAGCGGGGTATGAATACTCTAAATAAATACATACATACATAAAATTCTTCTCCTCTCCTACCTAGGAGCTCTAGCTTCCTGTATCTACTTCTGTTGCACCTGTGCACATGGCATATTGTGTAGAAGAGGGGTTGCACATTTCTCTATTTCTAATTAAGCGGAAGTGAGCAATCAGAATTTCCTGTGGACATGGCAATCAGAATTTTCTTTCGACTTTATCAGCAATTGAAAATGACAGTTTAAGAGTCTCTATAGTCAGCCACTTCCATACCATTTCATCTTCTGAGACTAAAATAAATTGTCTTAACTGCTCCATTCTTTGTTCTTGAGTTTTAAAAAACCCACTCTTTTTACAAACAATTTCAACTGAAAATGTTTAAAATTCTACTTTGGAGTCATTTATATGCTGTTTTATCTTTGAATAATAATAATAATAAGAATTTTTTGTGGGTTTTTCGGGCTGTGTGGCCATGTTCTAGAAGAGTTTCTTTCTGACGTTTCGCCAGCATCTATGGCTGGCATCTTCAGAGAAAACTGGAATGGAAGAGAATGTGTCTATATATACTGTGAGACCCTGGGTAGGGAGGAGTGGTTCCCAGGTGAACTGTGTGTTGTTCTGTGTTGAATAGGTATTGTTCTGTTGTTAATGGCATGGCTCCAGGGTGGGAGGAAATGCACTCAAGGTTATTGTCTGCTAATCCCATGTAAACTGTGTATTGTTCTGTGTTGAATAGGTATTGTTCGGTTGTTAATGGCATGGCTTCCAGGTGAGGATATGCAATCAAGGAGATTGTCTGCTATTGTCTGCTGGGAAAGCCTCTGACCCTGGTTGGTTTCCCATTTGCATTTGCTGAGTGCTGATTTTCTTATTTTGTAGGACTGGTAGCCATATCTTGTTTACTTTGAGGGTTTCTTCTTTCCTGTTGAAGTTATCCAAGTGTTTGTGGATTTTGATGGCTTCCCTGTGCATTCTGATCTGATAGTTGTTGGTGTGGTCATGAATTTCAGTGTTTTCAAACAGCATTTTATGCCCAGGATGGTTTATAATGTGTTCTGCTACTGCGGATTTTTCTGGCTGGCCCAGTCTGCAGTGTCTCTCATGTTCCTTGACTCGTGTTTGTACACTGTGTTTGGTGGTCCCTATGTAGACTTGTCCGCAGCTGCATGGTATGCGGTAAACTCCTGCGGCTGTGAGAGGGTCTCTCCTGTCCTTCATTGAGCGCAGCATTTGTTGGATTTTCTTGGTTGGTTTGTAAACCACTTGGAGGTTGTGTTTCCTCACTACTTTCCCTATTCTGTCTGTGACTCCTTTGATATATGGTAAAAATACCTTCCCTTTGGGTGGCTGCTTGTCTTCAGTCCTCTGGGTTTTTCTGGGTCTGGCAGCCCTTCTGATGTCTGAGTTGGAGTAACCATTTGCCTGTAGAGCCTGGTCTAGGTGCTTCAATTCCTCTTCCAAGAAGTGGGGTTCACAAATGCATTTTGCCCAGTCTACCAGTGTTTTTATTGTGCTTCTTTTTTGTCCTGGGTGATGGTTGGAGTTCTTGTGCAGGTATCTGTCTGTATGTGTAGGTTTTCTGTATACTGTGTGTCCCAGACGTTGGTTTGGTTTGCGGACGACTAGGACATCTAGGAATGGCAGTGTTCCTTCCTTTTCTTTTTCCATAGTGAATTGGATGTTAGGGTGGATGTTGTTCAGGTGATTCAGGAACCCAACCAGATCTTCTCCGTGGCTCCAAATGGTGAAAGTGTCATCCACGTATCGGAACCAAGTTATGGGCTTTTTCGGTGCTGTTTCCAGGGCTTGTTTTTCAAAGTGTTCCATGTAGAAGTTTGCTATCACTGGGCTTAGAGGGCTTCCCATTGCTACCCCATCTCTCTGTTCGTAGAATCCATTGTCCCACTGGAAATAGCTTGTGGTGAGGCAATGTTCAAACAAGGCTGTGATGTCCTCTGGAAAAATTTGTCGGATGAATGTCATGGTGTCCATTATGGGGACTTTGGTGAACAGGGAGACCACATCGAAGCTGATTAGTATGTCTCCTTGTTTAAGTTCAAGGTTATTGATTTTTCTTATGAAGTGAGTTGAGTCCTTGATGTAATGGGGGATTTCCCCTATATGGGCTTGTAATTGTGTGGCCAGAAACTTGGCCAGATCGTATGCGGGAGATCCAATGGCACTCACTATGGGTTGGAGTGGAATGGAATCCTTGTGAATCTT
Organism: Phrynosoma blainvillii; assembly: GCA_026167975.1. Taxonomy (NCBI): domain Eukaryota; kingdom Metazoa; phylum Chordata; class Lepidosauria; order Squamata; family Phrynosomatidae; genus Phrynosoma; species Phrynosoma blainvillii. The sequence goes on along the minus strand of JANUYF010000001.1, from coordinate 449,072,016 downwards.
GGGAAGTCAATATAGTCTTGGTGGGAGAGCCTCAGATTTGCACAAACTTTGTCTTGTGGTTGGCTGAATTGAGGAGTTTTTGATCAGGGTGTTGGTTTTCCTGGTGATTTTGTTGGTTGGGTCTTGTTTCAGTTTTAATAAATATTTATTTATTATAAAATAATAAATTTTATTTATATCCCGCCCCTTTGTCATACAATCGAGGCAGCTTACATCATTAAAACTCAGTAGAATGTAAAATACAAATCCCAAGCCCATAGACCCTCCCACCCCTTAAAACAGAATTAAACAATGATAGAATTAAAACATAATACTTAAAAACAATTCAATTGTATAATAAGCCTTAAGAAGTATCATGAGCATTTCAGCTTTTTTCTCTTTGAGGCACTGTTTGTGTAGGGTTCATGTGTATTTCTTTTTTTCTTTTTTAAAGGAACACCCTTTCTCCTCCTTTTTCTGGAGACTCCTAGATAAAAGCGGTCAATCCCCTTATTAATGTCTACTAGGCTACATGACAGAAGAGTGGATGTCTTGCAGCACTTTGTTTATTCTGCCTTTCAAATCTCAGCATCTGGGGATGTCCTATATGACTTATCAAAAACCTAAGGTCAAGGTTTTATCTGGTTAATATCTAAATTGGCCTGTGAAATACAGGTACTACTCCTAGCCACAACTTAGGACTCACTATTCACTTAGTTCATTCGCACACAACCTTACACCACTTGCTGTTCAAATGATATAGCCAATTTCTATCTGAATCATCCTCATCCTCCCTTCCCTTTTCTATACCTCCAACTGTGCCAATTTGGCAATTAATCTCCTACCCAGGGTGACCAGGTGTTCTAACCACAAAGGAGGACAAGGCACTGAAAAATGTAGAATATTCAAGAAAAATTGAGAAGAAGCTAAAAACATTAATATAAATCTAAATTCATGCTCAAAATGGGGGACATTTTGGAATTCCTCCTGGGCAAGAGGCTGAAATGTAGGGTATGCCTTAGAAAATACATTGGGTCATCCTGCCCCTATCATCCCACTTTTCTGCTGCTTTTAAAATGTCCCAGTTTCTTGCTCCTTCTCCCACTTTCCTCTTTTGTCTGCAGCTCACTTCAACTGCTACAAAGTGAGTTCAGAGTGTAAAAGTAGTTTGCACTCCACTCAGCAAGGAAAGTGTCTAATAACTTTTGTCATCTTGACCACACTGTGAGGCTGCTTGGCCACACATGTCCTGATTTTCACTTATGAGAGAATAGCTATTTCCTATCTGCTTTTCCCAACCCATTTTTCTCCTCCCCATACATACATACACACACACACACACTTTTAACTCTGCAGTTCTTCCTCCACTTTCCTTTTTCCTTCTCCATCCATCCTTCTTTTGAGTTCCCACTTCTGATTTTGCCCTTCATTTCCCTGGCACACGTACATGCTCCTGTCATTTCCAGTGATAATGAGAAAATGGCTGGTAGTAGCTAATCTTAAAACACTGAGAGTTTTCCTACCAGCTTCCAGAGAAGGATGAAGTTTTATTAAAAACCAAAACTGAATTATTACAGATTTATCTTCTTTATTAGGCTGAGGCAGATGCTGTGAAACTGTGCTATAACTCACTGTCAAAGTAAACAAACACTTTTTTGCTAAACCATGTGAGAAATAAAAAGAAAGAAGCCATCCTGCATGGTACTTTCTCGTGTTTCTTATGTTTTACTCCAAATGCTGAGGGTTTGGATTCCACTTCTGCCCACTCTAAATCAACTTACAGTTGACCCTCCGTATCCATGGATTCTTTATCCACGGATTCAACCATCCATAGTTGAAAATATTAAATATATATATATACATTCCAGAAAGCAAACCTATGTTCTATGGATACCATGGACTGCTAAATAGATAAATAAATTGGTCTGAAAGCAAATGAAACCTGAGCTCTCACTAGTTAACTAAACTGAGGTTGTATTATCTTGGACATTTCACAAGAAGAAGTGACCCATTAGGAAAAAGTAGAAGGTACTAGGAAAAGAGGGAGACTGCACTACAGATGGATTGACTCAAGCAAGTAAGCCATGGCTGTCCTTACATCACAGCTGATGATCGGGGTTCTTGAAAATCTCTAATTCATAGGTTCATCATATGCCAAAGTCAACTTGACAGCAAATAACAACAAAAGTAATTCTGAACACTGATAATAGTGTTGGTCCTTCTTGTGATCATCTCCCAAACCAGGGGTAGGCAACCTTTAAGAGCCGAGGGACTTCAGCTCCCAGAATCCCAGGAGCTATTGGCCAACATGGGACTATTGGCCAACATGGCTGAGGCTTCTGGGATCTGAAGTCTCTCGGCCCTTAAAGGGGAAAGGTTGCCTAGCCTTGTCCCAAACCCTCCAAATTCCACCAGCAGACATGCACAGCATTCTGGCCATTTCAATACCAGACCAGTTATTGAGGAAGGTGCTTAAATGGGAGTGCTGTACTCCTTCCCTTGCACTTTTAAATTGTTTATATTATTTTTAAATTCACTATGCATTTGATTCTGCATCATTAGACACAGCTGTGACAAAGGCACTTCATTGTCATTGTTACTTCTCCTATGCCACTCCCCAAAAAAACCTATCTAGGACTGCCAAATCAAAACTTGGGGAGGGGTCCTGTTGAGTAGAAAAAGGAGTTTTAGTAGGTGTTTAAAGTCAGAAAGTGCCCTGGTGAGCACAGCAATACCCCACAAGAACTGTGGGGAAAAGCCAGCCCAGCCCAAGCTTTACATTAGATGACACAGAGAAGGGTGTGGAGAAAGCAATTCAAAAGGAGAAAGCAGTCCTAAGCAGAGTCCAAAGCCAATAGGGGAGATGCTAGCAAGATTAGACAAAAAGTATGTGCTGGAGATCAGGAGCCAGAGAACTCAGACTGGATTGCATGGAAGTTGGGAGCTGTTTTTCTGCAGCAATAGAATAGCCTCAGCTGAGTTAATTCATAGTCAGTAGTTAATCAGCCAGCTGGCCTCATTAGCTCACCACCCTGTATTTAAAGCGGACCATGACTTTGCTTGACCTTTTGTTCATGGTGCTTTAATTTATGTCACTTGGCAGAATGAAGTACCCCTGTTTCCTCTTCCTGGTTTGCAGCTATTGTTTGGGATGAGCCTGGCTCTGCTTGTACCGGTGTCAGGAGAGAACTACCAGATCCAACTAGATCCTCTCATACTAGCTTTCTTCTTCCCCTTCTTTGTCCAAGGAGACCTCCTCCAGATAGGACAAGCAGGTAACAAGCAAAACATGCAGGAATTCCCTCTTCTACACAACCAAAAGGGAAATACTGAAGGCACAATCTCAAACTGTTCCAATGAGAAGGAAAAAAGGGTGGTGTCTCAAGAAACCGGGTTAGATGACAAAAGAACTTTCAACTGAACTGAGTTTTAAACGGGAGATGTATAAGAAGTGGGAAAGGGGCAAAATCACAAAGAGGAATTCAGACAAATAGCTAGCACATGTAGGGCTAAAGTCAGGAAAGCCAAAGCACAGAATGAGCTCAGGCTTGCTAGAGGGGTTAAGAACAATAAAAAGGGCTTTTTTGGGTATGTATGCAGCAAAAGGAAGAAGAAGGAAATGGTAGGGCCACTGCACAGAGAAGATGGAGAAATTCTAACAGGGGACATAGAAAAGGCAGAACTACTCAACACCTTCTTTGCCTCAGTCTTTTCACAAAAGGAAAAGGGTGTTCAACCTGAGGAAAATGGAGCAGAGGACACAATAGGGGAAATGCAGCACAGAATAAGTAAGGAGGTAGTACAGGAATACCTGGTTAACCTAAATGAATTTAAGTCTCCAGGACCAGATGAACTACATCCAAGGATATTAAAAGAACTGGTAAATGTAATTGCAGAGCCACTGGCAATAATCTTTGAGAACTCCTGGAGAACAGGAGAAGTCCCAGCAGACTGGAGGAGGGCAAATGTTGTCCCCCCATCTTCAAAAAGGGGGGAAAAGAGGATCCCAACAACTATTGCCCAGTTAGTCTGACATCAATACCGGGAAAGATTCTGGAACAGTTCTCAAAACAGAGAGTCTGTGAACATTTAGAAGGGAATGCCACAATCACTAAAAGTCAACATGGGTTTCTCAAAAATGAGTCATGCCAGACTAATCTCATCTCTTTTTCTGATAAAATTACCAGTTTGCTAGATGAAGGGAATGCGGTATACATAACATATCTTGACATCAGTAAGGCTTTTGACAAGGTCCCCAACGATATTCTTGCAAACAAGATAGTAAAATGTGGGCCAGACAATACAATTGTTAGGTGGTTTAGTAATTAATTGACTGACCAAACCCAAAGGGTGTTCAGCAATGGCTCCTCTTCATCCTGGAGAGAAGTAAGCAGTGGGGTGCCACAAGGTTCTGTCTTGGGCCCAGTGCTATTCAACATCTTTATCAATGACTTGGATGAAAGAAGAGGGGGCATGCTTCTCAAATTTACAGATGACACCAAATTAGGAGGAATAGCTAATACTCCAGAAGACAGGATGAAAATTCAAAATGACCTGAATAGATTAGAAAGCTGGGCCAAAGCTAACAAAATGAATTTCAACACGAAGAAATGTAAGGGCAAAAAAATGAAATCCATAGATATAAGATGGGGGCCACCTGGCTTAACAAGACTACATGTGAAAGGGATTAGGAATCTTAGTGGACCACAAGTTGAACATGAGTCAACAGTGTGATGTGGCAGCTAAACAGGCGAATGCGATTTTAGGCTGCATTAATAGAAGTATAGTATCTAGATCAAGGGAAGTAATAGTGCCACTGTATTCTGCTTTGGCCAGGCCCCACTTGGAATACTGTGTCCAGTTCTGGGCACCACAATTCAAAAAGGATATTGAAAAACTGGAGCGTGTCCAGAAGAGAGCAACTAAAATGGTGAAAGGTCTGAAAACCATGCCCTGTGAGGAACGACTTAGGGAATTGGGTATGTTTAGTCTGGAGAAGAGATGGTTAAGAGGTGATATGATAGCCCTGTTTAAATATTAGAAGGGATGTCATATTGAGGAGGGAGCTAGCTTGTTTTCTGCTGCTCCAGAGAACAGGACCTGGAACAACGGATGCAAGCTACAAGAAAAGAGACTCCACCTCAACATTAGGCGGAACTTCCTGACAGTGAGAGCTGTTTTACAGTGGAACATTCTCCCTCAGAGTGAGTCTCCTTCTTTGGAGGTCTTTAAGCAGAGGCTGGATGGCCATCTATTGGGTATGCTTTGATTTTGAGTTCTTGCATGGCAGGAGATTTGATTGGATGGCCCTTGTGGTCTCTTCCAACTCTATGATTCTATTATTCATTAATGGTAAAAGAGCCCTCTCCCATTTTCACTCTGGCAAATCTATGTCTTAAGCCAGACAGCACCAGAACCAAAGGGTTTCTTAGGCACTGAATATTTGGATGTGCAGGAATGATGACAGCAGTGCTCTCCAAGTTATACATTGAGCTGAAGAGTCCTGTCAGAGTCCTATTGCAACTGCTTCTCTCAACACATCCTGTAATCACAAGATGCTGCTGTCAGCATTTCCCAGGACTCTGATCTTCAGTGCCTTAAAAATCCTTCAGTTGGAACAGTGCCTGGCCTAAGAGGTTGAGTTTAGGAGTCACTTTCAGTCATTAACAACCATAAGAGGCAAACCTGAAAGAGTCTTTTCATGAGAGGATGGGCTCAAGATGGTGACATTGTTGGGGATACTGCAACTTAAGCATGCTGAGTCTTTCTAGGAACATAGATGCATGTTTATGATAGTTTATTGTTTTATGACTCCTCATTTCCTCCTTCTCTAAGAGCACACTTTTCTTTGTCTCTGGAGGGATTGCCATAATTATTCTTTTGTCCTTTGACCAGAAAGCATGGACTCTCCAAGCATGCTGATGGAAACTTTCTTTGCAAGCATGTAAAAGCTTCTTTCTACCTCATTTTCTTTGCAACATTAAGCTGGACCTGTGTATATGCATACACATGATTTTGTAAGTAAAAATCTGTTATATTTCAGTCTCACTAAGGACTTTGTATTAGTTCTTTTAGGGCAGAAACATGGATCTGGGAGAAAAGTAATAGTGGACTAGTTTGCTCTCCTGCTCATGCATTTTTGCTGTGTTTACTTTGCTGGTGAGATTAAATCAATCTCTCCTATTTCCTGAGCTTTCTAATGAATCTCAAGAAAAATTCCATCAGACATAGCCTGATACCCTACCTAATTTGAATATTTTAACCCTTCTAAACTATAGGAAAGCATTCACCCTACCAAAATTCAGTGTGTTACCCTTGGCTTTATTAGAATGGATATATAATAATGTCCCTTATGATGCATATATATACTCCTGTGGAGGTGTCACAATGTAGGGCTTATGTTGTTATATTGCTTTTTCTATAATGGATATTGTCACATTTTTATTTATCCAGTTCTTAGAGGTATTCCTGGAAGAATTGATGAGTTTTATGTATCACATTTGCTGGCAGACCAGTGTCCATTGGTAACAAAGTTGGCTGGCGTTTGTGCAGCAGCAATGGTTTGTCGATGTAAAATGATATTAGAAAACTTTATAATGATTCATTTTAAATTTAAATTTAAATTTTGTATTTTGATTCCCAATTAACAATATCTACTTTTTATAATCTGAGGTTAATTTTATTTGAGTTGGTTTATCTGTATGTCTCATGTTTATCTGTATGTCTGATCTGTTGATTGTTAATAAACAAATAAATAAACCATAAACACATATCCCAAAATTTACAAGATCGTAAGTCTAGCTTCTGATCTCATAAATACTGTACAAGATCCCAGCCAATGTATATGTTGGCAGCCAGAGTGGTTTCAGGAACATCTAAGAGGGACCATATAACTCCGGTATTAAAGTTCCTCCACTGGCTGTCTATTAGTTTCCGGGCCCAGTATAAGGTGTTGGTTATTACCTTTAAAGCCCTAAATGGCTTGGGTCCAACTTACCTTCGGAACCGCCTCCTCCCATACAATCCTCCCGGCGCACTCCAGTCCTCTGGGAGGAATTTGCTTCAGCCATTAAAATCTAGGTTGACTGCAACCTCCCAGAGGGCTTTCTCGGTAATCGCCCCCAGATTATGGAACGGCCTGCCGGATGAGATCCGTCAGATTACTATGCTAAACAGCTTCAAAAAGGCTGCTAAAACGGATCTCTTCTGGCAGGCCTTTCCAGAATAGACTTCCTGGCCTCAGGAACCCCCTTATCTGCCCTTTCCCAATTCGGATGCTGCTGTTCCCCTGCTTGTTTTATTATATCATTGTTCATAGAATCATAGAATCATAGAGTTGGAAGAGACCACAAGGGCCATCCAGTCCAACCCCCTGCCATGCAGGAACTCCCAATCAAAGCATCCCTGACAGATGGCCATCCAGCCTCTGCTTAAAGACCTCCAAGGAAGGAGACTCCACTACTCTCCAAGGGAGTGTGTTCCACTCTCGAACTGCCCTTACTGTCAGGAAGTTCCGCCTAATGTTGAGGTGGAATCTCTTTTCTTGCAGCTTGCATCCATTGTTTCGAGTCCTAGTCTCTGGAGCAGCAGAAAACAAGCTTGTTCCCTCCTCGATATGACATCCCTTCAAATATTTAAACATGGCTATCATATCACCTCTCAGCCTTCTCTTCTCTAGGCTAAACATCCCCAGCTCCCTAAGTCGTTCCTCATAGGGCTTGCTTTCCAGACCCTTCACCATTTTAGTTGCCCTCCTTTGGACACGCTCCAGTTTTTCAATATCCTTTTTGAATTGTGGTGCCCAGAACTGGACACAGTATTCCAAGTGGGGCCTGGCCAAAGCAGAATACAGTGGCACTATTACTTCCCTTGATCTAGATACTATACTTCTATTAATGCAGCCTAAAATCGCATTCGCCTGTTTAGCTGCCACATCACACTGTTGACTCATGTTCAACTTGTGGTGGAACTGCCAGGGTCCCCTGCTCTGTCTCTGGAATCTGTCCATGCTGCTCTTCTGCGTCCTCCTTGCTAAGAGTAAGAGCTTGAAATCGATTCTGTAGCCGCAAGCTCCCAGTACGACTTGTTGTTTATGACTTGATTTTATCCCATATCATTTTAACTAAGATGTTTTAATACTTTTTGGTTTAATACTTTTTTAAGGGATGGGTGGGTTTGGGGCTTTGGGGATTTATATTGTATGTAATTTTAATTGTTTTTAGCCACCTCGATTGTTCTCAGAGGGGCGGGGTACAAATTATTATTATTATTATTATTATTATTATTAATCTCCCTGGAAGCCAAGATGACCAAACTGAGGCTGTCATACTTCAGACACATCATGAAAAGGAGGACTCATTGGAAAAGACTTTGATGCTGGGAAAGGTGGAGGAAAGTAGGAAGAGAGGAAGACCACATGCTAGATGGATGAACTCTATTATGAAGGAGGTCACAGATATTAAGGGGAATTAAGCAGAACAATGGAGAACAAGGGGTCTTGGAGATATCTCATCCATAGGATTGCCATGAGTCGAGATCAACTCCAGGGCAGTTAACAACAACAAAAACTACACTGGCAGAAATTTACAATAGAAGAGTAGTCACTTCCCCACATGCCTATCTAGCCAAAAAAAGGAGTTAAACTCAGTTTTACTCAGGAGGTGCCAGGGTTGCCAGGCTCGCTCTGCCATATTAAAGTTTGCTTCCTTAAGTTTTGCTGTAGTCATGTTAGGCTAGATATCTGTGTTAGGAGAGGTAGCAGTTACTGAGAGGTTTCCCATAGGAATCAAGGTGATTCTGCCTGAGAAAAGAATGCAGACCATTGGAAGGGGGGAGAAACTTAGGCTATAGTGTCAGACCTGGAAAAGGATGTGTTACTGTGCTGATTTTCTTCAACAGACTTTTTCTGTTTCATCCATTAAGTATGTTCATTGAGATGGCAGAAATAGTGCAAATTGAGTCCACTTTTAGGGTTATGGTTAGAGTTAGGGAATCATGGGAACTGTATTTTATTGTGGCACCAGAGCTCTCTGACAGAGAAGGCTCAATGTCTCAGAAAAAAAGCAATTCCCATGATTCCCTAGCACTAACCCTAACCCTAAAAGTGGACTCAATTTGCACTATTTCTGGCAGTCTGCAAACCCCCTTAGATAATGTCAACAGTGCCTGGAGTGACCATCTTTCAAAACAAAGTTATGTGAGATCATGATTTCATTTCTACCTGAACAATTCACTAGCTAGATTAGGTTATAGCCTTTATGTAAATATAGATTAAAGCCATTGTTTTAAACTACAAGCTACATGTTTATTGTTTTTTAGGCAAAGGCACATTTCTGCTACTCTGCTAATTTAAAGCCAGACTCTAACAGGCTTGGCTTTCATAATTTTGATATTTAAATATTTTTGTTTTCTTACCAAAGGCTAAAGCCTTAAGAAACTTAAATTACCCCACAGATAATGCCTCTGGGACTTGAAGTCCCAAACACCTGGAAGAGCAAAGTTTTGGAAACACTGCTTTAAAACCCTGGAGCTCAGCCAAAGAGATGGTGTGAGTGGGACAAGGCTCAGTGGGAGGGAAAAGAGAGGTGTCCGGGGGTTTTTAAAAAATGTATTTTAAAAATTTCTTTAAAAACATCACATCCTAACAAATTTTTACTTTAACCTCACAAAACTACATACATGTAAATACATTTGGGGTAAAGTTAAAAGTATTCCCCATTGACAAAGTTGTCAAGTTGTGTCCGACCGTAGGGTGCGGTGCTCATCTCCATTACTAAGCCAAAGAGCCAGCATTGTCAGAGACTACTCTGTGATCCTGGGGCCAGCATGATTGCACAGAATGGTGTTTACCTTCCCACCGAAGTGGTACCTATTTATCTACTTGGATTTGCATGCTTTTGAACTGCTAGGTTGGCAGAAGCTGGGACTAGTGATGGGAGCTCACCCCATCATGCAACACTTGGACCTCGAACTGCCAACCTATCAATCTTGCAGTCAACAGAGCCAGCGTCTTAACCACTTGAGCCACTGCATCCCTTCTGTAAATACATTTTATTGTAATTTGAAGGTATAATTTTGATTTTGCTAGCTGTTTCTATAACAACTGTCGCCTTTATATTCAGTGACTGACGGGAATTACGATTTATGGGTAACATTAGTACAAAAAGCATTACTAAGGATTCTGTATGGTGTGTTATGGGAGGAGGTCAATGGGGAGGGTGGCAGCATGAGTTACTGCACCAGGGGACACCAACCCTAGTGACACCACTAGCCAGATTGGAAATAAGTGCAGGGCTTTTCACAGAGTAACCTTGTCTCTGGAGATAGTACCTGAGATAATTATTAATTTATTTTATTTCTAAGATTTATATCCCACCTTTCTCCCACAATGGGATTCAAGGCGGGTTACAATAATTTAAAAAACAGGAATACAAAAGTTTAAAAAAGAGATTAAACATTATTAATATTAAAATGTAAACTAAAAACACATAGTTAAATCTAGTAAAAACTTAAGTAGTGAGGCTACAGATGTTATTATTTATTTATTTATTTTCTTTGCTGCATTTCTCCCAGAAAGGGACCCAGGGAGGCTCACAAATAAAAACAATTTAAAAACTTATTACAATAAAACAATTAAACTATCCAAATCCAGGGGCTAAGCTTTCCACTGCAGAGACGTGGCCAGGCTGGAGGCAGTCTGAGAAGGAGAGCTGACTGCTACCAGCCTAACAACTGGCCAGTGACCAGTGGCTACTTGACAATCTGTTTGCATTATTCTAGAACTAGCTAAGATGGCTAGTAATTCCAAAACTAGCTAAGATGGCCCAGTAATCACAGATTAACAGAGAATCAAGTGAGGGAAGGAGGAATGTTTGTTGTTGTTGTGTGCCTTCAAATAATTTATGGCAACATGTTCAAAGGAAGTTTGTCATTCATTGCCTTCCTCTGAGGCTGAGAGACTTTGATTTGCCCGAGGTCACCCAGTCGGTTTCATGATTGACTGGGAATTGAACCCTGGTCTCCAGAGTTCTAGTCCCACACTCAAAGCACTACACCACACTGGCTCTCAGAGGAATGTTTGCACTAAAACAAAATTATTCTAGTGTTTTAACTAGTGCAATATTGCTATAGCATAGTTTTTTTGTTGGTTTTTCGGGCTGTGTGGCCATGTTCTAGAAGAGTTTTTTTCTGACATTTCGCCAGCATCTGTGGCTGGCATCTTGAGAGAATGCTGGAATGGAAGAGAGTGGGTATATATTCTCTGAAGATGCCAGCCACAGATGCTGGCAAAACGTCAGAAACTCTTCTAGAACATGGTCACAAAGTCGAAAAAACCCACAAAAAACTATGGATGCCGGCTATGAAAGTCTACAACTTCACATTGCTATAGCACTTTAGCACTTTGACTATAATTCCTGAATAATATTAAAGGAGGCTCAGTGGGAAATTAATTTCTGAAATGTTGAATCAGTCTGGATGTGACAGGTGGTCAGTGACAGACAGAGGATTAAGAACACAAGGGATAGAGGAATACTTGGGATGTTTCAATAAAAGAGTTTGGATGCAAACCTGGGATTCAGGTAAAATCAACACGAAAAGAACTAGAAACTCTCAATACTTCCAGAGACAGTTCTCCTTTCCAAATGAGTCCTAAGACACACTGCAGCTGGAGACAATCACTTTGAAGTAGTCATATGTTTAGGACTACCAAGATTTATCTGGTGCATTCTTGACCCAAAAGACACATTTTCTCTTTATTTGAAATCATATGTCTAGATGAATCATCAAAACACCAGTGTGTTCCAAGCACATAAGAATGCCCCTGTGTTGCATCTGTGAAATATTGGAGGACATGTTGATCGGGACAACAGGACAGGCACAGTCAAGTTAGAAATGTGAAGCTAATGTGCTGACACCACCATCAGGGGTATTTCAAAGGAGCATGACTATACATCCTGTTCTGAAAATTCACGTTGCAAAATCCAAGCCAATTTTTAAGATGTCAAAGCCTTGGAAAATGCTGCCCTTTTGACATTAAAGAAAGAGACATTAAATGCACTTGTGCCTTGGATTACTTGCAGGATCCACCTTAGAGATATAACCTCAAGGTCACCAGCATTCAACACTGCGTTAATTAATTTTGTTTTTATTTTTGAAAAGCATTTGTCTGTTGTTTTGACAGTAAGTTATGTGGACTTGTCTCCACAATAGTGCTGGGGCAGCAAAGGGGGGGGTGAGCTGGAATAATAACCTCTTCATCTTTAAATTACATTTTCTCTATTTCAGAACAGAAAAAGGAGGGAGGGAAGTCAAAAATGCAACCAAACATTCAAATAGGATAAGCAAAGCAAAGGGAAGATTAGCTGGATTGTAAAGAAGAGGGGAGCCAGATGATGATGATGATGAAAATATTCAATTGTTGTTGTTGTGCATATTTAAGTCATTTCCAACTTATGGCCACCCTTAAGGCAAAGCCATGAGATTTTGTTAGCAAGATTCAGCTCTCCTTGCAAAACAGGCAATTTTTAGCAAGATTTATTTAGAGGAGATTTGCCACTGCCTTCTTCTAAGGCTGAGAAAGTGTGTCTAGCCTAAGATCACCTGGTTTTGAACCCAGGTTTCCTGGAGTCCAGGTGCCAGTGGGGTTTTGAACCCAGGTCTCCTGGAGTCCAAGTCCAGCCCTCAAACCACCACACCATGCTAGCTTCTATCCTGCCCCATATAAAATTTTGGGATTTGCAGTTTGGTGAATATTCTGGATGAGAATTCTAAATGCTCCTCCCTAAACTGCAAATCCCAGGGTTCTATAATATGGACTCATACCAGTTAAAGTGGAATAACAGTGCTATAATCCTGTAGCGCATTTGGTTATGTGTACCTAGCCTGAAATATGTGTGCCTAATTCTGCAAGGAGAGCTGAAGTTTAGGAGCTTCTAGAGTAGAACTCTTTGGCACAAATCCTATTGTTAGGAGTGGACCTGTTACATCAAGATGTTCTCTCACCTTTTAATAATCGATTCTACGAGTCTAAGGGTGCTTCTACACTGTAGAAATAATGCAGTTTGACACTACTTTAACTTTTATGGCTCTGTTCTACAGAATCCTGGGATCTGTAGCTTGGTAAGGCACCCACACTCTTGAGCAAAGAAGGCTAAAGACCTTTTAAAACTGCAAATCCCAGGATTCCATAAAATGGAGCTGCAGCGCTTAAAGTGGAGTCAAACTGTGGTCCAAAGCACATTGCAGAAATAATCCAGTTTGAGACCACTTTAACTGCCCTGGCTCAGTGCTATGAAATCCTGGGAATTGTATAGTTTTTTGTGGGTTTTTCAGGCTATGAGGCCGTGTTCTAGAAGAATTTATTCCTGACATTTCGCCTGCAGATGCAGGCGAAATGTCAGGAATAAATTCTTCTAGAACACGGCCTCATAGCCTGAAAAACCCACAAAAAACGATGGATGCTGGCCGTGAAAGCCTTTGACTTCACACTGGGAATTGTAGTTTATTGTGGCACCAGAGCTCTCTGACAGAGAAGGCTAAATGTCTTGCAAGACAACAGTTCCCAGAATTCCCTACCATTGAGCCAGGGCAGTTAAACTGGTTTCGAACTGGATCATTTCTGCAATGTGATTTGGGTCTGCATTATTTCTACTGTGATGCACCCTAGGACTATCCAATAGGTGCAGGGTGTTACAAGGTGATTAATGCTATACCAGGGCTACTCAAAGTGGTGGCCCCTAAACTGGTGCCAGTTCCTTTTCCAGACAGAAAGAAACAGACAGAACTCATAGCCAACTGTCTACAACCAAGTGACAGCAGTTCTCTGGGTTCTGAGAGAGAAGCTGTTTCAACAATGCTGGGGATTCAGTCTTGAACCTTTTGCATGTAGAACCTAGGTTTGCTGGATAAAAAGGTGGAGATGGCTAGTTTTGCAGATGAGGGAATTTCATCAGGGGTTGCTTGTCATGCAACCAGAGAACAACACTTGTTGAAATTGTCCCTTTATAGAAACAGAGTTGGAAGAGACCACAGAGGCCATCTAGTCCAGCCTCATTCTGTCATGAAGGAAGACACAATCAAACCACTCCTGACAGATGGCCATCTGTTTAAAAGCCTCCAAAGAAGACGACTCCAACATCCTCTGAGGCAGCGTGTTCCACTGTTGAGCAGCTCTTATTTTCAGGACGTTCTTCCTAATGTTGGGGTGGAATCTCTTTTCCTATAGCTTGAATCCATTGCTCTGGGTCCTATTCTCTGGAGCAGCAGAAAACAAGCTTGCTCCATCCTCCATATGACATTCCCTTCAGATATTTAAAAAGAGCTATCATGTCACCCCTTAGACCAGGGGTAGGCAACCTTTCCCCTTTAAGGGCCGAGGGACTTCATCTCCCAGAATCCCAGGAGCTATTGGCCAACATGGGACTATTGGCCAACATGGCTGAGGCTTCTGGGAGCTGAAGTCCCTTGGCCCTTAAAGGGGAAAGGTTGCCTACCCCTGCCTTAGACTACTCTTCTCCAGTCTAAACATACCCGGCTCCCTTAGCCACACCTCATAGGAGATGGTTTCCTGAACTTTCACCATTTTGGTTGCCCTCCTCTAGACATGCTCTAGTTTGTCAATATCTTTCTTGAATTGTGGTGCCCAGAACTGGACACAGTACTCCAGGTGAGGTCTGACCAAACCAGAATAGTGTGGTACTATTCCTTCCCTCGATCTAGACCAGGGGTTGGCAACCTACAGCCCATGGGCCGGGGCCGGCCCCCCAAGGCCTCTGGACCGGACCCTGCCACCGCTGCGGCGCCACCACACGCGTTGTGGCCACCATTTTGTTTTCCAAAATGGCATCTGTGACTCGTTTGCACATGTGCAGTACTCCTGTACATGTATGAATGAGCCATGGCCGCCATTTTGAAAAACAAAATGGCGACCGCAACTCATTTGCGCATGCGCCGAGTACTGGGCATGCGCAAACGAGTCACGGCCGCCATTTTGTTTGCCAAAATGGTGGCCGCGACTATCTCGCGCATGCACAGTACTTCCAAGTACTGTGCATGTGCGCGAGCGCAAGCGCCGCCATTTCACCCACCCACCCTCAGCCTGCGGACCGGCCCCAGGTAAGAAAACCTTTCCGACCCGTGATCTAGACACTATACTCCTATTGATATTCCTTCTACTTATCCATTAAAGGTACAGGAGCCATCTGCAGTTCTCACTCTAGCAATCCTTGTTTTTGAAAAATAAAAGCAAGTGTTGCCAGACTGAGAACTGGAGATGGCCTTTAAAGGGCTTTATTTCCCTGCTGATTCCTATAGTTTCTTTCCTTTCTGAAGTCCTGCCAGGTCACTAGGAACACATGAGATCTCTTTTATGTTTTGTACTTTCTAACTTATGTGGCTGGTGGGGTACGCTGGAACTAAACAGCCTTCATCTGTATCTTTATCATGGGTCATCCCACTCTCCTGATGTGGCCTCCTGCAGTGAGGCACAGCAACCACTATTTCCAACAGTTGCGAGAAATTTCTCCTTGTAACTGAAGCAACAAATACTTTTTCAGCAGCTCTGCAGCAGCCGTTGTTTAGGAGGGTTCTCACAGCTGCAGTCAATTATCAGCAAGAACTTTAAATATCTCGTGGTTTGTGCTTTGGGATTACTCATGCTGACTTCCTAAAGTGGTGAAGGAGGCCTTTTGTTGAAGAGTTTTCCTCCACACCAACATTAACAAATAGCTTTGGCAAGCTTCTTTGCCCTCTCTTCCCCTCCCTTCACTTAGCATCATTGCAGTGGTGAAAAAGGAGAAGAGGAAGAAGAAGTCTGGATTTTTGTTTTGACGAGAAATAAATGAAGGAACACATTTGTGTTACCATCTTTCCTGGCAAAGCAGGGAAGAGGGAGGGAGACACTCTGAGCTCTTTCGCAATACAGGATTATAGCGCTATGATTCCAGTTTAATTGCCATGGTTCCATTCTTTGGAATCCTGGGATTTGTCATTTGGGGAGTTAGCATTTCAGTTTAAAACTTTCACCCAGAGTGCTCTAGCTTCTTGTTGTTGTATGCCTTCAGGTTGTTTCTGACGCATGGCAACCCTATCATAGGGTTTTCTTGGCAAGATTTGTTCAGAGCAGGTTTGCCATTGCCTTCCTCTGAGGATGAGAGACTGTGACTTGTCCAAAGTCACCCAGTGGATTTCCATGCCTCAGCTGGGATTCGAACTCTGGTCTCCCAGTGTCCTAGTCCAATGCTCAAACCATTACACCATGCTAGCACCTCAACAAAATAGAAACCCCAGGAATCCATGCCCTCCAAATTTGACAGGGACAATCCTGAGTAATCCTCCACACCTTGAAAATATTTTTAAAATATATAAATTCCATTAAGCAAACCTTGATTTTGCCATTTTATATAAGGGACAGCATTTTACCATGCCACTGGATTTAATGGTACTTGAACATCCATGGATTTTAGTATCCAAGGGGGGGTCCTGGAACCAGATCCTAGTAGATAACAAGAGCCCACTGTCCATCTATCACTGCTGGTGAATGACAATTCACTCTGCCTGTGTAGCATGACTTATGCATGTGATATTGCTAACAGGATGCAAGGAAACATTTAAAATAGGCATTGCCCTGTCTGTATGGAAGTATGTCTGTATTGTACATTTAGGGTAGGAGAACATAAAGCCAAAGAAACAAAAATTGCACAAATGAGCTAAACTTGGTTCCGTCTGTAGGCAGTGACCTTTTCCCATAATTTTTCTGTATAGTGAAAGTGTTGGGTAGTTGCTTTGGGGTTTTCATTCTTTGAAGTCTTGCAGACTTGAATTCCATGAATGATTGATTGATTGGCTGCACAATTTCACTGTTTTGAGATTTAGGAGTTTTTCATACAGCTAAAAAGTCTGACTTACCTTGACTGGTCTGAATCCTCTTCTGGGATGCAGCCAGGTATCATTGTTTGCATTTTGCTGCTAATGCCAACTCCTAGCTGCATCTCGCCTAAAACCTGGCTCCCTGCCGCGCTCAGCTGGCCAATTTGCAAAGCCTGGAAGCTCCCGATTTTGCAGCATGGCTGGGAGCTGGAGTTTAGGCAGGATGCAGCTGGGAGGCGGCATTGCTGGCAAAATACAAATGATAATACCCGGCTGCATCCCTGAAGAGGATTCAGACCGGGCAAGGTAAGTTGGATTTTTTAGCTGTGCAAAAAAAACTCCTTATAAGCAGCAAGTGCTGGCCAGGGGCATTGGAAGGGGAAGACTGCAGGCTATGAGGTTTTCTGGATTGCAACCGCAGATGGAACAGTGGGAAGCAGGGCTTCTATATGTGAGTTGTGGCTAGTGAGAGGCAAGCTGGCCTGGTTGTAAGGTCAAATTTTGTTACAGATGCAGGGAGAGACAAACAATGTGTAGAGAATCCCTCAACAACCACTTTTGTTCCTAAATCAGGGATGGGAATTTGGACAGTAAATTCCTCCCCATGGACAATGCTGCCCAGAGTTGCTGGGATTTGCAATCCAACAACATCTGCAGGGCAGCATGAATTAAGGACGCACCATCTTTTTCACATCCATTTGATTCTGCTTTGAAAAAAGTGAAGAGGGAGTCAATTAAGAATACGAATGACGAAAACAAGCCCCCAGTTTCGTAAAAGCTAGCATGATGCCATTTGGTTAGTCAAAAAAGGTTATTATTATAGAAAAGATGTTGATCTTGGGTTGTTGTTTTTAGTGGCCAATGTGGCTGTCCTACAACATTTCTAAATTAAGTTAGAATTCAAAAACGTAGCCATGTTAGTCTGGAAAGTGTGTATGCAAAGGGATCTTGCAGCACCTTTGAGACTAACTGAAAGATAGAAGTTGGTAGCATGAGCTTTGGTAGACTTGAGCCCACTTCAGTTTAGAAGAGCCCCAGATTATTTTGAAGAGCCCCAGATTATTTTTGGGTCCCTTCAGCCTCTGTGTTTCTCTGCTTCTCTCAACAGACCTTACCCCAAGTTGTCTTTGCTTAGGTGTGGCTCTTAAAGATCTGCAGGGAAGGAACATCGGTTATTTGCACTAATATCTGATGTTGGGTCTTGTGGGTTAAAAAAAAAACAATTTTCACCTTTTGGATTTCCAAATAACTTTTTCAGGCCTGCTTGTAAAAGACAAGCGATCGGATTTAGTGTATCCCAATGGTGCCTGTAGATAAATCACAGCCATTCTGAGCTCAGTTAGCTAGAGTCAAGCTAGGCTTTTGCTGCTGCTATTTAGCCCAGTGGAATAGGTCAGAAAGGTTTCCCTAGAGGGTGCAGCAAGCAATTTTTCCTCTTATTGATGTTATGGCTGACTGAATCTCAACTACACTAATGACAGGTGAAACCAAATGGCCTTTGAGGAGAGAGGAGAAAAAAGGGTGAAGAAAAAGTCATTGGATAAGCTGAGACAATATACCCAAAGGATAAGATCCATTTATTTCTTCCATTGCCTTCTTGGTTTTGTTGTTGTTAACTGCCCTTGAGTCGATCTCAACCCATGGAGACCCGATGGATGAGACATCTCCAAGATGCCCTGTCCTCCATTTTCTGCTTAAATTCTGCAAACCCATACTCATGATCTCTTTAATAGAGTCCATCCATCTGGCAAGTGGCCTTCCTCTCTTCCTACTTCCCTCCACCTTTCCCAGCATTATTATCTTTTCTAATGAGTCTTCTCCTGATGTGTCCGAAGTACAGAAGTCTCGGTTTGGTCATCTTGGCTTCCAGGGAGGTTTCCAGTTTGATCTACTCTAGGACCCATTTGTTTGTCTTTTTGGCTCTCCAGCACTCTCCTCCAGCACCACATCTCAAAGGAATTGATTTTAATTCCTATCATCTTTCTTAACTGTCCAGCTCTCTCATCCATACATGGTAACAGAAAATACGATGGCTTGCATAATTCTGACTTTTGTGCTGAGTTGTAAGTCTTTGCGTTTTAGGATCTTTTCTAGTTCTTTCATAGCCACCCTCCCCATTCTTAGTCTTCTTCTGATTTCCTGACTGTAATTCCCATTTCTATCAATGTTTGATCCCAAGTATGGGAATTCTTTTACTATTTCTATTCATTGTCTAGGTTGAACTTGCAAAGGTCCTCGGTAGTCATTATTTTTGTTCTCTTTATGTTCAGCATTAAGCCTTCCTTTGCACTTTCTTCTTTGATTTTCCTTAGTAGGTGTTCCAGGCCTCTGAGGTTTTCCGCTAGTATTATGGTGTCATCTGCATATCTTAGATTGTTGATATTCCTTCCTCCAATTTTCACTCCTCCTTCTTCTGTGTCCAAGCCTGTTTTTCTGACAATATGTTCTACATTGAACAGATAAGGTGAAAGGATGCAGCCTTGTCTGACCCCTTTGCCAATTGGGAACCATTCTGTTTCTCCATGTTCTGTTCTGATGGTAGCCCCTTGTCCTGAGTACATATTCCACATTAGGACTATCAGATGTGTTGGCACTCCCATGTCTTTATGGGTGTTCCATAGCCTTTCATGATCTATGCAGTCAAAGGCTTTGCTGTAGCCTTTATAGCAAAGGCCTTGCATTGCAAAGGCTTTGCATTAGACATTCATTGATTCCTTTGGGAGTTTTCTTCTGTAGGAACAGGAACTTCTTGACAGCTGGAATTCACAATTGAAAAGTCCATACTTTTCGTTGACATGGTTCTATCAATGGTCTGAAAAAGATTCAGTAATTAGACCTACAATCCTGCAAAATGGCAATTTACAATACAATTTAAAAGAACACTCTTTCAGGCTACTGTGACAAAATTAGGCTGAGATTTTGGGAGGTGGGTTGGGCTGAGAACCTCTCATGTATTCCTTCTAATTGATGTAGGATCTCAGTCAATATTTCCCAGCATTGCTCAGGATTCTACTGTGTCTCGTGCTGCTGCGTTAGTAGATCAGGCCCTAAATACCTCCCCAGAATCTATCATGTAGAGAAAACACCTGCATGTATTCCAGAGGACATGCACATATTAAATGCTTACCAGAGGGTTCCTCAGAAAAATACCTCCATTCTTTTTGGCTCCATAAAAACAAAAAACAAAAACAAAAAAACCCTCTTCTGATCTCAGCCATTCCTCTCTATTATTTTCCCTTGTTTCAGAAATCTTCAGAAAACTACACTAAGGATCACTAGTGATTTCCTGGCCACAGTTTTAAGAATCCTTATTGCTATGCATGCATGTACATGGACCCATCATGCATGCATTGCCATTCTTACAATTTTGTACATATGTTTGTAGCAAGTTGTTAAATGAAGAAATGATTTAAAAATCAGAGAGGTACAACTAAGCTCAAGTAGTTTGTGGTTAATTTTTCTATTGAGTTTAAAGAGTTTATGGGAAGAAGGAAAATCTGACTCTAGGTGTTGCATCCATTTGCTAGAACATAAGCACAGAAGAAAAAGAAAAGACAATGGGCAGAATACAGTGATCCATGGATGTATACTCACACATATACACAAGTTGTTGTTCATTTAGCTGCACACTTGTCTTGACTCAGTTGCACAACATTACCATCAATGCAAAGGTTGCATGGCACAATTAATGCAAATTTCCAATGTACAACCTCAGTCAATATATATCCCATTGATAGAAGAGAACCATATACAACTGTGAGCTAGAAGAAATTCACAGTTAATTCTTAAGTGGCTCATAATTAAATTTCAAGTAGTTCATAGTTAATTTTTTTCTGTTGCATCTACATGGTTGCAAAGAAGAAGGGAAATCTCGCTCTATGTGTTGCATCCATTTGCAAAATAGAACTTTTTTTTTAAATATAACATATTGAAACCCAATAGACCATAAAACATATTATAACAAGATGCAATATCAATATGCTGAGGTTGAAAATATGTATTATGCATTATTTATTAGAAGCACCTCTTGCACTGCCTTATAAAAAGAATGTTACTTTTTATCAAAATGATCCCAGCTCCTGCTAGAAAGCATAAAGGAAGGACATTCCAGATGCATGCAGGGAGTAGGAGCATACAGAGCATCAGGGGTCAAACAGATCTGGATTTATCTTCTTGAGTTCAGCACGTCTGTCGCCTTTGTGCTTCCCACCTCTTTACTGAAAGTGTTCCTTGTTAACAGTCGTGGGTTTCAAAACCAGGAGAAGTGGGGAGGGAAAAATGAGAGGCTTTGTCTCCCTGGTCCTATGGTACCAGCCGTGTTCTGTGGGCAAAGGGCAATGGAAGCAGGAAAGCCCAAGAGAGAACGAAACCCGTTCAGCACTGCATGTCTATTGATCCATCCATCAGCACAAACAATGGGGGACCGAGCGGGTCAGACACCAGCAGCTGCTGCTAGGAAGTGGCTACATTAATTTGATCTGGCAGATGTGCTTATCTGAAACTGCAGCAAGGGCTGCAAGTGCAACATCCAAAATATGCATCATCGGGAATATTCAATATGGGGTAGACTTTATGGGCAGAATGAACATGGCATGCCAAGCACAGAATTTCAGCCAAAAACAACAGGCTCATGCTGAGGTGCTCCCCTTGGGGGTTATTCAGGGGACATTCAGATGTCTTTTGGGGGGAGGTGGAACACACTCCCTTGGAGTGTGGTGGAGTCTCCTTCTTTGGAGGTTTTTAAACAGAGGCTGGATGGCCATCTGTCACACATGATTTGGTTGTGTCTTCCTGCATGGCAGGGGATTGGACTGGATAGCCCTTGGGGTCTCTTCCAACTCTATGATTCTAGAACTATGTGAATAATCTCACTTATGCATTCCAGGTTTGTTATTCACACTATAGATCCACATCTGTGTACATCTCTGTGAGTTTGGGGTGCTCACACGTGCCAGCACTCAAAGATGGAGTGAGTGATGCGAATGTATTTGAAACGCATTCGAGGCATGCAGAGTGTTATCCTAGTTTATCTTGAGTATATTCGCATTGGTTATTCACACTGCCAATGATGCAAATATTTTTTTAAAAAACTCGGAGAGGAACAATATTGATTATCTCACGTTAAGTGGGGGGGGGGGTTTGCAGCCCTTCCCTCCAAAAACACTTAATTGGATGCATTTGAAATGCATCTGAACAGCAAAGATTCAACCCCAATTCTACCTGGATTATTTTCATTGTCTGAATAACCCCTTTGACAGTGAAAATAATCCTGGTTGGATCTGGATTTAATCTTTGTAATTCACATGCATTTCAAATGCATCCAATTAAGTTAGGGGGTCTGCTAAAAAAACAAAACCTCAACCCAGAATAATCAATCTCGGGGGGGTTTCTGTGTTTTCCTAAAAGATTTGCATTGTTGGTTATGTGAACAGTTAATGTGAATAGACCAGGGATACTCTGGGATAAAACTCTGCATGCCTTGAACATGCTTCAAATACACACAATCAAAGTACCCCTGACAGATGGCCATCCAACCTCTATTTAAAAACCTCCTTCTTTGGATGTTTTTTAACAGAGGCTGGATGACCATTTATTGAGGGTGCTTTTATTCTGTGTTCCTGCATGGCTGAATGAGTTGGACTGGATGACCATTGTACAGACAGTTCCTAAGGGGCAGCATCAGGGGAGAGTCAGGGTGGCCAGCATGTGGTTGCCACACCACAACTCCACCCCAGCCAGCCCTTTTTGCCGGTCTGTATTCCCCCTATGATTCTATTAATCTATTCCTAGAGAGGGTAGACTTGTGCCTTCCCTGCTATCCTCCTTTAGGCAGATGAAACTTTTTTATTTTGGCAGGTCTTTGACAACTGATTGCCACCATATGGTGCTTGATTATTAGATCTGAAGAATTGTAGAGTCATTATGTGTTTGTGCATTGTGTGACAAGGCCAGGACATCTGATGATAAATGTCCTTGGAAGGAGCCAGATCTCTAATTGTGTATTGGACTGTGACTGTATGAGTAATCTGTATCATGAAATGTACATGATGTAATGCATTTGCAACCCTGGACTGAGGTTGCATCAGCCTAAGGTAAATAAGGCTCAACTGAATGTAAGCAAGTGTGGGTCATAGTTGTGGAGTTGTTGGAGTGGAGAGACAGTGCAATGAGCTGGTGTATGTTAAAGAGTATTCTGAAGAGTTTTTGTACAGTTTTGTGTTGCTTTGAGCTGATAAGGAGGCAATCCTTGTTGTTTGCTTCCATCCTGGAACTCTGTATTTGCAAATAGTGATATCTTATCCTCTATAAATAAATCCTTCACCTTGAGCTGTCCACTTCCGCTTCCTGATTTCAAGAGTATCTCATGGTCCTGGCAGAGATACTGATGCATATTCACGCCTCACTCTCCCTGATTGGTAATGTCTGTGTAATGTCCTTGCGAGGTGGTGTTGAGGGCTACCACAGCCCTGCATAGTGCTATATTGACTTTTGGCTGTTTTGTTTTAATAAAGGTGGTGATAATTCTGGGTCAGCTACATAATTATGCAACTACTTTAGTTACATAGCTAATCTCTCAACCTTACCTCCCAATCCTGATTTACTGGACATCAACCACTGTGAGCAATGTGCATCTGTTCTCCTTCAATTGGGACAGGACAGCAGACTGACATTTCCACCGCCTCTTGTCAGCAATCTCTGATGTGACAGAATGGAGCCGAATCCCTATTGCAATTCCACCTCATGCCTGCAGTTGCTTACAGAAGGGGGTGGAAATGTTAGTGATCAATAAAAGAAGAGTACACCATCACTCACAGTGGCTGCTGCCTAGTAAATCCAGGAACATGAATACGAGCCAGTCATGAATGCATAACTCTAAGTTGTTGTTCGTTGTTGTGTGCCTTCAAGGGATTTCCAACTTATGGTGACCCTATCATGAAGTTTTCTTGGCAAGTTTTGTTTAGAGGAGGTTTGCTATTGCCATCCCCTGAGGCTGAGGGTGTGAAGAGCCCTGGTGGCACAGTGGTTAAATGCCTGTACTGCAGCCACTCACTTGCAAACCATAAGGTTGTGAGTTCAATACCATCCAGGGCTCAGGCCCAACTCAAGCTTGCATCCTTCCAAGGTCACTAAAATAAATATCCAGCAATTAGTTTACAGTTGTAAACTGCTTAAAGACTGTATAGCGCAGTATGAAGCTGTATATAAATGAAGCTGCTATTGCTGTTGCTATTGCTGTGACTTGTCCAAGGTCACCCAATGGGTTTCATGGCTGAACAGGGAATCGACCCCTGGTTTCCAGAGTTGTAGTCCAACTGAGATCATGAATTCCAGCCTATGTTTTAAACTGGTTTTAATTTTATTGATAGTATAATTACATTTCTATCGTTGGTATATGAAGTGAATTTTTAACTCTTTCTTTTAAATTTTGTAAGCCGTCTTGAGTCCTGAACTGAGAAAAAGGCAGGATATCCTCTCCCTACTCCTCCTCTATGTCATAATTGTATATTCAGTTCACAGTTGCCTAAGTGGAGTTCCACAAGTGTAACTGTTCCACATACTGTTGTAAATTTTTGGATAGTGTGTAACTCCTCATTAGTACCCTCAATATTCCTCTTGGTTTGATGGTGTTCTGGAAACAGGAAGCATATTTTTAGTTGTATAATGGTTAGAAAACAGCAATATTGTCCCCAAAAAATGTTGCACAAAATCTAGCAATGTTGCACAAAACATTGGCATTTGGTTTTGTTGTGCAGCATTGCTATTTTCTGCACATATTTGTTGTACAAAATGGCTGTTTTGTATGCAAAAGCTAGCAAACTTAGACAAAACACACATGTGGTAGTCTGGAAACAGGGTTTATTTGCACAAACAAAAAGGGAGGTAGATTCTGGAAAACTGTGCAATTTTCTGGGCAGTCTACACACCATTCTTGGAAAAGCTGCACAGTTTCGTGTCATTGTGTGTGTGGTGGTGTGGAAATACCAAGTATCAAAAAGGCAAAAGAGAAAAAACTGTTTCATTGTTCTCAACATCCATTGCAACTTGGAAAAATCAACTTATCATATATACTTGTGTATAAGTCAACCTCATGTATAAGTCGAGGGAAGGTTTCAGGGTAAAAATAATGTATTTTGATATCACCCATAGATAAGTCAAGGGTAAAACATAGGTGGCTATAGCAAAGGATGGAGAGAAGCATCCCTCCTCCGGATCTCTTTGGACCTCCTAACACTGATTCCCAGGTGCTAGAGGAGAGGTTTTAACATCAGGTTCTGGAGGAAAGGAAGTGGAGTTAAATGGGGTGTTTCTTTGATGGAAAGAGAAGGCTTTGAAATTGGATTGGGGAGGGAAAGAAGTGGACTTAAAAGCTGTGCTTCTTTGATGGAAAGAGAAGACTTTCAAGTCAGATTGGGGAGGGAAAGAAATAGAGCTAAAAAGGGTGTTTCTTTGATGGGAACAGAAGGTTTTCAAATCAAATTGGGGAGGGAAAGAAGTGGAGTTAAATGGGACATTTCTTTGATGGGAAGAGAAGACTTGCAAATCAGACTGGGGAGGGAAAGAAGTGGACCTAAAAGGGGTGTTTCTTTGATAGAAGAGAAGGTTTTCAAATCAGATTGAGGAGGGAAAGAAGTGGACCTAAAAGGGGTGTTTCTTTGATGGAAGAGAAGGTTTTCAAATCAGATTGGGAAGGGAAAGAAATGGAGCTAAAGGGGGTATTTCTTTGATGGGAACAGAAGGTTTTCAAATCAGATTGGGGAGGGAAAGAAATGGAGTTACCGGTAAATGGGATATTTCTTTGATGGGAAGAGAAGATTTTCAAATCAGATTGGGAAGGGAAAGACGGGGAGCTTAAAGGGCTATTTCTTTGATGGGAAGATATACAGTACCATCCCTTTAGTAGAGGGGGTGGTGTTCCAATTACTGCACAACTACCACTTAACTATGTAAGTATAAATTTCTATTGCACAAACAAGATGTAGGATCTTGCTAATCTTTGGAATATGTGGATCTTCTGTTTAATGATCATCTGCCTTGCTCTGAGAGCAAGAATCTGAAAGCTCAACCAAGGCAATGCAGTTTGGTTTATGGGGAGATATTTGAGAGTGAACATAGCTTTTTAATTGTATTTTATTCTGTTGAGATTTGAAGTGTTTTAACATGCACCTGTTATGCATGCATTTGAGGAAGGAAACCAAGTCTATGAACACTTAATGCTAAAACTGCTTTCTCAGAGTTATTCTCAAAGGCGCTACAAGATCCCTTTGCATAGTGTTCTGACATTGCAACTCCTTTAATTTTACTTTAATGTTCACTTTTTGTATGTCTTTGAATGTGTTCCTTTTTTTAAAAAAAAACTGTAAGCCTTCTGGGAGGAAGATGGAATACAATTTTTTATTATTATTATTATTATTATTATTATTATTATTATTATTATTATTATTGATGCTGGTGCTGCATGGTTTTGTTTTCTGGTGTTGCCACAAGTGGAATTAAGGTCAAAGAGCTCCCGGCTGCCAAGGAAACTCTAGAGGAAGCCTGTCATGAACTATTAATAGGAAGGTCTGTACTGATGTTGCTGCCTGGCAAAGCGCCAAAGCCACAAAGTTGTGTTTAATTTGCTACCGGATGGGAGGTGGGAGGGTGAAGGAAAGTGTCACAGTTCCATTGTGTGGAGGAGGTGAGATTTCTGCATCAAACCTTGGAAAGCAGCCATTGCTCAACTTAGTGTCAAGTTCTCTGCAGCAGAGGTCACCAGTATTGCTAAAGTGATGAGAGAAAGAGAGAGAGAAAAGGGCCCTGAAGCTAGCAAGAGCAGCCGGCAAGGCACTGGAGAAGATGCTCTCCTGCTAAGTCAGAACTTTTCACCTCCCTGGAAATGAAGAACGACACTCATCATGTTCTGTCACTTTTGTCTCATTTATCAAGGCACTTTTAACCATCTCCATATGTTCCAGTTAGCCCAGGGGGAGGGATTGTCTAGCTCACACTCTAAACTAAGGTTGCCAGATTGGAAACTGGAGGGGGCTCCCATAACTTTAATGGTTGTGTAAAAGAGGGAATTTTCAGCAGGTCTTGCTTGTCAAGCAGCCAGGGAACAAGAAGCACCTGTTGAAATTCCCTCTTCTGGCCAAACCATTAGAGATACAGGAGACCTCAGTTTTCAACCTGTGAACTCTAGCGAATGTAGTCCCTAAATCCCACTCTTCTGTCCCCAAAGCCCACCAGCTGTCCATCAAGCCTCCCCTCCCCCCGAAAAAACCCTCCAAAAATATAAAGTTTTCCACACAAATGTTTTGGGTGATTTTCTGACTTTTATGTGCCTTCAAGTCAGCTTCAATTTATGGCCACCCAATGAATAAGAGAACTCCAAGATCCCTGTTCATCAACTGACCTGCTCTGGTCCTGCAAATTCAGGGCAGCTATGGTTTCCTTGGCTGAATCAGTCCGATTGTAACATGGGCTTCCTCTTTTCATCCTGCCCTCAACTTTCCCCAAGGTTATGTTTTCCAAGAATAAGTCATGTTTTTTTACTGATATGTCCAAATCCTGGGCCAAACTACACCCTGCCCCCAAAAAACCCTACCCACAAACTTTTTCTCAACCCTAACCCTAAGAATCCCAATCCTTCCCCAAACCCTCCTTTCCAGCTGTGGATCAGCAGAAAATAGCAACTAGAAGTGATGTGCCATCACTTCTGCTTAGTGTTGCCAGGTTTTCAAAACAGCAATAAGGGACAGTTGAAATTCATGACCTGCAGGGTTGACAGCCAGGAAGTAACTATTAACTTACCCAAGGTCATCCAGTGGGTTTCATGGCCAAGACGGGATTCAAACCCTAGTTTCCAAAGTCATAGTCCAACGCTCAAACCACTACACCATGATGGCCCTCTAACTGAGTATTAAGAACACAAAAATAATGACCACAGATGATTTACACAGCTTTCAAGTGGGTAACAAAGACATTGAAATAGTTCAAGATTTCCTATCCCTTGGTTCAGTCATTAAACAAAATGGAGACTGAAATTAATAAATCAGAAGAAGGCTAAGACTCTGAAAAGCAGCCATGAAGGGACCAGTTAAGATCCTCAAGTGTAAAGATTTAACAATTAAATACCAAAGTCAGCATCGTCCAGGCCATAGTATTTTCAGTTTGTATGTATGGCTGCAAAAGATGGACAAGTAACAGTAGGGACTGAAATCCCCAGCAGATTCATCACCTCACTGATATAGAATATACCAGCTATAGTGGCTCCAACCAAGCACAGTATTGCAAGGACCATTCTGAAGTATGTTGTTGTTGATGTGTGCCTTCAAGTAATTTCCAACTTATGGCAACCCTAAGACAACCCTTTTTATGGGGTTTTCTTGACAATTTTCTTCAGAGGGGGTCTGCCATTGCCATGCTGTGAGGCTGAAAGAGTATGACTTGCTCAAGATCACCCAGTGGGTTTACATTGCTGAACAGTGATTCAAACCCTGATCTCCAGAGTCTCAGCCAAATCACTACACCACACTGGCTCCCATTCTGAAGTATCCTTAGGCCTAAATCCTGGGATGTAGCTACAGAGCTGGGGTGTAGCAATTTCTATGTATTGGTCTGAAAACAGGACAGTGAAGAAAGGTGAGAGGAAGAGAATAAGTTTATTTGAAATGTTCTGCTGGAGGAGAGGTCTGCAGATATCACAGCCTGCCAAAAAGACAAATAAATGAGCAAATCAAGTCTGAACTCTCTCTAGAAACTAAAATGACTAAAGTGAGACTGTTGAACCTTGGACATATCATGAGCAGTCATGCCTTATTGGAAAAGATGATAATGCTTAGTAAAGTAGAAAGTAGTAAGGAAAGATTGAGACCACACTACAGACAGATTGAATCAATCTAGGCAGATGTAGTTCCTTTGAGTTTGCAAGACCTGAGCAGGACAGTTGATGACTGAGTTTCTTGGAGGTCTCTCATTCATAGGGTTGCCATAAATCAAAATCAACTTGACAGCAAATAAGAACAACAAGAAGAACATTCACCCCAATGAAATTTTCCTTCAGACACCAAATTTCTAGCACTGCAGCAACATAAATCTTCAGCTGAGCACTTAGATACACAGTTTAGGCAGCTGACAAAAAGGTGCAGACAAAGCCACTGGGGAAATGCAAATGGAGGAAATAGAAAAAAATTTCAATGCTTCATTCTCTGCAATGCTAGAAATTTGAGGACTGGGATGGGGGATTATTATGTGAGAGGGCCCTTCATTTTGCCCCACTGTAGCTACACCCCTGGTACAGACAGAAAGAGAAATAGGTAGTAAAGATATTAAAAAGATAAATGTAAAAGCAATCCACATTAAAAAATCAATTATAATACATGATTCATAAAGCTTTGTAATAACACTGAAGGCACAATAGTGTACATGCCAAAGTCAATTTGGCATAAATCTTTGCACTGATGATCATTAGGGCAAGCAAGCCAAAACTTGAACAAAGGCCAGGCATGTTTTGACACAATTGTCTTCCTCAGTTTTCTGTACTGTTGTCATTTAGTTCGTGAGATCTTCTAATTCTTTCCACCAGTCAGAGCCAAAAATATCAGGCTAAAATTCCTCAACCAGCTTCTGGATGCTGAAGGCAATTCCTATTGTTATATAATATTAACTGTCTGCTCCATTCACTAGAATAGACATTCACAGAGCAAGTGGCAAAGCTGAGCACACACTGTCGGTGAAGAAGATGTTGTGATTCCTTTCCGTATGTACAGTTTCTTTCAGTGTCCTCAGTGGAGAATGGATTTAGACACAGCAAAGCTTGTGGTGCAAAAATAAATAAAAAGAGAACACACCGAGGGGATAAACATACCTGCAAAGAGATAATTTACAGAGGAAGTGTATACTTTTTTGTTCTGTTCATGCCTGGCGCATTTGCATCAAAATGGTACTTTTGTTTCTCCTGAGTCAACGACTGAATCTACAGTCCAGTTTTAACTCCAGAATTAACACAGTTTGGCACTGCATTAACTGCCAGATTTGTAGTTTTGGGGAGAAATGTAACCTTCTCAGTTAGAGAGCTGTCGTACCACAACAATCAATTAATCCCAGGATTCCATAGGAAGGAGCCATGACAGTTCAAGCAGTATCAAACTGTGTTAATTCTGCAGTGTGGCAGCAGCCTTGGTTGTACTGCCTTTGTCGCCATTTACATCCTGTCTCCATCTTTTAATTTGTGGTAGCACAAGTGGTCTCCTGGAGTCATGTACATCGTTACTGCATCCAAAGAAATGAGTTTATATCTACAAAAGCTTATGCAAAATTTTAAAAAAAAACAGTCTTAAAGATGTCGCAACGTTTCTTTTTCCTCTCCTTCCTTCCTTCTTTTTATGTTGCAAGAAGACTGACACAGTGACTTCTTTGAAAACTACAATGGCATACCACATATATAAAACTTTGCTTGAAACAGTTAATGCTCCCATCTAGGCCTGGCAACATTATGCAGACAGCAAGATGGAGAAGTTACTTCATTTCATTTCATTTTTTTAATTGGAATATTTTCTGTTCCACCCTATAGCAGAACATGTGAGCCAGCATGATGCAGTGGTTTGAGTGTTGGACTAGAACTCTGAGAGACCAGAGTTCGAATCCATGCTTAGCCATGGAAACCCACTGGGTGAACTTGGGCAAGTCAAACTCGCTCAGAATCAGAGAAAGACAATGGATATTCCCCTGATGAGGAAATCTTGCCAAGAAAACTCTAGGATACGGTTGGCATAAATCAGAGACGACCTGAAGGGACATAAAAACAAACATCAGGATTTAGGGTTGGCAGATCTCAGAACCTGACCTTGAGTCTCCAAAGTCTTTTTGAGTCTTTTTGTGGGTCATCTCCAGGCAGGCTGATGAGGATGCAAATCCTTCAATTTTGGTGAGTTCAGCTCTGGGTAAGAGGAAAGGACTGTGTGCATCTCCACCTCACCTAGTAGAGCAGCAGCTTGCAGCACTGGATTGATTTTCACTGCAATTTAAAAGACTCTCTGGGGGAAATGGGTCCATGTTTTTATTCCTCTTTCCCTCTCAGTTGTTGTGGCACCAGGGCTCACCCTCCACTCTGCCCTGCATCCACATTCTAGAAGCAACACAAGAAGGAAGTTTGCTACATTAAATGTCCCTTATGCCATCTTCCAAGTAAGTGAGAAGAAACATTTCACCTTGATCTGGGAACAGCCCCTTTAGCTAAGATTTCTGTCTTAATTTCCGAACATCAGGTGGAGGGGAGGAGCAGGAGATAAAAGAGACCAACTGAAAGAAAATTGAGATTTCTGCAAGATGAAAGTTTCTTGTTTGGTTTTGGTTTTGTGTGTTTTAAGAACATGCAAGAGCATACATATATCACAAACAGGGCTTGGAAAAGTGACCTTTTTGGATTACAAATTCAAGAGTCCTTCCTATTTTTGTTCCTTATTACATTAGCTGGCATTCTGTTAGTGATTTAGGCATAGTAACTTCCCCTACAGGAGTAGCTGGACATTTTTGTCCAATGGGCAAGTTCATACTGATTTGAAGGTTGAGAAAGCAGAGTTGTGCATGTGGCATCATTACACATGCATACAATGCATTACACAAACATTGCAACTCTACACTTTGTTGGGCAATTAAAGTTTCCTAAGGCTTCAACTTTTGTTTAGGAAACAAAATATTTAAATATCAAAAATATGAAAGCTACGCTTGCTAGACATTAGCTTTCATTTGCAGAATAATAGAAAAAAATGTGCCCCAGTCTGATGCTGCTTTCCTAAGAACTGAAACTGACTCAAAATCAAACAAGACGGGTTGCTTGTAATTAATGGAAAGTTTACTAATAGTCTGAGTCTACATATGCATGGGGAGCCTACATCTTAACTAGCTAGTGGGTAGATCAGGAAAATGAAGAAATCTTTACTCTCATCATCTTTTGGAGAAAGATGTGTAGGAAGGAGGAGAAGGTGACCCAACAGGGAAAGAAGAATCTCTGTGTGAGTAACTTCTGGAAAGGAAGGGACTTGAATCACATGGTTTGTTTACTGGGTTACAAAAGGTATTTATGGCCATGTAATTCAATGCTAATAATGAGCAAATGTGAGGTTTTAAATGAAGAGAATTAGCAGAGTTAATCTGGAAGTACTATGCTATCTAAAATCCCACTTGCTCTACATAGCAAAGAGGGAGGGAAGAGAGAATGCTGAAATTTTCCAACACACTTCACATTTGTTGCATCTTCAGTAGTATAGTGTTACAATTCACTACCATGGATCTCTGTGAGTGTGAAGTTATAATCTGTCTCCATGATTTAGAATTACAGTCACCCCTCCATTTTAGCAGGAGATCTGTTCTGGACCCTCTCACGAAAATGTAAATTCCCCAATATTCAAGCCCCATTGGCTTGAATGGTGGCGCACTACCCATTTTGTCCTCCTCCATTTGCTGCCCACAAACAGGTGAGGGATGCTCCATGTCCGCGAAAACGGAGGGGTGACTGTACAGCCATTTGGGTTTTAGAAAAGCAAAAGGTTCGGGATGTATACATTTGAAATGCAAACTGCCTCAAGAGCCAATCTTGGCTGAAAACCAGGATATACATTTAAGAGACTGAACAGTGGCAACTGATGGCAGTGAATTTATGCCAGGTTTTCTGCTGGACTTTAAAGGAGTGCTCCAAAGTGATGAAGTCCCAGCCAGGTTCAGCACATTGGATAGTTCCTTTAACTCTGCACAGATTCCCCCCCACCAACACAATCCCTCCCCCCAACATGAAAGCCACCAGCTGACACTGGAATGGATGGAGAGGAAGGGCATAACCATTCCATTATTTCTTGGCCATCCAAAGGAATAGGAGACTGGGAGGGAATAACAGTAATGCTTTGGAAGGGTTCTTTGAAAGCATGCTTTGCATAGCAACTATAGGTTACATGCTTTACAAAAGTACTCTGGGCAAAGGTTTGATGTTATTGTTAACTACCCTTGAGTCAATCCCGACTCATGGCAACCCTGTGAATGAGGCGCCTCTAAGACACCCTATCCTCAATTGCTCTGCTCAGGTCCTCCAAGTTCATGGTTGTAGCCTCCTTAATTCAGTCTTCCCATCTGGTATGTGGTCCTCCTCTCTTTCTACTGCCCTCCACCTTTTCTAGCATTATTGTATTTTCTAGTGAGTCATCTTGTGAACCAAAATATGGCAACCTCAATTTAATCATCTTGGCCTCCAGGGAGAGTTCTGGTTTGATTTGTTCTAGAACCCATTTGTTTATTGTTTTGGCTATCCACAGTATCCTCAGCGCTCTTCTTCAGCACCACATCTCAAATGAGTTGGTTTTCTTTCTATCGGCTTTCTTCACTGTCCAGCTCTCGCATCTGTACATAATGATGAGGAATACAATAGCAATAGCAGCTTTGATGTTGAGTTTTAAATCTTTGCCAGTTCTTTCATAGCTGCCCTTCCTTGTCATCTACATTGAATTTCTGTAACTCCTCTGTGGTCATTATCTTTGTTTTCCTAACGTTCAACAGTAAGCCTGCCTTGGCACTTTCCAAACCAAAGGTTACAGAGAACACAGTATATACATACACACATGTGCATACGTCCAACTCCAGGCAAACTGCAACACACAGCTTTTCCTTCCTGTCTGAACAGATAGCAAAGGTCACTCTCCATTGATTTGATAAATGGCCTGGTAGCCACTGCATTTGTCTTCCTCCTGCCAGCATTAATGAGATGCCTCTGACTGCATAAACAAAATACTCAAATAGAAAGCTGGAAAGCACTCTTACAGTTGCTTGGAAATGTGTATGTGACATCCATGTGAGGAAAAGGCTATGGGGCTTTCCAATTGCTTGGCTAGGGACCTGCAGCATTTGGGTTCACATTGAGCCTCCCAAGCCTGGGAATAGTGAAAAACTAGCAGTCTTTGCTGTCCTAGGATCCTCAGGTTTACAGGGAGTTGCTTCTGTGGATGGAAGCAGCTCAGCCCCAAATTCAGACAAAGAGGCTGGCCTCATTCCTGGTAGGTAGGAGAGAGCCAAAGGGGTTTGAGCATTGGATTATGAGACAAGGATTCAAATCCCAGATTGGCCATGTAAACCCACTGGGTGACTCTGGGCAAGTCACACTCTCTCAGCCTCAGAGGATGGCAATGGCAAACCCCCTGTGAAGAAACTTGTCAAGGAAACTCCATGGCAGCTTTGCCTTACAATCAGAAACAACTTGCAGGCACACAACAACAATAACAACAACAACAAATTATTCCAAGCAAAAGCAAGGGCACAGCTGGTGACTGTGAGACATGCACAACTCCTTGGAAGTTCTCCTTCTGAGTAGTGGTCTCCTCAGAAGTAAGGGGACTCCTTAGGAGAAGAACTATCCTACTCATAGGGCGTATTGGGGCTGAATGGATTGAACCAGAGCCTTGGATGGGGTTCACAGTCCTGCATTTCTAATGACTGTTCTGCCATGGTTTGTGACTTCATATGAGTGAGGTGGTGAATCTGCTCTGGGTTTTACACTGAACTTCAGAAGAGCTGTCCAGAGTGCTGAACCATCGCTATCAATGGACTGTTCCATTAAAGTTCAGACATATTCCTTGTCTTCGATCCTCCGGGAGGAATTTGCTACAGCCTCAGAAATCGAGGCTTGTGGCTACCTCCCGGGGGGCGTTCTCAGTTATTGCGCCTAAGCTCTGGAACGGCCTGCCAGACGAGATCTGCCTTTTAACATCTCTAGACAGCTTCAAAAAGGCTGTCAAGACGGATCTCTTCCGGCAGGCCTTTCCAGACTAGCTATACTAGATTAGGCCTCCAGCCTCAGATTAACAGCTACTGAAGAGACGATCCTCATGTGGCCCCATCAAGTGATGGGAGGATTGTCGCGCCAGGCTTAGGGAGTCACTGGGCTGGATGGTTATATTTTAATCTTAATTGTTGTCTTTATATTGTTTTTAAATTGTCTTGATTTAATTCTGTTTTAAGGGGGGGAGGGTTTGTTTTATAGTATGTTTATTCTGTATTGTATGTTTTAATTGTACGCCGCCCAGATTGGATTACCAATGGGCGGGATATAAATAAATTTTATTATTATTATTATATTTATTATTGATATCTTTCTGTTTCGCTGGCTTATTTGACTTCAGGCTATTCTGCCCTTGGTCCCTCACTGTGTTGACTTGTTGACTACTAGGACTTGGCTTTGTCATATGGTAGTGATCCCCAAACTTTGGTTCCCAGGTTTTTTGGAACTTTAACTCC
Organism: Phrynosoma blainvillii; assembly: GCA_026167975.1. Lineage (NCBI taxonomy): Eukaryota > Metazoa > Chordata > Lepidosauria > Squamata > Phrynosomatidae > Phrynosoma > Phrynosoma blainvillii. The sequence continues at coordinate 449,036,916 of JANUYF010000001.1, read as the reverse complement.
CAGAAGCCCTAGCCAACCTGGCCAACAGTCAGGAATTCTGGGAGCTGATGCCCAAAACACCTGGAGAACCAAGGTTTGGGAAGCACTGATTGCTCCTTGTGTCTCTGATCTGCCTGTAATAAGACTGAATGGACTACCAAAACTTTGTCACTGGGACTCTATGCAACTGAGTGGGCAACTGTGGGAGGCTGCCCCCCTCCCGGGAACCTCACGCTCCTCACTGCACCCACTGAAAAATTATTTTTACCTGCAAATGTCCCCCCCCCCCAACACTCTCTAGGAGGCATGAGGACATTTTGCCATGTTTGGGGTCTTCCCTGGTCATTTTAGGCACAGGAGAGGCCTTCGTAAACAACAGGAAATAATTAGAAGTATCTTCCTGTTCACGTCCCGATTTTTTGTTTTTAATGGCTAAAATGGCTGGGGGAGGCAAAAATGGCAAGAATACTCCCCCAAGCCCTGAGAGGTCATTTAGGGGCAAGAAACTGACTCCCTTGGGGTGGCTGGAGGGCCACAAAATGGTCCCCGGGGCCACACTTTGCCCATCCCAGTATAGACTCTGCCTCAGGGTTGCATCTGTCTGGCAATAGGACAGTATGGGAAAAATAGGTTTAATAGCAAAAGCAAGAGCAATTACATTTCTGTACCGCTTATCAGTGAACTAGCATTCCCTATGCAGTTTACAATGTGTAAGCCAAGAAATAGGTTTAGATGTAAAATTGAATCCAGAGTATGGAAAAGTTATAATGTTGGGGATATAGCTCCCAGAATCCCCCCGTTACCATGGCCATTCCAGATTTAACAAATTTCCAGACTTTCCAAGTGCCAAATAAATCCCATCTAATGACATCGCTCACAGGTACAGAGGAAAAGAGAGAGAGAGATGTGACCAAGGGAGCAGCACATATCTACAGACATCATCTATGTTTAGTTATCATCTTTTCCTTCTTTTCTTTTTTCTTTTCCATCTTTCTTTCTTATACAGAGGTTACACATCAATAAACCATTAAGAACATGCAGTGGGTCACTGTCACTCAGAGTGCCCATTTATGTCCCATATGTCAATCAGGGCACATGTCCCATACCTTCCAAATGTTCTGGTTTCTCTCTTTGCCTCCCACTTTTTTTTCTGGTATGTCTCACAACAAGTGCTAAGGAGCAAAAATCTCCTACAAACTCACCAAAATTACCTGCTCTACCACCTTTTCAGTTACAACTGAGAACTACGTTTGACAACAGAAAACCACAAGCCAAGCATTCAAAAGATCTTCCCATCCCAAACCATCCAACTGTCCCAGTTTGGCAGGAACAAACCTGATTAATCCTTTCTTGTCCCAGGAGATTACCGCAGCGCTAATAAAACCGTTTTACATGAGCTAGCTTAAAATTTAAAATGGGTGGCATCTTGATCTTATCATAAGGGGGGGCGGGGAATTGTGTTGTTTATTGTAATTGTGTTTTATGCTGTAAACTGCCCTGATTGGGCAACCATTGGGCGGTATATAAATAAATTTTATTATTAGTAGTATTATTAGTATTATTATTATAAGGATTTTAGTATTATTATTATTATAAGGATTTAGCCACCAAAATCACTGCCTAGGTCCAGCTCGGGTCCATCCCCGCTTGCAGGAGCACTCAGCATGTCTCTTTTCAAAGCCGGGAGTTTTCCAGTTTAAGGAAATGCCTGCCGGAGCAGCCCTGAGAACAGGGATGGACCCTGGCTGAACCCAGGCAGCAATTTTCGGTGGCTAAATCATTGTGATAAGATCAGGATGCTGCCCATTTTAAATTTTAAGCCAGTTCAGGTAAGCTGGTTTTATTAGTGCTGCAATAATCTCCTCCCTTTCCAGCTGCTTTTAAAATGTCCTAGTTTCTCTCCCCTCCTTCCACTTCCCTCTTTGTCCTCATCTTACTTCAATTGCTGCAAACTGAGTTCAAAATGCAACAGTTATTTGCATACCGTACATTAAGTAATGGGGAGAGAGCAGCAGAGTCTTACCCTTCCCAGGAGGCTCAGATAAAAGCAAACTGTTGCAGTCTCTCCTAGCTTGGTGTTGAGCACATTTCGATGTTGCTTGGCCATGTATGTCCCAGCCATCTGTGCAATGTTGGAGGATATGCTATCCCTTTGAGAGCAAGGTTCACTCCTTTCTCTTAATCCTGACTTACTGGCATTAGCTCAAAACGTTTTGACACCTGAGGCAGAAAATACAGACAGCCATGATGTTGTACTGGCTACCTTGAGGTTTTCTTTGCTTGAAAGGTCTCCTGCCCAAGTCTAGTTGAAAGGACCAGGCACTGAGCAACTGCATCAAGTCAATTCAGTGTGGCTTGCAGAGGTAAACGTTTCAGTGGTTTGTGTCCCAGGGCTGTCTGTCTCTCAATTTGCATTCCTGGTGAGATGTAAAATATGCCACAGGGGCCTGCCTCCTCACCTTACCTCATGGTGAAGCTGAGGTCCTATACTAAAATTAAGTAAATTCCCTCATAGGGACTTAGGTATGGGTTGTACTATTCAACTCTTGTGTTAAATGGCAAAGTTGCACAGTGGAATGCACACCCAAATGTGCAACCAAATGCACAGGCACATAGAATCATAGAAGCACAGAGTTGCACAGGGCCATGAGCCATTTTGTCTAACCCTCAGCCATGCAGGAATACCCAACTAAAGCACTCCTGAAAGAGGCACATCTGACCACTATTTAAAGACTTGCAAAGTTCATCACCCTCTGAAGCAATTTATTCCACTGTCAAACACCTCTTGCAGTGTGTGTGTGTGTGTATTTCTAATGCAATTTTCTTGTCATTTTAATCCACTGGTTCATGGTCTAGTAGTCTCTAGAGCAGTAGAAAACAATCTTTTCCATCTTCTACATGACATCCCTTCAGATATTTAAAGTTAGCTATCATACCACTTCTCAGTCTTCTCTTTTCTAAGTTAAACATACCCAGCTCCATAAATCCTTCTTCATAAAGCTTGGTTTCCAGATCTTTGACCATCTTGGTTGCTCTTCTCTGAGCATGTTCCAGTTTGTTGATATCCTTCTTGAACTATGGTGCCCAGAACTGCATGCAGGCATAATGTAGTATCCTAGGGTTTTCTTGGAAACCTTGAACAAAGTGTGTATCTTGCCCGATATCCAACACAGTCAAGTGTAGCAAAATAGTTCCACATGGGGGACTACACTATGGTTGCCAGGTGTCTTATTATTAGAGATGCCTCTTATTGGAGGGCTGCCCTTTTAAGCAAACTAAATGGGATGTTAAAAATCCAGTATTTGCAGCTTTGGAAATTTTAAGAAAAGATGAGGCGACATTAGAGAAGCAAGTGAGAATGTCTCAAGCTCACTGTCAATACAGATTATTTGTTGTTATTATTCACTGTCAAGTCAACTTTGATTTATGGTGACCCTATGAATGAGAAACTTCCAAGAGACCTGGCTATTGACAGCTCAGGTCTTGCAAACTCAGGGTGGTGGTTTCCTTGACTGAATCAATCCATCTGATGATTAGGATTAAAATGGATTCAGGACAGTTGATGCATGACAAGGAAGGCAGGCAGGCTTTTTAAAGACAGAAAATTGTCAACCCCACATCATGGATTTTGACTGTCCCTTATTGACATTTTGGAAACCTGGCAACTCTGCAGGGGAATGCTCCCCTATCAGGACTCATCATTGCACTGTGATAGCTAGCACCACCTTGGCTCAGCTGATAGAAGCAGGAGTTTGAGTAGGTACTAGAGCTCTCTGGCTGAGAATCCTAAACGCCCCCTCCAAAACTGCCAAATCCCAGGACAAGAACAAACCTTGCCCAGAAAATCTTGTGATATGTTAACCTTAGGGTTGCCACAAGTCAGAAACGACTTGAAGACACACAGCAACAAAAGCAACATGCCGTGGCTAGACCCTTTTCTCTTGCCCATGAAGCCCTGCTGTACAGCAAGAGCAGGCTGTGACGTGAAGTGCTAGGATGTGGGCAGAGCTGCTCTCAGCTGAGACACTGCCCATTCTTGTCTTTGTTCACTGGGACAAAAGCAGCCATTGTCTCCCCCCAGACTCCTCTGCACTGGAGTGAATGGACAGAGGGCAGTTCAGATCTTGAGCTGGGGTTGGGGGAGAATTTGCTTATCACCATTGAAGGGCCTCTTCAAGGATGCACATTGTCTTCTGGAACTGTCAAATGGGGATATCTGGAGAAATGCTTTGGCTGGCACCCTAGGTGAGCTGTTAGACAGGCAGGCCTGAACGACTTAGGGAGCTGGGGAGAACGACTTAGGGAGCTGGGGATGTTTAGCCTGGAGAAGAGAAGGCTGAGAGGTGATATGATAGCCGTGTTTAAATATTTAAAGGGATGTCATATTGAGGAGGGAAGAAGCTTGTTTTCTGCTGCTCCAGAGACTAGGACCCGGAACAATGGATGCAAGCTGCAAGAAAAGAGATTCCACCTCAACATTAGGAGGAACTTCCTGACACTAAGGGCGGTTCGACAGTGGAACACACTCCCTCGGAGAGTAGTGGAGTCTCCTTCCTTGGAGGTCTTTAAGCAGAGGCTGGATGGCCATCTGTCAGGGATGCTTTGATTGGGAGTTCCTGCATGGCAGGGGGCTGGACTGGATGGCCCTTGTGGTCTCTTCCAACTCTATGATTCTATGATTCTACAGTTTCACAGGGAGCTATATTTAACTTATGACATCCGATGCACTTTAGCTTCTACAAAGGCAAGACACAATACAGGTACCCATCATGCTTGCGTAGTGTTAGTTTACACTCATGTGTTGAATGACAATGTTGCACATCTGAACACACACCAAATGTGTATGCCATGTGCAGCCATGTACATCACGTGTGCATCCATGCGCACAGGGACATGCATGCATATCTGTATGTGAAATGCTAACATGTGTGCAATTCTGCTTCCATGACCTGGAAAGCATGTGAACTTTCTCCATTGGACAAAAAGTTGTAGCTTCTTCCATAGGGAAATGTGTGTATGCGGGCTGAGATCCTAGCATCCAGGATATGGAGTGTAACTTTACACTCACGGAGTGACTTCATTTTTATACATTAATGAATTGCAACACGGCACACCTCAATGTAGAAGCAAATGTGGAAAGTAATGGTTGAAATGTATGGTGCACCTTTGCATGAGCATCTCTGCTTCTGCAAACTTGAACTAAATAGGAACTTCTGTATTAAACAAAAATGTCCAAGTGTGGTCGGAATCCTCTACCACAGTCTATGTTACATGACTTTATGTACAAGAATGTAGCGAGGCACTAAGAAACCCGGTAAGTGAACTGCGAAGAAGTGTAACGGGACACTGGCAAGAGTGTCTCAATGCACTCCAGCAATCTCTAGTTAGTGTTCCAGTGCACAATGGTCACTTTGCCACCTTGCCTATGTAGCAATGTAGCAGCAGCTTTTAACTGGATACAGATGTTATGGAACTGCCCAATTCTAATTCCTGCTGCTGCAAGTCCACTTATGAAGATATAAGTCACCAACAGGATTCTGGCCTGCTTCTGCAGAAGAACCTAGCCAGACATCAGTCACATGCAGGATGCCAGATGTGGAAGACACCAACAAGATTCCAGCTGTCTCCTCTGTGTGTCGCCAACAGGATTCGAGACTCCACTTTTTCTTGTCCAGCAAATGGCCTACAATACAGCCTCTGATACTGGAGATAAAACAAACTATTCTGACTAGTAGCTAGTGGTGTCTCTGTGCTTTGTGTCACCTGGTGTGGGGGGGGGAAGTGGGTGACAAACTGCCCCACTGCCCTCCCTACCCCCCAATTCCTCGCTTGCCTGTCCATCAGCGTACCAGATGCCATTTGGCAGGACTGCTGCTTGAGGATGCAGTACTGCTGCTCTGGAAGGCCATTTGGGATTTAACGTGTCTGCTCAGGAGAGCAGCCATGCCAGACCCCAAATTAAAGGCACCATCCCCAGCAGCACCTACTGCTTGTGGGGAAGGCAATACTCCAATGGCTATTTGGTGTGGCTGCTCAGAGGAGCAGCTGCCCTGGACTCCAAACAAAATGCACTGCCCCCCAGCAGTAGCCGCTGCTTGGGGAATAGTGCTGTGGCTACAGATGGACATTTGGGGTCTTGCACAACTGCTGGACAAGCGAAAAAGGGAAGCAGCACCTTTCTTGCTCGCTCAGCTGCTGTGCCAGCCCCACCGGTTGTACAGCTCCCTGGGGTGTCATCTGGTGCAGTCCAAACCGCCTGCACCCCCCTAGTGATGCCACTGTTAGTAACCATTGTTGGTCCCATCCTTCATGAATTTAACCCTTTCAAAGGTTGCCTGCCTGAACTAGATGTTGTGTAACTAGATGCAGCAAATCCTACAATTTAACTTGTGTGGAGAAGTGCTCCCTTGTCCTCTGCCTGGTATTTCCTACCATTTATCTTTGGATGACTGTGGCTTCCAGTATTATGAGCATATCTACACTACACTGCACCCTTTGATACCATTTTAACTGCTGTGGCTCCATCCTAAGGAAACCTAGGATTTGTTCAAAACTGGGCCAGAACACAGACTGCTTTTCATTCCCCTATTTTTCCAGGCATCACAATGCAGAACTGCTCCCTCCTTCCCTCTGTTTTTCCCTCCCTCTCTTGTTCTCTCATTACAGCTCATCAATTAAAAATACACTCTACGCCACTGGTAAATAACTGGGTTATTTGAGGCGTCTCTGTTGATCTATACTTCTAAATAGGATGCATTTACATCAACAGTGGATCGCCCAGCGGAGATCGCCGGAGAAATTACAGCTTGCCAAGTACAGCGCTGGGCAAGAGCCCGCAGCAGTCTCCGGAAAAGCCCCCAAAGTAGCATCTCCAGTATCTAATTAGTGACTTTGGGTCTGACCCAAGAAAAACCCTGCAGGGCCAGGCCTTTCTGGGAGGAAAACAAATGAACAACAGCCTTGCCAAATCCAGAAGACATCAGCCACAGCACTGTCTTCTGAAGGTTTTGGCAGCTGTGTGGTATTTTGTCTGTCTCCTCTGCAACTCCCTTTCCCACCCAATACATCCCAGCAAAACAAGTTTCCAAATGGTACATAGCACCCCACCCCATTTTGGAACAAAGGGAAGCCAATATATACTTGCATTTTTAACAAAAAGCAATAATTTGTGAGGCAGCCATGTGGCTCATTTGATCTGTATCTCACCCTTTCACACAGAATTTCAAAGCATTTTCCCAAACGGCTGCCCTCCAGATGTCTTGGATGACAACTCCCATCATCCCCAAATAGCACAGCTAGGCTGTTACCAAGCTTGGGAAAAGTGCTATAGGGAAAAAATGTCATGTGTCTGGAATCTATTCTGGACTAGAGCTCTTCTTTACTGGTTCAAAATGCAAAGCCTGCTGAAATCCAACACTTCAAGAAAGCACAGAGAAAGTTGACAGAGGGAAATACAGAAGGGAGGGACAAAGTTTGGGATAATTCACTTAGTTCAGAGGTGGCTGCTGGCTCCCATGTCGCCTCAGTCCTGAAACCAATATTTGAAATTTATTTTCCATTTATGTATTTTTAAAACACTTTTCTTATTTTATTTATATAAAAGAATATCCCACTTTTCTTCCCTTGTTGCCTTAGAGAAAGGGTAGGCAAATTGTGACCCATGGATCCTACTTTTTGTGGCCGTTGAAGCTGTCCATTATTCCCCTAAACCAAATCCCCAACCCATCCCATTTTTTTGGTTTTTTAAGGTGCTGTTTTCAGGCAATATTTGCCCCCTAAACCATGCAGAAATCCAAATGCATGAAAACATATGAAAATATCCCCCACTATACACCCAAGCACCTCAGAACCTCGTACTGTGTGCATGTTGTGTGCTTTCAAGTTGTTTCTGGAGAGCCACAGGTGAGCCTATCATTGGGGTTTCTTGGCAACATTTGTTCAGAGAAGGTTTGGCATTGGTTTCCCCAGAAGCTGAGAGCATGTGACTTACCCAAGGTCACCCAATGGGTTTCATGGTCAAGCAAGAATCGAACCCTGGTCTCCGGAGTCATAGTCCAACACTCGAACCACTATACTACGCTGGCTCTCAGAACCTCATACTACCCCTTCCCATTACCCCTGTTTTCCTCTGTAGTCCCTCTCAAAATGGTGATGGGAAAGGAGATGATGTCACTTCCTGACACCATTTTGAGAGGGATTGAGGAGAAAAATTGAGGTATTTGGGGTTACTGTGGGGACTATGCAGTCTACAGGGAATATTTTGAGGGTGAATTGCCCCTGGCTGCCAAGCAGTTACCCACCCCAGCCTTAGATCATGCAACGTCCGGGAAGGTCCCTGATCCTCTTAACCAAGGCTGAGTTGGACATACAGGAGTGGTGGCAGTCTACTTTGCAGAGATGATTTTAGGCCTAGGAATACATTGGTCTGCAGCTGCCTTTTACAGACCCTATTGGCAACCACCTATGGATATTCCTTGCCTAAGAAAATGCTATGAAATTCATGGGGCTGTCATAAATTGACAGGTGGCTTGATGGTACCTTTGCACACACAATGAAAGTGCAGAGCTTTTAGCAAAGCTGTTGTATGCTGATCCAGCTTTGAGTTTACCAAACTTTACATCACTGTGGTCAAGTTACCCCCGGGACCTTTCACACTATACAGTTATGGAACTATGATCCCACTTTAACTGCCATATCAACCACCAATGCAATCCTGCAATTGGAATCATAGAATCATGGAGTTGGAAGAGACCCCAAGGGCCATCCAGTCCAACCCCCTGCCATGCAGGAACTCAAGCAAATTGCCCCTGATTGATGGCCATCTAACCTCTGTTTAAAAATCTCTAAAGAAGGCGACTCCACCACTCTCTCCGAGGGAGTGTGTTCCACTATAAAATAGCTCTTACTGTCAGGAGGTTCTTCCTAAGGTTTAGGTGGAATTTCTTTTTCTGTAGCTTGCATCCATTGTTCCGGGTCCTATTCTCTGGAGCAGCAGAAAACAAGCTTGCTCCATCCTCAACATGACATCCCTTCAAATATTTAAACATGGCTGTCATATCACCCTTTAACCATCTCTTCTCCATGCTAAACATACCCAGCTCCCTAAGTCTTTCCTCATAAGGCATGGTTTCCAGACCCTTCACCATTTTGGTTGCCCTCCTCTGAACATGCTCCAGCTTCTCAACTTTGCAGTTTTAGACAAGGCATTTAGAATTCTCAGCCAGAGAGCTCTAGTACCCCCCAAACTTCAAATCCCAGGATTCCATAGCAGTTAGGGCTATAATTTGTAGTGTAAAAGTGTCTCCTGTTGGTTAATCTCAATAAGAGTAGACCAAATCAATAAATTTTTGAATGGTGAGCAAATGTGGATGTAAACCCCATTGATTCTACGGCTGTACTCTAGTTTATAGTAACAATAGGATTTGGTATGTGTGCATTAACTGCCCTGGAGTTGACTTCAACTCATGGAGACATTTCTGTGAATGAGAAATCTCCAAACTTCCCTATCATCCCCATGCTGTGCTTAGGTCTTGTAGATTCAGGCCTGTGACCTCCCTAATGGAGTCTACTCATCTGGTGTGCAGTTCTCCTCTCTTTCTACTGCTTTCCACCTTCTCTAGCATTATTGTCTTTTGCAATGAGTCATGTCTTCTCATGATGTGGCCAAAGTACAACAGGCTCAATTTAATCAGCTTGGCTTCCAAGGAGAGTTCAGGCTTGATCTGTTCTAGGACCCACTGGTTTTTTTGTTTGTTTGTTTGTTTTTTGTTTTTTGGGGGGGCTGTCCATGGATCCTCAGCACTCTTCTCTAGCACCACATCTCAAATGAGGTGATTTTCTTTTTATCCAATTTCTCTTACATCCATACATGGTGACTGAGAATTCACTGTACAATTCTAACTTTAGTGCTCAGTTGTGTATCTTTACTTTTTAGGGTCTTGTCTAGTTCTTTCATCATTGCCCTTCCCATTCCTGGTGTTCTTCTAATTTCTTGACTGCACTCTCTGTTCTGATCTACGTTCGATACAAAGTAGGGGAACTCTTTAGCTATATCAGTTTCCTCATTGTCTAGGTAGAATTTGTGTAGACTCTCTGCAGCCATTATTTTTATTTTTAAGTTCAGTAGCAGGCCTGCCTTTGCACTTTCTTCCTTGACCTTCCTTAATAATTGTTTCAAGTCTATGATATGTTCTGCTAGTATTATGGTGAGGTGTATTTATCACATAACTATACTGGCAGCTATTTATGCTACACTGCACTGATATAGGATCTTCCATATCACTGCAACGTAGCATAAATAGCCTCCAGTATAGTTATGTTCCACTTGCATTATGCAATCACTATACTGGATACCACTGCAACACAACATATGTGGATCACTGCTAAATATGCATGGCTGGCATCCAATTGCTAATATGAATGGGCTGGAAGGTCTCTTACCTGAGAAAACAGTCGTAAAGGGAAGGAATATCACTTCAAGAACTAATAAATCAGTACCATATATAGAATCAAAGAATTGCAAGAGACCCCCAAGGACCTTCAAGTCCAACTCCCTGCCATGCAGGAAGTCCTAGCCTGGATAATTCACTGTCTCCCAGTTTCTGACAATAAATACATCATATAATGATATCAGAAACATGTCTTATGCCAGTAAACAACTTAATAATTGCTAACAAAATATATTAGAAAACACAAGATATGTATCACCAGCATGATAATTCACAAATTAAATGCAACTGTAACAAAGAATGATAATCAAGATCATAACAAACACAATTCCAATGCTCAATGTGCTGCACATTAATACACATTCCACAGTGATGCACATCAGTACCTGTTCCACATGTTCTGCAGCTCCACAGGGAGACTTCAGGCCCCATTAGAGAGAATATATAATTTGCCTGTGAAACAGATTAATTGGCTGCTGATTTGTTTCCATGCACAATTCAAAGTGCTGGTTATGACCTAGGAAGCTCCGTACGGCCTAACTAAACACCCTTTAACTACCCTGATTTGGTAGGGCCAGTCCCCATTAATCCTCCCTTTCCTGCTTTTTCAGCTGCTTGTTAAATGTCCCAGTTTCTCTCTCCTCCTCCCCTTTTGCCTTCAGCATATTTTAATGGCTATACACTGAGTTATGTGCAAAAGCAGTTTGCATTCTATTAACTCAGCAATGGGGAGAGGAGAAGTAGGGGAAGAATTTTGCTAGAAGGCTCAGGCAAAAGCAAACTGCTGCAACTTCTCCTAGCTTGTGAGTTCCTCCTCATTAATAGCTTCTGCCATGTTAACCATAGCCTGATGTTACCTGGCCACATGTGTCCTGGGTTTCAGCTGTGAAACGTTGAAGGATGTAGAAATCTAGACACTCTGAAACAGCAACTTGCTTGATATGAACCTACCCAAGTCTTAAGATGTTTAAGGGATGGCTTTCTCTCGGGAGTTTATCGCACTCACTTTTGTTAATGATCCGGGCACGGCTGGGGGTGCACATGGCCAAGGAAAAATGGAATTTATCACTCTCAAAATAGTCGCCAAGCCATCCCCATGCTGTTGTTCAACCACAACCCATCCCTGAGCCACACCAAGATGGCCGATTTTGCAAGGATGGAAGGTTTCCAGATGAGCAAAATTGGCTGACTCAGCATGGCTCAGGGATGGGTTGTGGTTGAGTGACGGAATGGGGATGTTTTGTCAACTGTTTCAAGTGTGATAAAATCCATTTTCCCTTAGTCACGCATGTTCAGGCGCATCCCCAGCCCATTCCGGGTTCGTTAACAAAAGTGAGTGCGATAAACTCCTCAGTCCCACCACCATCACGGGCCTGTCTGGTGTGGACACAGGAGAGAGTCTTCTTGGGATATATCCACACTGAAGAATTAAAGGAGTTTGAAACCACTTTGTGGTTTGATGACACACCAGAGCTCTCTGACATACCAGACTGAATACCTCACCAAAGTACAAATCCCAGGATTTTGTAAGATAGAGTCATGACAATTAGAATGGTGTCAAACTGCTTTAATTCTGCAATGTGGATACACCCTCAGTGGCTGCTTCCAGCCCTTGGACTTTCCTTCCACGGGACCTTAACTGGCCCCTTCTCTGCTCTCCTTTTACCTGCAGGCAAGGATTATTTTTTTCAAACAAACATTATGGTTTTAAACAATGTTATGCTTTTTAAGTTAATAACTTTGATTGTGCTTTGACTTTTTTATGATATGGCTTTTGAATTTCCTTTTTTTAGCATTTTTGTAAGCTGCCTTAAGCCCCACATTGGAAGAAAGTGAGATATAAATCAAATCAAGTCAGGATGTGCAGAGGTCCCATTGCAGATAAAGATGTAAATTGTAAATACAAAGATCCCCTGAGAAGTCTTTGCAAGTTGCAGCAACAAATGAATTAAGGCTTGCAAATTGGCAAGCTGGTGAGGTAAGGTGGAGATTTGCACACAGTCCTTTCCTCTTGCCTGGCCAAAATTGGAGAATTTGTACTTTTGTCTGCAGCCTGGAGATGACCCATGAAGACTAGAGACTCCAGGCCAGACCTTGAGATCTCACAACCCAAACTAGAGATCATGTACATCCTTCCAGATGCATATCAGTGCTTGTTTGACATATGGACCTCTGTTTCTGTCCCCACTATCTGGAGAGGGCTATGGTACAATGTCCAGTCAAAACACTCTGCATGCATAATATAACTTAATCCTGTGTAAGATACCAACAGGATGCTAGTCTGGATCGCCAACAGGTCTGCATTCTTCTCAGTGCAGATAAACATTCAGTTCCCAGTCAGGAAATGGCTTGTCCTTCCAGAGATGAGGAGGCAGTTAAAAAAAGAAAGAGGAGCAGTCAGCTGCCACATCACTGTAACTGGACCTGTTTACTTTTGCTCCCTCCCTGATCAGACAACTCGCCTTTGTATTGCTACCTAGAAATCTAATCACCCGTTTATGTGACTCCTTCTCCTGAAACGGCATCAAAACACCATTGAGAACCCAAAATGCACCCTTGAAAAAGCTCCTTTGGATTTGCATGTGTTGTTGTTGTTAGGGTTTTGGTTTTGGTTTTGCTTCTACTTAAGAGGAACTTTTAAAAAGTTGTTTTGTGTTTATAGCAATGTATTTGCAACCCTGAGCAGTTTCCTTTCAACACTGGAGCACCTTGTTCCCATCAGTGAATCAAGCCTTTCTTTGAAGCTTCTAAAAGTATCACATCCCACCCCCTCGCCCTGCTTCACCCCTGTAAGATAAAGTCATTGCATTGCCAAGTCTGGAGTGTAACCACCAAGACTGGGAGGACAAGGAGGAGGGAAGCCAACATCTGGGTTAAATCGAGGTTTTGACTTTTCTAATAAAAAGAAATTAGCAAATAGGGAATGCACAAGTCCCCATGGTAGGAGACAGCAGATGGAAGGATCTACACATCCAGCTTTTTCCCATCCATTATGAACAAAATATGGGCAGGTATATACATTATATACAGTATATTTACATACAGACAAATAGCAATGGAAAGAATGGGCATAATTATTTGTCTCCAGGTCATCCATCAGAAAGAATATCAGAGCAGAGAGATTTTTCCATAGTTTCCCCCAGTATCTGAATGTCCCAGAGTGTTTCGGATACATTATTCCATGGAGAAATGATCTAGCTTTCCTTCATCAAAACAAAAACCAAACACAAAACATTGATTTCCTGAGCAGAAAACAATGGCTGGCATTCTACTTGGGACTTATGACTTTGTAAATGGCCCTATGTGTGCCCAAAGCAGAATAATTTTGCTTCTGCTAGGAGATGCCATGACATTGCAACATATGAGCAACCATTGTGCAATGATGGAGTGGCTGCTGCACCATTGCCAGTGTGCCATGCGCATCCAGACACCAGCCAGACCACAACAGGAGTGCCTGGTATGCCTCAGAAATTCCTAGTACATAGAAGAAGTGCTCGATGCACATCGGAAGTGCCTGATGTGCAATGCAGCACTCTTGCCAATGCCCAGATGTGTATATTTACAATTCACTAAAAGAGTTTTATTCAGTTTGTACAACATAGTTAAAGATTCACAAAGTTAGAAAGCACAGACTGTGATGTAGGATCTTGACCATTGTTTCCTCTTCAGGAAATACTTTTTCTGTGCAGAAAACATTTTTCCACAAAAAGCCATGTGTATTCCTCTGCAGAATTACAGGAGGAGGATACTGTGGAGAAAAATTCATTATCTCCAGCAGTACCAAGAAAACTACAGTAATTCATAGATGCACAGAGTTGGAAGAGACCCTAAGGACCATCCACTCAACCCCCATTCTGCCATGCAGGAACACACAATCAAGGCACCCCGACAGATGGCCATCCAGACTCTTTTTAAACATCTCCAAAGAAGAAGACTCAACCACACTCAGAGGCAACATATTCCTCTGTCAATCAGCTCTTACTGTCAGGAAGTTCTTCCTAATGTCGAGGTGGAATTATTCATTCTTGCATTGCTGTTGTTGTTGCGTGCCTTCAAGTTATTTCCAATTATGGCAACCCTAAGGCAACATATCATGGAGTTTTCTTGGCAAGATTTGTTCAGAGGAGGTTTGCCATTGCTTTCCCCTGAACCTGAGAGAGCATGATTCACCCAAAATCATCTAGTGGATTTGCATGGCAGAGCCAGAATTTGAACCTTGGTCTCCAGAGTCATAGTCCAGTACTTAAACCACTCCACCACACAGGCTCTCTCCTAACTACTCAGAATGAGGCCAGTCTCTTTATCTGAATTGGGGCTGAGATGGGAAAATCCTTTCCCACTCTGGTTTCTGTGCTAAACTCACAGAAAACAGAGGAGTCCAAAGTAGCTGGTAGATGTCATAGCATACCCTCCAACTGTCCTAGGAACAGCCACAGTAAATCCTCTCAACTGCTTTTAAAATATCTGTTTCCCTCCTCTTCTCCCACTTTCAGCCTTTGTCCTTGTTTTATTTCAGTTGCTTCAAATTGAATTCAAAGTGCAAAGTAGTTAACTCAGCAGGTGGAACTGAGAGGTTAGAGTCTTGGCATTTTCAGTACGCTCAGTATTTCCTAAATTCAATACATAAATTCCAGGGTTTTCTCTGCTTCAAATAGTAGTTTTATGTTTTCTTTTTTATTAATAACTCATGCCCCTTTTCTGCCTCACCATATCCTTTTGGCTACATTCTGTTGCTCAGTCACATGGTCCCAGTTTGCATCTGTGAAATAGGCTACCTCATAACCCCTGCTAATTAAAAAGGTCCCAGGACTTTGACCCTGCATGCCCTGGCTCCACTACAACACTATGCATGACATCTAAAATTCCAGATGAGCTATTTCATGGAGTATAATTCACTAAGCAGCATCTCCTGGCCTAACCTTCCCCCAGTCCTGTGTTACTGGTAAGCTTATCGCACCAGTACCTGTAACGTTCCCACTGAGTCCCTGGAACGTAACGATATGGGAATGGGCGTTACCACATTAGACTATTGATAACACGATAGTAACGTTTTGAGAACACATATTATTGCACTGCATTTACTGTTGTCCCAGTACCAGCGCTAAAGTAGTTCCTCAGCCGTCCCTCACTGGCGCATGCTCACTGTTGCGAAAACCCCTCTGTCTGCATTGGAAAGAATGCTACCGAGAGGTTTAGGTAGCGAGCATTCATTGTTTTTTCTCGTAAACACAACGCAATTCAATCTACAAAAATTTAAAAAAATTAAATTACCTGTGGCTCCTTCCTTGCATCAACACTGGAAAAGTTGAGTTGAGTTTGTGGACGTCCTAGGACAGGTGGGGAGGAGGTTGTCTTAGCCAATCAGAACATGAGGATAGATTGAGACCAGGTAGGATTATCGTGCACACATCATCTGGAACGGCCTGAAAGCATTCTTGCTGGCTGAAGACGCATTTTATAGTTCTCCTGCTGGAACAGGCTAGGGACTGTCAGAGCATGGAACGGGAACTCAACGAGGATCATAACGTGCGATAAAATACCTTCCGCTCCATTCACATTATGTACCCAGTATGTTATGAGAACACTGTGAGATAAGCTTACAGCAGAAGCTGCAAGCTACAATGGCCTGTTCTCCTGTCGACCAGGACACAGTAGGCTGATGTCTCCACACCCCTCTCATGAGTAATCTCCAGTGTGACAATCAGAAGCAGGATTCTCCTTGTAATTCCCGACAGAGGTTCCCAACAGAGGCTATCTGTCAGGAGTGCTTTCATTGTGTATTAGATTGTATCGTGTATTGGACTGGATGGCCCTTGGCATCTCTTCCAACTCTATGAGTCTATGTATAAATTCCTCCTTGCACCGGAGGTTTCTCTCAGGAAGGGGTGGAAATGGCAGACTGCTGTATGCTGATGAACAGGAAAACAGATCTCCGTCACTCACAGCAGCTTTTGCCTGGAAAGGCAGGATTGTGGAGACTTTTACATATTTCTTATACTATTGCCACAGTTATAAATGTGTAAGGATTGTGATTTGTAACTGCAATCATGAACACCACCTAACATGTTTGGAATGTTAGGGCAAGGAGTTTTCTGTCTGTAAGCTCTCCAGGAGAACAGCTGCCAGTCAGTGAGGGCATCTCGGTAGGTAGACAATGGACCGAAGAACTGGCTTGATAGAAAAGCAGCTTCTTGGGAATGTTCTCTTCCATTCTGATAACAGTCATTGTCCGTTTGATCTAGATGTGGGATGGAACTAAAGTGATTCCTTTTTCCAGTCCATTTTGCAAATGCCTCCAGGGAAAGAAAACAATAAAGTCATTTGCTTCTGTTAAACAAGTACCGCACAAAAGAAATTGGTGCTCTTTTCCTACCCACATGGGAAAACATATCTTCAAAGCAGAGCAGTCCAGTGGAACAGAAATAGCTCTGATTTGGTGGTAACACACACACACACACACACACACACACACACCTCTCTAACTGTGAATCAGTGTGTAGCAGCCACTCAATCCATTAAAAGCATCATTGTGCACATGAAAGAGGAAGCAAATAGAAAAATAAAGGATTCAGTGAGTCCCCTTGTGAAATTTTATGAATTTGCAGAGGAGGGAAATGTAACTTCTGGGGAATGACAGCTTCCAGAATCCACCATCTCAGGCCTGGACCATAAATAACAATATAGCCAATAATCAAAAAGGAAGAAGGAGGGGGGGGAGGACAATGGACAAGCCAAGACTTCTCAAGAGCAAAGCAACTCTTATGAAGTTTGAGTGTAACAAAGTACATAAAAGACATAAGGACATACAAGAAAGTGGAGAAAAAGAAAACTCATTTGAGATAATGTGGTGCTGAAGAAGAGTGCTTAGGATTCTGTGGACACCCAAAAAGACAAACAAATGGGTCCTAGGCCAGATCAAGACTGAACTCTCCTTGGAAGCCAAGATAATCAAATTGAGAATGTTGTACTTTGGCCACATAATGAGAAGGCGTCACTCATTTAAAAAGTCCATAATGCTAGGAAAAGTAGAAGGCAGTAGAAAGAGAGGAAGACTGCATGCCAAATGGCTGGACTCAATGAGGAAGGCCATGGGCATGAGCCTACAGGACCTGCACAGAGCTGGGGAGGACAGGGGTCTTGGAGATGTCACATCCACAGTGTCACCATGAGTAGAGGTTGACTCAAGGGCAGTTAACAACAAAAACAGATGAGACCAAAAACATACACACAGTATACTCCAGCCTCAGTCCCCTTTCTTGACTGTCAATCTCTAATCATTTGTATCAGCTCACCTCACAGGGTTCCTCTACTCAACATTCATTTGTACTGTGCTGCAGGCTCTTAAGAGTGATACAAAACAAACAGCTTCTGACTTCCCAAGGTAAATAATTACTTTAATTGGCAAACAGCACTAAGTATGTGTAATTGATAGTATAGAGCTGTTGGCTCAGCAATTGGAATAATATAATACCCTGTTTTGGTATCCTTAAGGCACCTTGGCTGTGCTGCTTTATCCCCATTCTCAGCTGAGGACCATGAAGACCATATTCTCCAACTGTCACAGTTTGGTAGGGACAATCCCAATTAATCATCTGCCCTCCCATTTTTTTCCACCTGCTTTTAAAATGTCCAGCTTCTCTCTCAGCTTCCCGTTTCCCCTCAGCTTACTTCAAATGCTGCAAACTGAGTTGAAAGTGCAAAAGTACCTTGCATTCAATTAATCGGGGTGGAGTGAGAAAAATAGGGCAAATCTTGCTCCCCCTGCCCCGATTAATTGAATGCAAGAGGGAGGAAAGTAGGGCGAATCTAAACTCAGGCAAAAGCAAACCGCTGTACTCTCTCTTGGCTTGTATGTTCTTTCTCAATAAGAACGTTTGACAACTTAACTGCATTCTGATGTTGCTTGGACACATGTGCCCTAGTTTCATCTGTAAAATGCTGGAGAATAAGCAAATATGCTTGCTGTCTTCATTTAACAAAATATGACCTGTACTTTTATAGTAATCTTGCCAATAGCTCCTCTAGATGAGGACTATCCCAGGTCCTGAGATTCTGGGGCCAAGACCCAAGACATAGGGAAAGAAGACATTTTGTGATATCATAGCTGGTGGGTCCTGAAGATATTTACAAGGGTGATGTTAACCATGTTACTTTAATTGCACAGAGTATGCCATTCAACATTGTTGTTTTTAAAAATTCCAAGTATAACAAATGGGGGAAATAGCTATCTAACACATTTTTCAAAACAGCACTCTTGCCCTGAGCACCGAGACCAGACCCTGTGAGCTGGAAATCCTAGTAAATGCAAAACAGCCCCAGACATACGCAAACTATTTCTAGTCCTTATCTAGAGGTGCTATTGGCCATTAATATTCATTCATTTTGTAAATAACACCTATCTACTAATGGGCTGCCTAATAATTACTGATGTGCAAGTAATTGCACAGATTATTTTTCTGCTGAGTTCCCTAGGCCGATCTTCTGCAAACTTCAGTGGCTAATTGCTCTTTCCAGACCTGGATCCTCATGGAAAAGGCTGGAGTCAGGTTGCACTGAAATCCAGATAGAGTGTTCCATACCTGGCTGGCTGCTCAAAATCATTCTGTAATGCTTACAAAATCACAGTATGGGTGGGAAGCTTGGGTCTACAGTTCTCAGCATCCCCAACCATCAGCAGCTGGGAAAAGCTGCTTTGGGGACTACAGTTCCTATAATTCCCTAGTCACCATCATTAATATCATGATCATCTTTTACTAATCTTCTGCATCAATGAGATGGTACATTCAGAGAGTTATGTGATGATTGTGCATTACTGAATTGCAACGCCATGCAGCTGAATGTACAAATACAGTGGGGGGCCACATTTGCTGGCGTTAGGGGCACAGGACCCCCATGAAAGTGGGAAAACCACAAATAAAAAAACATTATTTTTTACCTGAATACTTCTAGGAATCTCTAAGTCCTCCAGTGCAACTCTACAGTCATCATCTGCCAGAATGTGACCATAGAATTGTGCTGGAGCACCTACAAATGCCTAGAAAAGTGTTTTCTCTAGTAATCTCTAGGTCCTCCAGAGCAGCATCTGGTGGATGTTGATCACAGAACCATGCTGGATGACCTAGAGATTCCTAGAGAGAACATATTAGTCAAATCCATGAATAATCAAATTCACAAAGTTCAAAGTCGCAAACGTGGAGGGTCAACTGTACATGTGAAATGCACACTTGCAATGTATGTTGCATATTTGCATGTGTAACAGGCAGTGCACAATGTGTACTGCATGGCACCGTATGTACAATGGCACCACATGTTCAACTTTAGTTCTGCCACCATTGCTATACCAATTCTACACCTTTGCCAAAAAATTACAATCCCATGCATAAAAGAACTAACTGCTGTACATCACTAGAAGGATGCCTGTCATTATTTATACCCTTCCTTTTCCTTCAGACTAGGACTCAACATGCCTTACAAATTAAAACAAGCACAATATAGTTAAACAGTCAGTGTGGCATAGTGGTTTGCACATTGGACTGGGAATCTGGAGACCAGGGTTCGATTCCTCCTCAGCCATAAAACCCACTGGGTGACCATGGGCCAGTCATACTCAGAGTCTGGGGAAGGCAAGGGCAAACCTCTGAACAAATCTTGCCAAGAAAACCCCATGGTAAGTTCACCTTATGGTTGTCATAAGTCAGAAACAACTTGAAAGCACACAACATGCACACACACACACACACACACACACACAAGTTAAATTATGCAAAAAAAAAATGTTAAAATGAAATCCAGCTATTAGCCACATTGAAAACTATAGTTTTTTGTGGGTTTTTTTTCGGGCTGTGTGGCCATGTTCTAAAAGAGTTTCTTTCTGACGTTTCGCCAGCATCTGTGGTTAGATGCTAGCCACAGATGCTGGCGAAACGTCAGAAAGAAACTCTTTCAGAACATGGCCACACAGCCCGAAAAAAACCCACAAAAAAACTATGGATGCCGGCCATGAAAGCCTACAACTTCACATTGAAAACTGTTTAAAACATACAATTAAAGGGGTTAAAAGGCCATTTGAAAACAGCTAAGGTTTGTAGGAGTTGGAGACCAACACTGCCTAGTGGCTATACCCAGCCTCTATCCAAAAGTTGTCTTGCAGCCAGCTTAGAGTAAGAACTCTTAGTATGGCAACCAAAAGATATGCCAAAGCTAACTCTTAGTATGGCAACCAAAAGATATACCAAAGTCCTAACTTGGAAGGGAAGGAAGGGGCTAGCTAACTCCATATCCTTCAACTGTTCCAGTTTGGCAGGGACAGTCCTGATTATTCCTCTCTCGTTCCACTTTTCCAGCTGCTTTTAAAATGTTCCAGTTTCTTGCTCCTTCTCCCAATTTTCCCCCTTGGCTTTAACTTACGTCAATTGCTGCAACCAGATTAAAGTGCAAAAGTAATTTGCACTCAACTCAATGGGGGAGGGGGAGGGGGAGTAATCTTGCTCTTCCCAGTAGGCTCAGGCAAAAGCAAACTGCTGCAGCCTCTCCTAGTTTATGTATTCTTCCTCTTTAATAAGCCATTTTAGCCACACTCTCATACCACTTGGCCACATGTGTCTTGCTTGTCATCTGTTAAATGCCTGAGGATATGCAATAGTATTTGAAGGCTGCATAATTATAAAATAATAAATAAAAATAAATAAATTCCCATTCCTGTTGTAGATACATACACCTAAGTTACTAAAAGCACCACAAAGAGCAGCTTGAAAAGGTCTTGGGGAGTAACATGTCCCCTCTTCTTGAGTCTGCCAGACTTGGCTGGTTTCTTCAAGGCTCTGCAGGTTTAATGGGAGATGGACCCTTCCACAATCTGCCACCAATGCAAAGCCCTCATAGCCTTATTTCAGACAAAGGAGGCATTAGAAGAGATTCCAGCTGGAGCTCTTCATGTCTGAGGAGGATGTGACTAAAAGGCAGGGTGATGGTATCTCTAATATTTGGAACCCAAGCGACTTAATGTGTGGGGAGGCCAAAATCAACACTTTGGCAAAGATTCTACATTATAGTGTAAACTTCTGCATGCAGAGTTATGCACTGCTTATCCTACACTACCCTTGCACTGAATAGAAATACTGCCCAACTGAATATACATCTGAAGTGCAAACACATGTGCTAATGTGCATGTCAGGCATCTCATGCCATCTCATTCACATCCACATGCACAGTGGGGTTGTATTCACAGCTACACAGTGTGTGTTGTAGCAGTTTGAGCATAGGACTAGGACTCTGAAAATCAGGGTTTCCTGCTTAGCCATGAAAACTCACTGGGTGGCTGATACTCTCAGCCCCAGAAACCTATGTGATAATCTGTGATACGATTGCTTTTTTTTTTCCATGCCTTCAAGTTGTTTCCAACTTATGGTGACCCTAAAGGCAAACCTGTCACAGGGTTTCCTTAGCACATTTCTTCAGAGGGGATTTGCCATTGCCATCCTCTGAGGCTAAGTGTATCACTCAGTGGGTTTCCATGGCCAAGCTAGAACTTGAACCTTGGACTCCAGAGTCTTAGTCCATCACTCAAACCACTACACCACGCCTGCTGTCATAGGGTCGCCATAAGCCAGTAACAACTTGAAGGCACACAACACAACAATAAGGGTTATTATTATTGTGGGGAATAGAGCTTGTCCAGAGAAAGATATCGTGGAAGAATTGAGACTGTCTAGTTCGTTTTGTATTGATTTAACTTGCACTTTCCTGGGATATTTTTTCAAATATCTCATATTTCCCTCTCTCTGCCACTGATTCTGTGTCACATTCAGACTCAGTCAACATTCCAGAAATTGATCTTCAGCAATTTCCATAGACCCTTCTTTGTTATTATGCAGGAATCACAACCGAATGTGCTTCTAAGCTGCATTGATGGAAGTACAGTGTTTAGAGTGAAGGAAGTAATAGTAATACTCTATTGTGCTTTGGTCAAACCTCACCTGGAATCCTGTGTCCAGTTCTGGACACCACAATTCAGAAAAGATGTTGAGAAGCTGGAGCATGTCCAGAGAAGGTCAACCAAAATGGTGAAGGGTCTGGAAACCATGCCTTATGAGGAGAGACTTACAGGGAGCTGGGAATGTTTAGCCTGAAGAAGAGAAGGTTAAGGGGTGATGTGATAGCCATGTTTAAATATTTGAAAGGTTGTCATACTGAAGATGGAGCAAGTTTGTTTTCCGCAGCTCCAGAAAATAGGACTCGGAGCAATGGGTTCAAGCTACAGGGAAAGTATGTAGAGAGATCTTGTAAAACCTTTGAGACTAACTGAAAGAAAGAAATTGGCAGCATGAGCTTTGGTAGACTTCAATCTACTTCCTCAGATGCATTTGGTGGAGTGGAGGCCAGGTACAGACATATATATGTGAGGATGTCAGGAAAAGATATTCCACGTAAACATTAGGAAGAACATCCTGACAGTAACAGTGGAACAAGTGCCTCAAAGTTTGGTGGAGTCTCCTTCTTTGGAGGTGTTTAAACAGAGGCTGGATGGACTCCTAGAGATTAACATTCAAATCCCAGCTCAGCCATGGAAATCCACTTGATGACCTTGGATAAGGCACACTCTCTTGGCTTCAAAGGAAGGCAATGGCAAACCCCTTTGAACAAATCTTGCCAAGAAAGGCTCACAATAGGTTCACCTTGGGGTCACCATAAGTTGGAAATGACTTAGAGACAAATAACAAGAACAACCACTTTTAAGGCCTGAAATTCCTCCCACTTGCCATGTGGACCAGAGAAGTCAGGAGGGTTTACCATTTACTGCTCTATCTCTGGTAATAAAATGTTTTGGGCAAGCCCTATATAGATATCATAGAATCATTTGGGATGTAGGTTTTCTGTTGACATAAAACTGAGTAGAAAAATATTGCTCCAAAGTGGAAGGCCAAGAGTTTTGGTTCAAATCTGAATTATCCTTTCTATATCCTCCTCCTCTTCCTTCACCACTGCGGGCACATCCTCCTTCTCTCCTCCTTTTTCTTCTAAGAAAAGGGGTGGAAATCTCCATGAGCAACTGAATCCCAGCCTGAGCTTACGGTCATTCTCATTTGAATCTAATAATCAAACAAACATTGTTGATTTAGACATTACATCTAAGCGCAAACTAGTAAATAATTCAACACTCACTTTTTTGAGCACCACTCTTTTTTTAAAAAATCAATTCAGGGATGTTAAAAATATATCAGCATCACAAGCTAATTGGTCTACTAATATCCCTTGTTTGCTTTCATGCTTTGAACAAATGCACAGCAGATTGGTTCTGAAACAATGTTTGCCAAGGGAGTCAGCGCCTGAGTCAAAACAGACAAGACGAATCTCTCTTGCTCCTTTGAAAAATCAAGTGAACAGAATAGACATGGGCCAGATTCAAATAACCAGCCAGCAGATCTGGTGGCTAGAGAAAATTCCTTCAGCTCCGCACCTCTTTTGGGTGTGATGGTGTATGTGTAGTTATTTTCCTTTGGCGATTACAGGAACCACACCTAAAGTGAATTCAAA
Source organism: Phrynosoma blainvillii (assembly GCA_026167975.1). NCBI lineage: Eukaryota > Metazoa > Chordata > Lepidosauria > Squamata > Phrynosomatidae > Phrynosoma > Phrynosoma blainvillii. The sequence goes on along the minus strand of JANUYF010000001.1, from coordinate 449,012,956 downwards.
CATTCCTGCACAGGCAGAAAACCCTGACTATAGAAAAGTGTTCTTATGGAAGCCACCATGGGTCCTAGCCTGGGAGAAAGGTAGCATACAAATAAAGAAAATGCATAATAAAGAAAATTAAAAAGAGGGCTCGTCTACACTGGCCAGAATACTCCGGGCTGCTCCAGGAGTATTCTGGCTCTGGAGCTGTTCCAGATTCCCTGTTACCTATGTACTCTGGAGCAATACTGGCTGGCTGTTTATACACATATCCCGCTGTACCTTCTAGCGGCATTGCCATTGGCATGAGTCCCTCCTTCTGAGGTCACAAATGTGGTGCCTAGTGTCAATTACATGGCTATGCGCCTTGTAGTGACCTCAGAGGGAGTGATGTGCACCAGTAGCAGCCAGTGATGTAGACTTGAGTCAGTTGACTTGGAATTAAGTTGCCTCAGTGACCTCACTTGGACTTGACTTGGCAAAAATGACACACTGACTTGACTTGACTTGAGACTTGGATATTTTTAGTGACTGATTTGCTGGTGCCATTCACTTCCTACAGCAGGAAATACCCGCTCCCAAAGCACAGAGCATATTCTTGGAAGGGAGCAGCAAATGTGTTAGGCAATGGGCTTGAGACAGATGGATCCTTCTAAAGCTTTTGATAAGCTTTAGAAGGATGCTGTGATGTGCAACACTACCAAACAATTAAGTTTATCGCATGGCACTTACAAGAATGGGAACGGAACAGAACGGAAGGGAACGGAACGGGCCAAAAACGCATTTTACTGCATGGGAGAACACCACCAATGCCGCCAGGAGTCCCCAAGGCATTCCCCAAACCGTTCCTGGCAGCCAATTTTTGAAGGACGATTTTGAACCGTCCTTCAAAAATTGGCTGCCAGGAATGGCTGGAGAACGCCTTGGGGACTCCCGGCAGCATCGGTGGTGTCCTCCCATGCAGTAAAATGCATTTTGCCCCATTCTGTTCCGTTCCGTTTTGTTCCCGTTCCTTAAGTGCCATGCGATAAGCTTAATATCTTCTAAGCAGACCTCAACCCTCACCTCAGGCCCATTGCTTAACGTGTTTACTGTCCTCTCCGAGAAATTCCCTTTCATTAAATGTTGGCTCCCAGACTTGAGACTTGACTTGAGATTTGATTTGAAAGTATCTTGTGTATTCCTTGATAGCCCTTGAGGTCTCTTCCAACTCTATTCTATGATCTTGCAAGGACTTCAGACTTAACTTGATACATGAAAGTAGAGACTTAAGACTTGAGTTGAGACTTGGACTAAAAGACTTGAATATATCACTGGCAGCAGCAGCAGAAGCACTGGGTTGCACAGCGGGACACTTTTGTGTTCGCCCAGTGTTGCTGCAGGGTGCTTGGATTTTTGGAACAAAAAGTGTGGGATTTTTAATCCAGTTTAGCCAAGGATAGGGTGAATTCAGCATGGAACTGGTCTTTACTTGTGAAGACAGTCTACACTTCAATTGGGGCTTTGGCCCTGCATTGTGTACACAGATCACAGTGAGGGCAGGGGGAAACTGGTGTAATTGGCCCATGCAGACGTGTCCTAGGACTTCAGCCATTTAATAGATTAAAACAGAGGTAGTGATATACTTGTAAGACCCAGCCTGATATAGCGGTTTGAGTGCTGGACTCTAAAGACTAGGCTTCAAATCCCAGCTCGGTCATGGAAACCTATTGGGTGACCTTGGGCAAGTCACATGTTCTCAGCCTCAGGGGAAGGCAATGGCAAATCTTCTCTGAACAAACCTTGTCAAGAAAACCCCATGTTAGAGTCGCCTGAGATTCGTCATAAGTCGGAAATGACTTGAAGGCACACAACAACAATAACAATACGTTTGTAACAACTATGCCAGACTCCTGTTATTTTATACATGCATCTGTTTGTTTTGTTTTGTTCTTCACTTATACTTAGGAAGGGATTCTGGGGCAGCTGCTGCTTACCTTGCTTATTGTAGGCAGGGACACATGGCTGCAGTAGGATCAGCAGGGGTAGAAGCTCACTCTTTCCCAGCTCAAGGTTTTTTTGTTGCATTGTTTACTGGCAACACCCTGCTCCAACCTGATACCAAATGTGTAGGTTTCTCCAACCCCACTTCGCCATCCTCCCAATACTAATGCTGGAAAAGAAACAACCCAAAAACCTTCCAGCTAAACAGGGCAAAGAGGAAAAGAAGGGGCTGGCTTTTGTGAAAGGAACTTCTGCATCAGAGGCTTTGTTAATTGAGGTTATGTTTGTAAAAGTGCTATTCCAGGAATCTATATAGAGTTCCAAGTACTGTAGTAAGTTTAGCTTTTTAGACAGCTCTCAATTGCTCAAAAAATACAAACTCTACTGGATCTGGCAAGGAACTACCGGTATTACAGATGGTATATCTTCAGGTTGTGTATCCTTTACCAAAGTGCTTGGGACCAGACACGTTTTGAAGTTGAGATTTTTAAAATTTATTTATTTATTTGGCTTTTGGGATGCAAATACCATAGAACGCACCAGTAGTGTATTTGCAAGGCTGGAGAGAGCTGTGGGGATCTGTGAAACAGTAGGAATACAAGCATAGTGCTTGGCACAAATCCACATCTCCTGCCCTTTCATAGATCTTTGCATCTCTCTCCAGCCTCATGTCCCTCTTCAGCCTTGTGTCCCTCACAGTTCTCTCCAGCCTTGCAAATAAAGTTACATACTATGCTACTTATGTATTCCAAAATTGAAGTCTCAAAGTGACATATCAGCACTCAAAAAGTTTCAAGATTTTGCTTTTTGTTTTTAAATTTCATTTATCATCATCATTAAAATCATTCACATAATTTTATTTACCAACATACATAAAAATACAAGCAAACTAACAGAACAAAGAAACATAACCAAACATATAACAACTTAAAATTATACTTAAGTTATTCATAAATATCTTCATACCATCCGCAACAAAAAACAAATATAAAACGTCCTAGACTCCTTTTCTCTGTTTCTTTGTCTAATTCAGTACTTGTACATATCATGCAATTTATTTCATATTTCAACTTTATCTTTTGTTTTTCAATTAATATAGATTTTGATCACCTTAAATATTTTCTGTATCTCAGTTCAAACCAATTATAGCTTCATCTCCCCATTCCTTTTGTAAATAATTTATCAGTGGTTTTCATTCTAACTTACATTTAAACCATGATTTACTTTTTAACTTTTGTATCAGTTTATCAATTTCCACATAGTCATATAACTTCAATAACCACTCCTTATATTCGGGCACTCACTCTTTTTCCATTTACTTGCGTATAACATTCGAGCAGCCGTTGTCATAAAAAATATAAATTTACCAAATTTTCTTTCTGATATTTCATCTGTTACAATCCCTAGCAAATAAAAACCTCCCAGGGTGGAGGTGGAATCATAAGGTTTCAGATTTTGGAACATTTTGGATTTTCAGTTTCCGGATAAGGGACACTCAATCTGTATTAGAATCAATTGAGCAAAATGACAGGGAACATTCAGTGATGTGCAGCTGCAGAGGGTTGGGACATTGGTGCCAAAGTCACCAAGCCTCCCCACGTCCCCAATAAATCCTGTTTAGTGTCAGTCTGTTAGTTCCTTCTTAATAACTGGGGCATCTGCTTCATGCTCCACCACTCACAGTCAGCTTTTGCAAGGCTACCATATGCCAGCACAGATGAGCAGAGAAGGAAAACAACAACAACTGCCTCTTAAATCAGTCAAAGAGTGCTTGGTAAATATTTAGAGACTGATTTACAGGTCACTGGGTGAGTTTGACAAGAGGAATACACAAAACAGGTGCCTTCTTCCCCTTGCTCATTATGAAGGCCTAGAGCATGCCAGGAAAAAAATCAAGGGAAAGGAGGTTTATTCCATTTCAACAAGGAATTCAGCACTAATGAGTTCCTACATGGAAATCTTCATGTACACCAGTGATTCCCAAACACTAGCCTTCCAGGAGTTTTGGACTACAGATCCCAGAAGCCTCTGCCATCTGGGCCAATATTCTTGGATTCTGGGAACTGAAGTCCAAAACACATGGAAGGCTAGAGTTTGGGAATCACTGATGTACACCAAGGGTGGGCAAAGTGTAGCCCAAAGGCCAAGTGTAGCATCTGAGGCTGTTTTTAATAGTGCTTGACCCTTCCAGGTTCCACAGGCTGCTCTTTTTCTGACCAAAAAAAGGAAGCTTCCAGGAGCAGAGAGCCACCTTTTAAATATATTATGGGGTTGCTTTGTGTTGTGTAACATTATAAATGGCACTTCTATGTTTGACTTTCCCCCCTATTTTCAGAAGGTGGCATTTTTAGCACTCCATGACTTATGTTCTGGAACTGGGTCCAGGCCTCCTCCCAAGTTGTTTTGGTGCCGAACACATTGCTGCTATAGGATCAGCTTTGTTGGTGATAACTAATGAATCAGATGGCTCACCCCCCCACACACACATTTTAACAGATGAAAACTGGGAAACGTGTGGCCAAGCAGTGTCAGAGTGTGGTCAAGATGGCAATGAGGAAGAACACACAAAAGCATTTTGCTTTTGCCTAAGCTTACTGGGAAGGGCAAAATTCAGTCTCTTCTTTCCTTTCCTCGCCACTGAGTTAATTGAGTGCAAACTACTTTTCCACTTTGAAGCTAGCTTGCCATCGTTAAAGTAAGGAGACTATCGCACTAGTTTATAAACTGGCTTACCTGAGACAACTTCAAATTAGAAGCGGATGGCATCCTGACAGTATCACACACATTTAGCTGCCGAAATTGGCACTTGGCTGCAGCCCGGCTCCATCGCTTCTCCGAGGGGTGCTCCGGCAGCCATTTTTTCAAGCTGGAAAACTCCCAGCTTCAAAAAGAGCTGTGAGGAGCACCCCTTGGAGCAGCGATGGAGCCAGGCTGCAGCTGGGCGGCGATTTCTGCGGCTAAATGTGTGTGATACTATCAGGATGCCTTCCACTTCTAATTTTAAGCTGGCTCAGGTAAACTGGTTTATAAACTAGTGCAATAATCTCCGAAGTGAGGACAAAAGGGGAGAAATAGGAGGTTGAGAGTGGAACCAGGATATTTTAAAAGAAGCTGGAGAAGTGGGATGGCTGATCAGGACTCATCCCAGCAAATCAGGACAGTTGGAGGGTATGAAATGGTCTACAACAGAAATGCATCCCAATCCTTTCACTGATGGGGTCTACCATCCTCTCACAGTGGATGATAAAAATGCATCCCCTAACAGCTAACTCTACCCAGGCTATTCCCTGGCTGACAGTCAAATTCCCCATCAGTGGTATATGAGGCACCTAGGTTGGGGTGCTCCTCCCCAGGCAAGCCCCTAGAAAGATGGGTTCCTAAAGACTATATAAGAGTTTGCAGAAGCAAACAAAGAAAGCCAAACTGCAGGGTGTAAGAGATTTGGCTTGTAAATATTCTGTAACTTACTTACATACTTACAGGTGCATGTGTTAAGACTTAAAAATCCCCTTCTTTGGGATAAAACACTTGTTTTATTCATTAATAATCAGACCAATAGTTTTTGAGTGTTACTATAATTGAGGTATGCTGACATTTGCTCTCTCTCTGCTTGAGCCTCTGTTTGGTGAAAGACTGCTAATGCTGTTATGTTTTCTGCTGCATACAGTAAAGTAAGTTCTTGTGTGAACCTCTGTCTCCCTGGATGTTATTTTTACAAGGGAACAGACAGGGGTGAGACTCACGTAAGGTTTATTACTAAAGGAAATAAAACCAGCAATAACCTTAACAGATTATGACCCAGAGTCCAGTGTGAGCCCAGAATTTCCAGTGAGAGCCCAGACTCCAGAGTGAATCCAGAAAGATTTTGATGCCTAGGCTGTGGGAAAAATATTTTTGTGTTGTTTTTAAGAAAGAGTTTAGTGTATCAGGCTTGCAGAAACATGGATCCTGGAGTGAATTTGGCAGCTTTCCAATAGCCAGACTTAATGGAAAGAACTATTCAGTATGGAAAGTGAGAATGGAGAATTATTTGAAGTGAGAAGCCTTATGGGAGTGTACTTAAAACATAACAGCTTGTGGGAGTGTACCCATTTCCCGCAGAAGCAACCGCAGAACAACGCAGAGCAGAGGGAAAAGCCAAGGCAAGTTTTATACGTGTTGTGGATGATGATCAATTAGTATAAGCAGTTTGATTGCAACTAATGCCATTTGGGTACATCTTTCAGACTCAGTTGCAACAGTGGCAGTTCTAGAAAGAAGGCTGTATAGAAAGTGTTTGCAGAGAGGGGAAGATTTAAGTGATCATTTGCAGAAACTGCAGAACTTATTTTCTGAGTTGGACCAGAGGGACTTTAAACTCCAGAGGCAAACAAATGTTTTATTGTTTTGTCCTCTATGGATGATTCTTTTGATGGGATTGTGAATTCCCTGGAATCATTGCCACAGAGACAATTAAATCTGCAATATATCTGTGCAAGGCTCTGGTAGATTGAGAAAGGAGAAGAGACCATCAGCTGGAGCCTTCAAATACAGCAGGGCGCTTCTAGGCAAGCCAATTGGCTGGAGCAACAGCTGAAGAGAAATGGAAAAAGTCTACGGGTCAAGAAGTGTTTTAAGTGTGGTTCCCCAGGTCACTTGAAAAGAGACTGTACAAGACAGCATGGAAACAAGGATAAGAAGCCTAACCAGTGGATGGGCACAGCACAAGTGAGGATAGTTAAATCACAAGCAAGTCCAGAAAGTGGAAACATGTTTCATGTTGATTCTGGGTGTTCTCAGCATACTGCGAACAATAATGACTTATTTAAGACATTTATTTCCTCTGGCTATATAAATGTAACTTTGGCTGATCTGTTCAGTAGAAGGTCAGGGGGATTTATGTTGAATGTTTGGGGGAAATGTTGAAGGATGTGCTTCTAGTACCAGAAATTGAATACAACCTTTTATTAGTGGCAAAGCTGGATAAAGAGAGTTATAGAGTTGAATTTTCAGGGGGTACAGTTAAAATCCTGAAGGAAAAAAAGCTTTGTGGAACTGGAAAAATGCAAGGTGACCTATATGCTTTGTATTCAAAGGGTGTTGCTAATGAAGTGAATGTAATTAGCAAAAATGGTTCTATACATGATTTGCATGGAGCCCTCGGTCACTCCAGTTTTAAGCCATTATACAAAAAGACTTTTGAGGAGTGCAGTGAAGGTCCAAATTTAAAAGACTGTAAAAAGTTTCTAGTCAGCACAGTTTGTAAAATGGCTAAAGCCCAGTCAGCTGCAGTAAGCAAGAAATTCAGAAAAACCTGTTCAATTAGTTCATGCTGACTTAATTGGGCCATTCCCAGCCAGTAAAGAAGGAACAATTTATTGTTTAAGTATTTTGGATGATTATTCAAATTTTGCCTGGAGTTATTTGTTAAAACATAAAAGTGAGGTATTTGAAATATTTAAGAACTGGGTACCTATGACTAAACAACAATTTGAGACTGGAATAAAATCTCTTCAGACAGATAGAGGAGGAGAATTTACATCTTACAATTTTGAAATCTTTCTTAAAAGGCAGGGAATTACAAACAGGATTCTCTGTTACAGGATTCTGGTTTATCCCAAAGTTTGTGAGGAGAAGCCATAATAACTGCAGATTATTTACTTAACAGGCTCTGGTGTGAGCCTATTGAAACCACACCTTATTTTATGTTTAACCAAAAGAAGCCTTATTTAGGACATGTAAGAACATTTGGAACTCAAGTATGAGTTTTCATTCCAAAATCTCTTAGGAGAAAGGGACAAGAAAAAGCTAGAAGGCTAATCATGGTAGGTTATGCACAAGGGGCTAAAGCATGGCGTTATTTAAACAAAAATGGATCAACTGTAATTTCTAGGTCTGCTAATTTTGCTTTTAGTCAGAATTTGGATAAAGTACATGCAAACAAGAGGTTTTCCTACCTATTTCTGAAGGGGAAACTAGCAAACAAACCAGCCCTTCAATGCAGGCCAGTGTTACTGCACAAGTACCTGCTCCAGCTTTACTCCCAAGTCAGCAAACAACTCAGGCTGAAACAGTCAGGCAAAAACATCCTAGAGCAGAGAACAATGGTACAGAAGAAGGTATATACCAGGGGTAGGCAACCTTTCCCCTTTAAGGGCCGAGGGACTTCAGCTCCCAGAATCCCAGGAGCTATTGGCCAACATGGGACTATTGGCCAACATGGCTAAGGCTTCTGGGAGCAGAAGTCCCTTGGCCCTTAAAGGGGAAAGGTTGCCTACCCCTGGTATATACAAACAGGAAGTTGAAGTAAAATAGGAGCAAGAAGAACAAGAGGATGCTATGGTAAGTCCAAGTCAAATAACCATTCCCAAGAGAACTTTGAGGACCAGAAAGGCTCCTGATAGGTTCAGTATACAAAATGTTAGCGTGTGTTTGGTAACTTATGAACCAAGACTTTTGAGGAAGTGCAAAGTTTACCTCAAGAAGAGAAAGAAAAGTGGTTAGAGGCTGTTGAGGATGAATTTTAGAGTATGGAAAGGTTAAAAGTTTTCAAACATATAAGTTTGCCAGAGGGGGTGAAACTAATTGATTGTAAGTTGGTTTTTAAACAAAAGGTTTCAACAGATGGAGATGTGTGCTGTAAAGCTTGTTTAGTTGCACATGGTTTTTCTCAAAAGAAACACATAGACTACTCAGAGGTATACTCACACACAGTAAGCCTAAATTCATTGAGGTTAGCTCTAAGTCTTGCAGGATGTCTAGGCTTAAAAGCCAATCATTATGATATAAATACCACATACTTAAATGCTGGTTTAAAAGAGGATATTTCTATAAAGCCCGCACCAGGTTCAAAGTGTGTGGATTCAAATGTGGTATATAAATTAAAGAAGGCTTTATATGGACTAAAACAGGCAGCACATGCTTGGAATGACTATTTAAATGAGGCTTTGTTAAAAATGAGTTTTAAAAGAAGTAGGGCAGATCCATGTGTATATACTAGGAATCTTCAAAATGATTATCAGATTTTATTAGTTTATGTAGATGATTTGTTTCCTAGCAGAAAGTGATTCAGAGATTAAACAATCTGCTAAAGAATTAAGTGAGAATTTTCAGTTAAAGGATTTAAACCAATTCAATATTTTAGGTGTACAAATTATACAAATAGAACAAGGAGGTTTTGTCCTGAATCAAAAAGGGAAAATATTACATATTTTTTTAAAAAAGCTGAATATGGAGGATTGTAAAGAAGTGCAGTCTCCTATGGTTTTGGGATTCCAGAATGAAGTAGAAAATTCTGAGGCTTTTCCAGATAAAGATCTGTAAAGAAGTGTAATTGGACAACTATTGTACATAAGCAATTAGACATGTATAGATATTGCACTTGCAATAAATTTCTTGAGCAGGTTTGCTAACTATCCAACAATAGCAGTTTGGAAAGGAGTTAAAAGAATAGTACGCTATTTAAAAGGAACTCAGAATTTATGTCTTGTTTTAAATTCATGCAATTCTTTCATTTTGGAGGCTTTTGTGGATAGTGATTTCACAAATAGTCAAGACAGGAAGTCAACAACTGGTCTTGTAATTAAATTTGCTAATGCTATAATAGACTGGAATTGCAAGAAATAAATTTTTTTTGCATTAAATTCTAGTGAGGCAGAATATGGAGCACTCCTCCTGGCATATACAGAAATTTATGTTCTAAAACAGTTGTTGGGAGACCTACAGATTCCAGTTAAAGAACCTACGAACATTTATGAAGATAATCAAACATGTATTGCAATGGTAACACAAGCCAGAGTGAAACAGAGGGGTAAACATGTTGATATAAAGCACAGCTGTATTAGAGATGCTGTGAAGAATGAAGAACTTGCTTTGACTTACTGTGACACTTCTCTTAATCTGGCAGATATTTTCATGAAGCCATTGACTATACAAAAACATCAGCAAGTGTTACATGATTTGGGATTGTTTGAATTTATATTGTGAAAGTATTGGTTTTTTCTTAACACAAGGAGGGGTATTAGAGATTTGACTTGTAAGTAAGAATACTTACAAGTCAAATCTCTAATACTTTACTTACATACTTACAGGTGTATGTGTTAAGACTTAAAAATCCCCTTCTCTGGGATAGAACACTTGTTTTATTCATTAGTAATCAGACCAATAGTTTTTGAGCCATTCCCTAATTCTGTTACTATAATTGGGATATGCTGACATTTGCGTTCTCACTGCTTGAGCCTCTGTTTGGTGAAAGACTACTAATGTTGTTATGTTTTCTGCTGAATACAGTAAAGTAAGTTCTTGTGTGAACCTCTGTCTCTCTAGATGTTATTTTTACAAGGGAACAGACAGTGATGACACTCTCGTAAGGTTTATTAATGAAGGAAGTAAAACCAGCAATAAGCTTAACACAGGGGTGTCACTAGGGGGTGTGGGGAGTATGGACCCAGAGGGGTGTCTGCACCCAGTGAAAAATTGGTAAGATGTGATGCTTTAAAAAGAAAACTTGAAAAGAATTTTAATTTTTTAAATTAAAAATTAAAAAACTTTTAAAAGCTTTTTTTTAAAATTAAAATTTATTTTAAAACAAAACTGGGATCACTCCTTTCTCCTCCTACTGAGCCTCACCCTACTCACACCATCTCTTCAGTGTTTTAAAGAGATGCAGGCAAATGCCATAGCCCATTTTTTGCCTGAAGTCAGATGTTTGTGGAGCAATGGTGTTGCCCCTCCTTCTTAGGGTGTCACCTGGTGCAGTCCCACACACAACCTGAGTGACATCCCTATACTCAGGCAAAAGCAAACTGCTGCAGCCTCTCCTAGCTTGTGTGTCCGTCCTCATTCATAACATTTGCCATCTTGACCACATGCTAATGTTTTTTGGCAACAGGGGCCTGGTTTTCACCTGTGAAATATTAGAGGGAATGCTATAGGGCTGTATAGAACCAGCACTTTGAATTGTTCCTGGAAACAAACAGGTAGTGAATGAAGCTCTCTTTAAGGCTGCGGCCTTGCTTCTTGGTACAATTTTCTCTGGTTGAGTGAATGTAAAAAAATAACAGGATTGTTCTCATTCACATTCACCGTAACCAGGAGTGGCCCTACCATTGGGCAGAATGAGGCAGATGCCATAGACGACTGAGGCAGAGGAGCAAGGAGTGATGTCAAGGTGTACTGAAACAAAAGGGGGAAGCCTGATTTCTGGCTTAGCCACTGATGGGTCTTGCCATACTTTCACCAGTCTTTGCTAATGCCACTCTTGTTTTCACCTGCCCACATTGCCCACCATTCTCTGGCTAGCCTTCTACAGCATCTCCAAACCCACAGCCATTTGCCTATATCATTAACCAATGTTTCCAGGGTTTCAAGAATCTGTTTTTATTAAGTCAGGAAAACCTTCCCGTGTTGATGTGGGGGGGGTGCTCTGGTGGGGAAGTTCTCCACTGATGTTACAAAGAGAGTTTGAAGACTTCAAGGACTGCCAACATCCCACAAAATTCAGTGTGTGAGCATTGCAGGGAGAAATGCCTGCTGATTGCCTATCACCAAGAAATAATGCTAGCGATTATTTACAAATCTCCCGCCAAGATGGGAGTCGCCTGTTATCAACACATCATGAGCGAGTGCAGCAGCCCATTCATGCCGCATCTCTATATATATACCATAAAAAGACAACATCCGCATAGTGTTTTAAAGTCCAGGCTAGGCAAGTGAATTCTAAGGAAAAAAAAATAATCTCAATTCTCCCTTTCAATCATTATGTATTTCTTCAATCATTCTAACCCTCCTTCCCTCCCTTCTCTCTATCACAATCTCTTAAACACATACACACTTCTGCCTGACCTAGATGCCACTCCATCCCACAGCTCCAACCAAGTCCCAGCAAAGCTCACAAAGTTTAAGCAGGGTCTCAAATGTGAAATTTCCATTTTGCTGCCACATGTTCTAACTCCTCATCCCTACCATGGTCATAAAGGCTGCTGGTTCCCTTTATCTTTCTTGAGTGCCAATACTTATATTGAAAGCTCCTCTGGATCTTTCCACCACCCTTGGGGGGCCATGTATCTTCCATTTTGGGAATCACTGATGTAGATGCACCCTCAGTCATGTAGGACAATCAATATGTAACACCACACGTGCAGATTTGTGCAACCTTGATGAAATATCTCAGCCTGGGAGCTGTAGGCCAGAATCTTACTAGAGACATACATGTGAAGAGGGGATGAAGAAGATGCAGCTGGTGTGGTCTCTGGGGGAAAAGATAATGAGGGTGCACCCTATTTGCGAGCACATGCCCCTTTTCCTTCCCTCTGAAGACCAGACCAGCCACATCATCATCAGAATTGTGTCCCCTCTCCATCCCCACCCTAGTGATAAGCAGCACTAGCAGTGGTCTCTCGCAGGGCTTGAAAACTCCCAGGACCCAAACTCGTGTGATAGGTTCATCACCTGTTTGCTGTAGGATCTCAGTTGTAGTCATCATATCATCCAACATTTCACAGATGAATGCCAGGACATCTGTGACCAAATGACATCAGCGTGTGGTCAGAATGACAAAAGTTGTTGATGGGGAAGAACACACCGTTTGGGAGGAACTGCAGCCAGTTTCTTTTGCCAGAGCCTACTGGGAAGGACAAGATTCAACCCCACACCTTTTGCACTTTGAACTCAATTTGCAGCAGTTGAAGTAAGATAAGAACAAAGGAGGAAATGGGGTGAAGAAATAAACTGGGACAAATTAAAAGCAGCTGGAAAAGTGAGATGACAGAGGATTGAGACTACCTTTGCTAAACTGGGACAGTTGGAGGGTATGTACTGGGCTAGATGGACCAAAGGTTTGACTCAGTATAAGGAAGCTTCCTGTGTTCCTAAAGTTTCTCCCTTGCATAAATTGGCAGTGGCATTTTATTTAGCTCCACAAGCTGCAAGCAGTCAGACCTGCGAGTGAAGAGATTTAGCAGACTAACAGGCCAGAGGAAAGAGACTTTAGACCTTCAGCAACAATTGGTGCAAAGAACATTCTTTTTGAAATGATGGGCATGCCAAGTGGGAGCAGACGCTGACTTGACAGAGTAACTGTACAAGCCCAGTAGAAAGAGAAATCCGTCCTGGAGGTCACATCAGGTGGAGAAGGCCAATGCCAGAGGCAGAATCTGAACTTGACAAATGTTCACAAAAGTCTAGGAACAAAGGGGTGCTTTCCCTCCGCAACTTGAAGGTCACAGCAACAGTAGGAGGACCTGAATTATTCTTTTTGTAGCCTTCAAGAAAGGGAGTGGGGAAATAAATAGATGAAATTCTTGTGCTCATGTAATGCCATTCCACAGTGGAACTGGTGGAGTTGCTTCAGGCATCTACTTTCACTACTGTGTGATAAAGAGACAAAGCAAATAGCCCATGGAGTTGTGCCTTTTATTCGGGGCTTGGAAAAAGTCCTCTTTTTCTGGTTGACTCATAGCCTCCAACTGTCCCAGTTTGGCTGGGACAGTCCCAAATAATCCTCTTATCATCCCATCATCGCTGCTTTTCAAAGCTCCCAACTTTGAAAAATGGCTGCTGAAGTGCGTTAAGGGACCCATGCTGCAGCCAGGCTGTACTTGGATAGTGGATTTGGTGACAAAAGTCATGCGATAGCACCTAGATGCAGCCCGAATTAGAATTCAATTCGAGAGAGATTAGTCACGTTTTTACAAGGTGCAATAATCTCCTAAATATCTCACAAAACCACAAATCCAAGAATTCCATAGCATTCAGCCATGGCACATAGTGGTGTCAAACTACATCAATTTTGCAGTGTAGATGCAGCCATAGTCCCCCTCTGAGGATACACCAACACAGGTCATAAGCACAGCCCTGTCGGATTGGACCAAAGGCCCATGTAGTCCAATCTTATGTTCATACAGTAGCCAACCAGTTCCCTATTGGAAGCCCACCAGCAGGATATGAGTACAATATTAGGATGTTGAAAAACTGGAGCATGTCCAGAGGAGGGCGACTAAAATGGTGAAGGATCTGTAAACCATGCCCTATGAGGAATGACTTAGGGAACTGGGTATGTTTAGCCTGGAGAAGAGATGGCTAAGAAGGGGTATGATAGCCCTGTTAAAATATTTGAAGGGATGTCATATTGAGAAGAGCGCTAGCTTGTTTTCTGCTGCTCCAGAGAATAGGACCAGGAGCAATGGATGCAAGCTACAGGAAAAGCAATTCCACCTCAACATTAGGAAGAACTTTTTGATAGTAAGAGCCATTCAACAGTTGAACACACTCCCTCGGAGAGTAGTGGAGTCTCCTTCTTTGGAGGCCTTTAAACAGAGGCTGTCGGGGATGGTTTGATTTTGAGTTTCTGCATGGCAGGGGGTTGGACTGGATGGCCCTTGGGGTCTCTTCCAACTCTATAATTCTATGATAATCTCCTTAGTCTTCTTTGTTTGAGAGCTCTGATGCCACAACAAACTACAGATCTTAAGATTGCATAGGATGGATCCATGACAGTTAAAGCAGTGTGAAACTGCATTAAAGTCTGCAGTAGGGCAGCAGCCCAAATCCATCAATAATGTTGAATTTGAAAAACACCCTTATCCTCATTAGCCCCTTAAAATGAGGAAATATATTCCTCTTAACAGCAAGCAGGCCAATGGTGACTCTTCCAATTAAATGCAGTTGCTCTTTTAGTCATGAATGTCACTATTAAATTATCTGAGATTCTGCAGTGAGGTAATTGGGTCCGCCTTGGTTACTAGTTATTTCTTTTGAAAATGAGCACCTCAGTCTTAATCCAATTAGCAGGATATCATGGGGAGGCAAAGAATGAGGATATTACAGGGCAGAGAGAGAGAATGAGAGGGAGAGAAGAGAGCTAGGGTAGGGTTAGAATATAAGAAGGTTGCACATGCACAACGCACTTCTCTTGCCAGCTTGTTTTGCACCCATACATAAAACGCTGAAGAAACAAATCTGGAAAAGAAAATCTTTGCTTAAATCCTTGGATCTTTGAGTGACAATTGTCTCCTGGCTTTTATTTAATAATCAGTTACCAAGTTCTCGGTGAATAATGCAGGGAGTCCAAAAATTATCCTTACCATTTCAATTCTACACACAATGAAATTGTAAAGATAATTTTCAGAATTATCACTGAGAATTCTGAAAATTCTGAGAATATCACTGAGAATCACTCATTTCTTTTTTTAATGCAGCAAGGAGTAATTTTAGAATTTTTTAATGACTATTATTCAGGTTATTCAGAGCAAAATTTGCAAAACAGCATTTTCTCTCCTGCAAATAACATTTCTGGGGGGGAACATTATTATTTGCAAATGTTGCATGGAATAAGTCCCAAACTGTGAGGAATCCTATCAGTCCAAGATTCTTCCCATCAGGGGTTTTCAATATTTGAGAAACACTTTTGTCAATATTTTTCAAATGCAGTGGGCTCTTGGTATCTGCTGGGGTTTGGTTCCAAGACTCCCTGTGGATACCAAAACCTGTGGATGCTCAAGTCCCCTTAAATACAATGCCATTGTGAAATGGTGTTCCTTATATTTAAAATAGCAAAATCAAGGTTTGATTTCTGGAATTTTATCTTTTAAAAATATTTTCAAGCCATGGATAAAGCAAGGATAAAGAATCTGTGGATACGAAGGGCTAACTGTATTTTTAAAAATATTCTTCCCATCCCTGCTATACATGAAAAAAAGTTGATTCTGGCTGCATAGTCAATGTGGACTGTCTATTCAGCCCTGCTGGCTGAGAGATTCTGGGAGCTGTAGTCCAAAGACTAACTTTCATAGAATCATAGTTATAGAATCCTAGAGTTGGAAGAGACCCCAAGAGCCATCAAGTTCAACCCCCTGCCATGCAGGAACACACAATCAAAGCACCCCCCGGCAGATGGCCATCCAGCCTTGCTTTAAAAATCTCCAAAGAAGGAGACTCCACCACTCTCCAAGACTGCATATTCCACTGTCAGACAGCTCCTACTGTCAGAAAGTTCTTCCTAATGTTGAGGTGGAATCTCTTTTCCTGTAGCTTGACTACATTTCCTGTAGCTTGGCTACAAGAATTGCTTTTCCTGTAGTTTCAAGTTCCTAGGCATTGGAGCAGCACAAAATTTATTTATTTATTTATTTATTTAATATCCTGCCTTCCTCCCAGTATAGGAAAACAAGCTTGCTCCATCCTCAATATGACATCCTTTCAAATATTTAAGTAGGGCTCTCATCATGTCCTGTCTTGACCTTCTCTTCTCCAGGCTAACAATCCCAGCTTCCTAATCCACTCTTCATAAGGCATAGTTTCCAGACCTTTCACCATTTTGGTTGCCCTCCTCTGGACAAGTTCCAGCTTGTCAAAATCCCTCTTGAATTATGATCCCCAGAACTGGACCCAATATTCCAGGTGAGGTCTGACCAAAGCAGAATAGAGCAGTACTATTACTTCCCTTGATCGAAACTACATTGCAGCCTAGGATCATATTGGCTTTTGTAGCTTCTGCATCACAAAGTTGACTCATGTTTAGGCTCCTAAATCTCTTTCACGTGTGCTGTTGTCAAGCCAGGCATCACCCATCCTATATCTCAGCATTTAATTTTTTTCTGCCTAAGTGTAATGCCTCTCATTTCAGTCTGTTGAAATTCATTTTGTTAGTTTTGGTCCAGCTTTCTAATCTGTTAAGGTTATTTTGAATTCTGATCCTATCCTCTGCTCCTCCTAATTTAGTGTAGAGGGCATGCTTCTCAAATCTGCAAATTTGAGAAGCCTGCCCCCTATTCCTTCATCCAAATAATTGATAAATATGTTGAATAGCCCTGGGCCCAGGACAGAGCCCTGTGGCACCCCAATGGTCACTTCTCTCCAGGATGAAGAAGAGGAGCCATTGCTGAGCACCCTTTGGGTTCACTTGGTCAACCAACTAAAAATCCACCTAATAGTAGCATGGTCTAGCCCACATTTTACTAGTTTTTGTTCTGTTTTATTTCATTTTGTTGCAAAGATATTATGGAGGACCTTGTCAAAGGTGTTACTGAAATCAAGATATCCCACACTCATAGCATTCTCTTTATAACTCTATCAAATAAAGATACAAAATTAGTCTGGCATGACTTGTTTTTTTACTTTAACAAGCTGCAGAACCAACCAAGACTTTGTGGTTCCTGACAAAACAGATTGATTTAGGATAAAAATGACCCACATTCTTACAGTGAAAATGTCACTCTGTTATCTAGAAAGCATCATTTTTTTCCCTATGGATATTTCAAAACTCTCGCTATCTTATTTCCAGCCTGGCTCTTTGCTTTATATCTGGTTGAATTTACAGTACTTTGTAGATGAAAGACCAGCATCTCTGGCCCTCAGCTCCAGAGCTATGCTAAGAAAGAAAAATAGGGGTACATCTAAGGCTAGGGAAAACTATGAAAAGTTGCAGTTTGAACAACTCCCAGAATCTCCCAGCCTCTGCTGTTGTGCTGAGAAGCTTGACTTGGCTGTTGTACTGAGAGTTTTCCCCCCCAAAAAAGTAACTTTTCCAAACTCTGTGGTCAAGTTGACAACTCAAAAAAAATGTTTGGAGCTCTTATAGCAGTGCACAAACTGGCTAAGCTCAGTGGGTTTTCAGATACAGAGATAACAAGAGCAAGACAAAGGGTGAAGTACCATCCAACTGTCCCGGTTTGACAGGCCTGGTTAATCCCCTGTCATTCCACTTTTTCAGCTGCTTTTAAAATGTCTCAATTTCTCTCTCCTCCTCCCACTTTTCCCCTTTATCCTCAACTTACTACCGTTTCTGAAAATTGACTTCAAAGTCAAAACTAGATTGCACTCAGTTAGGAGAGGAGAGAAGCAAAAAGGGGGTAGGATCTTGCTTTTTCCAGGAGGCTCATGCAAAAGCAAACTGCTGCACCCTCTCCTAGCTGGTGTGTTCTTCCTCATCAATAACTTTTGCCATCTTAACCACCCTCTGATATTGCTTGGCCAAACATGTCCCAATTTTTCTCTGTGAAATGTTAGAGAGTATGTTAATATATCATGCTTATGACATCAACAGAGGTGATGTCCCATGTAACAACACCTTTGTAACATCACTAGCCCCCTTTGAGATCACAAGGTGCTGTTGCTAGGTCTCTGACCCTGCAATCTATCTTGGATAGTCCTGGCCTGGCAATCCTGTGCTGTCCACCTCTTTGCATAGCATGCACTCACCCAAAAAATGTTCATATAATGACCTTACTGTGGGTTGTTTATGGCTGCTGCTTCCACAGCAATCATATGTGAACTTTTCTCCCTTTTTATAGATGTAGCCTTGATCAGAATGGAGACTGCAGTCAAGAAATCAGAAGAAGATGAGGATTGGGAAGGGCACCTGTGAAAGAACTTAGACAAGATCCTAAAGTGCAGAGACATAACACTGAATACCAAAGTTAGGATCATCCAGTCCATTGTATTCTTACAATGTATGGATGTGAGAGTGGGACAGTGAAGAAAGTCAATAGAAATAAAATCAACTTATTTGAGATATGGTGCTGGAGAAGAGTGCTGAGGATACAGTGGACAGCCAAAAAGACAAATAAATTCGTCCTATAACAGATGAAGTCGGAGCTATAACAGATGAAGTCCTGGAAGCCAAGATGACTAAATTGAGATTGTCATACTTTGGACACACCATGAGAAGGAAAGACTCATTAGGAAAGGCAGTTAGGAAAGGCAATGGTTAGGAAAGGCAATGATGCAAGGAAAGGCAATGATGCAAGGAAAGATGGAAAGCAGTAGAAAGAGAGGAAGACCCCACATCAGATGGATAGACTCAATCAGAGAGGCTATGGGTCATAGCTTTCAGGGTGTGAGCAGAGTGGTAGAGGATTTGGGGTCTTGGAAATGTCTCACCCATAGGGCTGCCTTGAGTCAAGGTTGACTCAAGGACAGTTAACAACAACAACTCTGAGGTCTAGGGTCTACACCAGGGGTAGGCAACCTTTTTCAGCCGGGGGCCGGTCCGCTGAAGTCCTCCCTTCCGGCAGGCCGGGGGGGAATGCACATGACCTCCACCACATGCGACCCCCGCCCCGCGCACTGCCGCCGACGCTGCTGCGCATGTCACGGCCGGCATTTAGGAAGACAAAATGGCGGGTGCAATGTGCGCGGCTGCGCGGCGGCCAAAACTCGCAGCGGTGGTGGCAGGCGGCGGCAGGGGTCGGCGGGGGCTGGTAAGTGGGGGGACAGGCTGGAACCGGCCCACGGGCCGTAGGTTGCCGACCCCTGGTCTACACAATAACACCTCTGTTAGAAAAATAACTCCCAGACTCTGAGAGAGGATATTTGCCACCATCAGCCTATATGATGGCCCCCTTTCATCTTGAGGGGCTGCCATGCATTTTAGCATCTTCCTGGATAGGCTGTTCTGTACAGGTGTCACCATATCCCTTTCATCCCATTTTTGCACCCAGGGAACATTTCCCTTCTTATGCATTCAAGAAAGGCAGTCTGGCATGAACCACTTATTTACTGCTTAGTAAACCAAAGGAGATCTCTCCAGAAAGGAACCTGGAAAATAGAATCTCTAGCCCAGCTTCTGCTTCCCTGCCTGGGAAAGCCATTTGTTTAATGGCAGCATTTCTAATTGGGCCCACCATGTACTGGATGCAAAATGTGTGTAAATTTTTGGCGGGCTTGCTTGCTCAAAGGCAAGGAACAGCTGTAACACCGGTGGTTGTTTTGTTGTTATTCCAACGCAGGGTCAAAAGGATGCTGTTGTTTCCCTGTGGGTGTTCCCGGGAGTAGGTACAAGAATGCTGAAAATTCAGCAGAAATTAAGCTCAACAAAGCAGCTCTTTGATTCGATTACAACAAGCCTCATTTATCCTGGTGGGCACAAGGCTCTTGTTAATGAAGGGGAAACGGGGTTATGTGGGGCTGGATCCTCCCCAGATCATGCATTGAGCCGCCTGCCACCCTGAGTCAAAGCTATCGTGTCATTCTCCCAGGGTCACTTTGCAAGATATCCTAATGGCATTCAGAAGCTGTAGACAGACAGTTCTCTCTGTTTGCCACCACCTTGGCATGAGGCCATGTCCAGAGTCAGCATCTTGATACAGACATAAAAGGAGCATTGATGCATGGTGGGGAGAGGGTGGACCTGTTTCTTTCTGTTCTCCCATTCCCCAATTGCTAATCACACCCTCTTTTCTTAATCATGTCTGTCTGCCTGTCTGTTTGTCTCTGTCTCTGTCTGTCTCTCTGCTGGCATCCTGTTGGTGACATATGTGGGCCTAAGTTGCCCTGTGTAAGTGGCTAGACATTATTTTCAATTGCAAAATGACTGTACTGAATTCAACATTGTGGAAGCAGATTTACGCATGTCGCACCTTGCATATGGTTGTGTGTTGTGCATTGAAATCTAGATCAAGGGAAGTAATAGTGCCACTCTATTCTGCTTTGGTCAAGCCTCACCTGGAGTTCTGTATTCAGTTCTGGATACCACAATTCAAAAATGATGTTAACAAGTTGGAGTTTGTCCAGATGAGGGAGATCAAAATAGTGAAAGGTCTTGAAACCATGCCTTATGAGGAGAGATTTAGGGATCTGGGCATGTTTAGCCTGGAAAAGAGACACTTAAAAGTGATATGATCGCCCTGTTTAAATATTTGAAGGGGTGTCATATTCAGGATGGAGCAAACTTGTTTTCTGTTGCTCCAGAGACTAGGACCCAGAACAATGGATGCAAGCTACAAGAAAAGAAATTGCACCTAAATATTAAGAGGAACTTCCTGACAGTAAGAACTGTTTGACAGTGGAACACACTCTCTCAGAGGGTGGTGGAGTCTCTTTCCTTTGAGATCTTTAAACAGGGGCTGGATGGCCATCTGTCTGGGGAGCTTTGGTTATGAGTTCCTGCATGGCAGTGGATTAGACTGGATGGCCTTGTGGTCTCTTCCAACTCTGTGATTTTATGATTCGATGATGTACTTTGTGCATTGCATGTTAACGCTGAACAAATAATAAGTTGGAGTTATTATTTGCCATCAAATCAGCTTCAACCCATTATAAGGCCTTGTCTTCTGAATCTTCTGGCAGGAGATCGAATATATCTCAGACAAAGATCTTTCTCGCAGTCTCTTAAGTGATCCTTTTAAAAATGGAGACACCAGGGCTTGAACCTGGGAGCTTCTACATGCAGGATGTCCTCTCCCTTCAGCCACATTTCTTCCTGAGCAAGCCTCATTTATTCTTAAGTGCATGAAGCTCTTGTTAATGAAGGGGAAGGAGAAACTGGCTAGGCTGGCTGGGGATTTTGGGGGAATTGTAACATTCCCCAAGTAAAGACATACAACTGAGCACTAAAGTCAAAATAGTCCTAGCCATAGTATTCCCATTGCTATGTATGGATGTGAGAGCTGGACAGTGAAGAAAATTGATAGGAAAAGAATCAACTAATTTGAGATGTGGGGCTGAGAAGAGTGCTGAGGATCCCATGAACAGCCAAAAAGACAAACAAATGGGTCCTTGAACAGATCAAACCAGAACTCCTCTTGGAAGCCAAGATGATGAAACTGAGACTGTCATACCTTGGCCACATCATGAGAAGGTATGATTCACTTGAAAATACATTAATGGTTGGAAAGGTGCCGGGCAGTAGAAAGAGAGGAAGGCCACATGCCAGATGGCTAGACTCAGTTAGGGAGGTCATGAGCATGAGCAGGACCTGAGCAGAACAGTGGAGGACAGTGGTTAGAGATGTCTCATCCAAAGGGTCACCATGAATCAGGCTGACTTGAGGGCAATTAACAACAATAACAATCCAAAAAAGGAACTTTTTAATGCTCTTTCACTTTCACACAAACACACACACACATCCTGGAAGACATGTCTACCTATTGTGTTACTGTAGTTATACCTTTGAGTCCAACACTGTACTCAGCACGTATTCAGCTTGATGGTTAATCCAGCATTGCATGGATCAAGCTATTGTTTTGGTAACCAAAGAAGTATGTTTGAATAATTCAGGTCACCAATTGCCTAAGTATGCATCTCAGTGTCTGAATGTTTTCATATTACTAGAAAAGCAGAATGCTGAAGGTCACTTTATTTGGGAGAAAAATATGTGACCTTTGTAAAAGGGCAGAACAATAGATCCGTTTTATTCCTTCTCTCTCATCCCTCCCCCATTTCTTTTAAAACTTGCTTTTTCATTTTGGAATTCTCCAGAGAGTCAAATGCTATCATGGGAGTTTTGTTTCTCTTAATCTGTATCCTTCAAACAAGCACATTCCCAGCTGGAGTCGCACAGCTAGGGACTATGGGGGGATTGCTGATTTACACCAACACAGAAAGACAACCAGCCATGCATGCACACTCTCCAAAAAAAGATGCTGACTCCATCTCCTTGTTGCCTTGCTTTTGTAGTCTGCCACTGTGGAAGTTTGCTTTTAATGGGTTTTAGATATTAAAAGCAGACTTTGCTGTATATCTTTTGCTTTAATGCACACAAATGCTACTCTTTCAACAGCTCAGTTCCTCTGCCATTTATTTCAATAGACACCCTTTTGTCTTTTCAAAGCCTCCAAGTAATCCTCCTGTCCTGTTTCCCACAACTCTGGGTCAACAAAAAGGGCTCCCAAACTGGGTTATTTTTGCAACAAGAGAGTGCATCCATTCCTTTGGAAACCTAAGGCCAGCTGAGACTTTTGAACAATATTCTACATTGGAACTGTGTCACACAAATCTCTACCTGTGCAATTATGCATTAATAATGCAGTGCAACCCTTGTGTTGAATATCACCTTTGCACAACTGAACCAAGAACTCAAATGTGCAATTAAGTGCCCAACCAAATGTGCATGCATATCCATACACAATGGTACCACATATTCAACTCTTTTTCTACAGTCTTGTACAGAATGAAGATGTTCTGCATTAAGAAGAAACTTCCCAAAGGGGAACTTGCACATGTTTAAAACACCAACAGGATTCCAGCTGTGTGGGTTTTAAAAATCATGTATATACCCATTCATTTATGACTTGACCACATTCTATGATGTAGGCCACATGCTTTGCTTAGCCTGATCAGGAATTTCATTTGCAGATGAAATGATCAACTCAGCAACCACTTGGCTAGAATCCTCTTGGTAACATTTGTAGGTATAACCAGAGATTACACCAGCATATGTGATGTTGCAGAAGATATCCAGTAGCCCCTTAGGCAATACCTCCTGCCACCCTTGTTCAATGCAGCATCTCAGAAACGTTGTGTTCCCTCTTGGCCTTAAGTGCTTGGGAAAGGGTTTGTTGTTGTTAACTGCCCTTGCGTCGATCTTGACTCATGGCGACCCTATGGATGAGACATCTCCAAGACCCTCTGTCCCCCACTGCTCTGTTTAATTCCTGCAACCCCGTAATACCCGTGACCTCCTTAATAGAGTCCATTCATCTGGCATGTGGCCTTCCTCTCTTCCTACTTCCCTCCACCTTTCCCAGCATTATTGTCTTTTCCAATGAGTCTTCTCTTCTCATGATATGTCCGAAGCATGACAGTCTCAGTTTGGTCATCCTGGCTTCCAGGGAGGTTTCCAGTTTGATCTGCTCTAGGACCCATTTGTTTGTCTTTTTGGCTGTCCATGGGATCCTCAGCACTCTTTTCCAGCACCACATCTCACATGAATTGATTTTCTTCCTATCATCTTTCTTAACTGTCCATCTCTCACATCCATCCATGGTAATAGGGAATACAATGGCTTGTATGATTCTAACCTTTGTGCTCAGTTGTATATCTTTGTATTTTAGGATCTTTTCTAGTTCTTTCATAGCCACCCACCCCATTCTTAATCTTCTGATTTCCTAACTGCAATCCTCATTTCTATCAATGTTTGATCCCAGGTATGAGAATTCTTTTACTATTTCTATTTCTTCATTGTCTAGGTTGAACTTGTGAACGTACTTGGTGGTCATTATTTTTGTTTTCTTTATCTTCAGCATTAAGCCTGCCTTTGCACTTTCTTCTTTGATATTCCTTAGTAGGTGTTCCAGGTCTGTGAGGTTTTTTGCTAGTATTATGGTGTCATCTGCATATCTTAGATTGTTGATATTCCTTCCTCCTATTTTCACTCCTCCTCCTTCTATGTCCAAGCCTGCTTTTCCTATCATATGGTCTGCAAACAGGTTGAACAGACAGGGTGAAAGGATGCAGCCTTGTCTGACCCCTTTGCCAATTGGGAACCATTCTGTTTCTCTGTCTTTTGTTCTGACAGTAGCCTCTTGTCCTGAGTATAAATTCCCCATCAGGAGTATCAGATGTGTTGGTACTCTGATGTCTTTAAGGGCATTCCATAGCCTTTCATGATCTATGCTGTCAAAGGCTTTGCTGTAGTCTATAAAGCACATGCTGATTTTCTTTTGGAATTCTCTGGTGCACTCCATTAGCCATCGTATGTTTGCAATGTAGTCCCTAGTGCCTCTTCCTTTCCTGAACCCCACTTGGACCTCTGGGATTTCTCTCTCTATGTGTGGCTGGAGTCTATGTGGCAGAATTTTGAGCATGATTTTGCTTGCGTGGGACATCAGTGCTATGGTGCTATAGTTGCTGCAGTCTTTTGTATCTCCTTGTATCATCATTTTGTTTTTCATATCTGTTGATATATGTTGGTTAGCACTAGAGTTGACACTGTCAATGTGGATTGTGGTAGTTCAATTGGGATATTATCTGTTCCTGGTGATTTGTATTTTGCTATTTCTCTTATTGCAGTTTTCACCTTGCTTTTTAGAATTTGGAGTTCATCTTCATATGGGGGAGGGTGGGGGTGCCCAAAAAGCATTCAGATGCAATTCAGCAGACAGCAGCAAGGAGCAGGCGGCACCTTCCTAAAATGGGAAAATGCAAACCAGAATGCCTTGGTAAATCTGCAGTTCACAGGCTTAGGGGGACATCAGGCCAATTGGCTTTTCATTGGTCATGGCCTCTTCCTAAACACTAAAGGTGTGGGAGCATATGCCAGTACTAAGATAATGGCTTATGGAGTGACAGGAAAGAAATCTCATAGATTAATGCTCATGGAGCAAAATCGTACATTGGGGTTGTGTTCCATAAGCTTCTGCATTAAGAGTCATGCACTGATTGTGCTACACAACCTTTCTGTTGAATTTTGTGCAACTGAACCAAGACACCACATGTGCAACCAGATGCACAACTAAATGTGCATTAGCATCCACGTGCCTTGCAAATCCCTGTGTATTCCACATCTGCAACCTTGAATACAGACATTCCATATCACAAATGTACAACCACTTCCTTAGGAGAACCTGTACATGTGCAAGAAACCAGCAGGATTCCAGTCATAAAGTACAATCACAGCTCCTAAATTCTGATTTCCCCACCCCCCAAAAATAAAATCTTTAACAAACCAGTAGCCATGCTGGTTGGGAGATTCTGGGACTTGTAGTCTAAAAAACAGGAAATTTCCCCAAGCTCCCCTCCCTTTAAAAAGCCTTCCCACTGGCTTCCTTCTGTAAGCACAGGCTCACAGGCTACCTTCATCTACAGCAGATGGATGAAGAATTGGCTGTGGGGGGAAGGTTGCTTTTGGTTTTCATAATTAAAAGAAATAATGCACCACAACAATCCTTACATATTATTCAGGCACAGATAAATGAGGTTTTTAATTAAATGGCATGCTCTAATACACTACCCAATAGATACGGTAATAGTTGTCTTTAGCGCTTTAGCCGTATCTGAGCTTTAATGACATGATAACAGCAATAATTCTAATCCATGGGATGTATAGTCAGGCAGGCTGTTTGAAACACCCTTGGAAGAGCGGTTCTGAGTAAAAGGCCTTTTTAGTCTTGCTGTTTTGCTGCTTTACTGAAGGTTTCATTTGGGAGACAATCAAAATTTAAGGTGTGCCAGCTTGAACATTTTATCTAGAGCTGAAATACCTGATAAAACTGGGGTGGTGGGGAGCAAAATGCAATCCTCCCCAGCTGATTTTGTGATCCCAGCTCCCAGGTTGTCCTAGACCTCTCTCCCAAAAAGAAAAACGAGAATCAATTACCTTGCCTGGAAGCTTCCAGGGACGTTTTCACACTGGGCTTAAAGCAGAAGCAATCCTACCTCACTCTGGCCCCATGCCGGCTCCTTTGCCAGTGTGTTCAAACGACGTCGCAGTGCCATCCCCGGCATCATTCCGGGTCCTTTCTCCGCGTGTTCAAACGACGTCGCAGCAAGCCCCGCCCCACCCTGCCCCATCCGGTCCCATCCCCGGCATCAGCCCCGTTCTTTGCAATTCCTCTTTTTAAAAGGAATTGCATCTGCCGCGGCCAGAATCATACCGGAATGATGCTGCTGTCACCGATCTGAAGCTGCAGGATCCATTCCGGTATGATTCTTTCATTGCTTCCATGCGGCTTTAGACCCTAAGTGTGAAAACATCCCAGGAGATGTGAATTTCATAGCATTTTCTTAGACAAGGAGTATCCATAGGTGGTTGCCAATAGGGTCTGTTAAAGTGTTACTGTAAAAGGCAGCTACAGACCAATGTACTCCTAGGCCTAAAATCATCCCTGCAAAGTAGGCTGTCACCACTCCTGTATGTCCAACTCAGCCTTGGTTAAGCAGATCAGGGACCTTCTTGGATGTTGCGTGCAGGACACAAGTCAAGAACTACTGGCCTACTGCATCTCTTTCTGTCTTCATAAAGTAATTAGTTTTTTGTTGCAAAGATGGATTATGATAAAAGAAGATGTGAGGATGGAAATCCTTTTTATTTCTGAGAATAGCAAAAAGGAGAATTGTAGTGGAGGGAAGATAGTGTTGGCTGGTGGTTCCCATGTTCAATACATTGTGTCCTGATCTCAAAGGGGTTGCCCAAAGTGCTGAACTTATTTGGAGGATAGGGTTCATTACCTTGGATAGCTCCTTTAGAGCTTGGCCATGGAGTGTTTTTGAGGAAGGTGCTCCACTGGCTTCTTCATCAGGCAAGATATTACAAACCAAACAGGAGAGAAAATTGGAGATGTTAGTCTAATGCCTGCATTTTGATGTTTCTGTCTTTAGTTAAAATGGTAAGTGGAGGGTATATTTTGCAGGCTGGCCCTTCCTCCTCCTGGCCATGGAGCTACTGGGAGATTTGCAAAGACCAGAAAATTTAAAGTCCATTTGTATCTCAACAAGGGCCTCTCTCTTGCAATCCAATATGCCTCCATTCCTATGAGGTCACAGGCCTCTTTGTAGGCAGAGGATAATGGATTCCTCAAGGAGTGTTCATGTTTTTGCATCAGGAACATTTTGGTAGGTGTTGAGGTAAAACATGCTAATCCAATTCAAATTTAAGAAGAAAAACTGTATTACTTTGCTTGGAGGTTCCAATCCACTGGCTGACCTCATAGGAATGAAGGCATGTTGGATTGCAAGAGAGGGGTCCTTGTTGAGATGCAAATGAACTTTAAATTTCCTGGGCTTTGCAAATCTCTCACTAGCCACATGGACAGAAGGAGGAGGGGCCAGCCTGCAAAAGATACCCTCCCCTTACCATCTTAACTAAGGACAGAAACATGAAAATACAGGCATCTGACTAACATCTCCAATTGTTTTTCGCCTGTTTGGTTTCTAGCATCTTGGCTGATGAAGAAGCCCATGGAGCTTCGAAAGCTTGCAACAAGTATATTGTGCATTTGGGTTGGCCAATAAAGGTATCACTGTTTGGTGGATTTTTGTTTGAATTTGCTAAATGGCCAATGCAGCTACCCCTGCATGTTTGAGGAAGGTGGTTTCCTCTATCTTTTTCCCCAATGTCCCTTGATCTGGATATGCAACAGCAGCTGGAGGGCTGCCCGGAACAACTCTGTCTCTTCAACTATTGGTAAGCATGGAAATGAATCTGGAGACATCCTGGCTGCCCTTGAGCACCCAGGGGAGAATGAAAACCTCATCCTGGAAAAGTGACAGGAGGCAAGGGAAAAGCCTCCACAGATGGTGCAATTGTTAATGGTTCAGTATTCAGGATTACTATTATTATTATTATGGTTTTAAATCTTGAGTTAAGTCTCAGAGAGTCCACGGCAATAAAAGATGTTTAAAGGGGATTCCTGGTAAAGAAAAAGTTGAGAACCATTGCTGACTTAAAAATAAAACTCATCTGTAAGGAAAGATATTCAGCCATATAATAAATATTAAGACGGTATTTTTAAAGTGTCCTCTCTCTAGTTTCCCAGCTGTCTTACTTACAAAACAGTTAAAATGCCAGTGCCTTAGAACATAATAGTTTTAAGTGCCTCTAAGTAGTGTTGATCGCATCTGTTCCGAACATAAAAGCTGCCAAAAGCTGACATGAGGGTGGGTGGGATTTATTATCTAGATCTTGTTTCAGCTTAGAGGGAAGGGGTTCCCTTTTTGGTGCAAGGATAAGGCTAAAACTCCTCATCCAGTTGGCTCTCATATATGGACTGGGGGAGGCACCATCTTGTCAGGTAGCCAAAGGTCTTGGGCAGCACTGATAGAGTTTGTTCAAGTGTGGAAGGTGTTTAGTATCCCTGACTCCCAAAGGAATAGCTTTGCTCAACACACTGGCACATTCCTAACTCCTGGATCCTGAGGAATGGACAGGTTGCACACCTATAACAGTATTTCTTCGAGTGGTCATCTGTGAATTCACACAAATGGGTTTTGTCTGTGCATGCGCAGCTGGTTTGGAACCTTCTGGAATCACTAGGCAGAAGTTGGATTGCAACTTTTTGGCAGTAGCTCCGCCCACCTCTATATAGGCTCCGTGTTCCCGCTCGCTCCTCAGTTCCAAGTACGCCGCTAAAAAGCGACAGCAAGGTTATCAACTAGAGCAGGACACGACAGAGGGGAGGTAGGGTGGGATTTGTGTGAATTCGCAGATGACCACTCGAAGAAATACTGTTACAGGTGTGCAACCTGTCCTTCTTCTTCGTGGTCTCTGCGAATCACACAAATGGGTTATTCAGACTAGCAAGCTAAAGTCCCTGGAGGAGCGAGTGTCCTGACACAATGTTTAAAGGTGCAAACAAGAGAGTTTATTGGCACAACCTAACCAAAGGAATAGGCACCTGAACCTTCATTCCATCCAATGTCATCTGGGAGAGAGACACCAGGCCCAACACCATCGGGCCTAGGATAAGAAGAAGAGCCCTCCCTCCATTCCATCCGCTGTCATCTGGGGGAGAGGCAACAGGCCCAGCACCAACGGGCCAAAACTATCTTTTAAAACTTACCTTTTAAGGGGCAGGTGGGTTTCTGGATTTTTAGGTTCTGTTTACATTGTATTAACATATCTTTATGTAAATTTAATGTTGTAAGCCGCCCCAATTGCTCTGCAGAGGGGCGGGATATAAATTATTATTATTATTATTATTATTATTATTATTATTATTATTATTCATAGGTATTAATTCAAATAGGTATTAATTCAAGTATGTCAGGAACTGACTGTAACCCAGCAAACAGTGAGTCATAAGTGCAATAGAATAAAAGTAAACAATTGTATAAACCCAAGGCAATTTCAAGAAGAACCCGTATTGGTAATTCATGAACAATAACAAACGTGTAGTACTGCATCATAGTGTACACATCGTAATATAAGGCAGTATTGAATAGATACTCAACTAAATAAGAGCATAAGAAAGTATTGCAAACATGTACAAAAAGAATCAATGAAGTCCAGATAACAACACTGCTTTCCCAAAGGCAGCCTCTTGTCTGGCTCGTGTGTCCAACCTATAGTGTTTGATAAAAGTCATTGGTTGGGACCAGACAGCTGCCCTACATACATCGTCTAAGGGAATGCCAAACAGGAAAGCAGATGATGAAGCTACCGCCCTTGTGGAGTGCGCACGCACCTGGCCCGGTGGGGACTTGCCTGCTAGTTCGTAGCACAAGTGGATAGTGGAAGTCACCTACTTGGACAGTCTTTGTGGAGTGACAGGCAGTCCTTTCTTGTGTTCAGAATAACACAAAAAAAGTCTCTCCGAGCGCCTCGAAACCGAGGTGCGCTCAAGGTAGAAGGACAAAGCCCTATGAACGTCCAGTGTATGTAGTCTTTGTTCGACCTCAGTGGTCGGGTTCGGGGCCAGGGTGGGTAGCACGATGTCCTGGTTGACGTGGAAGGCAGACACCACTTTCGGTAAGAAGGTGATGTCAGTACAGAGGTCCACCTTGTCTTTATGAAACCAAAGATATGGTTGGTCCATTCGCAGAGCGCATAGCTTACCAGCCCGACGAGCCGAAGTCAAGGCTACAAGGAATGCTGTTTTCCATGTTAAGAGTCTAATGTCAGTAGTAGCCATGGGCTCAAAGGGTTTAGTAGAGAGGTAAGACAGTACCAACTCCAGGCTCCAAGCTGGCGTCGGTACCGAGGATGGCGGGTGTAGGTTATTGAGCCCTTTAAGAAATCTCTTGACCAAGGGGTCAGAGAAGAAGGATGGTCTGCCCTCCAGCTGGTAGTGAGAGCAAATAGCAGAGAGGTAGCACTTAATAGAAGCAAGGCAAAGTCCCGATTCAGAGAGGGAGAGAAGAAACTCGAGTACCGTCGGTACCGAGACACAGGATGAAGACAGTCCTTTGGATAAGAGGAAGTCCTTGAATTTGTTCCATTTGTAGGAATAGGACCTTCTGGTTGAAGGTTTCTGGGCTGCTTTAATCATGGTCTGGAGACGAGGAGGGAGTGAGTCTAAGGTTGGATTCTCCATGCTACCAGAGGTAAGGAGTCCAAGTCTGGATGGCGAACTCTGCCCCCGTACATCATGAGAAGATCTGTACGGTAGTCTAGTCGATGATAGGTTTGTCGGGATAGATGGAGAAGTGGAGTGAACCAAGATTGTCTCGGCCACCAAGGAGTGATCAAGATAGCATCTGACTTGTCTGTCCGCATTTTGGCAAGCACTCTGGTTATGAGTGGAAACGGAGGAAACGCATAAAACTTCCTTCCGTACCACACGAACTGGAAGGCATCGCCTCGAGAAGCTTGGGTCAGTGTCCTTGAACAAAACTCTTCGCAATGAGTGTTGTCCTCCATTGCAAACAGATCGATGTCTCTGGTCCCCCAGAGAGAGAAGAGATGAGAGACCGTCTCGGGGTGGAGACGCCACTTGTGGCACGGGTTGGATGACTGGCTGAGACTGTCAGCAAGTTCGTTCTCTTGTCCAGTGAGGTGAATGGATTGGAGAAGGATGTTGTGATTGATGCACCAGTCCCATATGCGGAGCGTGATGCTGAGCAAAGTCATGGATTTGGTCCCACCTTGTTTGTTCAGGTAGTACATGACAGTGTTGTTGTCCGTCATGAGCAAAACAAGTGCAATTAGAAAGCTTTGAGTGCCTTCTCCACAGCTAGCATCTCCAAGGCGTTGATGTGTAGGTGCCGTTCGAGTCTGGACCAGAAGCCTCTCACTGTTAGTCCTCTGGAGTGTGCTCCCCAACCCTCCATTGACGCATCCGTGGTTAAGGTGATCTCTGGCTGAGGAGGAAGAAACGGCATCCCGGAACAGACATTGTCGGGATGGAGCCACCAACGAAGAGATGTCATCACTCGAGGTGGGATGGTTAGCCACTTTGAGGGGGAGTCGGAGGTGGCATTGAACGAGGACAGGAACCAGGACTGAATGGGTCGGAGGCGAAGTCTTGCCCATGGCGTCACGAAGGTTGTTGAGGCCAAGTGACCCATTAGTGTCTGAACGAGATGAGCCTGAACTTTGGTGCGGTCGAGGCAGGCTGTGATGGAAGCGGTTAAGGCTGTGAACCTGTCCTCTGGGAGGAAGGCTTTTACTAGCTTTGAGTCCAGATTTGCTCTGATGAATCTCACCCTTTGAGCAGGGACGAGAGAAGACTTCTCAAAGTTGACGTTGAGTCCCAACGAGTCGAGTAGACTGAGGGTGAAGTGGATGTCGCTGAGAAGCTTGTCTCGGGACGGAGCTGTCAGGAGCCAGTCATCGAGATATGGGAAGACTGTTATCCCCTCGCGATGCAGGAAGGCGGTGACCGGGGCCATGCATTTGGTGAAGACTCTCGGCGCCGAGGACAGTCCGAACGGAAGAACCTTGTATTGATAGCAGTTGGTGCCTACTGTGAAGGCCAAGAATCTGCGATGTTCCTCTCGGATGCTTATGTGAAAATAGGCATCTTTGAGCTCGATGGTGGCGAACCAGTGGTCTTTCTGTAAGAGAGGCAAAATAGAAGAAAGGGTTGTCATGCAGAATCGCCTGTATTCAATAAAAGCATTTAGTGCTCTTAAGTCTAGAATGGGCCTGAGGCCCGAGTCTTTCTTAGGCACAATAAAGTAACGGGAAAAGAAACAGCATCGAGCCCGAGAGCTAGGAATGGGTTCGATTGCTCCTTTGTCTTTCAAGGCGTGCACTTCATCGAGTAAGGTGTCAGAGGGGGATGTGATAACAATAGTTCCAGATGGTGGGAGCTCTTCGAATTCCAAGGCATAACCCCTGCTGACGATGTCAAGCACCCAGGAATCGGAAGTGATGTTGGCCCAGATGTTAAAGAAGGGCCTTAATCTGTTATCACAGATGTTCACAGAGTGCGCGGCGACACATCATTGTTTCTTCCTGGCTTCAAAGGACTTTCTCCGAAAGGTTTGCCTCTGCTGTTGTTGGCAACGGCCAGAGGAAGGGAGACGTGAAGCCTGCCTCCGTCGTGATTGATCTTGCCCTTGCGAAGTGTCCTGTTAGAACGGACGCTGAGAAGTTGGATACCAAGGTCTTGGTTGGTAGTAGCCGAGCCTTCTGCAGAAGGGTTGGGATGGTTGAACAGCATGTTTGCGTGCGGCAGTCTTCATTTTGTATTTTTTATTAAGTTTCTCATCAGTGTCCTTGTGAAAGAGGCCGGATTGGTCAAATGGTAAATCTTCAATGGTAGATTTAGCCTGAGTTGTTAAGTCAGCTGCTCGCAACCATGCATGCCTGCGAAGTAGGATGGCGTTGAGTAATGTTTTCGAGGAGCATTCCGTGAGATTGCGGGTTGTGACTATTTGTTGGGTGCCTACTGCATGTGTTTCCTGCTGAAGAGCCAAAGCATAGGGCTTATGCTCGTCAAGCAAGTACTCAAGGATCGGCGCAAGCTTTTCCATGAGGTGGTGTGTATAGGCGCCCAAACATCCAACATAATTTGCCACTTTGAGGCCCAAGACAGAGTGTGAATATGACTTTTTCGCCAAAAAGTCAATCTTTTTCCCCTCTTTGTCCACTGGCGAGGTGGATGATTTTGAAGTAGATATATGCTGTGCTCCTTCGACTATATCAGAATTTTGAGGTGGATGGTCTGTCATCCATACCGGTTTCGGATCAGCAATTCGGTAAAGATTGTCCATCCATTTGGAAACATGGGAGGCAGATGTTGGTATCTCCCAAGATCTTTTCAGTATTTTAGCCAGGGAAGGCATGTAGGAAATAGCTGGCCTTTCAATTAATCTACTCCGAGCCCTCTTTTCGAGTTGGTCAGAAGGCTCATCATCCTCGGGTTCGGTGATTGGAAAATCGAAAGCACGAGCCATTCGGAGAATTTGATCTGCGAAGGCTCGAGCGTTGTCGGAAGAGGATGAAGACTGTGTATTCAAGGATGGTCTAATTTGAGAAGGGGACCAATCAAGGTCGTTATCGGATCCGGATGACAGGCCCGGTGAAAGAGAACGGTATGATGGGGTGGAATCAGGAGATGAAGGGTGGCATGGATTTTTGAGCTCACCACTTCAACGTTGGCTTCTAGCTGGACGTTGGCTTCTAGCTGGAGAAGAACTAACAGAAGAAGAATGATGCTTGGACTGGGAGGAACAATGGCGAGACGAGGAAGGACAACGAGAAACCAACGATCGGTGTGGAGGAGATGACTGCTGATGGGAATCACTGGAATTATGACGTCGTTGGGATGGACCCGGAGATGGAGATGGAGAAGCACGATGCTGTGGAACCGAAGAAGAAGGAGGTCATTGCCCTGGAGGAAGACGGTGAGACGACGGTACCGGAGAAGGAAGGGGCTGCTGTGTAGCAGGACTGGAGTAAGTCCTCTGGACCAAGGCCGGGAGGGGCTGCTGAATAGCAGGAAAGGATTGGAACTGGCGACTCTGCTCTTCCAAGAGGAGCAACTGCTCAGGTTGAACCGGAAGCATAATAACTGTTGGAAGCTTCGTTGTAGACTAGTTGTGGAAACCTAGAGAGCCATGAATCAACAGCAGAGTAAGCGGAGGATTGTTGTCGCATCTGAGCTGGAACCGGTGGAGATGCTGGAATTGCCTCGAATCTGATGTTACGGACTGAGGATGGAGAGGTGGTGGGAGGTATAGCAGTACGTGGCATTGTAAATGTAGGCTGAGCTTCCGCCTCGGAGTCGGTGTCGAGGCACACCATTGGAGAGGTCGGTTTCCAGCCCAGCGGGCCTATCGGGGCCGGGATGGACGAAGCCGATGCCGGAGGCGTTGAGCGTGAAACGATCGGGGTTATGTGGTTTTTCCCGGATCGAGACTTGCTCCTAGAGGTCGTGGGCTGTTCCCCGTCAGTAGAATGTTGGGGAAACAACGAACGGGCTTTCTTGGAAGATGAGGGAGCCTCATTAATAGTCTCCAAATGCTTGCGTTTGGAGGACCTCTTTCCACCCTTTTCCAAGCCCTTAGGACTCACGCTCTCTGAAGTTTTGGAAGACCTCTTAGATCTCTTCCTGGATCTGCCCCTCTGAGGGGAGTCCGAGGAAGGCTTTCTTATGGCTACGGAAGCCAGAGCAGAAGCTGGGGAGTCGGCTTGTAGCGCCTTTTCCCAAAGAGCTGGCTTGAGTTTTACCATGTGGTTTTCCAAGGCTTGCGGAGTCATTTTCCTGCACATTTTGCAGGACGTAGGATTGTGGGACTCTCCCAGGCAGAAAATGCACTCATCGTGCTGATCAGAGGTCGGCAACGTAGAGTTGCAAGACACACAATGCTTGAATGAAGCCATGTCGTCAAGTTTGTAGGGTAAGGCAAACACGAGGTCGAGGAAGTCCAGTCAGATTATGATCAGGAACGCCGAGTTTTGAGGATAATCAGAAGCGAAGTGTAGTAAACAGTCCAAGGTCAAGATATCAGAAGTCGCAATCCAGAAATCGAATAAGTTTGGTCAAAAGCCGTTGACGAGTAACTGCACTAGTGACGAGGTTCCTTGCAAGCTGCAAAGGTGGCGGACGAAAGGAACTGAGCAGCGAGCGGGAACGCGGGGCCTATATAGAGGTGGGCGGAGCTACCACCAAAAAGTTGCAATCCAACTTCTGCCTAGTGATTCCAGAAGGTTCCGAACCAGCTGCGCATGCGCAGAAAAAACCCATTTGTGTGATTCGCAGAGACCACGAAGAAGAAATTTGATTATCTAAAACTGCATGTCACTTTTCTTCAACATATAATCCAGAAGTTGATCAGCATGCCTAAATTCTGGGTACATCAAAATGGAGCATACAGATTGCAATGAACTCTATGGAGGTCAAAAATCAACTGGATCTAGGACATCTCCCCACCCACCCACCCACCAACACACACAATTGGATCAATTTTGGACTGTGATTGTGAATATAATTATTAAGAAACTGTGAGGGATGGGGAGGAGGGAAATTTGCTACATAGGACTCCCCCCCCTCATAAAATATGGAATAATTAAATCAGCTCCATCCTAGTTATGATTGACAAATAATCTCACCTACGCATTCCAGTTTTCTTGTTCACACTATTTCTGCATCTCTGCAAGTTCTGTTACTCACATGTCTCAGCACTCAAATAAAGATGGAGTCGATGATGCGGATGTAATCAAAACACGTTCAAGACATTAACCTGGTTTATCGCAGGTCTATTCACATCAGTTATTCACACAGCCAACAATGTGAATCTTTTAGGAAAACTCAGGACAAAAACCCAAGATCAATTATCCCAGGATAAGTGGGGGTTTTCTGCGCCCCCCCCCAAAAAAATTTTTTTTTACTTGAATGCATTTGAAATGCATGTGAACAACAGAGATTCAACCCACATTCTACCAGGATTATTTTCATTATCTGAATAATCCCTAGGTCTCAGATTTTAACTTGGACATCTCAGGGCCTGGGATGATCCTGAACTGGCAAGCCTAGTGATATCTCCTTTTTCTCTCTGCCATCCTTTTTAAATCTCATCTTTTCTCCCTTCCCTCAAGGCCAAAAAAAGTAGTTGGATCCCTGGAGTAGTTCCATTTTCACACAAGTATGAGCTGTTCTAGAAGTGGTAATAAATACTGAATGAAATACAGGTTGAGTCTCCTCTATGCAAAATGCTTGGATAAGTATTTTGGATTTTGGAATATTTCTATATAATGAGATATTTTGGAGATGGGACCCCGTCTAAACACAAATTTCATGTATGTTTCATATTCATCTTATATACATAGCCTGAAGGTAAATTATACACAATATTTTTAATAATTTTGTGAACAAAATAACATATGTGTGCACTAAACCATCATCGAGCAAAAGTGTCACTATATCACCCACCCATGAAAAAAGTTTTGGATTTTGGAATTCCGGATGAAGGAGACTCAACCTGTACAAAGTACAGTAGATGGTAGCACAAAAATCTTCATGCCTGAATCCACTTTCATTCCTGCAGCTTCAATGAAGTAACAGTCTGATCTCGTATGTTTCTGTTCAGTGACTCATGTAGCACACAAAACATTGATGATGACAGAAAGACTGGGAGACTGGGAAAGGAGAGGAGCTTTCAGGTGCAAGGATGCCAACAGAACTGTTGATAATATGGCCCTGGCTCTTCTTCTCATCTCCCTGCTCCAAATACGATTATTCCACCATTATTAAAAATTTGATAGGCATGTTGTACCACAACCACAGAACCAAAGGGCAGCCTTAAAGAAGACCTTTTCAATCCAGCAAGTAGTAAAATGTCTGTAATCATTCCCTCCAGCATAAAACAGATGAAAACTGAGACACTGTTATCCAAAATGCCAGGGTACCAGAGGGCACTCACAACCAATATTGAATAGGGGAATTTTAATAGCTCAGATAAAGCTGCTGAGAGAGCATTGGGCAACTAAAAGCAGAGATCAAGCCTAAATATACTGGTTCCGAGAAACAGAACTTTAGAATACAAGGTTCAAATGCAGTTTTATTCATAGATCAAAGGGAATCACCACTCACACAAAGACACTCACTCACACACACATACAAGAACTAATGATATAAAAGGTGGCAGTGGATAGCGACTTTTAGGATTGCAGAGCGTAATCCTGTACCGATTCCAGAAGCAGAGGTTCCAGTCAAGGGTGGGGGTCTTTGAGAGGAAAGTGGCTGAGCAAGCTGTCTGTGGATCTGAGATGGCCAGCAGTTGCTGAGGAGTCAGGTGAGATATCTACAGAGTGTCTGTCTGACTTCAAAACAAGACCAAATTGGTATGCCTTTGTTGTTGTTGTCAACTGCCCTCAAGTCAGCCCTGACTCATGGGGGGTTGCAGACTGCCAGAAATAGTGCAAATTGAGTCCACTTTTAGGGTTAGGGTTAGGGTTAGTGCTAGGGAATCATGGGAATTTTTTTTTTCTGAGACATTGAGCCTTCTCTGTCAGAGAGCTCTGGTGCCACAATAAAATACAGTTCCCATGATTCCCTAACCCTAACCCTAAAAGTGGACTCAATTTGCACTATTTCTGACAGTCTGCAACCCCCCATGGTGACCTTGTGGATGAGACACCTCCAAAATTCTCTATCCTCCACTGCTCTGCTCAGTCCCTGCAAACCCATGCCTATGACCCCCTGATTGAATCCATCCATCCTGGGGTAACAACACAAGCAGCAGAAGAATGTAAGCAAGGTGGCAACAATTATTAATGAGGAAGATCACGCAAGCTAGGAGAGACAGCAGCAGTTTGTTTTTGCCCACGCCTATGCAAAAGCAAGGTTTCACACCCTCCTTTCCCCTCCATCCTGCTGAATTAACTGTCAACTTGTAATGTACTTTGAACTCAGTTTGCAGCAATTGAAGTAAGAAGAGGACAAAGGGGAAAAGTGGGAAGGGGACTAGGACATTTTAAAAGCAGCTGAAAAATGGGATGACAGAGGGGTAATCAGGACTGTCCTTGCCAATTCAGGAAGCTTGGGGGGTATGGCTTGGAACAATCAACTAGGAACTCTTTACCTTCACTGACCCCGATACACTAACTCTTGACACTGGCTTTCACCTCTACTAAGATGGGCAGCAGATGTCCTATGCAGTAGCAGATGTTCCTAATGGCTCCCCAGAGAGAGGGGAGGGATTGGGGAAATGTACCAAGAAGTTATAGGTCTGCGCTGTGGTTTATTTATGCATTCATCACCAGCTGCGGAGCTGCAGTGGTCAGGCGAAGAAAAGAATAAGGAGGTTTTCAAAGCCACAAATCACACCGAGAAGGCTGCCCTCTCTGCAACATTTTTTTCCAAGCTGGTGAATAATCTTCATATATCCAGTCTCACCCCACTTTGCACCATGGCCTTGACACTTATTTTGTGAAATCATCATTGTGTAAAAATAAAATTGTGTAAGGCTTTCCACTATGTTTGAAGAAAGTTTCATAGCAAACACACAGACTAGCTCCAGGTATGTTTTTTATAGCTGAGTAAGAATTCATCACAAGTGTTTGTTTTGTGTTTTTATGTGCATCAAAAAGCAAACCAACAGTAACTCACTCATCCTTATGAAAAGACACAATAAGCTAAACTTTTTTTTTCTGTTTCTGTTTCATTTTTGAAAAATTCTATGCTCTCAAAGTAATCAATAGTGCCATAATTTATTGTTTTAATATTGTTTGTTATGTATCGTTGTTGCTCCTGATTCTGTATGTTCTGCAATAAATTGTTCTTCTATGTACAAAACCAATAAATGCAATTTCACCCCTCAAAAACTCTCTTTTTCATTGAATTTGTTTCTTTGCTTAAGAACATAATGAAGAAGACAAAACCGACTGGAGAGGTGAACATTTCAAGGTGGAGGATTCCTAATGCTTTCAGTCAATAATACCAGGATACTGTGCAACATATTCTTGACTAAGGGTGCATCTACACTGTAGAATTAATGCAGTTTGACAATACTTTAACTACCATGGCTCCATTCTACAGAATCCTGGGATTTGTAGTTTTGTGAGGTGTCAGCCCTCTTTGGCAGAGAAAGCTAAAGACCTTGTAAAACTACAAATACCATGATTACATAGGATGGAGCTATAGCATTTAAAGTGGCATCAAACTGCATTATTTCTATAGTATAGAACCCTAGAACCTGTTGCACCCTAGAACATGTTGGAGTCTTAGGCATATATTAGTTTCCCAAAGTAAGCAGTTAAATATTTTTTTCTCCTACACAATGGCCATATTCAGCTCATGGTTGAAGAAGCAAAGATCATCATGTAGTGCTCTGTGAAAGCTAGTTCATTCCACATGGGTGTGAATTGCTCTTGAAAATACACATCATTTGCCTTTGGCATCACAATTCCCTAATAAGGTGGCATTTCACAAGCACTGTATAACTCTGTGAGCATGAAGTTATGCTATGGCTGCCACTCAACATCCCCTTAGCATAGTGTAAATATTCACACATGGAGATACACTTGTTGTTATGTGACCTCAATTCGTTTCCAACTTATGGCAACCTTATGGGGTCTTCTTAACAGGTTTCTTCTGAAGGGGGTTTGCCATTGCCATCCTCTGAGGCTGAGAGAGTGTGACTTGTCCAACATCACCAACAGGTTTACAAGGTGGAGTGGGATTCAAACCCTGGTCTCCAGAGTCGTAGTCCAATGCTCAAACCACTACATCATGATGGCTCATGAAGATACACTACATGAGCACTATGCAACCCACATGCAGAATAACAACATTATGTAATACATGTTAGTGACTAGGTGCCACTGCACAAGGCACAATTCACAACTGTAAGGCAAAGTATAGGATGCAGAACCAGAATGCAGTTTATAGGTAGCACAATCTCAATGCACCATACAATGCAATGCACAACTTGCAAGACAAGACACAGGGGGAAATGCTGTGTCTGCAACTCTGTTTCTGCCACTACTGTAAAAATATCTCTTGCACAATGTTGAGTTTTGGACCCCATGCATAGAATGATTTATGCATGTGTATGTCTCTAACAAGATGGCAGTCTATGTTATTGATGTTCTATGCCTTCAAGTCATTTCTGACTTATGGAGACCCTAAGGTGAACCTGTCATGGGGTTTTCTTGGCATGATTTGTTCAGAGGAGGTTTGCCATTGCCTTCCCATGAGGATGAGAACATGTGACTTGCCCAATGTCACCCAGTGGGTTTTATGGCTAAACGGCAAATTGAACCTTGGTCTCCAGAGAGTTGTAGTCAAACACTCAAACAACTCGTTTATATCAAACAACCAGTCTATATCCCTCAACTTAGGATCTCACACCTTGGCTGGCATTCTGTTAGGGAGTTACACAGGCATAAGTGCTGCTACACCAAAGGGCTGAACTTTTTGCACCGTTATGCAATATAGTCACATTAAGTTTGCAAAACTGGAATTACACACGCAGTGCCATTGCTCATGGTCCAACATTTCTCTCCACTTTTGCAACCTTGAATGGAATGTGAATGTTCCACATTGACCAAAAATGTCCAACCACTTCCACAGGGGAACTACACATGTGTAAGACACTCATAGGATTAGAGCTACACAAAGGGATCATGTAGCACCTTTGAGACTAACTGAGCAAAAGATGTTGTAGTATATGCTTCATCTGAGAAAAGAGTATGCTGCTTAGGCTGCAGTCCTACAGTCTCCTAGCAGAATGTCCAGAACTTGGGAAAAGACTGCAGATGCCCAAATTCTCCAGCCAGTGGTTGCACTACATCATCTTTGTGCTGAATACCAAAAATATACAATGTGCAATCAATTCGGCATCTGCCAATATGCCTGCTTATTGCCCCACTGTGGCATGGGGAATGCACAATACCTATCTTTGCAGTCGCAATGAATCAAGGGGTAAACTGAAGCACCATCCAAGAATGCACAGCCGCATCTGTCCATTAGTGCATTTGTAGGACTCTGCATGAATTTAATATGGACATCATGCCAAGGCAAAAAAATGTGCAACTACATTTACTATCCCATTCCACATCACAGGGTCTTTGGGCAGCTCCTAATAAAAAAAAAACTCTGAATAATTTGTTGTTGTTGTGGAGTGCCTTCAAGTCATTTCTGAGGCGACCCTACCATGGGATTTTTCTTGGCACGATTTGTTCAGAGGAGGTTTACCATAGCCTCCCTTGAGGCTGAGAGCATGTAACTTGCCCAAGGTCACCAGTGGGTATCATGGCCGAGCTGGGAATTGAACCGTGGCCTCCAGAGTCGTAGTCCAATTTAGCAAATTGTTACATGTATTGTATGTGTAATGTACCAACAGGATTCCAGCCAATAATGGTGACAACAACAACCATGATGCTTGGCAGCCAACAGGGGAATCCTACATGGGCATATCTAATTAGATTATTAGAAGCAACCCTGTTGAGTTTAGTGGGACTTAGAGCTTTAATATGTTGAGAATCATTCTAACATATCCCAGTCATGATTGGAGGATTTTTGGGGGAAGGGGCGAAAGGGAGAAGAAATGGAGAATCAGAGAAGGAGAAAGGAGGGGGAGAAGGAAAATGAGTGCAGTTAATAGAAGTTGGGTAGATGAGAAAGAGAGGGCTAGGGAAGGAGGGAGATGACAAATCTAACCAGAATATGGAAGGTGGGGAAACATAATAAAGAGGATGAGAGCAGAGTAGTGGGACTAGAAAGGACAAAGAAAATGGACAGAATCCTGTTAGTGACATGTGCATGTGTAAGTCTGCTAGGCATGTGGAATGAATTTTCTAGATGATATTGAATGGATGTATCTAGCTGATGCAAGTGAGAAAGGAGTTCTGCATGTGGAACCATTGCAGATGTACAATACCACACCAAGAGCAGAATGTCAATGCACATTGCACATTGGACATGGCCTCTGCGCTTTGTGCTACATCTAATGAGCAAATAGCTGCAGGTAGCACAATTCGTGCACAACTCCGCAAGCAGAGATTTATACAATCCAAGTGAGCCACCATGATGTAGTGATTTGAGTGGTGGGTTAGAATTATGGTTAGAAAGTCTGTATCCCCTCTTAACCCCGGAAACCCACTGGGTGACCTTGGTCAATTTACACTCTCTCAACCTAAGAAAGCAGCAATGGTAAACCTACTCTGAAGAAATAGAGACCGCCTCCTCCCGTATAACCCTCCCCGCGCGCTCCGGTCCTCTGGGAGGAATTTCTTAGAGCCCCAAAGATCGAGGCTATCTGTTACCTCCCAGAGGGCCTTTTCTGTCGTCGCCCCCAATCTCTGGAACGACCTGCCGGACAAGATCCATCAATTAACATCTTTGGACAGTTTCAAAAAGGCTGTCAAGACGGATCTCTTCTGGTAGGCCTTTCCAGACTAAATTGTCCCGGCCCCAGGCTGTCCCCTCTCCCCTCAGCAATACTATTCTGAACCCTGGTTCCCCTGGAAGTGCAACAACGGGGTAATGTGGAATGTTTTTAATCATTTTAATTGTTATGATTTATCCGGTTTAATTTGCTAATTGGATTTTAATTATGTTATTGTTTAATAATGTTTTAACGGGGGGGGGAATGCTGTTTATTGTAATTGTGTTTTATGTTGTAAACCGCCCGGATTGGGCAACCATTGGGCGGTATATAAATAAATTTTATTATTATTATTATTATTATTATTATTATTATTATTATTAAATCTTGCCCAGAGAAGCCTAGGATAGGATTGCCATAGCTCAGCGGGTTTTTGCTCTGTGTGTGTTTTTTGAGAAAGTATGACATAGTGGTGTGAATGTGGGACTGGGATTCTGGGTTCAAATCCCCACTTAATCTGGGCAACCTTGGACAGTTCACACTCTGTGTGAGTGTTGGATCAGGACTCTGAGATCAGGGTTCAAATCCCCACCTACCCTGGGTAATTTTTTGTGGGTTTTTGGGGCTGTGTGGCCGTGTTCTAGAAGAGTTTCTTTCTGACGTTTCGCCAGCATCTGTGGCTGGCATCTTCAGAGAAGATGCCAGCCACAGATGCTGGCGAAACGTCAGAAAAAAAACTCTTCTAGAACATGGCCACACAGCCCGAAAAACCCACAAAAAACTATGGATGCCGGCCATAAAAGCCTACGACTTCACATACCCTGGGTAACCTTGGACAGGTCATATTCTCTCAAACTTAGAGGAAGGCCAGTGCAAACCCTCTTGCCTGCTGGGAGAAGTAAAGACTCTTTCCACTGCTTCTCATCCTTCCTCTCTCCTTTCACAGCCTTTCAAATTATTCATATTTCCCAGTGAATTCCATGGAAGCTTTTTTCTATCTCTCTTGTATCCCTCGCCTAGCTTGCAAACTCTGCCAAGATAACATCAGAACTTGTTTAGCCGTGCTTCGAGGGATAATAAAACCACCAGAAAATATCTAATGCTTTTCCTCCCCTGTCTCTTCCCCATCTTTCAGATACAAGGTTATATATGTTTTTCAAACATCCAAAGTAACATTTTCAATCTACGCTGAAGAAAATCAGGTAGAAGACCCTCAGGCACCAAATTAATGGCGTTCTTTTCCAACGTTAACTGCATTTTATCTAGACTTCTGGAGCCATCACCATGTGCTTGTTCTGG
Source organism: Phrynosoma blainvillii (assembly GCA_026167975.1). NCBI lineage: Eukaryota > Metazoa > Chordata > Lepidosauria > Squamata > Phrynosomatidae > Phrynosoma > Phrynosoma blainvillii. The sequence continues at coordinate 448,969,342 of JANUYF010000001.1, read as the reverse complement.
GGTGTCCTGCAATAATTTCTCTTTTGTTTTAAGAAGATATTCCACAGCCAGAAATCTTCATTTTAATAGGTTGATGGATGGATTGATTACCATTCTCCATTGTACTTCGAGATGAGTTGTTCATTCACGTTGACACCTACATTTGTACTTTGTAAAATGACTCTGGTTTCAATCCAAAGGGGTGATTAGATTTTTCTAGGCTGTCAGTGAAAAATGCAACCAGCTATACTTCGGCCTTGGTTTGGTAATCCCATATGCTCAAATCCCCCCCAAAACAGACAGGGAAAGTATGCCAGTGCAGGGAATAGACTCTATTCATGTTTCCTCTCCCCCCCACCTTTTAAAATCACTTTTACAGGGCAATAATTCTACCCTTTAAAAAAGTAAACATACTAAATCTTAGGTGAGGAGGAATCAAAATGAGAGTATTGTCTCTCGAAATATATTTTTTTTCCCTCTGTGAATTTTTTCTTCAGTCCCTAAAGTTCTGGAAATTGCTCATTTCTTGTTCTTATTCATTGCTGTCAAGTTGACTTCAACATTTATCACACAGGACGAATCCCGTGCAGAAATTAGATTTAAAGCGAAACCCAAACAGAAAGTAGACAAAAAACGCAATTGCAGGTTGTTTTTCAGATGACGTTTGCATGAAAGAGAAAAAACCTTGAAAATAACCCAAATGGAAAGCCAAAGTAAGTAAAAAGGAGCAGGTTTTGGAGACTTTCCGTTCAGGTTAATTTCGCCTTATTTCTCCTTTACACGAATACATCTGAAAAACAACCAGCTTTTCCGCGGTGGGTGGGTCATATTTTTAAATTCCTTTTCTGCACGGGATTTAAGCAATTTGCCTCTGTGTGATAAGGTCCATATGGTGACCTTATGAATGAGAGACCGCCAAGTCACCCTAGCTGCATCTGCACAGCTGAAATAATGCAGTTTGACACCGCTTTAACTGCCATGACTCCATACTAAGGGATTCTGGGATTTATAGTTTTGTGAGCTATTTAGCCTTCTCTGTCAGAGTACTCTGATGCCACAGCAAACTACAAATCCCAGGATTCCATAACATTCAACCATGGCAGTTAAAGCAGTGTCAAACTCCATTATTTCTTGGCCATGAATTCCATGGCATTATTTCTACGGTGCAGAAGGCCCCTGTTATCACCAGCTCTGGTCTTGCAAAGCCAGGACAGTTGTAGCTTTCTTGACAAAGGCTGCATCTGCACTGAAGGATTAATGCAGTTTGACACCACTTTAAATGCAACATCTCAATGCTATGGCATTCTGGGAACTACAGTTTGTTGTGGCACCAGATCTCTCTCACAGAGAATGTCTCAAAAAACTACAGTTCCCATAATGCTGTAGCATTGAGCCATGGCCATTAAAGCGATGTCAAACTGGATTACTCCCACAATCTGGAGGCAGCCTTTGCCGATCATTTACGCCTCTAACCCTGTGTTATCATTCCCTTGGTCATTTTGCTTGCCCCTTTTCTTTGGCTGTCTATACTCTTATTTTTCTAAATGCTCAGCTGAAGTTTTAAGTTACTGCAATGCTAGAAATTTGGGGACTGAAAAAAAATTTCATTTGGGGGAACAGAATTCCTATTTGCAGGCAATTTCTTTATTTCTCCCATCCCCATAGCTATCCCTTGGGGAATAGAGTAGGGGGACATAAAAGCCACCAGCAGCTACTTTCCCAAGCAGAAAATTATAAAGGAGCCATCCAGACAAACTTTCCCATTCCCCTTGGTGTAGAAAACAGGTTTGGACAAAAATGGCTTTCTAGATGCTGTAGAACTACAACTTCCAGTATGCCTCACTATTGCCTCGGCTAACTAGAGATGATGGGAGTTTGCTCACCCCAGATGTTGATGTGTTCTACCTCCAGCTTCTGATTATGATCTCTGCCCATAACTTTCTGCTTGCTTTTTGAAAATATCTTTATTAATATTTAATAATTAAAACAATACACAATAAAAAAATCAATTCAGATCCAACATGTAATAGTGAACAAAATTAAACTAACAACTAATATTAATAGCATCAACACTGATGGAAAAGAAAGGAGGGAAAGAAAGAAAAGTGGGGGAAGGGGGGGGAAAGAAAAAAGAAAAAAGAAAAGAAAAAATAGAGAAATTAAAAATAAAATACAGTGGGTCCTTGCTATCCACTGGGGGTTGGTTCCAGGATCCCTCGTGGATAACAAAATCCATGGATGCTGAAGTCCCATTAAATATAATGGCACAGCAAAATGGTGTCCCTTATATAAAATGGAAAATCAAGGTTTGCTATTTGGAATTTATACTTTTTTGGAATATTTTGAAGCCGTGGATGCTTAAATCCACGGATAAAAAAAAATCTGTGGATAAGGAGGGCTGACTGTAACAACCTCATCCAAGACAAAATCAACACCTAATACAGATAACCTACAATCACCCATACAAGCTGACATATATTACAATCACAACTGTTAAAAATGACTGTTTGAAATGGCTCTACTCCCTTACCACTGTACACCCATATATACACAAACGTTTACATCCATTCAAACCTCTTGCCCCCCCTGACTGTGCCAGGATCCTTGCATGGAGAAAGTCTTTGGGTATCCACTCTAAAGTACATTGCAGTGCAACCTTAAGTCATAAACACAGACTCACAGGAGCTTATCGCATGGGGTTAAAAAGACAACTTACCTCTTCCAGCTTGAATTTTCTTCCGGGATTCAGCCAGGTACTATCATATGTAAATAACCACCGAATCTGCCAGTCAAATCCAGGGGCTCCCAAGTCAGGCTCAGCAGGCCCTTTTTCAAAAACGGAAGCTTCGTCTTTGAAAACTGGCTGGGTCAATGCGCCTTGGACCCACATCTTACCTGGGCTGGATTTGGCTGGCAGCATTGCGGCAGAATCGGCAGCGACTTACTATGATAACACCTGGATGTATCCTGGGAGAAGATTCAAGCCAGAAGAGGTAAGTCGCTTTTTAATCCCATGTGATAAGCGCCACAGAAACAAACACTTTTTAAGACAGTGCTCTCACCCAGAGATTCCTCCTCCCTGCCGAAAACTGGAAAAGATGCTCCAGGCTCTGAAAATGGGCTATCTTTAGTAGGTTAGTATTAGTCTCATCTCTTGGCTCTTCTTCTGGCTGGTCTCAGAGGTCTGTCAACAGAGAGCAGTCTGCCAGCAGAACATCTCTGCTGGCTAAGATCTGCTGGATGAAGAACCAAAAAGGAGGGCAGAAAAGGAGCAAGATGGAGTTGACTATTACTTCCCTTGATCTAGACCAGGGGTAGGAAACCTAAGGCCTGGGGGCCGGATGCGGTCCCCCCGAGGCCTTTGGACCGGCCCCAGGCCGGTCCCGCCACCACCACCCCCCACTGCCCCCCCCGCCGCCCGCCATCATGATATTGATTATTGTTGTTATTACTTGTTCTTGGGGTTTTCTTGACAAAATCTCCACAGGGGTTTTGCCATAGCTTTTCTGGGACTGAGAGAGTGTGCATGCATAATTTTTTTAATTTTTTAAAAAATATATATTTTTATTTTTATTTTTTTATTTATGGTGCTTCGGCCCCCCAATTGTCTGAGGGACAGCAACCCGGCCCCCAGCTCAAAAAGGTTGCCTACCCCTGATCTAGACACTATACTGCATCAATAGAAGTATAGTGTCTAGATCAAGGGAAGTAATAGTGCCACTCTATTCTGCTTTGGTCAGGCCTCACCTGGAATACTGTGTCCAGTTCTGGGCACCACAATTCAAAAAGGATGTGGAGAAACTGGAGCGTGTCCAAAGGAGGGCAACTAAAATGGTGAAGGGTCTGGAAAGCAAGCCCTATGAGGAACGACTTAGGGAGCTGGGGATGTTTAGCCTGGAGAAGAGAAGGCTGAGAGGTGATATGATAGCCTTCTTTAAGTATTTGAAGAGATATCACATGGAGTATGGAGCAAGCTTGTTTTCTGCTACTCCAGAGAATAGGACCTGGAAAAATGGATGCAAGCTCCAGGAAAAGAGATTCCACTTCAACATTAGGAGGAACTTTTTGACAATAAGAGCTGTTCAGCGGTGGAGCACACTCCCTTGGAGTCTCCTTCTTTGGAGGTTTTTAAATAGAGGTTGGATGGCCATCTGCTGGGGGTGCTGTGATTGTGAGTTCTTGCATGGCAGGGGGTTGGACTGGATGGCCCTTGAGGTCTCTTCCAACTCTGTGATTCTGTGATTACGTGTGAATTATGCCAGCTCCAAGCCTTATCCAAGTAGAGACACAGAGAGAATACCCGCACAAAGACCAGGGCAAAAGGAGTCCTAAGTAATTTCCAAACTCAGCGCAGCTTGAGCTGGCCGAGTGTTGGCTGGGCTGAGCTAGCTCTTAGCAGAGCTCTCAGATCGCAGAGCCTGGATCGTCTTTTCCAGTTTTCAAGCAGGGAGGAGGAATCTCCAGGTAACAGGATTGCTTTGGAAAAAGATGTGTCTGCATCTGTGTGTCTAGGTATACATTCTCTTTGGCTAGAATCCAGGTATTGTTTTTTGTTTTTGTTTTTTTAAAATAGAATTTATGAGAGTAACTTTGAGTGGTTAATGTATCATGTAAATGAAATGTGTGTCTGGCCACGTGTGGCCTGCATTTTCCGTCCCCTAGATAGACAGATTGATAGATCAGAAACATAGATTTTGCTGTCTCAGGGGGAATTGCAGACCACTAGGACATGTGATAAACTCTAGTAGACACCAAATGAGGTCTAGTTTCATAGGTGTAATTTTTGGTGGCAACTACACATTAACTATTGATAGAGTAGTACTAAGAGCCAGTGTGATGTAGTGGTTTGAGCACTGGATTATGACTTCGGAGACCAAGTTTGATTCCCCACTTGACCATGGAAATCCACTGGGTGACCTTGGGTGAATCGCATACTCTCAGCCCCAGAAAACCCACCTTAGGGTTGCCATAAGTCAGAAACAACTTGAAGGCACACAACAACAAAGTGTTAAGTGCTACCTTCTCATACCCTCCAACTATCCTGGTTTAGCAGGGGCAATCCCAATTAATCCTCTGCCATCCCACTTTTTCAACAGCTTTAAAAATGTCCCAGTAAGCTCAAGTAACAGCAAACTGCTCCAGAATCTCCTAGCTTGTATGCTCTTTCTTTTGCCTCCTATATCCCACTAAGAACTTTTGCCTCCTATATCCCACTATAATGTTTCTTGGTCACACATATTGCAGTTTTCATCTGTGAAATGTTGGAAGGTACAGTTTCTTGCTTTTTTCTCTTTTTTCAGTGAGCAAAAGTTCTGTTCTAAAGGCATGAGCCAGAATCCTATCGGTTAGTCCTAACTATTGATGATGAATCAACAAATATGTAAATCCTATTAATTCAAGAGGTCTGCTCTTCTTGGGACTTATCATTGGATTTAAGCCACTGGCACTCCTAGACACTGTTTTTGCAAATTTTGTGTTTAATAAAATGAGGTGCCAAGTGAAATTATATCCTTCCAAATTCAAGAATTAATCAGCATGCCATCCGGCAGGGGTAAGCTGCACCAGATGAGATGGATGCCATAATTTCGACTTTGCTTAGCTTTAATTGGCTGACATCCCTGGAAATGGAATTATGATCCTGCTACAAAACCAAAATTTCTAATTGACAATTTGCAATCCCTTCCGGCCTCTGATCGGTTTTCATCCTAAAGGTATAGATATATTTCTTTTTGCCCAATTGTAAAAACATTTTCCTATCAAACAGTGGGATCTCACTACCTCCATAGTTCAGTTTTCTGATTCCAACCAGTTTGATTTTATTTTAGAAAATAAACATGTTATAGCCTTACTTCTTTTCCCCTCTGGGATAATGTACGCATAAGGCTAATGGTAGTTACTAACCTCTTATGCTCTGGAATGAATATCTGGAATTTGCCATCACAAGATATGGTAATGGCTGCTACTTTAGAGGATGCCAGAAAAGGATTAATTAAGACAATATTTGTTGAGAATTCAGCAAGGCATAGAAGCTGTTCATCCAGCTTTCAATCAAATCGCCATGGGAAAAGTTCATTAATTAGTTAATCTATGTTGCTAGAGAATTCACTAAGGCATAAAGGTATTTCATGCAGCACTTAGTTGAATCAATACTTGCAAAGACTGCATAGGAAAATCAGAGCCAATAAACCCATATCCAAATAATTAAGTGTTTGGTCCTCTGCTCTTTAAAGATTAAAAACAATTTATTCCTAGAAAAAAGGTACACAAGTTAGAAGGCAAAACAAATATCCCACTTCCTTAAAAGTGAAAAGATTTCACAAGAATCTTTCTTAATTAATTTAATGAAGGATATACCACTGGTTCCAATTTCTATGTATGGTTGTGAAAGCTGACAGGCAGGGAATCAACTCATTAGAAATGTGGAGCTGGAGAAGAGATCTACAGATACTGTTAACAGACAAATGAATGGGTCTTAGAGTAACTCAAGCCCAAACTCTCCCTGGAAGCCAAGATGACAAAACTAAGGCTGTCATACTTTGGACAAGTCATGAGGAGGGGGCGGCTATTGGAGTCGTGCAGGGGAACGGGAGGTATGGCTGGAACAGAAGGAACACATGTTACAAAAGAAGGTGGGATCGCTGTTTGAAAGCTATCCCGCCTTCAGTTCCCTTTGTTTTCCAGAATGGCTTGGAGAGCAGACCAACCATTCCACAGAACCTCACTCTGCTCCTCTGCAATGCCAGGTCGGTTAAAAACAAGACTCACATCATCCAGGATCTCCTCCTGGATGAGGATGCCGACCTAGCTTGCTTCACAGAAACCTGGCTGGGGGAGGACAGCGTTGCTATATGGGCGCAGCCCCTCCCAGCCGGGTACTCTGTCAGTGAGCAGGTGAGGGGAAGTGGGCAGGGGGGCGGAGTGGCTCTGGTTCATAAGAATACCTTGACCTTGACCAGGATACCTGTCCGGAACACAGCCCATTTCGAGTGCATGTACCTTAGCCTGAAGACCAGGGATAGTTTGGGGATTCTGCTAGTCTACCGACCACCCCGTTGTCTAGCAGACTCCCTGACCGAGCTGACACAGCTGGTCTCCGAGCTGTTGTTGGAGACTCCCAGACTTTTAGTCTTGGGGGACTTCAACATTCTGCTCGAGACCAGCTTAACAGGCGCGGCTCGGGAGTTCATGGAGACCATGACAAACATGGGCCTATCCCAATTGGTCAACGGGCCCACACATTGTGCAGGTCATACACTCGATACAGTCTTCAGTACGGAACAGGAATATCTGTGGGTGGAGGTGGTAAGTACCTCCACATTGTCATGGACGGATCATTTCCTGGTCAAGACGGAACTTAGAGCCAATGTCTGCCCCTCCGGGGGTGGTGGACCCATTCGAATGGTCCACCCTCGAAGGCTGATGGAGCATCTTGGATTCCAGAAAGCCTTGGAGGATTTAATGGTTGGGAATGCCGGTGATCCTGTCGAAGCGCTGGTTAATACTTGGAACACCGATCTTACCAGGGCTATCGACACGATCGCTCCCAAGCGCCCTTGCCAACCCGCTTCTAATCAGAGGCCTTGGTATACGCCAGAGCTTAGGAAGATGAAGCGGGTTGGACAATGGCTAGAGCGCAGGTGGTGGAAGACTCAACTCTCATCTGACAGAACTCGCCATAGGAAACTTCTTCGTTCCTATCGGGAGGCAATACGTGCAGCGAAGAGAGTTTTCTCCTCTGAACGTATTGCATCTGCAGAGTCCCATTCGGCAGAGCTGTTTAAGGTGGTGAGGGAGATGACGCAGGTGACACCTGCACCAAACCCCTTACTTAACCCTATGACAGCCTGCTGTGATGTGTTTAACATTTACTTTGCAGATAAAATCTCTCAGATAAGAGCCGACTTAGATGACACTATTGAAACAGAGTCAATAGGCAAGGTGTCCAGCGACTCCGCCGATGTAGTTATACTGGATTAGCTCCAATCTGTGAGTACCGAGGACGTGGACAAGCTGCTTGGTAAGGTGAGGAAGACGACTTGCCCTCTCAACCCTTGCCCATCATGGCTGGCTGTCCGGGGGGGGGGGGGATGCATTGATGAGGTTCCTCACGGATATCATCAATGCATCCTTCAGGGAAGGACATGTTCCATCTTGTCTGAAGGAAGCAGCTGTTAGGCCGCTTCTCATAAAACCTTCCCTAGACCCCCCTGGATATGAGAAACTATAGGCCTGTGTCACGGCTGCCATTCTTGAGCAAGGTGATCGAGAGGGAGGTTGCTCTTCAGCTCCAAGCTGTCTTGGATGAAACCGATTATCTAGACCCATTTCAAACCAGCTTCAGGACAGGCTTTGGGGTTGAGACTGCCATGGTTGCCTTGACCAACAATCTGCGTCTGGGCATCGACAGGGGTAGTGTGACCCTGTTGGTGCTCTTAGACCTCTCAGCGGCTTTCGACACAATAGACCACGGCATCCTCTTGGACCGCCTGAGGGGGTCAGGTATCAGGGACACTGCTCTGCAGTGGTTCTGGTCCTTCCTCTCAGGTAGGTCCCAGAGAGTGCTGCTCGGGGACTGTAGCTCCTGCAAGAGGGACCTCACTTGTGGGGTCCCTCAGGGGGCTATTTTGTCCCCGATGTTATTTAACATCTATATGAAGCCGCTGGGTGAGATAATATAGAGTTATGGTGCTGGGTGTTATCAGTACGCTGATGACATCCAAATCTATTTCTTCGTGTCTCGTTCGTCGGCCTCGAATTCCAATGGCATCTCTTCTCTCAATGAATGTCTTCAAGCGGTAATGGGCTGGATGAGGAAAAACAGATTGAAACAATCCAGACAAGATGGAGGTGCTCACGGTAGCGGCCCCGAAACCAAGAATTGGGTTGCAACCTCCAGTCCTGGATGGGATCACACTCTCCTCCAATGATTGTATTCACAGTCTGGTTGTGCTCCTTGACTCGTCGCTCCTAATGACAAATCAGGTAAATGCGACAGTCAGGAGCGCCTGTTATCAGCTTCGGCTGATACGCCAGCTGCGCCCTTTTCTGGAAGTAAGAGATCTCGAGACTGTTGTGCACGCGCTGGTAACCTCATGCCTTGACTTCTGTAATGCGCTCTACATGGGGCTACCCCTGTGCTTAGTTCGGAAGCTTCAGCTGGTCCAAAACATGGCAGCCAGGCTCATTTCTGGAACAGCTAGGAGGGACCACATTACTCCTGTTTTGAGGTCCCTCCACTGGCTGCCTATTAGCTTCCGGGCCCAGTACAAGGTATTGGTTATTACCTTTAAAGCCCTAAATGGCTTGGGTGCAAGCTATCTCAGGGACTGCCTCCTCCCATACAATCCTCCCCGCACTCTCCGGTCCTCTGGGAGGAACTTGCTGCAGCCTCAAAAATTAAGGCTTGCAATGACCTCCCAGAGGGCTTTCTCTGCTGTTGCCCCCAAACTCTGGAACGACCTGCTGGACGAGATCCGTCAGCTGACATCTTTAGACAGCTTTAAAAAGGCTGTCAAGATGGATCTCTTCCGGCAGGCCTTTCCAGATTAACTACCCCGGCCTTGGGCTTCCTGGCCCCCTTCTTCCTCTCGTGGCCCCATCATTTCAATGGATGAGGAACGTCTTAGAGGTTGGCCAGGTTTTGTGGTTTTATAAATGTTTTTATTTGTTATTGTTTATATTAGTTGTTTTTATGTCTATTGTTATTTTAATTATGAGATGTTTAATACTGTTTTAAGGGGGGGTTGGTCTTTGTGGTTATATTGTATGGGTTTTTATGTAAGCCGCTTGGATTGTTTTTTTCAATAAGCAGGATACAAATAAATTTTATTATTATTATTATTATTAAGTCATGAGAAAGTGTGACTCACTGTAAAATATGATAATGCCTAGTAAAGTGGAAGGCAGTAGGGAAAGGAGACCACAATTATTATTATTATTATTATTATTATTATTATTATTAATACCCCACCCCTCTGAGAACAATTGGGGCAGCTAACAAGTTAAAAATACATTACATCCTAATCCCATCCCAACCCACTCCCTAACCCCATAAAAATATTAAATCAAATAGAATTGAAAATCAATAGAATAAAATACAGCAAGTTAGCTGCAACAATATTAATAACAGGAAGAGGGGGCAGAAAACAGCGACCTTGTGCCACTTACGAGAAACTTTAAAGGTTTACAGGTAGATAGACTCAATGCAGAAAGCTACAGCCCTGAGTCTGCAAGACCTGAGCAGGATAGTTGATGATCAGGGATGTCTCATTCATTTATTGTGTGCCTTCAAGTTGTTTCCGACTTATGGCAACCCTGGGTTTTTTGTGTTTGTTTTTTTTGGGGGGGGGGGTTGGCAAGATTTGTTCAGAGGAGATTTGCCTTTGCCTTCCTCTGACGCTGAGCAGGGAATCAAACCCTGGTCTCCAGAGTCGTAGTCTGAAGCTCAAACCACTAAGCCACATTGGCTCTCTCTGTCATTTATAGGATCACCATAAGCTGAAGTCAACTTGATGGCTGATAACAACAACAAATACTACCTCACTGTATAAAAAACCCACAGATGCTAATACATATCTCATTTTTTGAAAGCAATCATCCAATAACTATGAGGAACAATCTGCCATAAAGGTCAGTTCCTACAATTGAAAGGTAATGGCTCTCATAAAAAGGAATTCAGGTTGGAATCTGATCTAATGTCCAAACAACTGAGGGCAAGGGGTTATTCACAATGAGTGATATCCAACAGATTAGTAAAAGTGGCTGGCAAATTCTAGCTGGAATGGCTACAGAAACAACAGAGATCCCAAACTAATTGCCCCCACTGTTCTCTAACATTCAATCACATTACTAGAGATATACAGAAATTTGTATGTTGTTGTTGTGTATCTTTAAGTCATTTCCAATTTATGGTTACCCTAAGGTGACACTATCATGGGGTTTTCTTGGCAAGATTTGCTCAGAGGAAGTTTGCCATTGCCTAACTCTGAGGCTGAGAGAGTGTGACTTACCCAAAGTCACCCAGTGGGTTTCATGGCCAAGCTGGGAATTGAACCCTGGTCTCTAGATCCAACACTCAAACTACTACTACACCATACTGGCTCTCGTAAACACTGATATTTATTAGAGAATATTCCAGGATATCAAGAAAAACCAATGGTTTCATTCAAAAGAACAAGAAACACCAGGGACATAGTAGTGCATGCTGATTGAAAAGCTTTAAAACGAATTACTGACAATACTATGATGGGAATGCCTAAACCAATAGGACACCATCCATGCGGTCATTGTACACTTATTGTACATATATAACCAAAATGACAAATTAATAAATTGTATGGTCCAACAATGACACAAACTATCCCACTTTACTACATGCAAAACTGGTTCTGTGATTTATGCTACTGAATGTTCATGCAAGAAACTTTATGTGGGAAGTTCCACACCCATAAAACAAAGAATAGGAGAAAATCTGAAGACTAGAAAGGTGAAGGCTCCTCTAATTGGTCATTTTGATGAAATGCTACATTCTGTATCGAATTTCCACTTTTGGGTAATAGAAAGGATTTATAATAACAAAGAATATGCTTTGAAGACAAAAAAGGTGGAATGGATTCTGAAACTGAAATCCCTGGTACCTTTTGTTCTGAATGAAGATCTGGACCTACAGCCTTTAATTTAAATGCAATTGAGAATGATTGTAATATAATGTGTGAATTACAGGATTGAAATATATGCTATGAATAGGCTGAGCAATCAAATGTTCCTGGGACTGATTCCAACACACACTATTGGCTATTTCTTTTCAAGGACTATCTGGAATATTTTTTTTATTTATTAACTTTATTTATATGCTGCCTTTCTCCCAAAGGTAGGTTCCGTTAACACATTAAAAACATTTACAAATTTGCAAATCAAGGCAAATTTAAAAACACCCCATTAAAACACTATAAAACTGATTAAAAATCATGCAAAAGTTAAAAAATAAAACATTTCCTTAGTCCTACTTTGGCCAGATCCTTTTGTGGAGGTCCAACAACCCTCAACTGTCCCCTCCATCATGCTGTGTGAGACTATCTATTCAAAATAGCACTTTTGCCTGGAATGAATTCAAAGACATAGCCATCTAGATCAGTATGCAAAGGGATCTTGTAGCACCTTTGCCTGGACTGTGAGACTGGATGCTGTCACTTTCTAATTTAAAAATTACCGCCATGACCTGGACTGTCAAAGTATTTTCAAAACAGCAGACTCATTTCACCCCTGGTGCCTTTTCTTTCCCAGCCAGAGAAGCAAAAAAGGCTTGTGTGAGCAAATTGAAATTAATTGTCATCATATCCCGTGTCATTGAAGGTACCAAGGGCATCCTGAAATAGACTATTCTCAGGGGTTGGATAGGAACAACAGGGAGATTCCAGATGAATCTATGTGTTGTTTCCCCACCACCACCATTCCACATCTTCCTTCCTTCCACGTTCTTCCTTTTCCTTTATTGTCATACACCTGCTTCTTACAAGCACGTCCTCCATTGAGAGAAACCTGCAGAGTTCCCATGACTTTTCAACAATAAGTTGGAATTATTTACAACACACCCAAGGGTCTTATTTGCAGGACAGCCACATTCTTCTCAGCCTTTCATCCTTATTTCCTCTTCCTTCCTGCCCTTTACTGTTCCGGCCTGCCTTACTTCATTCATAAGCCCCATTTCCGGAATACCTTAATATGTTTTTGCCAAAGAAACCTGAAGCCTAAAAAAGGAAAAGATGAAGATGAATGGGGGAAGAGAGTGCGAGGAAAGCTTTTAAAGATTACCGCTGGGATTACAAGCGTTGGTTCTGCTAACTGGCTAAAAGGTTTGAGAATGATGGACTGAGTTTTTAAGAGGCCGACACAAGAGCTGGCCCTACGAGGGTTTAGGAAATGTTAATGATGCATACTTGAGGCAGAGATCAGATGCAAGAGAGAAGGGATGAAGTTGTGCTAAAGGAGCCAGGTGGGATTCCTCTGGCAGATTGTGCCAGTGTGTGTGTGTGTGTGTGTGTGTGTGTATGATTGAGAGAGAGATTTTGTATGTGTGTGTCCATAGACAGGAAGGCAGGCGACATGGGAATGATAGTCAACTCCTCTCAATTGGTCCTCTCTTGGCAAACTTTCTGGAAGAGAGGTGTTTATCTCATGCTTCAAAGAGCCCCCCAAACAGGGTGACCAGATGTCATAACCACAAAGGAAGACAAGGCACCGCAAAACATAGGACATTCAAGCAAAATATGGGCCATTACAAAATAAAAGGTAAAAACAACTCATATAAATATAAATCCATACTTCTTCGTCATGCTCAGAGTGGAGGACATTTTGGAATTCTTTCTGGACAGAAGGTTGAAATGGAGACCATGTCCTGGAAAAGGAGGAATCTGGTCACCCTACCCCAAAAATTGCAGGCAAGGGCAAGGGAGTTCTTAAAAACTGAATGTAGAATCAGAGCTTGGAAAAGTTATCTTGATAGATAGGAATCATGCAACTGGACTACTACTGTTTCTAGGTCAGGAGCATCCCAGACCTTTAGACCAAGGGATGGTCCTTACTTGTAGGATTCCCAGATCTCATTGTTTGGTCTCGAGCCTGGTTTTTATGGGGTTTCTCCAGTCAGAAGGATGGAAAATCTCCAGTTTTGGTGGATTCAGCAACAGGCAAAAGGAAAGAATTGTGTACAAATCTCCAGCTCACCTAATAGAGCACAGCTTGATCCATCACCCACCTGATCTCCTTGGCCGATTCTTGAAGTTAAGCAAGACTGCCCGAAGTTAAGTAAGACCACCTTATATGCCCCCAGGATGATGAATGAGGGATGAGTGCCATTTTAGATAGTAGATCTAAAGATCAAGGCTAAGATCAAGTGTAGTATCTGTTCTTATCAGTTTAATATCAGTTTAGATATTGTATTATTGTACTTTATTGTATGTTTGTCGCAGATACCAGTTTTTTATATAGTGTATTTTGTATCTGTATTCTTTTTATATAGTGTATTTTGTATCTGTATTCTTGTATTTTTATTGTTGTAATCCCACCTCAATCCACAGGGAGAGGCGGGAAATATAAATTATTATTATTATTATTATTATTATTAGGTGAGTAATTTGCAAGGCTTGGTTTCTTGCTGCATCTTGTCAAGCAACATAAAGAGTGTGGTCAAGATGACTCAAGAAAGAATACATAAACTAGGAGAGGATGCAGGAGTTTGCTTTTGCCTGAGACTCCTGGGAAGGGCAAGATTCATAGAATCATAAGTTGGAAGAAACCTCAAGGTCCATCCACTCCAGCTTCCTGCCATGCAGGAACACACAATCAAAGCACTGCAACAGACCGCCGTCCAGCCTCTCTTTAAAAATCTCCAAACAAGGAGACTCCACCACTCTCCAAGGGAGTTTGTTCCACTGTTGAACAGCTCTTACTATCAGTAGTGCTTCCTAATGTTGCAGCAGAATCTCTTTTCCTGTAGTTTGCATTTTATTGCTCTGGATCCTATTCTCTGGAGCAGCAGAAAACAGGCTTGCTCCATCCTTAACATGACATCCCTTCAAATATTTAAATATTATAAATATCCCTTCAAATATCTTATCTTATCTCTTATCACCTGTTAACCTTCTCTCCATTTTTTCACCCTAAGTGTAGTATCCTACATTTCTCCCTGTTAAAATTCATTTTGGGCCTTTACAGACTGCCAGAAATAATGCACCGTGAGTCCACTTTAACTGTCCTGGCTCAGTGCCAGGACAGAACCCTATGGCACCCCACTGGTCACTTCTCTCTAGGATAAAGGCGACATTGCTGAGCACCCTTTGGGTTCAGCCAGTTACAAATCCATCTAATAGTTGCATTGTCTATCCCACATTTTACTAGCTTGTTTGCAAGAATATCATGGGGGACCTTGTCAAAGGCCTTACTAAAATCAAGATATATTACATCCACAGCATTCCCTTCACCTACTGATTATATAGATAAGATTAGTCTGGCATGACTTGTTTTTGAGAAACCCATGTTGACTTTTTGCAATTATGGCATTCCTTTCTAAATGCTTACAGACTGCCTGTTTAATGAGCTGCTCTACAATCTTTCTAGGTGTCAGTGTCAGGCTAACCAGACAGCAATTGTTTGGGTCCTCTTTTTGTCCCTTTCTGAAGATGGGGATAACATTTACCCTCCTCCAGTCCTCTGGGACTTCTCCTGTTCTCTAGGAATTTTCAAAGATTATTAAGGACCTAAGGATTATTTAGTACTACCCTTAAGGACTAAAGCACAGCAGTGGAGAGTAGGGGATCTTGGAGATGGCTCATCCACATGGTCACCTTGAGTCAGGCAGTTAACAACAACATCCTGTTAGTGACTTATGGAAGTGTAAGCTCTCCTACAGAAGCAGTTGACCATTTTCGTCCAGTGTGGAACTGTATATTCAGTTGAAAGTTGCAGAAGCAGAGTTGTGTATATAGTGTCATTTGTATGCCATTAGTATTCATTTGTATGTAGTGTCATGCGGTGCCACTGCACAATGCACATGCAGATACACATTGTGCATTGCAAACATTCCTTTCACATTTTTTGCAGCGGGGCAATTCACTAATGTATGGCCATAACATAACTCTGTGGGTGTAAAGATACACTCTTCTCTTTGATGAAGGATCTTTTGACCATGATTTTCTGGCTGTGCTGCATATTTTAAAGTCAAGCCAGTGAATTTACACTTGTAATGTAAATGTAACACATTTCTTGTTTGCAAATGCATAAATTTTTCACCTGAATCTTGATCCTCATTCCATGCAACCTCCTTCAGTTGACAGAGATAAATAAATGAAGAATTTTGATCAAAATAACCTCAGCACATGTACTTATAACTCAGCAATCATTTTTTTTCAAAAATCTAGAAGTCATAAATTGCACCCAGTTGTCATCTCTCACTCTCCCACAAAGATAAAATGCTAAGATTTCCAGCAAATTATGAGACCTGAGTTCTATATAAAAAGATAATGCCTCGCTATCCATGGTGAGATGCACTGTATTTCTCTTTTAAGCAATTATTTCAAAAATGTGCATTTATACCAATACATTTACCTACTGTAAAAAAAATTAACATTTTTCTCATGTTTCTACAATTTCATTATTACATTCTTTCTTTCTATTTTACAGATATCAAAGTGGGGGAAAACAGATTATAATTATGTTAAACAGTAGTTTACATAATTATAACCTATATATCATAAACTGCCATCTTAGATATACATTGTAAAAATAAATTATATCCTTTTACTTTTGTTGTTCCCTACATTGATACTTTCTTATACTGCAAATTTTTAAAGCTGGTTTGCAGAAAAGACCCCTGCAAAGACTTTAAAGTGGCTGCAGTTCTAAGCCCACTTACCAAAGACTCAGCTTCATTAAACACAGATCTCTTTCACACTGCAAAATTTCAGCAGTCTGATGCCACTTTATTGTCATGGCTCCTGTGGGATCTTGGGATTTGTAGTTTTGTGAGGTATTTAGACTTTTTTGCCAGAGAATTGTGCTGCCAAACTACAAATCCCAGCATTCCATAGGATGCAGTCACAACAAATAAAGTGGTATCAAACTACAACAATTGTGCAGTGGAAAAGGAACCTTAATGAAAAGATAATAATAATAATAATAATAATAATAATAATAATAATAATAATAATAATAATAATAAATTTTATTTGTATCCCACCTCTTTGTCAAACAATCGAGGCGGCTCACAGCATTAAAACACCATACAGTTCTTCTGAATAAACATATGAAGGATCTGCACATTAAGTGCAGAAACAACTAAGATCTGATTCTTGTTCGAATAGGGGCAATCAGGTACATGATCGGGCATCTTCAATCCTAGCTGCCCAGGGAATGCTTTGATTGTATATTCCTGCATGGCAGGGGGTTAGAATAAATGGCCCTCTCCTAACACTATGGTTCTATGATTCTAAGATCTCTGTTCCTGTAGTGAGTTGGCGCTTTGCTACCAGGCAGTTGCCTTTTAGAGTCCTCATTGGCATCATGGCCAAAAGCTAAAAGCTCTCCACTGTCATGAAAGGGTTAATTTATAGTAGTGACCTTGTCTGATACTTTTCCCATGGGCTTGGCAGTTTGATGCTGCTGATATCAAGGCTGGCCACAAACTGGGAGAGTGAATTTTCCTCTGTTACTCAACTGCTTGCATGATTCTAACATTTATTGGGGGAGGACAGGTGAAGGGATCTTTGCAAAGGGATCTTGCAGCACCTTTGAGATTAACTGAAAGATAGAAGTTGGTAGCACAAGCTTTGTAAACTTGAACCTATTTCCTCAGATGCATTTTATCTTTCTTTAGTTCTGCACTATAAAACACATAGAATCATAGAATCATAGAGTTGGAAGAGACCACAAGGGCCATCCAGTCGAACCCCCTGTCATACAGGAAATCACAATCAAAGCATCCCCGACAGATGGCCATCCAGCCTCTGCTTAAAGACTTCCGAGGGAGTGTTCCACTGTTGAACAGTTCTTACTGTCAAGAAGGTCCTCCTAATGTTGAAGTGGAATCTCTTTCCCTGTAGCTTGCATCCATAGTTCCGTGTTGTAGTCTCTGGAGCAGCAGAAAACAAGCTTGCTCCATCCTCAATATGACATCCCTTCAAATACTTAAACAGGGCTGTCATATCCCCTCTTAACCATCTCTTCTCCATGCTAAACATACCCAGCTCCCTATGTCTCTCCTTATAAGGCATGGTTTCCAGACCCTTCACCAGTTTGGTCGCCCTCGTCTGGATATGCTCTAATTTGTCAACATCCTTTTTGAATTGTGGTGCCCAGAACTGGACATAGTATTCCAGGTGGGGCCTGAACACAGCAGAATAGAGTGGCACTATTAATTCCCTTGATCTAGACACAGTACTTCTATTGATGCAGCCTAAAATTGCATTGGCCTTTTTAGCTGCCGCAGCACACTGTTGACTCATGTTCAACTTGTGGTCTACTAGGACTCCTAGATCCCTTTCACATGCATTAAGCAAGGTGTCCCTCATCTTATATCTATACATTTCATTTTTCCACCCTAAGTGCAGTACCTTACATTTCTCCATGTTGAAATTCATTTTGTTAGCTTTGGCCCAGCTTTCTAATCTATTAAGGTCTTCTTGAATTTTGATCCTGTCCTCTGGGTATTAGCTACTCCTCCTAATTTGGTGTCATCTGCAAATTTGATAAGTGCGCCTTCTATTCCTTCATCCAAAAAATGTGGGAATCCATCTTCTGGGGTCTCTATCTTGGAGGATGCACCCCAATGCAGGCTCCCCAAATATCCAGCAACACAGAATTCAATTGCTGGCTGAGGGAGAGTGTAGGTAGAATTAGTTTAGGGGCTCAATTCAACCTCTGGCTGTAGCCCATCAACAAAAGGGCTGAAATACTCCTCTGCTATAGACCACCTGCTGCATCATTTACCACCAATAAAAATTATATTTCGGGAGTAATGTGTCCGTTGTCACCAAAGGGGAGGCCACCTTTATGACTAACTGTGGGAAAGAAGTTGCAGTATGAGCATAAGCATAAGCATAAGTCTTGGTCTACTTCATGCAGATTCAAATGCTGTGTAATTCAGATTTTAAGGTTCACATAAAGTTTTTAAAGCAAAGCAAAGCAAAGCATTTATATACCGCTTCATACCACACTATGCAGTGTCTAAAGCTCATTGCCCCCCAATAGCTGCCCGCTCAAAGACAGAAGATTTAACCCTGAAAAAAATGGTATGCAAGAGTTTAGAATACATGGTTACTTGAAAAACCTTCCTACACCATCAGTTCTTGTAATGGACAAAAGAAATCACACTCTTTTTATGAGGTCTTGTCAACTCTTATTGACTAGGGGCCTCTACAGACGGGTCCTTTGGGCCGTCCTGGGGGCAGGGATGGGGAGAGGCACTGCACGCCAGCCGCCTCAACCCCTCCCCGAAGACATCCTGACGCCACGTGCCATTACACACAGTGTGCGACATCAGGACATATTTCCGGCACAGCCTTTTGACGTGCTGCACCAAAAGGGGCGCTAAAGAGCCGCACACCAGCTCTTAGGGTGCCCCTTTTGCCGACTCTGAAAGGAGCGGCATTTTGCTGCTCCTTTCCGACGCGGCAAAAGGGAGAATCGGGGCCGAGGCATACGGCAGCCTCGGCCTCAATCCTCCGCTTCCCGGGGCGGCCCAGGGCCACCCATCTTCATCCCCCCTAAGTTACTGCTACATCACATTTGCCCAATCCACCATCAGGAACTGCTGACTTACAGAGAGATGCTTTTTGTTTGAACCTGACTCCATAGTGAAAGACTCCCTCAGTGTTCATCCTAATCATACAATGCCAGCTGGATAACTAAACTAATAGAATTGCCTGTTAAGCATCCCTTATATCTGTTTTTCTCTTAACACATATCCTAAGCTTGTTTGAACACTGCCATCGTTGTTTGATTTGGTGTTCTCTGTGGAACTGAAATCAATAAAAGTTTTTAAACATCACTACAAAGCTGCAAACATGTCTGTGAAAATGAGCAAAAGTTGTGGATTAACCAACTATGGAAAAACTGGCTGCAGCAAGGAGAGAGTTAATCTAGGCATCTGCGATTCTCATGAGAGACATTCTGTCAAGGATGCTAAAAGCAGTATTTAAAGGTGGGCCCCAGAGGACAAGGATAATTGGAGTTCTCCTGTTTCTAATCTAAATTAATAATCCAGTCTGAGACGTCAAAAGAGAGCTGGCAAAACTAGCTGAGGAGAAGAGCCAAGATCTATTTCTTTTCAAATATTTGGTGGGGCTGAATTTAATTTAGAGTTAAGAGGAGTGGGAAACGACTCAGACAAGCAGAGAAAGGGGAAGAAGGGATGGACTGTAGGGAACATTGTTCCAAAGCTTTCTTTCATTCTAGAACCACATACTTGGTGTGTTAATAAGTGTATTGACCTGATCAGTCATGGAGAGGGGAGGACACTGGAACAGGAGTGAGTCAAGACTGCTCTGCCAATGTGTCTTCAAGTCAACTTTGAATTATAGCAATCCTATGGTAGTTTTTTGTGGGTTTTTCAGGCTGTGTGGCCATGTTCTAGAAGAGTTTCTTTCTGACGTTTCGCCAGCTGGCAAAACGTCAGAAAGAAACTCTTCTAGAACATGGCCACACAGCCCGAAAAACCCACAAAAAACTATGAATGCTGGTCATGAAAGCCTTCGACTTCACAATCCTCTGGTAGGATTTTCTTGGCAAGATTTGTTCAGAGGAGGTTTGTCATTGCCTTCCTTTGATCACAAGAGAGTGTGACTTGCCCATGACCACTCAGTAGGTTTCTATGGTCAGGTGGGGATTATTTATTAATTTATTTATTTCATTTTTATGCCGCTTTCCTCTCATAAAGGGAGCTAAAGTGGCTCAACAGATAAAACCTTTTAAAAACTTCAGAATAAGAATTTAAAAACAGTTGAAAGCATCTCATTAAAACGGTATAAAATTAATATAAAAACATACAAAAAGTTAAAACATAACTACACCACACACTCCATATAAAACCACCCTGTCATGACTATTATGTATAAAAGATTCAAGCTCTAATCTGCCAGAGTACTAGTCCAACACTTAAACCACTACACCATTCTGACCAGGGGTGCCACTAGGGGTGTGCAAACTGCACCAGGCGACATCTCAGAAGGGGCTGAACATCTGGTGTGGTGGTCACTCCTGTCCATCCTAAGACCATTCTTGGCAATCCCCTTCCACCAGCCAAGGCGCCTTGCCCACTGGTGGGTATGGGGTGCTTCTACCACTCTGCAGCTCTTTCTGGGGCTGCTGGCCAAGCAGATAAAATGCTCCCGGGTGGCTGCAACCACCCCACCTTCCCCAGTGTCCACTGGCAGGAATGGGCTGCCTTCTGGGTCTGGTGGATCTGCGGTCTGGTGAGAAAGCAGGTCATCTCCCTTTACCACTTGTCCAGCAGCCCTGCCAGACTTGGAAAGTTTGCTGGGTGACAGAAGCAACCCACACCCACCATGGCAGAGGTTGCCTGGCTGGTGGAGGGGGTGACTGAGGGTAGGTGCCGGGCAACCTAGGGGTGACGGCATGAGTTACCACACTGGGGTGACACTAACCCTAGTGATGATACTGATTCTGGGTCTCTATTGCTAGTTGGCAACCGGAGCAGCATGAGGTCCCATTTTTGTTGCTGTGTGCCTTCAAGTAGTTTCTAACTTATAGTGACCCTACCATGGGGTTTTCTTGGCAAGATTTGTCCAGAGGAGGTTTGTCATTGCCTTCCCCTGAGACTGAGAGCATGTGACTTCATGGTTTCATGGTTGAGCTGGGAATCAAGCTCTGGTTTCCAGAGTCCACAAGACCCATGCCCACCTGCATTTCCCCCCTGCAGAAATCTCTCTGGAATGATCCAATGTTATTACATTGTTATTGTTATAGCATTGTTCTAAAATGGATTAGAAAAGGAAAAGAAAATGACTGCCGACGAATAGGGCTCAGCTTCGCACTGGGTCCAGGGCCTGGAGTTAGCATTGTTGGTCACTTGCCAAAACCAGTGCTTCAAGATGGAGCTCCTGGCCCTTTCTGGCCCTATTGCTGCTTTGGACAAAAAGAGTCCCTTCCCTTTCATAGGAGAACGTACACATGTTTCAGACTTCAGCCACACTGCAAAAATAAACAATTATTTGACACTACTTTAACTTCCATGGCTCAGTGCTATGGAATTTTGGGATTTGTGGTTTTGTGAGATAGTTAGACTTCCCTGAAAGAGAGATCTGGTGCTCCTCCAAAATACAGATCCTAAAATTCCACAGAGGACCACCCTATCAGGACATAAGAATCAGGAATGTGATTCTACTTCAGATTTGCGCCGACACAGCAAAAAAAAAAAAAAATTTAAAAAAATTCATTCAATTTTCTCCTCATTGTGAGAACATTTTTGAAAACTGCAATTTCTGAAGATGTTCTTCCAGCAGAGAGAAAGCCTACTTTCCAGAGACTTGCGGGGATATTTCATATCTACATTTAAAATGCGTTTTAAATCATCATTATTTAATTGTATTTTAAAGCAGGGTGGGATTGTGGGATATGAAATGTATATTTTAATGTTGTAAGCCGCCCCGATTGCGTTACGCAGAGGGGCAGGATAAAAATTATTATTATTATTATTATTATTATTATTATTATTATTATTATGAGCTTCTGAGGATTTCATTAATTTTGGTTTGGATTCTACATGTGTATCTCCAAGTCTGCATTAAAACTCTTTTTGGAAATATTCTGATTTGCCTCTCTTTGCCTTCCTTGAGTTCATATGCCACATCTAGATTCAGGGAATATTTCAGAAATCGATTTTCACCAATTTCCACTAAGAAGGCTTTATTAATTAATTGCCCACCTTTCTCCTTATGTAGGATCCAAGGTGGCTTGTCGTTGTTGTTGTTTTTGTTGTATGCCTTCAAGTCATTTCCAACTTATGGAGTCCCCAAGACAACTCTATCATAAGGTTTTCTTGGCAAGATTTGTTCAAAGGAGGTTTGCCATTGTCTTCATCTGAGGCTGAGAGCATGTGACTTGCCCAAGGTCACCCAGTGGGTTTACATGGCTGAGCAGGGAATTAAACCATGGTCTCCACACTCAAACCACTATGCCACACTGGCTCTCCAAGGCAGCTTACAAACATAGAAAACAATATAATATGCAATATAACAATATATTACACGAAACAATATAATGTTTGTTGGAGTGGATGGCTCTTGCGTTTTCTTCTGACTCAATCATTTATGATTCTATGACAATTCAAAACTAAATAAACAGCTTAATACAAAATCAAAACACAGTTTTAAAAAAAGATAAAGACACATTTTTAGAAAACAGATAATAACACCACCCCATTAAAAGTTCTTTGTGCTGCTTACATTATAAGCCAAAGTCCTGCTTGAATAAAAAGATTGTTGCCTACTGGTGAAAGGAAAGAATTCCATCCACCAAGAAGGCTCTGTCCTATGTCTTCACCATATGTGCCTATGATGGTGGACTGAGAAAATCTTAAATCTGGACCTCCAAATATCTTAAAACTCAGGCAGACTCATACTAGGAGATATTGTCTTTTAGACAGTGTGGACCCAAGTTGTATCAGGCTTTAAAGGTCATAACCAGCACTTTGAATTCTGCCTGGAAATGGTCTGATAGCCAGTGAAGCTGTTTCAACAGCGGGGAGCTATATGTTACTCTTGAGTTATAGTTAAAATGCTAAAGTGCTTTAGCAATATTATACTGTTTAAATGTTAGGATCATTTTGTTTTGGTACAAACATTCCTCTTTCCCTCTCTTGATCTCTGTTGACTCTATGTTCTGGAAACAATAGCTGTATATTTGCTGGCAGCAGCCATCGTAACTAATTCTGGGATAATACAAACAGACAGCCAAGTAGAGATCCGTTTCATTTCAGAATTTAGTGTGTTAATCTGGGATGTAAGAATGAATAGTCCTTGGTAATGCTAGAAATTCCCAGGAAATACTTTGGAATGAAGAAGACTTTATGTGGATCTCTAAAATAAAATTGGTTTGTACAGGATCATAACCTGGGACTTTCAGAGACTCCTTTCTCATATACGCTTATCGCATGGTACTTACAAGAATGGGAACAGATAGGAACGGAACGGGGCAAAAATGTATGTTACTGAGCAGCAGAACATCACCAATGCCGCTGGGAGTCCCCAAGCTGTTCCCTAACTGTTCCTAGCAGCCAATTTTTGAAATCAGCTGCCAGGAACAGCTGGAGAATGGCTTGGGGACTCCCGGCGGCATCAGTGGCGTTCTCCTGTCCAGTAACATACATTTTTGCCCCATTCCATTCTGTTTCTTTCTGCTTCTGTTCCTTAAGTGCTATGCAATATGCTTAATACAGCTGTAGAAGAGACCTCAAGGGCAATCCAGTCCACCCCCCTTCTGCCATGGAGGAACACAGAATCAAAGCACCCTGATAAATGGCCACCCAGCCTCTGTTTAAAAACCTCCAAAGAAGGAGACTCCACCACACTCTGAGGCAGCGTCTCCCACGTCAAACAGCTCTTACTGTCAGAAAGTTCTTCCTAACATTGAGGTGGAACCCCTTTTCCTGTAGTTTGAATCCATTGCTTTGTGTCCTGTTCTCTGAACCAGCAGAATACAAGCTTGTTCCATCCTCAACATGACATCCTTTCAAATATTTAAACAGGGCTATCATATCACCTCTTAACCTTCTCTTCTCCAGGCTAACCGTAACCAGTTCCCTAAGGGCCTCTGCAGACCAGCCCAAAGGGCCGGCCTGGAGGCAGAGTTGGGGCGGGACAGCTGCACGCCGGCCACTCCAACCCCACGCCGGCAGCGTCAGGACGCCCTTCCGGCACAGCGTTCAAACACAGCAAAAGGGAGGATCGGGGCCACGGTGTGGGGTTGCCATGGCCCCAATCTGCCACTTCCCGGGGTGGCCAAGAGCCTCCCGTCTGCAGTCCCCCTTAGTCTCTCCTCATAGAGCATGCTTTCCAGAGCCTTCACCATTTTGGTTGCCCTCCTCTGGACATGCTCCAGCTTCTCAACATCCTCCTTGAACTGTGGTGCCCAGGACTGGACACAAGATTCCCAGGTGAGGCCTGAACAAAACAGAATAGAGTGGCACTATTACTTTCCTTGATTTAGACTTACCGGCCCAGGCGGACCCCTGCCGGCGCCGCCGACGCTTCCGCGGTGGCTCCACGACCTGTTTTGGTCGGCGTGCGACCGAGCGTGCCGCGGCCAGCATTTTGGTCTCCAAAATGGCGGCCGCAACGCGTTTACACATGCGCAGGGTTTGCGCATGCGCAAACGCGTCATGGCCGCCATTTTGATAAACAAAATGCCGACCGCAGCACGCTCAGTCGTGTGCCGACCAAAACAGGCCGCGGTGGAGGTGGCAGCGGCGACGGAGGAGGAGGCGGAGGCGCCACCGCCTCCGCCTCTCTCCGCCCCCTCCACCTCCCTCCGCCGCCTCCGCCTCCGCCTTATGCATTATGGTGTGGCATTAGAAGGTTTCTGGCAGAGTATTGTAAGCATCTCTTCCCAAACTGCAAACCCCAAGATGGAGCCATGATAGTTAAAGTGGAATCAAAAAGTAGTATAACTGTATGGTGTGAATGGGTCCCAGGTTCTCGCTTTCCTTACTCTCTGCATCAGCCACACTGAAGAGAAAGGCAGCCATGGGTTGTTCTCTAATAGCAACCACAAATTGATATTCTTAAATGGAGCAAATATTTATGAATATCCCCTTCCCTCACCCGCCAATTATTTTCATAGCCTCAGATGTGGTTTTTGTAAAACAAAGCGCCCTAGTCATTTCCACACATTCCTAAAGGCAAAGGCAGGATAATGGGCTAATAGCAATTAAAAAATCTTTTCATTCCAACCGATTTCCCCCATCAAACAAAACTGTATTTGCTGTATATATACACACACAGTGAGAGAATTTGCTGTGGACTCATTTGGCGGCTCTGATGATTGTGCATTGTAATGAGCCCCATTACATAAATTAAAAGAGGCCTCTCCTCCTTGCATTTTATGCTAATTAACATATTATGCAGTCTGCAATGGACACTTTGGGCTCCAAAGAGAAGCTATAATTACCAAGCGTGCTTCACCAAGCTGTTTATGCATTATTAATTAATATTAAAATTGCTGATTAAAAGCTAATTGTTAGTCATCCCACCCTGATCCTCATACAAAGATTCCCTCCGCATGTTCTCAGCTCCTTGCACAACCACCAGGCTGAACTCAGAGGCCAAGTTTTTATAGGATTGGATCCTAAAACTTCAGGAATGCATCTTTTATGTGAACAGCAGGTGTTGTTCCAGAAATTCCAGTTGCAGAGGCTTTAATTAGAGAGATACACCTTGGAGGCTCCCGCAAGCCCTGGCAGGCATTAGCTCCCTCAGCACAACTTAGAATCACAGAATCATAGAGTTAGAGAGACACCCCCCCAGAGCCATCCAGTCAAACCCCCTGCCATGCAGGAACACACGATCAAAGCGCTCTCAACAGATGTCCATCCAGCCTCTATTGCAGTGTTTCCCAAACTTTGGTCCTTCAGGTGTTTTGGACTTCAGCTCCCAGAAGCCCTAGGCAGTTTGGCCAACAATCAGGAATTCTGGGAGCTGAAGTCCAAAACATCTGGAGGACCAAAATTTGGGAACCACTGCTTTATTGAAAAACCTCCAGAGAAGGACACTCTACCACCTTCTGAGGTAGCTCATTCCACCGCTGAATAGCTCTTACTCCCTGAGAGTAAGAGCCATTTACTCTCTTCCTAATGTTTAGGGGGAAATGTCCTAGTCTCTGGAGTAGCAGAAAACAAGCTTGCTCCATCTTCAATATGACATCCTTTCATATATTTAAATGTGGCTTTAGGGCTTAAATACCCTAAAGGCACTAGATCTCATCTGATCTTGGAAGCTAAGCAGGGTCAGCCCTGGTTTGTACTTGGGTAAGAACTGCCAACAAATACCAGGTGCTGTTGGCTATATTTCAGAGGAAGGAATTGGCACAGCCTCCTCTGACTATTATTTGCCCAAGCAAACACTATGAAATTCATGGGGTCACAATGAGTCAACAGGTTACCTGAAGGCATAAACACACATGTACACACACATCATATCACTTCTTAAACTTCTCTTCTCCAGGGAAAACCTACACAGCTCCCTAAGCCAGTCCTTATAGGGCATGGTTTCCAGACTTTTTACTATTTTGGTCATCCTCCTCTGGACATGTTCCAGCTCATCAATATCCTCTTGTATTGTGGTGCCCAGAACTGAACATCATATTCCATGTGAGATATAACTACCATTTTCAATCCTGTCCTCTGGGGTATTAGCTACCCTTCTTAATTTGGTGTCATCTGAAAATGTGATATGCATGCCCTCTATTCCATCATCCAAGTCATTGAAAAAAATGTTGCATAGGCCCTTCTGGTGTCATGGTGCCCGAGGAGGCAGCAGGTACAAAAGATTCATAAACTTAACCTCCGCAATTGTGGTTCTTGGAGGAATGGGGACAAGTCAAAACTCGTCCATAGTTCCTCTGATAAGAGGGGCTAAGTCAACCAACTCGTTGAGGGTCTTGAGGAGTCTCGCGACCAGACAAGACAGGAGAATGGAATTTCCCCCAATCAAGTGACTGCGAGCCAAACCGGACCACAGAATTGAAGCCACCCACTATTGCAGCCATTTTCATGGCGAATATGGAGGGCAAGACACAGACACTACATTAATGCCTAGTAAAAGAGAGAAAGAGGAAAACCTGAATTGTGGAAATGTCACCTTTTTTTTTTTCTCCAAAAATCTTTTATATTGAGGACTAAATCGCCACTTTGTAGAGAAGGTTTGGTAATGATGTTAAACAATCAAGCACAACTAAACTTGTTGCAAAATGACATAAGGCCGCAAAAAGCTGTAAAAAGCCAGAAAAGGTAGTAAAATTGCCATAAAGCACCATAAAGCAACAAGATGGGGGTGGGGGGGAGAAGCAAAAGGGCGCAAAAGATGTAAAAGGCTATAACAGGGGTCGGCAACCTACAACCTGCAGGCCACACCAGGCCCGCAGACCCCCGCCAGCCAGCCCCCGCCAGCCAGCCCCTGCCGCCCCGCCGCCCCCGCCGCCGCCGCTCCCACTGCTGTGAGTGTCGCAGCCGCCATTTTGTTTGCCAAAATGGCGGCCGTGAGTCGTTTGCGCATGCGCAGTACTCCTGTGCATGCGCAAACGACTCGCAGCTGCCATTTTGGCAAACAAAATGGCGGCCGCAAGTGGGGGCCTTCCAAAATGACGTCTGCATCGTGCACGCATGCACACATGACACAGACACCATTTTGGAAGGCCCCACGGCAGCTGTGCAACCGCCGTGGGGCCTTTGGAAGGCCCCCCTGCCACCGCTGCGGGTGAATTCACCCGCCACGGGTGTGGAGGGGCCTTTAGGAGACCCAAGGAAGCCCCCCCGTGGCTGCTGCGGGTGAATTCGCCTGCCGCGGGTGCAGAGGGGCCTTTAGAAGGCCCAGGGAAGCCCCCCCCGTGGCAGCTGCAGGTGAATTCGCCCGCCGCAGCCGCTTCCCTGGGCCTTGGAAAGGCCCCCCTGCTGCCGCTGCAGCCGAATTCGCCCGCTGCGGGTGCAGAGGGGCCTTTAAAAGGCCCAGGGAAGCCCCCCCACATGGGGGGGCTTCCAAAATGGCAGGCGCATCACACGCACATGCGCGTGGGGGGAAAGCAAGCGCACGCATGCGCCTCCGCCCCCATGCCATTCCCCCCCCCCCCGGCCCCCCGGCAACAAAGGTTGCCGACCCCTGGGCTATAAAGAAGTTGTAAAAGAACGAGAGAGACGCAGGGAAGAAAATTAAAAAAAAACTGCAGTTAGAGATTCCAAACATAAGTGTAGCATGATTTTTCGTCATCTAGAAAAACTTAAGGGCGACATTATCTGCATCCAAGAAACAAAAATAAGAGACAATGAAACCCAAAATTAGGTTTATATATCCCGGCCTCAGGAACCCCTCTTAGAGGAGCCCTCCAGGAACCTTCTTCTTAGCCTGCCTCCTTGTTAACATGTAACCGCCATCTCTCCTTTAATGACTTATCTGTTATTTGATGTTGTTGTCGATTGTTTAATGTTTGTTTTAATCTGCATGGTTTTAATTCCTAGTTGATTTAATACTTTTTTAAGGGGGAGAGGGTATAGGGATTTGATTGTACTCTATATTTTTAACACTTGTTAGCCGCCCCGATTGTGCTCAGAGGGCCGGGGTATAAATAAATTTTATTATTATTATTATTAAAATTAGGAACATGCTATACCTCAGCAGCAGAAAAGAAAAAAGAAATGTTGACTAGCACTGGGCCCAAGACAGAACCCTGTGGCATCCCACTGGTCATTGAAGAGGAGCACCATTTGGGTTAGTTCTGTCAACCAACTACAGATCCACTTAACAGCAGCATTGTTGAGCCCATATTTTACTAGCTTTTTTGCAAGGACATCATGGACCACTTTGTCAAAGGCCTTGGTGAAATCAAGATGCATTACATCCACAGTATTCCCTTCACCTACCAGGCCTGTAATGTATGGAAATTGTAATGTTTAATGTATGGAAATTGTAATGTTGTAAGCCGCCCCGATTGCTCTGCAGAGGGGCGGGATATAAATTATTATTATTATTATTATTATTATTATTATTATGTAATTCTATGAAGACGAGGAAGAAGAATATTAGTCTTGCATGACTTGTTTTTGAGAAATGTATGTTGACTATTAGTGACCACGGTGTTTTTTTCTACATCCTTACACTGTTTCATGATCTGCTCTAGAATCTTGTGGGTTGCAATTTTAGTTTCCAGGGTGTTAACCCTTTTAAAAGTAAACTAAAATATGTAGATTTGAAAGTTAAACTTGTTGGAGTTCGCTTTCATCAGTTGAGCAGCAAAAAACATGGGTCAGACTTTACTTTAAATCTGTCTTCCTAAAGAATAAAGACTAACTCAAAAAGACAAACATGTAGCTTGTGGTATTAAAAACAAATGATAATGGCTTTAATAAATATTTACACAACAAACTAAAACCTAATTTGACTGGAGTTTATAAAGCAGAGAGAGAGATGTTAACCTCATCAGAGGAGGACTGTTACAGACAGCTGACTGAGGCTATTTACTGACAGTTTAGAATGTTCAGAGAGTCAGTTAAACTGCCACTTAAGATTGACAGTTCGAATGAGAGGAGGGGAGGGGTGAAGTCCTGCCTAACTAAAGAGGAACAGGGAAACATAATTTTTTCCAACAAATCTTTCCTTGTATCGATGTCAGGTTGAGTGGGTGGTAATTATTTGATCCTCTTTTTTTTCATCTTTTTTGAAGACAACCTTTGCCCTCCCCCAGTCTGCTGGGACTTCTCCTATTCTCCCGGAGTAATTCCAAAAAATTATTGCCAGCGGTTCCGAAATTACTTCTGCTGTTCTTTCAATGCCCTTGGATGTAATTTATCTGGCCCTAGAGACTTGGAAGGTTATTGCATCGTTAAATAAAATGGCTTACCTGATCTGGCTTGAAATTTAAATTGGGTAGCATCCTGATATTATCACAAGGATTTAGCCACCAAATTTGCCACCCAAAATGCAGCCCAGGTCCATCCCTGCTCCTAGAGCTGCTCCAGCGGCCATTTTCTCAAGCTGGAAAACTACCGGCTTTGAAAAGAGCTGCACTTAGTGCCCCTGGGAGCGCGGATGGACCCGGGCTGCATTTGGGCGGCAGATTCGGCAGCCAAATCCTTGTGATAATATCAGGATGCTGCCCAATTTAAATTTTAAGCCAGGTCGGATAAGTCATTTTATTTAAGTCATTTATTTATTTATTTATTTACAGGTGGGATTTGGGATTTTTATGTTGTTTAAATTGTATTAATATATATGTATGGAAATTTTAATGTTGTAAGCTGCCCTGATTGCTCTGCAGAGGGGCGGGATATAAATTATTATTATTATTATTATTATTATTATTAACAATGCGGTAAGCTCCTTGGAATAGCCAGGTATTCCTGTTGTTGTTGTTGTTGTTGTGTGCCTGACTTATGGCAACCCTAAGATGAATCCATCACAGGGGTTTCTGGAGCTGAGAGGATTTGACTTTCCAAAGGTTGTCCAGTTGCTTTCCATGGCTGAGCGGGGAATCATACCTCGATCTCAAAAGTCCTACTCCTATGCTCAAACCTCTACACCCTTTTCCTATCCTGTGCTGCATTTCCCCTACTGCACCATCTCCTCCATTTTCCTCCGGCTGAGCATTATTTTTCTCTCAGTTGACCGAGGCAAAGCAGGTGCTGGTGAACTACTGTTCTTCCTTTTCCTATTAAGATTTTCCTATTAACATTTCGCCATCATCTCCATGCAATAGCCCTACAATTTCTTTGTTCTTCCCTTTGCTTCCAACATAACCCCCCAAAAAACCCTCTTTTTTGTTGTTTTTCACCTAGAAGCCAAGATGGCCAAACTACTGTACATTAGTCATATCGCAAGATGACGTAACTCATGGGAAAAGATGACAATGCTTGCTAAAGTGGAAAGAATTAGGAAAAGAAGGAGACCACACCACAGGTGGATTGATTCACTCAAGGAAGCCACAACCCTGAGTTTGCAAGACCTGAGGAAAGCAGTTGATGACTGGCAATCTTGGGGTCTCTCATTCATAAGGTCAAAATCAACTTGATCACAAGTAACAGCAACAAAAATGTAGCAAATGCTTAATTAAAAAATCAACTTTGTTACTATGGTATGCGTGCTTATGCAATCTCATGCACCTAACTTAACTTTACTGGCCTTGGATACTGTCTACCTTGTCTCTGGTGGACAGGGGAGGCTATTTACTGCCCCCTCCTTTAGGTGGGACAATGGGCACATCTACATAGTAGAAATAAGACAGTTTGACACCACTTTAACTGCCATGGCTCCATCCTATAGAATCCTGGGATTAGTAGTTTTGTAATAATAATAATAATAATAATAATAATAATAATAATAATAATAATAATAATAATAATAATAATAATAATAATAAATTTTATTTATATACCGCCCTGTGACGAGCCAATCCGGGCAGTGTACAACAGTAAAACATCATACATCATACAACTAAAATAATATAATTCCCTCCTCCCCCCTTAAAAAGGGGTGAGGCACCAGCATGCTTTGAAAAAGAGCAAGACCTTGTAAAACTACAAATCCCAGGTTGCCATAGGATGGTGCCACAGCCCTTAAAGTGGTGTCAAACTGCATTATTTCTACAGTGTATATACACCCAGTATCTTGGGTCTGTCCAGCTTCAACGTTTTGACATTCCAGCTGCCTTCCTCCACCCTGAAGTTTCAATAACATGGCAAATCAGTCCTTTTTACTCTCCGGTGGTTATTATCTGGCCTTGCAGTCTTTTTTTTCCTTCTGTGTTTTGTGTGTGTGTGTGTGTTTGTGTGCGTATCTGGGGTCAGTCAACTAGCTGCCTCAATGCAGCGTGAAGGATGTTTCAATATAACCTTCCCCAGAGATGTAAAACAATAATCCTTTCAAATCCCCTGCCAAAGAGACCTAGCCCGCATTGCACAATGCGCCAAAGTGACTTTCTTTTCCCTGGCTAACCAGGTAGCAATTTTATTTTAGCAGAGAGTACTCCATCTCATCCCATGCTGGCCCTCTAATGTTATTAATAAGTCCAGCACCTTAGATAGCTCCTGTAAACCTTGCCAAAACTTAGCATGGATTCACTGCCCCACTGACCTGGGAGCCACCAGCTACTACTGCTCTGAGAGCTTAGGAGGCTGCAGAGGAGATGTTGAAACCAAAGGTTAACACCCAAGGTCCAAAATCACTAGAAAGACTCACACTGTCAGTGTGGCAAAGCACATCCTGGACCTCCTTGACTGAATCAATCCATGCATAATGCGATCTTCCTCTTTTCCTACTGCCTCCTTCTTTTCCCGGCATGATTGCAGTGTCTCTAAAACTTTTATTTACCCTTCGACCCTTTTTATATCTAAATGAGGTTATCAAACACACCCACCATTCAGCATAGTATATGAATACAAATATTTTGTTTGTTCCATGTGTGTGTGTGTGTGTGTGTGTGTTTATGCACGCATCTATGTACAGTTGGCCCTCCACGTCCACCGATTCTTTATCCATGAATTCAACCATCCACCTCTTGAAAATATTCAAAACAAATATAAATTCCAAAAAGGAAACCATTTTATAAAAGGAACATCATTTTATTATGCCATCGTATTTAATGGGACTTGAACATCCACAGATTTTCATATCCATGGGGGAGTCCTGGACCCAGATCCCAGCAGATACCAAGGGCCCACTGTATTTTCGTATTTTAACATTTGACAAGGCAATAGCTCTCCTCCTCCTTCTCTCTTCTCTCAGGCAGAGGCTCCAAACGCCAAGCTCTTCCCTTCCAGGATAGAAAAAGTTTGGGAAGAGGAGGAGGAAGGATCAGAGCCTCCAACCCCCTTGAGCAACTCTCTCGCCCTCTCTGGGGGTCCCATTGTTGGGAAATCACTGTATTATTGTCTTTCTGTATGACTTAGAGGCAATACAGTGGTCCCTTCGCAATTATTGGGGTCAGGGGTGAAGGACCCCCATGAATATGGAAAAACTGCTAATTAAAAAACACCGTTCTTTTTACCTAAGTAAGAGAACACCTCTCTAGGGCTCTCCAGGTCCTCCAGTGCAACTCTATGGTCAACATCTGCCAGACGTTGATCACAGAATCATGCTGGAGGACCTACAAATGCCTAGAGAAGTATTTTCTCTATGAACAACTAGGCCCTCCAGCACAACTCTATGGTCAACTTCCAGCAGAATTGCGCTGGAGGGCCCAGAGATTCCTAGATAGAACAGATCAATCAAAACTGCAAACAATCAAATCTGCAAAAGTCAAAGCCACAAATATGGAGGGCCAACTGTATATCCCCTCAGATCAGTTGTTGGGCAATGCAACACCGATGGTGCAGTTGCCCTCATGACCTGCTTATCTGCTCCCCATTGAGGTATCCGGTATCTCTTCTCTGTGAGCAGGATTCTGGATAAGCTAGGTCTTCTGTCTGACCCAACATGACTCTTGTGCCTCACATGAAGCCTGAATCCCAAATTAGACTTAATTCGCAGTCCCAACTGAAGTAGACCTATTCAGCCAATGGGATTTACATAGGTGTTGATTCACCATTCAGCCATTGATCCCATGTGTGTGTTCCAGTTGGTAATACTAATAAGATTGAGGTTTTAAAGATGGAGGTTCCCTGGCAAAGCTATAAATCAGGGTTGAACAAACTGCAATACTGGAAGCTGCATGCAACTCCCAGTATTCCTTCATCACTGGCTACAGTGGTCAGGGCTTCTGGGATTTGCAGTCCTGCAAAATCTGCAGTGCTACACTTTGTCCATCTCTGGTCTAAATGTATATGTCTGGTGTGGGCATTCCCTAACCCAGTCAGTGTGGTGTAGTGGTTTGAATGTTGGAATAGGACACTGGGAGACCAGGGTTGAAATCCCCACTTGGCCATGGAAACCTACTGGAGTGTCTTGGGCTAGTCACACTCTCTCAGCCTCAAAGGAAGGCGAGGGCAACCCCCCTCTAAACAAATTCTGCCAAGTAAACCCCATGATAGGGTTGCCTTAGGGTCACCGTAAGACAGAAATATTTATGCACATTCCCAGGGTGGCCTACTCCTTCCATTGGTAGGCTAAAACCTTTTTATTTTGACAGGCTTTTAAAACAGAAAGGTTTTAAAGAACAGGCTAGGAGGTGCCACATTGTTTTAACAGAACTGATTTTAAGGGTCTTTTTATCTTTTTAATTGCATTTTATTCTTACTGATGTGTTAATTGTTTTAATATTGCAAATAGTTTAATTTTACTTTAATGCTCTTCTTTTGCCTGTTGTTAAATTGTATTGTTCTTTTAAATTGTGAGAGGCTTTGAGTCCCATTTTTTGTGGGGAACAGGATATAAATATACCTCTATTACTATAATAATAATAATAATAAATTTTATTTAATACCCCACCCCTCTGAAACCAATCAAAGTGGCTTACAAATGATAAAAAATTACATCATATAAAATTCACACCCAATACCCACCCCCCCTTAAAAAGATATTAAATCAAACATTCAAATAAAACATCATATAAATAAAGAAGTAAAACGGCGAGAATTCCTGTAGGGAGGGCTGTGGAGGTGTCTTGAGGGTTTCCTGAGGCCGGGATGTCTAATCTGGAAAGGCCTGCCAGAAGAGATCCATTTTAACAGCCTTTTTGAAGCTGTTCAGAGTTGTAATCAAACGGATCTCGTCCGGCAGGCCGTTCCATAATCTGGGGGTGACAGCTGAAAATGCCCTCTAGGAGGCAGCAAGAGCCTAGATTTCAATGGCTGAAGCAAGTTCCTCCAAAAGGACCAAGCGCCCGGGGAGGATTATATGGGAGAAGACGGTCCCGGAGATAGTTTGGACCCAAGCCATTTAGGGCTTTAAAGGTGACAACCAACACCTTATACTGGGCCCGGAAACTAATGGGCAGCCAGTGGAGGGACCTTAAGACCGGAGTTATATGGTCCCTCCTAGATGTACCAGAAATGACTCTGGCTGCCATATTTTGTACTAGCTGGAGTTTCCGGACCAAGCACGAGGGTAGCCCTATGTAGAGCGCATTACAGAAATCTAGACAAGAGGTTACCAGAGCATGCACAACAGTCTCAAGATCCCTTACTTCCAGAAAAGGGCGCAGCTGGCGTATCAGCCGAAGCTGATAACAGGCGCTCCTGACTGTCGCATCATCAGGAGCGACGAGTCAAGGAGCACCCCCAGACTGCGAACACAGTCACTGTAGAAGAGTGTGACCCCATCCAGGACTGGAGGTTGCAACCCAAGTCTTGGTTTCAGGGCCGCTACCGTGAGCACCTCCGTCTTGTCCGGATTCAGCTTCAATCTATATTTCCTCATCCAGCCCATTACCACCCAAAGACATTCATTGAGAGAAGAGGCCGACGAACGAGACACAGCCATTGAAATCTAGGCTCTTGCCTGCCTCCTAGAGGGCATTTTCAGCTGTCAATTGGAATTCGAGGCCGATGAACAAGACACAGAGAAATAGATCTGGGTGTCATCAGCGTACTGATAACACCCAGCTCCATAACTCTGTATAATCTCACCCAGTGGCTTCATATAGATGTTGAACATCATCGGGGACAGAAAGGTGCCTTGAGGGACGCCAGAAGTAAGCTCCTTCTTACTGGAGCAACTGTTCCCGAGCAGCACCCTCTGGGACCTGTCCGAGAGGAAGGAATGGAACCACTGCAATGCAGTGCCTCCGATTCCTAACTCCCTCAGGCGATCCAAGAGGATACAGTGATCTATTGTATCAAAAGCCGCTGAGAGGTCTAAAAGCACCAACAGAGTCACACTACCCCTGTCGATGCTCAGATGCAGATCATCGGTCAAAGCAACCATGGCAGTCTCGACCCCAAAGCCTGTCCTGAAGCCAGTTTGAAATGGGTCTAGATAATCGGTTTCATACTACAACTGCTGGAGTGTGTGATAGGGCTGTGGCTCTCCCTACCTTTCCACAGTTGCCCACCCCAGATTTAGCCTAATCTGTTTTACAGAGTTGCTTTAAACCAAGGCTGGGTATCATGCAATCTGCCAGATGTGGTTGGACTACAACTTGTAGTAGTCACAACCATTATAGCCAATAGTGTAGAATGCTGGTCACTGCAGTCCAACATCCTCTGAAGGCTAAAATTTTATTTCCTTTCTCCCCACATAACTGTTGGGAAATATATAGAAGGAGATTATGGAAAAGAAAGAAAAAGAAGCACAAATTATTTAACAGATGGTACCCAAAAAAAGGGGGGGAAAGCAAACCATCAACAGAGCTTGGCTAAAATCCAATTTTTTTTCCTTCCCATGTGACAAACAGCAATTTTATTACTATAATCCAATAAAGCCAGTAATTAAAACAAAAACACCTGGTACAGCAAGAGAATAAGCCTTGCAGTGTGGCTGGTGCGGTATTAGCAAAGCAAATTCTTGGCGCTCCAAACACACTCCGTGCTATATTTATTTTCCAAGGGGAGAGAAGGGGAAAGAAAAAGGGGGAGAAAACAGGCAAAAAAAATATTGATTCAATGCCAATTTTTTTAGTTTATGCAGGCAGCTCCCATTTTATCTGGCAACCTTCATAAATGGAGAAAGGGGTCTTTTTTATTTATCATAACAAACCTCACATTCCACATTGTTGTTCCACCTTGTCCGCCATTGTCATGAAAAGCTCTGTTTTCCTGTTCAGCACTGTCTTTCAGCCTTCCCTAATCTGGTGGCCTCCAGATATGTCAGATTACAACTCCCAAAAGTCCCTGGACACCCATGGGAAAAGTGGCAAGAGTCCTCACTACTTAATGCCATATAGGTTTTTTCCTCCATCCAAAGCAGGGGTGTCATTAACTGGGAAGTGGCCACGCTGTCTAGGAATGATGGGAGTTGTAATCCAGCACATTGGGAGAGTGCCAGTCTGGGGAAGTCTGGTTTAGGGAATCTTCCTCAGAGCTTGGGAAAGGTCCTATGGAAAAGAGTTCACTATTCCCATACTCCCTTGGCCATCCATGCTGGGGATTATGGGAGTTATAGTCTCAAAAGTAACTTTGTGCTTTACATCTAGCCCACTCTGTGTTGCTGGCTGGAGGAGGTTTGCTTAGTTGGTGGATCTGGTCTGTCTGGACACCACAGGGACATGCATTTAGCACTGAGTTCCTCACTTTAAGAAGGATATAGACAAGTAGGAGCAAGTTCAGAGAAAGGCAACAAGGATAAGAAGTATAGAGAACAAAACATAGGAAGAATGGTTGTGGGAGCTGAAAGATTGAAGGGTGAAATTATTGCACTCTTGAAATACAATGGGCCCTTGGTATCCACTGGGATTTGGTTCCAGGATCTCCCATGATACCAAAATCTGTGGAGGTTCAAGTCTCATTAGGTCCAGTGGCATAGTAAAATAATGCCCCTTCTATAAAATGGCAAAATCAAGGTTTGCTTCTTGGAAGTTATATATTTCTTTGAACATTTTCAAGCCGTATATGGTGGAATCCATGCATAAAGAATCTGTGGATATGTAGGACTGACTGTATCTGTCACAGAGAGGAGGGTGTTCTAATGGTTGTAGGTTACAGGAGGGTAGATTTTAGATCAGGGGTAGGCAACCTTTCCCCTTTAAGGGCCGAGGGACTTCAGCTCCCAGAATCCCAGGAGCTATTGGCCAACATGGCTGAGGCTTCTGGGAGCTGAAGTCCCTCGGTCCTTAAAGGGGACAGGTTGCCTACCCCTGTTTTAGATTGAACATTGAAAAGAACCAGTGATGTATTCAAGTCTTTTACTCCAAATCTCAAGTCAAGTCTCAAGTCTCTACCTTCAAGTCTCAAGTCGACTTTCAAGTCCTTGCAAGATACATTCAAGCTGTGTCTCAAGTCTGGTTGCCAAGTTTAATAGACAAAAAAAGGAGTCAATCTCCTGGAGGGGAATAGTAAGCATGTTAAGCAACAGACTTGAGGTGGGAGTTGAGATCTGCTTGGCAGCTTGTTCCCACTGCCCATCAGAGTGTTACCCATAGTGCTGCTGATATTAAAATTATAAACTCCATGAATGACCTCCAGATGAACTCTGGCAGTGGACATAGAGGCAAACATCCTCCACGCCCAAGGCATGGGCCAACCACCCTTAATTCTCAATGTATACATAGCCCCCAGATAGTCTAGGAGAGTTGCAGATGGGATTATCTGATGGAATCATCCAAACCATCAGAAGGTGTAATGTTTGTATTGCGCCAACCGATCACACCCCCCCCCCAGGATATTGGCCCTTCGGATTAAGACTAGCAGACACA
Source organism: Phrynosoma blainvillii (assembly GCA_026167975.1). Lineage (NCBI taxonomy): Eukaryota > Metazoa > Chordata > Lepidosauria > Squamata > Phrynosomatidae > Phrynosoma > Phrynosoma blainvillii. Next base: position 448,930,867 of record JANUYF010000001.1, on the reverse strand, counting down.
ATATAACCCTATACAGCCGGGTGTCATCTTTGCAATTATCACCTTTCGCCTCAGGCCCAGTTTGGCCCTATAAAAACCCCAGATTTTGGCCAGTCAGTGTGCTGTCTTCCTGGTCTAAACGACTCCACGTCACTCTGACCTCTGAAGCTAGTCGCCGGCATTTCTGCTCAAACCCACACTGCGGAGCAGACTTGTCCCACATTCCCGCATCCCATTTGCTCCCTGGAGGGAGTCTACATTCTGGTAAGCATCTCCATTAGTAACGCCTGAAATCTGTTCCCACTTTCCAACCCTAATTTTCCTGAGTCCTGAGTGTGTGTGTGAGTGTATGCGCAGCGAATGTGTTTCCCCTGTTTCAATCAATTAGACATCTAGTTATTAATATCCGTCTCAGCTGTACTTATTGGGACACCCTGGTCTCTTGGTATAAATATCGGGAGGGCGATTTCGTTGGGCTCTTGTAGCCAGCCTCCTCTTGCAATATTTGAAAATTCCCCTATACGGACCCTTGGCTACAAGAGGAGCCTTCTAAAGCTTTTAAAAGTTTTAGAAAGATCCTTCCACCTCAAGCCCATTGCTTCATGCATTTGCTGTTCTCCTCCAAGAAACAAGCCCCATGCTCTGAGAGCAGAGACTTTATCACACTGCTAAAAAATCCCGTCTTACCTCTCCTGAACTGAAGTCTAATTTGAGATGCAGCCGGGTCCTATCGCATGTAATTTGCTGCTGAATCCGCCAGCTAAATACAGCCTGGCTGCATCCCAGGTCCCAGGTACGCTCAGCAAGCCACTTTTCAAAGTCGGAAAGCTCCCGATTTTGAAAAGCAGCTTGCTGAGTGTGCCTGGGACCCGGGATGCAGCTGGGCTGTATTCGGCAGCAAATTACATGTGATAGGACCCAGCTGCATCCCGAATTAGACCAGTTTGGGAGAGGTAAGTTGTTGATGAACTACTTATTAATGTCTATCTTCATTGCATTTACTTCCCATGATTTGAGCTAACTGAGGTGTTTTACCCTCAATCCCCTGATGGCTAATTTGTGACATTTCTCATTTCCATCTACAAAACACCTCCATCACTGCTGACCTATCCAGGCAGGCAACCACATTCATTTAATCTTTATTAAGACACGGGTGACTGATATGTACTTGGAACATTCGTTGTTTAACCTGCGTTGACAGTCACTGACAACAAAGTTTTTAATTTGCAAACCAGCAGGCAAAGGGGATAAAGAATTACAGCTAAAGATGATGATGATGATCAAGATCAGCGACAGGCAACCTTTTTCGGACCTGGGCCGGCCTTCCGTCGCCCAGGTCCCGGCTGGGCCGAGGGGGGGCGAGTGGCGGCCCCCGGGCCATAGGTTGCCGGTCCCTGATCAAGATGATCACAATGATGGTTAAAATATTTAAGGTCCATGGCAAGGTTCCAGACTGGATCTTGAATAAGGAGACAATATAAAGCTGCAAGGATATAGTGGAAAAGTTCTGTTTCATTACTTAAACATTGTCTTTAGGCATGTATTTCTTTTTAATCCCATTTCTGTTGATTTTGGATTTAGCTAGGATGGTCATAGATCTGTAAAATCTGTAACAGAAATGTCTCAAGGGATATTTTGCAGCAACCATTTAGCAGGCCTTCCTTCAACACAGAGCCAGCATGGTATAAGGCAGGGACCGGCAACCTACGGCCCAGGGGCCGGTTAAGGCCCCGGGCCCCGTACTTAGCGGCCCAGGCCGGAGGTTGCCGCCGTTGCTGTCGCCGCGCGCCGCCGCGCACCGCTGCTACCGCTGCTACCGCAGCGTGTTTTCGGCCGCGCTCCCGGCGATCGCCATTTTGGAAGTCAAAATAGCGGTCGCGGTGCGTTTGCGCATGCGCAATACTCTTGTGCATGCGCAAACGTGTCGCGACCGCCATTTTGACTTCCAAAATGGCGGCCATGACATGCGCCGTGGCGGCTGGAGCCCCGCGCGCTACGGCGGCGGCCGCGGTAGCGCACGCGGCAGCCACACGCGTGCAGGGCTCTCGTGCGGAGGAGGGTGCACGCGCGTGCATGAGCGCACGCACCACCACTCCCCCCCCCCCCAGCCCAGCCGGGACCTGGGTGACGGAAGACCGGCCCAGGTCCGAAAAAGGTTGTCTGTCGCTGGTATAAGGGTTCAAGCATTGGGCTCTGCCCTGGAGACCAGGGTTCAAATCCCCACTCAGACATGGTAACTCACTAATTCTCTCATCCTCAGATGAGACTTTGATTTGTTGAAGACCTAATTACTAGATTGTTATATGATACCCAATTCTTCTCTGCTATTGTCTCTCTGTTGTGAAATGCCTCATGAATTGAGGTCCACATTGGTAATCCTGGGCACAATCTTGCTTTGTATTTATGCCATACTCTCATAAGGGACTTTCTAACAAAATTATTTGCAAAATCTTTCTGTATTTTCTGTTTCCCATAAAATAGATAAGCATGCCAGCCAAATCTTTGATCTACTACCCCTTCTAGGCAAAGCAACCTCCTATCTTTTAATAACAACCACTTCATAAGCCATTCCAAACAATTGGCCTCATAATAGATCTGCAAATTTGGTAAAGCGAGACCTCCTCTCGCTCTCACATCTTGCATTAGTTTAAATCTAACTTCTTCCACTCCATATAAATTTAGAAATTTTTTTGTTCCACATATTGAACAGTTTATTGTTAGTAATAATATGAATATTTTGGACAAAGACATAATTTTTGGCAATATTTTCATCTTTATCACCGAGATTTTCCCAAGCCAACAAAGATTTAACTTACTCCATATCTTCAGATCTCTCTTTACCTCATTCGACAGCTTCTCATAGTTGTTTCTGAACAGATCTACATTTTTCGCTGTTAGCACAATGCCTAGATACTTGACTTTTTTACAAATTTTATAGCCTGAGACCTCCATTATATTTTGTTTTTCCTTATTTGATAAGTTCATTGTCAATACCGCTGTCTTGTCTTTATTTAGCCCTGAAACTTGGCTGAATTTCTCTAATTCATTCAACATTTGTTTTAAACTGTCTTCAGGTTCTGACAAGGTAACTAACAGATCATCGGCATAAGCTTTCATCTTGAATTCAAAACCTTTACATTTAACTCCTTTTATTCCTTTGTTTTCCATTATACTATTCATAAGCACTTCCATAACTATTAAAAATAAAAGGGGAGACAAAGGACAACCTTGCCTCGTCCCATTTTGAATTTCTATCTTCTTTGTTTTTTCCCCATTAAGTAGCACCCATGCCTCTTGTCTAAAGTAAATTGCCTCTACCCATTTGATAAAATTAGTGCCTATATTTATCTTTTCCAAAACTTGAAATAAAAATTGCCAGCTAATCTTATCGAATGCTTTTTCGAAGTCAATGAAGAACATAGCCAACTTCTTGTCAATTTTCCGTTCATGCAATTCAATCACATCTAACACAAATCTTAAGTTTCTTTTATCCACCTTGAAGGCAAGAATCCATTTTGATCTTTACCAATCCAATCCTTTTAAGATTTTTTTCAGCCTTTCCACCAATATCACTGCAAAGATCTTATAATCGCAGTTTAGCAGCGAGATTAGTCTGTATTTTTCTATGTTCTGACAGTCTTTGCCTTCTTTCAGTATTAGTGCGAAATTGCACTAAAGGTTTGCGTTTTTAACTGATTTTAATTTTATAATTTTTTATTATTTTAAGTGCTTTTTAAATTTCGTATCCTGTTAATTTTTAACAATGCTGTTCTAAGTGTTGCAAGCCACTTTAAGTCCCATACAGAGGAAAAGGTGGGATATCATGATGTCTTTAGACCTTGTGTCTGTTTGGTATGATTTGTTCAGCGTTCCAGAAGATCACCATCAAGAAGCATGGCCATGCAAGCTAGGGGATTCTGGGAGTTATAGTTCAAAAAGGAAACCTTTCCCACGCTTCAGCATAAGATGGAAGCACTTCTGCCATCCAAAAGGGTAAACCTCCCCAGCTGTATCTTTTTATCATAAGATCTCATTTCCATCTTTTATCTCCAGAAAGAAACTTGGTTCCCCAGACAGCTCCAGCACCTGTTAAGTATCTTGAGGGCAGATAGCTGCTAATCTGCACATTCTCCTAAATTGTTGCCTTGAAGCTTAATCACATTATTCTTCCAGGAGTCCATTTGCTGCCTATCTGGTTACAGTAAAGATGAAACCACCCCTCCTGGGGACATTGGCTCTGCCTGTACTTTGTCTATCTGGGTTGCAAACATTTGATTGTAAAACAGGCACTCATGCCTTTCAGAAATTTATCAGCCCCCTGCTAATAATTAAGGGGCCAACAGCACAGTCAATCATTCCCAGGAATGTTGTGAAATTGAAGGCTGAACAAACAAGAGGAGCATATATATCTGTAAAAAGTAACCTTATGCATGAAGGACAGGGATTAACAGAATGTGGCCCTCCAAATGCTGCTTTAGTAAAACATCTGGAGGGCCACAGGTTGCCTATCAGTATACAGAAGAAGCACACTGTTGCTTTTAATTTCCATCATTTTGGCTTTGACTTATCACTATAAATCCTAGTAGTCAAATCCCACGATTTAACTATAAATCCTGGGTTTTTGTGGATTTTTCAGGCTGTGAGGCCATGTGAGGCATCTGTGGCTGGCATCTTCAGAGAATGGTGGTATGGAGGTGTGTGGGGTATATATATTGTGTGACCCTTGGTTGAGTATATATACTGCCCACACACAGTATATATACCCCATACCCCTCCATGCCACCATTCTCTGAAGATGCCAGTCACAGATACAAGCAAAACATCAGGAATATATTCTTCTAGAACATGGCCTCATAGCCCGAAAAGCCCACAAAAACCTATGGATGCAAGCCGAGAAAGCCTTCGACTTCACATATAAATCCTGGGATTTGTAGTTTCACAAGGTCTTTAGCCTTCTCTGACAAAGAAGACTGGTGCCTCACAAAACTACAAATCTAAGGATTCTGTAGGATAGCACCATGGCAGTTAAAGTGGGGTCAAACTGCACTATTTATACAATGTAGATGCACCCCACAGGTGGTCCTATGAATGAGAGACCTGCAATTATTATTATTTATTATATTTATTTGTACCCTGCTTCTTCCCCAAAATTGGGATTCAAAGCAGCTTACAGTCTAAAAACACAGTAGAATTAAAAACTTACAAAAATGACAGTTAAAAAGGAACTAAACTACTACAATATCAAAAGAGATCATTTGTTTTAAAATACAATACAATTTAAAAAGATGAAAGCACTTAAAAACCATAGACACCTTGTTGTTAATAGATCTACTCAGGTCTTGCAAATTCAGGGAAGCTGTGGCTTCCTCTATTGACTCTTCTTTTCCTATTGCTTTCCACTTTAATGAGGCATCACCATCTTTTCCAACTAGTCATGTCATCTCATGATGTGTTCAAAATAGAATAGCCTTGGTTTAGTCTCTTTGGCTTCTAGTGAGAATTGAGGCTTGATACGATCTCAGACCCATTTATTTGTCTTTTTGGGAGTCCATACTATCTGGAGAACTCTTCTCCAGCACCACATTTCAAATGCATTGTTTTTCTTCACCACTGTGAAGCCGTACTTCAAAATCAGAAATACTATGGCATGGATGATTCCATTTAATGATAAAAGTCACTATTCGTAGATATTACTTCTAGGATGTATATGACTATTCTGGCGGAGGAGGATAGGAACTGTAATTCAAAATACAGAGGAGAACTCAGGGCTATGGAAGACTGGTATACAGTCAGCCCTCCATATCCATGGATTCTTTATCCATGGATTCAAGCATCCACAGCTTTAAAATGTTTTTTTAAGTATAAATTCCAAATATCAAACCTTGATTTTGCCATTTTATATAAGTGATACCATTTTACAATGCCATTGTATTTAATGGGACTTGAACATCCACGGATTTTGGTTCCCTAGAACCAAACCCCAGGAGATACCAAGGGCCCCACTGTATATGACCTTTTTGATGAAACAGAAAACCTTCACCTGGTAGTTATCTAAGCAGTTTTGGCAAGCACAGAATCATAAAATCATAGAGTTAGAATGAGCTGCTCCATGGGCCATGGAGTCCAGCCTCCTGCTCCAGGCAACATCTGCAACTAAAGCATCTCCAGCAAGTATTATTTATGTACAGTGGGCCCTCCAAATTCACTGGGGTTAGGGGCAAAAGACCCCCATGAATGAGGAAAAACTGCAAAAAAATTATTTTTTTAACCTGAGAGAACACCTCTCTAGGTCCTCCAGTGTAACTCTATGGTCAACATCTGCCAGAGGTTGATCACAGAATCATGCTGGGGAACCTACAAATGCCTAGAGAAGTGTTTTATCAAGGAACTTGTAGGCTCTCCAGCACAACTCTATGGTCAACTTCTGGAAGAGTTGCGTTGGAGGACTTAGAGATTTCTAGAGAGAACATATTAATCAAAACAACAAATAGTTAAATCCGCAAAAGTCAAAGCTGCAAATGTGGAGGGCCAACTGTATTTTATTTCAAGGGACGTTATCACACCAGCGGCAAGAAAATCGGCAAGGAATCAATCCAGAGCCATACCAGAATGATTCTGGTCGCTCAGGCCGTAATTCCTCTTTGAAAGAGGAATTCAAAAGAGCTGGAATGATGCAGCAATGGCGCAGGGATGATGCAGGGATGGGCGGGGTTTGCCGCGACGTCGTCTGATCACGGAGGCAAAGGAACCGGAATGATGCAGCGATGGCGAAGGGATGGGGCTGCTTTAGACCCCGTGTGATAACATCCAAGGATATATATCCTGCCTTTCTCTCACAATGGGATTCAAGGTAGCTTTCTAACCTTTTTTTGAAGATGTCCAGAGAAGGAGACCCCACCACCTCTCTAGGCTGTTGGGTCCATTGCTGAACCAATCTTACAGCCAAGAAAATACTTCTCATGTTCAATCGAAATCTCCTTTCCTATAATCTAAAACCATTAGACCTGGTTCTAGCCTTTGGAGCAGCAGGGAACAAATCTGCCCCTTCTTCTCTGTGACAGCCCTTGAGGTATTTAAAGAGGGCACCCCTGTCACCCTAAACTTCAGTTTTGTCTTCACCAACCTGAACAAGCCCAGCTCCTTCAACCTCTCCTCATATATTTTGTTCTCCATATCTCGTATCATCCTTGTTGCCCTTTCTGAACCCACTCCAGTTTAACTATCTAGTCTTCACCTCCAAAAGATCATCACAGCATTTATTCAGCAACCTTACTGTTCCTTCATTGGCTTCTCCCTTATCATAGAATCATAGAGTTGGAAGAGATCCCAAGGGCCATCCAGTCCAACCCCCCCTGCCATGCAGGAACTCAAAATCAAAGTATCTCCGACAGATGGCTATCCAACCTCTGTTTAAAGTCCTCCAAAGAAGGAGATTCCACCAAAATCTCCGAGGGAGTGTGTTCCATTTTCGAACAGCTCACACTGTCAGGAAGTTCCTCCTAATGTTGAGGTGAAATCTCATATCACCCATCAGTATTCTCAACAACAACAAAAAGACGGAAAGGCCCAGATTGCAAATTAGTTTTAATTAGCCCATGGCACCTGCCTTTGGACCATGCCAAGAAACAGAATAATCCATCCATACGTTGCTGAGGTCACTGAAAGAGAAAACATGGAATTCTATTTTGAAGCCCTTTAAAGCCAATTTTGCTTAGAGCGGTGTATTTTGCATGCCAAAATATGGTTAACACTTTAATGCTAATATCAAGCCAGACGTGGTGATGCTTTCTGTATGAGATGGCATCTTTCGTCTTCCTCTCCTCATCATGGCTTATCAATATGCAAATCAGGTTTGTCTACCCTGACGTCTATTCCCAACGCGGGGCTTAAATGAATTTGATTAATGGGATTTACACTCCACTGCGATGTCTGTAGGGCTGCACCTGGCTTGATAAGGGAATCATGTTGTGTGGGTCGGAGCAGGGATAGCCTTTATTTTTCCTTTATTTTTTTCAAAAAAGGAAAAACATCCAAAACAAACATACAAAAACAATACAGTAACAATACCCAACTATAAACATATACCTAAAATTACATCTATACATATACATTCTCCTTCTGTTTTTTTCTATATATATTTTTTTATACTTCAGATTTTTCTATCTATCAAATTTGGCTCCATGTGTTGTTTCTCCCTAATACGTATGCATTCATAAGTTTTAAATTATAAAACTTCCAAAGTTCAAAATTGTAAATATCAAAACTTCATATCCTCATTCCGAACCATCCGTGAAACTTGCAACCCACCGTTGTTTTATATATATACTATCAAATGGGTCCTATTCTTTCTTAAATTTATTCAGTGGTCTCCTTCTTAACAGGTAAATCAGTTTGTCAATTTCCATATATTCATATAATTATTCATATAATTCATATAATTTCCTTACCCAGTCATTAATATCTGGACATTCTTTCTGTTTCCACTTCGAAGCATATAACACTCTAGCCGTGGTTGTCATATAAAATAACAATTTCCCATGATTTTTCTCTAAATTTACATTTGTCATAAATACATTTTCAGATCTGATTGTTTATTCATTTTTAAAATTTCCTTCACATAACTATGAATCATATTCCAATATTTCTTTGCTTTTTCACATAAGCAACCAAGAGTGAGAGATCAGGGATGGTCTTTATAAAGAACCTTATTGTGAGCACAGAGACAGAATCTGCTCTGCATTCTAGTCTAAACTCAAAATACATTTTCTAATGTGCTGAACCTATTTTGTGGGTGCATTTGTTATTATGCATCCTCACATCAGCTCCACTTTATGGAGTAGCAGGGTTTTATTGGTAAAATGTATTGATAAAATCAGAGCAGGTTTGCCATTGCCTTCTTCTGAGCCTGAGGGAATGTGACTTAGGGGGGAAACAGATGGGCGGCACGGGGCCGCCCCGGGAAACTGCGGATCGGGGCCAAGGTATCCGCACTCCTCGGCCCCAATGTGCCACGTCTCAGGCCCAGGAAGACGCCGAAGGTGTGCTGCAAAAGGCCTCCGGCGCACCTTCAGCGCCTCTTCCGCTGCAGCGTGTGCGGACGCTGCAGCGAAAGTGCATCGTCGGAGCGCCGGCCATGCGCAGGGCCGGCCGCTCTGATGACGTTTTCAGGAAGGGGTTGGGGTGCCTAGCGTGAGGCTGCCCCTCCCCTTCCTGGCCTCGAAAACGGCGCTTTGCGCCTTCTGCTTAGGCCCTTACTCAAGGTTACCCAGTGGATTTTGTGGCCAAGTGAGAAATCAGATCATAGTCATAGTACAACACTCAAACCTAAGTTCTCCTACAGAAGCAATTGGGCATTTTCATCTCTTTAAGAGCTGCTATGTTCAGTCCAAGATTGTAGAAGCAGAGTTGTACATGTGACTCCATGATACATGGAGGGGCTTGCACATATTTTTGTGCCTGATGCACATGAAATGTACATACCTGTGCATTACATGTGGGTATGCATTTTGCATACAGATGAGCATACCCATTTCTTTGTGCATTACGGTAAGTTGCACAACTCCACAAATCACTAATAAGATGGTGTTGTATTAGTAGATCACTAATACGATGGTGGTGCTGATCAAGGTATGCTCCATCTCCTTGATGTGACATCTTGGCTTCAGTCTACGTAGCAGAGAAAATTTTGAAAGCAAACAGTAAAACAAGCAACTGTTCGAAATTATGGTTTTGGTTATTTGTGGTTAAATCAATTTAGCAACAGTAGCAGCAACACAGCAAGCAGGTATTTGGTAAAACAACTAGATCTGAGCTTCTGGTAAATAAACAGGATACATAGGTAGATAAAAAGAAACTTACTTTATTGTTACATCTAGGTTTTACAAAAATAACTAATCAGTAGAGAAAACTATACTTTGGTACAGAGGTCCCTAAATAGCTGACCTCCATGTGTGCAAGTAAGAGGAAAAACATCTTTAGGAGCAAAGCCTGGTTTCTGTGTCCATGCTTGGTAAGAGCAGAGAGGAAAGTGTGCTAGCAAACAAAGAATCATAAAACTTTACTACCCTCAGGAAAAGGAGGGGTATGGAAAGTGACCTCTTCACAAGCAACACTGACCAAATGACCTTAGAGATATACATCAGTGTTCCTGTGCAGAGCACCCCCTTCTCAAGGAAAACATAGAACTACACACAAGCATTGATGCTAATCCTCCAACAGCAACAATGCCTTAAGAATAATATTTAAAACTAGGCACACTTAAATTGGATTTTCCTCATAATTAAAAACACATCCAGCCCCGAACCAGGCTAGGTATTGGGTGAAATCAATACAGGAAAGGCCATTCTGTCGGCCTCTGATCAGGTTGTTTCCATTTAATTTCCTCTTCACTGGCAGATGATGTGCATCTGTCATGGAGGTCTGATGAATATTTGGCATAGGTCACGTTAAGAAATTCTGACGCTCAAAGCCCAGGAGATATAAAGTATAATTAAACAATAATTTCCTTACATCAGAACTGGTGGCTAGACTGCTTCCTAAGCAGTGGTGTGTGCAACTGTGACAGATCCTTAAAAGCAAGGATTTTTTTTAAAGAGCAAAGTTTGCCCAAATTTGATAAATCAACACCTTTTAAACCAGAGCTTAGTAGTAACCAGTTACAGATAACTGATTGCTTGTGGCTAGTTCTTTTTTGCAGTAACTAAGGCAGGGGTAGGCAACCTTTCTGAGCCGGGGGCCGGGTTGCTGTCCCTCAGACAATTGGGGGCCGAAGCACAATAAATAAATAAATAAATAAATAATTTTTTTTAAAAAAAATATTAAAAAATTAAAAAATGCATGCACACTCTCTCAGCCCCAGAAAAGCCATAGCAAAACCCCTGTGGAGATTTTGCCAAGAAAACCCCAAGAACAAGTAATAACAACAATAATCAATATCATCATGGCGGGCGGCGGTGGCGGCGGCGGCGGCGGCGGCGGCAGGACTGGACTGGGGCCGGTCCAAAGGCTTCGGGGGGCTGCATCTGGCCCCCGGGCCTTAGGTTGCCTACCCCTGAACTAAGGTATAACTGAATTGTATTACAGTTACTAGTCAATAAGGCATAACATCACTTCTTTTGCTGTGTGACAGTTATTTTATACCTATCAGACAAGCATTTTTGTCCCAATGTGCCAGGGACTGGTACCATATTTGTGCCACATTATCATAGTAATCACATAATTTCCTGGACATTTGCTGTGGACCAACAACTAATGGATCTTGGACTGGCATTACTCTGTGGATCACCACTTTCATACAATCCAGCATTTCATAGATGAAAACTGGGACATGTGTGTGGCTAACCAACATCAGAATGCCATCAAGATGGCAAAGATTTTGAATGAGGAAGAACCCACAAGCTAGGAGAGGTTGCAGCAGTTTGCTTTTGCTTAAGCCTACTGGAAAGGGCAAGATTTCACCCCCTCCTCTCTTCTCCCTTCACTGAGTTAACAAAAGTCCAAAACACACTGCACAAATAATCCAGTTTGAGACCGCTTTAACTGCTCTGGCTCAATGCTAGGGAATTCTGGGAACTGTAGTTTATTGTGGCACCAGAGCTATCTGACAGAGAAGGCTAAATGTCTCACAAAACTACATTGTCAAACAAAAACCCATCAGTGATACCATCAGTGATACCTTTGGGCAACCAAAATGCACAATATACTTGTTGCAAGCTTTCGAAACTCCCAGGCTTCTTCATCAGGCCAGATGTTACAAACCAAACAGAAGAAATACAATTGGAGATGTTAGCCAGATGTCTACATGTTGTTTCAGTCTTTAGATAGATGGTGAGGAGGATATCTAGAGGGTGTTTTGGACTTGAGTGAAAACTCCTTGTCACCTTTGATGTCAGCCTGCAACAACTGAAATAAGCTGAGAGCAAAGGGGAAAAGTAGGATGAGAGAAACTGGGATATTTTAAGAGCAGCTGGAAAAGTGGGATGACAAAGGATTAGTCAGGACTGTCCCTACCAAATCGGGAGAGTTAGAGGATATGCACTTTGAGCAATATGTCTTTAGGCCATATGGAACAACTTATAGTATACAGAGATTTCTTAAAAATAACTGAAAGTAACAATTCTAGTTACTTATCAGAAATGGAAAAACAAAACCATACAATCAGAGTTGGAAGAGACCTCAGGGGCCATCCAGTCCAACCCCTTGCCATGCAGGAACTCACAATCAAAGCACCCCTTGTGACAGATGGCCATGCAGCCTTTGTTTAAAAACCTCCAAAGAAGGAGACTCCACCCCACTCCAAGCTCTTACCATAAATAAGTTCTTCCTAATGTTGAGGTGGAGTCTCTTTTCCTGTAATTTGAATCCCTTGCTCTGGATCCTATTCTCTGGAGCAGCAGAAAACAAGCTTGCTCCAACCTCAATATGACACCCCTTCAAATATTTAAACAAGGCTCTCATATCACCTCTTAATCTTCTCTTCTCCAGGCTAAACGTACCCCATTCCCTAAGTCGCCCTTCATGGGGCATGGTTTCCAGACCATTTTAAAAGGATGCAGACAAACATCATAACCTGTTTCTGCCATAATATCTGTCTTGAACTGTGGTGCCCAAACTAGACACAGTATTCCAGGTGAGATCTAACCAAAACCCAATAGCATGGTACTATTACTTCCCTCAGTCTAACCACTATACTGCTGTTGATGTAGTCCATAATTGCATTGGGGTTTTTTGCCACTGTATCATACTTTTGGCTCATGTTTACCTTATGGTCTACTAAAACCCCTAGATCGTTTTCACATGTACTGTTGTCAAGCCAGGTATCCCTCATCATATATCTGTGCATTTCATTATTATTTTTCTGCCTAAGTGTAATTAGTACTTTACATTTCTCCCTGCTGAAATTTATTTTGTTAGTTTTGACCCAGCTCTCCAAATGGTTAAGGTCATTTTGAATCCTGATTTTGTCTCTGAGGTATTATCAGTACACTCTTCAATTGAAGAGACAAAAAAAGGGAGGACTCACATTCAGTTCAGTAGTTTGATTCTACAGAAGGCCTGAGGCAGAAAACCCAATTGGCACCTGATCACCACACCATGTTGATTGATAAGAATTTGATAATCACTTGAAGAATTGATGATCATCAACCAGTCTTCAGAGGTTCTCCAAAACCTGTTGCTTGAGGTCCCACTTCACCTGCCCTCTTGGTAGATTTAGACTAGACTCTGTTTTTCATGTGTGCCTATTTTAGGCAAACTACACTTTTGTTTTGTGCATAACTTCTTAAATGTTTTCGCTGATTCTTTACGTGTATTCTTAGCAGCAAATTGAAGTAATAAATAAGGCAACATGTGAGGGCAAAGCCTTAACAAGTCACTGCATATGGTTTCTCAAATTCTTCATATGGCTCACGAGGGATTTTTTCATTCTGACAAGTTACTGCTCTGACCGAAGCATCAGGCCTTTGGGAAAGACAAAACTTTTATTTAATGCAAGTGTGCTAAATTCTTTATTTTAGAATAAAAAAAGCTAGTGATGCTGTCGGTCAGTAATTTGCCTTCCTCAAGTATGGACTATAACGGCCCCAAGGGAAATCTTCATGGGGTCAACAGGTCTTGAGAAATCTCTCAGGGCCAATAGGTGAAGACAGCCAAACACATTCCTTGAGCCACACACAAGCGATTCTTTCATTCTGCAGATCATTTGAGAGATCCAGGCAGCCACCAGCAGGGCAAGGGACTCCATAAGGAAAAGCAGAGTGGCTGTCTCAGGCAGCAGATTTGAGAGGGTCATGAGAGGCCAGCAAATGATTAGTTAGCTACTTTATTGTGGTTATATATTTTTCCCCAATTTGCTAATTCCAACAGCCATTAGTACTGTACAGATCAAGGTGACTACTCCTAAGTACCTATTACTGCAAAAATCCTATGATAAGACAATCATTTTTCCAAATGTCCCATTTGGGATTGTCATATCATAGGGGTTTTTGCAGTAATAGGGGGGAAGCAGACGGGCGGCACGGGGCCGCCCCGGGAAGCTGCAGATCGGGGCTGAGGCATCTGCATTCCTCGGCCCCGATCCGCAGCGTCCCTGCTCCAGGAAGGAGCGCTAAAATAGTGCTCTTTCCGCAAGATGCCGAAGGTGCGCCGCAAAAGGCGTCTGGCGCACCTTCGCCGCCTCTTCCACTGCAGCACTTAGAATACAGAGGTTTAAAAAAAAAAAAAACAGATGAGGAAGTGGAAAGAAACCAGAAAGAAAACCTGGGAGACTGAGATTCAACTCCAGGAGAAAAAAAAATGGAAACAGATGGAAAAGTCAGGAAGGGAGAGGATTAAACACACACATAGCTAATATCACAGACAGCCCACATCACAGACAGATACTCCCACAAACCAATTGAAATGAAACAGCATTATGAGCCACATTACTGAGGCCTTTAAAATGATCAGGAGGGATATACAGCAGCATTTGGAAGGGAACCAACAAGAAATGGCAAGAAACCAGTGGCTGTTGATTGCTTCCATGTCACAGAATCATAGAATGATAGAGTTGGAAGAGACCTCAAGGGCCATCCAGTCTAAGTCCCTAACATGCAGGAATACGCAATCAAAGCACCATCAACAGATGGCCATCCAGCCTCTGTTTGAAAACCTGCAAAGGAGGAGACTCCACCAAACTCAGAGGCACCGTGTACCACTGTCAAATAGCTATTACTGTCAGGATGTTCTTCCTAATGCTTAACGTGGAATATCTGTTCCTGAAGTTTGAACCCATTGCTCTGGGTCCTATTGTCTGGAGCTACAGAAAACAAATTTGCTCCATCTTCAGTATGGCATCGCTTAAAATCTTCAAACAGGGCTATCATATCACCTCTTAACCTTCCCAAGCGGCATGATGACACAACTTTGGTTTTCAGACTGAACCTTAAAGGAGTATCCAAAGTTCTGAACATTATCTCCCAAATAACATCAGCATGTTGTATAACTTTTCTGAACCCACAGCTCCTTTAAAGTTTTCACTTAACCTGCAGCAGATTTACTATCCAACTGACCTGGGAGCTAGCAGCTGTCATTTGAAAGAAGCAACATTAAGCATTAGGGAATGGTGGGGAAGAAATCTCTACAAAAACACTGATAAGAAGAGCCCTCAGGTTCTCCAGACAGTAACACCTACTTAGCTGTTTCAGTTTCTCAGACACCATTGGTTAGTCATTGTAAGGAAAAGGAACACAACATTAGATTAGCCTCTGTCTGATCCCTTGCAGAACAGAAAATTTACTTCTCAGGGATTTCTGTTTTAGGAGTGCAAAAGGATTTTGTATCACCTTTGACTGGGTGAAAGAAGTTGTAGTATAAGCTTTCGTACACTGGGTTTACTTACTCTGATACATGGAGTGGGGAAGTAGACTGGAAGTCTACAAAAGCCTGTGCTACAATGTCTTTCACACAGTTAGAGCCTTATCGCATTAAAAATGAATGGAGAGAAATGTGTCCCCAAACAACAGTGCTTAGCAAACAACATTTCACACCTGGGGACTTGTACTATAGAGAGCTCATTTACAGGTTTCCCCCATCAATGAAAAGGGACACCCTAATTAAGGTTGGGGGACGCAGCGGCTATGGGCTGGAGGAGTCATTGTGCAATAAGTCTTGCCAAAGCCACTTTTTTTCTGGGTGTAATAGTGTTTAAAAGCCACGTGTAGTAATCTCCATATACCAGTCTAGGGATATTATCATATGGGGAGTCGTGGGGAAAAAGTGGAAATAAACGGGACGAGCGGAAGACTTTCATTTATGGGATTTGTCCCGTTCCGCCTCGTCTGATAACTAAATTCGAATTTAAAAGGGGGTTAATTCGAACAAAAACTGATCTTTTCAAATCCTCAAAAATCCCGAAAATGAAAAGATCAGGTTTTCGTTCGAATTAACCCCCTTTTAAATTCGAATGTAGTTATCAAACGAGGCGGAACGGGACAAATCCCGTAAATTAAAGACTTCCGCTCGTCCCCTTTATTTCCACTTTCTCCCCGCGACTCCCCGTGTGATAACGTCGTATGATACCAACAGGATTCCATAAAAGAATCCGTTCCCCCAAACTCCAGATGGTTCTTCCATCTTCTTTATCCCAGATTTCCTGTTCTGTTCTTGCAGCAAGTTGTTTCTTGCAACAATTCAGACCAAATGCAGTTTTGATCTCTGTGTGCCCCAGATCAGACGTTTCCACTTTCAAATGCAAACTCTTTCTCTCTGTGTGTGCTCGGAGAGTGGAGTATTTCTACCAGGCCGTCTTTTCTGAACATGTCCAATTAAACCAACCAAACTCCTCCTTGACAGGGTTAAGTTTCCCCAGATGGCAGAGCTATCATTAATTCATGGCATGTTGAGATCAGACTGTTCAGCTGATAGCTATCTCACCTGCGAGTCATGTTAACTTTTCTGTGCTAATACAGGTATTTTTAAATATGCAATTGCTTCTCATCTGAATAGGTTGTTCTCTGGAAGGAAGTAGCACAGTGGGGCAGGGAGAAGGGAAAACATATTGATAGAGGGGATGGTGGGGAAAGCATACTCAGAGCAAGAATAGAGCAAAAGTGTTTGACTATAGCTCAAGAGCTAAGAGTTTGGACTTAGGTTGTTATTGACCAACTCATCAAAAAGATAAAATTAATAAGCCAGGTTTACAGATCAGTTGTAACAGTATACTAATAGAATTGAGAGACCTAGCAGTGTTAGTCTGGAATATCAGTATGCAAAGGGAACTTGTAGCATCTTTGAGACTAACTGAGCGAAATAAGTTGTAGCATAAACTTTTGTAGACTAGGGGCCTTTGCAGACTGCCAGAAATAGTGCAAATTGAGTCCACTTTAAGGGTTAGGGATAGTGCTAGGGAATCATGGGAATTGTTTGTTTGTTTTTTCTGAGACATTGAGCCTTCTCGGTCAGAGAGCTCTGGTGCCACAATAAAATACAGTTCCCATGATTCCCTAACCCTAACCCTAACCCTTAATGTGGACTCAATTTGCAGTATTTCTGGGAGTCTGCGAAGGCCCCAAGTCTAGAACATGCATCTAAGGAAGCAGACCATGTCCACAAAAGCTAATGCTATAACGTCTTTTGCTCAACTGTTCATTTATTTCATTTCATTTCATTTCATTTCTATGTTGCGTTCCTCCCAGAAAGGGAACCAAGGCGGTAGACAAATAAAACAATTTTAAAACTTTGCAATAAAAGTTTAAAAGAGAATTAAAATCTACAGTATAAAATGACACATAAACATACAAAAGTTAAAAACATAACTAAACACACACACCCAGTAAAAAAGCCTCCCTGACATGATTATATATTGAAAGCCTGCTTGAACAAAAACATCTTTGCCTGCTTGATTAAAAACATATTTGCCTGCCAGCGAAAGGAAAGCAGGGAGGGGACCAGCCTAGCCTCCTGTGGAAGGGAGTTCCAGAGGATGTGAGCAGCCACAGAGAAGACTCCTTTCTTGTGTCCTCAGCAAATGAGCCTGTGATGGTTATGGGGAGATATTCTCTTTCTGATAGCCTGGACCTATGTCGTGCAGAGAAATGTAAGGTCCTACACCCAGGCAGGAAAAAAAAATCCACAGGTATAGGATGGGAGACACCTAACTAGACAACAGTTCATGTAAAAGGGATCTAGGAGTCTTTGGAGCTCAACAGACAGTCCCTAAGGGGTGGCTCCATGCTGCCCCTGGGAGCGCCGGATGGGGCCACGGCAACCGCACGTCGCGGCCCCGATCCAGCACTTTGCTTATGCGGTGGCAGCTTTTCAGCATTCCTTTGAACCCTAGAGCCAGCATAATGTAGTGGTGTGAGTGTGTATGAACGCTGCGCCAAGGGAGCACCCTGATGCCGCCCACCATCTGTTTGGGTGGGTGGCATGAGGACAATGGGGAGCAGAGTTGGGGGCAAAGTCACGCTGGTATAGACGTGGGATCTAATGAGCTTATCGCATGGCACTTTCAGGAACGTTAACTGGACAGAACGGAACGGCATGGAATAGGACGAGAACGTAAGTTACCGCACAGGAGAACGCCGCCAAGAGTCCCCAAGCCGTTCCCCAGCTGTTCCTGGCAGCTGATTTTGAAGAACAGTTGAAGAACTCATATGCAACCCGGGCATCTCCTGCAGCTTTTCAAAAACAGAATCAAAAACATTTTTGAAAAGTTGCGGGAGAAGTCCAGTTGCATACGGGCTGCCTACTGCCCAACCACAGAGTAGTGCAATAGGATTTGTCTTTGAGTTTAAGATCCCGTATCTATCCCAGCAGGACTTCGCTGTGCTATAATCTCCATAGCTGACAATGAGAATCTTTTGTAAAAACTCCGGGGAAAGCCTGATATCAATTATCCTGGGGTAAGTGGCTTTCTTGGCAGCCCCCCGCACCACAAAAAAACTTAATCGAGTCCATTCAGAATGCATGTCAACAGCAAAGATTCATCCCAAATTCATCCTGGATTATTTTCATCGTTTGACTAACCCCCAAGAAAAGCTTTGCTTCCTAACACCTATCACACCAATGTTAAAGGCACAGCTTTGGCTTTGGGAGAGTTCATTTGAGAAACTAGCAAGCCTGCCCTTAAACTTTGCATATAAAGATGCTGACTGCCTTACCTGTTACTTACACATGCACCTGCCCCAGTTTTTCCTAATGCTGAGCCCCAGCAGCCTCTCATCCACTTAACCAGGGCCCTTGGCTCTAAAACATCAACCTACTGCAGTGCTTTCCCAGCTGTGACTTAAACTATAGGCGACTTCCAAAAGAGATAACTGTGTAGTCGTGTTATCACCACTGGGAGGACTGGAAATTATGTTTGCTCTCAAAACAATTGCCTTCCCGGTGCAGCAGGAAAGAAGAACTATATTGTGTTTTCCTCCCATGTGTTATTTTCCCATCAAATGAAAGAGCAAAAAGGCTCACTTCCTCCCTGCTTCCCCCACCTTTATCAGTATAATGGATGAAAAACAATAAACCTTCCTGGCTGGCTTGCATGGGCAACTCTGTGTTAACCCCTTGGCTTCCCATGTCAATGACAATACGAGTTCAAAGACAAAGACACACATTGGTCCGGATTAGTATGCACAGGAATCTTGTAGCACCTTTGAAAACAGCGGAGAGAAAGAAGTTAGTAGCATCAACTTTCATTAATTCTGTTTTTGTGTGCCTTCAAGTCATTTCTGACCTCTGAGGCTGAGAGAGTGTGCCATGCCTAAGGTCCCCCATAGCTGAGCAAGGAATCGAACCCTGGACTCCAGAGTCAGAGTCCAACACTCAAACCACTGCACCATGCTGATTCTCTACCCTGCATCTGATTAAGCAGACTATAGGCCTTTACAGACTGCCATAAATAATGCAACTTGAGTCCACTTTAACTGCCCTGGCTCAGTGCTAGGGAATCATGGGAAATGTAGTTTATTGTGGCACCAAAGCCCTCTGACAGAGGTCAATGTCTCAGAAAAAACAATTCCCATGATTCCCTAGCACTGAGCAAGGGCAGTTAAAGTGGACTCAAGTTGCATTATTTATGGCACTCTGTAAAGGCCCTAAGACTGCATCTACACTGCAGAAAGAATCCAGTTTGGCACCACTCTCACTGCCATGGCTCAATGCTGTAGTTTTGTGAGATATTTAGCCTTCTCTGTCAGAGAACTCTCCTGTCCAAACAAACTACAATTCCCAGAATTCCGTAGCATTGAGCTATGGCAGTGAAAGTGGTATCAAACTGGATTATATCTGTAGTGCAGATGCAGCCTAAGATCTAATCTGCCCAGCAGAAATAATGCAGTTTGACACCACTTTAGCTGTCATGGCTCAATGCTATGGAATTCTGGGATTTGTAGTTTTATGAGAAATGTAGCCTAGTCTTTCAGAGAACTCTGGTGCCACAACAAACTACAAATCCAAGAAATTCCACAGCATTGGACCTTATCACATGGGGTCCCAAGCAGAAGCTATCCAAAGGAAATCCAAAGCTAATACATATTTTTTTTTTCCGTGTGTTTACACATATCCAAAGGCAATCCAAAGCTAATACGTACTTTTTTCCCGTGATCCGAAGTGAAAGGGGATCTTTTGACATTCGGTTTTTTGGGGAAGTACAAGGGAGCTTTCGGAATAGCAGAGTCCCCTTAGCAGCTCAGGCACCGCCGCTGCCGTGTTTTGAAGGGAGGATGGTCCGGGCGAGTCCGCCTCTCCCCATGAAGATGAGCCTAGTTGGAGCTGCAGAGTTTTGAGGGCTGGCTGGAGGGCTAGTAAGCGCCGGAGGGAGGGCAGGGTGCAAGAGGGAACCGCCGCCTCTGCCTCCTCCGAGGCCAGAGCCGCCTCTCCACCGGTTGAGGGCTGGCTGGAGGGCTAGTAAGCGCCAGAGGGAGGGCGGGGTGCGAGAGGGAACCGCCGCCTCTGCCTCCTCCGAGGCCGGAGCCGCCTCTCCGCCAGTTGAGGGCTGGCTGGAGGGCTAGTAAGCGCCGGAGGGAGGGCGGGGTGCGAGAGGGAACCGCCGCCTCTGCCTCCTCCGAGGCCGGAGCCGCCTCTCCGCCAGTTGAGGGCTGGCTGGAGGGCTAGTAAGCGCCGGAGGGAGGGCGGGGTGCGAGAGGGAACCGCCGCCTCTGCCTCCTCCGAGGCCGGAGCCGCCTCTCCGCCGGTTGAGGGCTGGCTGGAGGGCTAGTAAGCGGCGGAGGGAGGGCGGGGTGCGAGAGGGAACCGCCGCCTCTGCCTCCTCCGAGGCCGGAGCCGCCTCTCCGCCGGTTGAGGGCTGGCTGGAGGGCTAGTAAGCGGCGGAGGGAGGGCGGGGTGCGAGAGGGAACCGCCGCCTCTGCCTCCTCCGAGGCCGGAGCCGCCTCTCCGCCAGTTTTGAGGGCTGGCTGGAGGGCTGGTAAGCGCCGGAGGGAGGGTGGGGTGCAGGAGGGAACCGCCGCCGCCGCCTCTGCCTCCTCCGGAAACATTGCGCAATGGCCGCGCAGGCGAAACAGATTCGTTTCGGAATTTATCTACTTCGGTTAGTTTTCGCTTACTTTTCGCTTCCTGGCCAGCGTTTGATAAGGCCCATTGAGCCACGACAGTTAAAGTGCTCTCAAAATGCATTAATTCTGCAGCGCCGATGCAGACCATGTATAGGAAGCTTATGCTACCAACTTATTTCTCTCATTTCAAAGGCACTATAAGATCCCTTCACATAAGTATAGGGAGCATTCAATCTATCCTACTTGCTTCTAGGAAGAAGCTGGATGTAGAGCAGGCAGGAAAGAGAGTCTTGCCACCACAACAATTGAGAGGGAAAGAGGAAGCTAATTAAATGAAAGAAAAACATATGCAAAGGGATCTTGTAGCATCTTTGAGACTAACTGTGCGAAATAAGCTTTTTGTAAACTTAAGTCTGCTTCTTCAGATGCGACCGAGGTGCTACAAGATCCCTTTGCATATGGACATTCCAGACTAGCACAGTGCTGTCTCTGAATTTTAAATGCATGCATAGTCCTTCTGGTGAGTTTTTTCATGTTGCAGTAACAAATCAATTAACCTTGCAAATTTGTAGTAAGCTGCTGCTTTAATGAGAGTCAGCGTTGCATAGTGGTTTGAGCGTTGCACTAGGACTCTGGAGACCAGCGTTCGATTCCCAGCTCAGCCATGAAACCCACTGGATTATACCTTGGGCAAGTCACATGCTCTCAGCCTCATTGGAAGGCAATTGCAAACCTCTTTTGAACAAATCCTGCCTAGAAAACCATATGATAGGGTCGCCATAAGTCAGAAGAGATGTGAAGGCACACAACGACAAATGCTACTTTAATAGCTGAGCTGGAGATTTTCACACAGAAGTGGAGAATTTGCACTCTTGTCTCCCAGTGATTGCCATGGCTAAGTGGGGATGGATGGAGATGAACCATGGAAACTGGATCTGGTCACCCTAGCTAGTGCAGATTTTTGTTGCTGCTGTTGTTGCGTGCCTTCGAGTCATTTCTGGCTTATGGCGACCCGAAGGTGGGGTTTTCTTGGCAGGTTTCTTCAGAGGGGGTTTGTCATTGCCATCCTCTGAGGCTGAGAGAGTGTGACTTGCCCAAGGTCACCCAGTGGGCTTCCATGGCCGAGCCAGGATTTTAACCCTGGTCTCCAGCACTGAAACCACTGCACCACACAGGCTCTCATCAGCTAGTGCTGATGATTAGCCACTTTGGGTGCCAGTCTTGGAAGCCAAAGTGGGATGATAATAACAACAATAACAACAACAACAACAACAATAATAATAATAATACACATACCCTTTCTGAGATACCCAGTCTCATTAAACATTTTGAGTCCCAGTCTTGGGACAAAAGCATGATAGAAATAATAATAATAATAATAATAATAATAATAATAATAATAATAATAATAATAAATAATAATCCAAATATCCTTTCCAAAATTGACAAGGTTCAATTTTGGTGGCGCAGTCATTAAATACCAGTACTGCAGCCACAATGGAGATTATCACACAAAGTAAGGAGGGATCGCTCCCGTCCTTACTGTGTCCGCACTTATCCAGTCCTTGTCCCATCAGTGGCCCCATCATTGCATTAATGTGAGTTTCCATTAATACAAATTGATGGGGCCATGCCACTTCAGGGATGGGAGAAATAACGGGTAAGCGTGACATAGTCTGAAAATCGTATTGCAATCGTGTGATAAGAATGTGTCACAAACGCAATAATGACGTCATTTGATAATATTTGCACAACCTTGCGGGAAGGACGCGACAGAGACAGGACAAGGATGGCCTGTCCCCCGTGTGATAACCTCCAAGGTTGTGAGTTCGATCCCAGGCAGGGCTCCAAGGTCCACTCAGCCTTTCATCTTTTCGTAGGTCAGTAAAATGAGTAACCAGCTTCTTGGGAGCAATTGGCTTATAGATTGTAAACCACTTAGAGCAAGGGTCCCCAAACCCAGGCCATCGAGGCCTTCCTACCGGCCCGCAGCTGGTCCTACCACCACCGCCGCTGCCACCCGCGTCCGTCGCCGGACGCCATTTTGTCTTCCAAAATAGCGTCTGGAGTCATGCGCATGCACACGCGCCTCTGGCCCCTCAGAAGATCTGGGGGCCAGTGAACCAGCCCCCAGATCAAAAAGTCCGGGGACCCCTGACTTAGAGAATGCTTATTTCAGTATGAAGCAGTATAGAAATGTAAATGCTATTGCTATTGCTATAATAGCAACACCCTGAGCCTACCTTCAGGCTGAATGTCTGTGCCCAGGGGCAGCTGGAGCCTCCAAATTATGGGGGATAGACTAACTGGGAGGGCCCATGGGGCATTCCTAGGAGATACATCTAGCAGATTTTGCACCTCCTGATGACGAAAGCCATCTCTTCAGATGGCAATCTTTAAGTACTAATGCACAATGTGGAGCACACCAGGAAACGGGATCCCAGGGGGAAATCTTCCCAGCTGGGTGTGAAGTCAAGCTCATCTGGCAAAAAGAACAATCCAGCCACGAAATGCACATTAGCTCCAGAAAGTCGCCTCTAATTAATCCTCTTCCTGGGAATGCACATTCTAATTACAGCTTAATGGCTCCAATGGCTGGGGACTCAGCGCCACCAACTGTCAAAAGGATGGACAGAAATAGTGTTTGACGCTTGCTTAGCCTTGTTGGAGCTGAGTTGTGCAGAACCGTGCAGAACTGAGTTGTCCCTGCCCCCCCCCCAAAAAAAATTCTGTGACCCAAAAAGCTTAAAAAATGATGGGTGGGTGTGGAGCTTTCTTCCTGCATGAACACACTCTCACTGCATTGTGCAAAAACCAGAGGACACTGCAAACCTGCAGGGTGTTATTATTTCAGCAACATCATTTTTGTTTCCGATGCATGATTATTATTTTTTAACTGTGTTTCCCTGATGAAGAACCCCATGAGCATTGAAAGATAGCATAATGTTTTTTACACCTTCTGTTGTTGTTCTTGTTGTTGTGTGCCTTCAAATTGTTTCCATCTTATGGTGACCTTAAGCTGAAGCTACCGTATTTTCCAGCATATAAGATGACTTTTTAACACAGGAAAATCTAGGTTAAAGTTGGGGGTCATCTTATACGCTGGGTATTAGGAGGAGGGGAGAGGACGAGGAGGACAGAGGTGAGGGCGGGAAGGAGCCTTGGGAGAAGAGGAGGACAAGGAGGACAGAGGTGGGGGCGGGAAGAAGCCTTGGGAAAAGAAAAGGACAAGGAGGACAGAAGTGGGGGCGAGAAGAAGCCTTGGGAGGAGAGGAGGACAAGGAGGACAGGGGTGGGGGTGGCAAGAAGCCTTGGGAGAAGAAGAGGACAAGGAGGACAGAGGTGGGGGCGGGAAGAAGAGGAGGAAGAGAGGAACCCTAAGGCGATTCTATCCTGGGGTTTTCTTGGCAAGACTGGTTCAGAGGAGGTTTGCCATTGCCTTCCCCTGAGGCTGAGAGTGTGTGACTTGTCCAAGTTCACCCAGTGGGTTTCATGGCAGAGTGGGGAATCAAACCCAGGTCTCCAGAGTGGTAGTCCAACACTCAAACCACTACTCCATGCTGGCTCCTATTCCCATGTACTACCTATGAAACAATTGCAGACTTTTTTGTTGTTCTTGTGTGTCTTCAAGTCCTTTCCAACTTATGGCAACCCTAAGGCAATCTTATCAGGTTTTCTTGGCATGTTTCTTCAAATGGGGGTTGCCATCATCTGAGGCTGAGAGTGTGTGACATGCCCAGGGTCACTTACTTGTCCGCAAATTGTACATACCCCAGAATGCATTACCTAGTATATTGGCAGTCCTTCCCCCCAAACGCTTTCTCATTTCTCCCCAACCATCTCATAGCTGGGAGATGGAAATAATTTTTAAAGCAACATTTAAATCTGGACCATTTTTTAGAAAGTAAGGTCCAAAACACACTGCAGAAATAAATGCTAGGAAACATGGGAGCTGTAGTTTGTTGTGTTTATAAGTGACAGTTTTCCTGCTAAGTACCTGCATGTCATAAGCATTTGAATTAAAATTACCATATTGAAATCAAATCTGATTTTTTTTTTAATTTGGTGTGCATTGGAAGAGGGGTAGTCTTATACAGTGAGTATATCCCAAACTATACTTTAACTGGAAAAGTTGGGGGTCGTTTTATGCGCCCAGTTGTCTTATACGCCAGAAAATATGGTATCATGGGGTTTTCTTGGCAAGATTTGGTCAGAGGAGGTTTGACAATATGGCAAGAGCAGCAACTTTATCCATATTGAGAACTCTTACATCATTGTTACAAGTCTGAGCAAACATTTTAAGGCTCCTCTCACTTGATATCTCTTGGACATCAACAATGCCTTCCCCTGAGGCTGAGAGTGTGTGACTTGCCCAAGGTCACCCAATAGGTTTCATGGCCAAGCTGGGAATCAAACCCTGGTCTCCAAATTCAAGTCCAAAAATCAAAATATGTTCCACGCTGGCTCTCTGTACCTTCTGCTAGGTCCAATAAAATTTATCCCCATTGTGTATTTTGGACTTTGTTTAATAGTCAACACAGTTATTCCTGCATTCTACACTACACAGCTATACCACACTGACACCACTTTAACAACCATGGCTACATCTACACTGTAGAAATAACACAGTTTGACACTACTTTAAGTGCTCTAGCTCCAGCCTAAGGAAACCTGGGATTTGTAATTCCACAAGGTCTTTAGCTTTCTCTGCCAAAGAGTGCTGGTGCCTCACAAAACTACAAATCCCAGGATTATACGGCTCCAGATTCAACTCTAGGAATGGATTACGACTCCCCGAATCCCCCAGGACTGACAGTAATTTGCCAAAATTCAGAGAAAAAAAATCTTTCTCAGCATTTTAATTTTAATCCTCCAGTTCACTGGAATCCAACCAGTAACTATGCTTGCTAGGGGCATCTGTAATCCCAAAAAATAACTTTGCCAAGGTTTGCTTTCACTCATTATAAGGTAGCTAGCTGCCCATATTTCCTTTAACCCTGGAGGGGAAATCCTGGTGCTGTTGAATAATTACTCCAGTCCCTGATTGATTTGTATGGAATCAGAGGGAAATTCAGATTTCCAGAAAATGCAAAATCTGATTTAAGTGTCACTTGTGTAAACAGCCTGAAAATTAGTCTCTCTCCATAAATCCAAGTTGGGTGCAAAACACAAGCACTGTTCTCTGGCAGGGAAGAAATGAGCTGTTAAATTAAAAGACTGCAGTCTACACAGTGCTCCTGAATGCCATGCACTCCCCCCCCCCAACCTTTGAAATCCTGTTTTATTATTCCCCTTCTTCATTGGAAAACACCACTATAATGTGACAGTCTGGCTACAATTTAGGAGGAAATATATCTGCTTTCACCTAGGTATATTTTACTATTAATGTTCAACGGGGGTACTTTCCATCTCCCCCTACCGCCCCCCCCCTTTGAAGAATCAAAATCTATAGCTCTGCATCCAGCTAAACAGGTTTGATTTTAATCTGTGTCTGTAGGAGCCAAAAATGAAGAGATAAATTTCCCCTTCTCAGCAGTTTGTTCCACACACAAAAAAAGCAAAGGAGGTGCCAATGACTTTGACACCTTGTGCAAGGAACAGTTTGCTGATGGATTGTGTTGCATTACAGGACTTGTTGTATATTGTTGTTATTTGCCATCAAATCGGCTATGATTTATGGCAGTTCTATGAATGAGAGGCTTCCAATATCTGTGGTCATCAACTGCCCTCTTCAGGTTTTGCAAAATCAGAGCTGTGGCTTTCTTGATGGAATCAATCCACTTTTACTATGGTCTTCCTTTTTCCCCCCACTGCCTTTCATTATCCTCTTTTCTTATGAGTCACATTGGCTGCTGCCGCACTGCAGAAATAAACCAATTTGACACCACTTGCGCTGCCATGACTCAGTGCTATGGGATTCTGGGATTTGTAGATTTTGCAAGATATTTAGCCTTCCACTGACTTAAACATTTCACTGGGTTTTTCCAGAGTTAAGTACCATCTAGTTAGCAATTTTTGGTAGTCTTCTTTAAGGTCTTGTGACAGAACACAAAAATTTACACTATCACAAGACCTTAAAGATATTTAACCTTCCATGTCAGAGAGCTCTGGTGTCCCACCAAACTACAAGTCCCAGGATTCATGGCATTGAACCACATCACTTAAAACAGTTTCAAACGGCTTTATTTCTGCAGTGTGGCAGCAGCCATCATCTCATGATTTGTCCAAAGTATGAAAGTCTCACTTTCATCATCTTTGTGTCTAAGGATTTGCTTCTATAATAATATAATAATATTTTTTTATTTATAACCTGCCCCTCTGCTCGGCAATCGGGGTGGCGTACAGCAGGTTAAAAACAACAACAATTAAAACATTCCTTCATCCCACACCCTAACCCTCCCACCCCTTAAAACTAAATTAAACTGCAATGGAATTTAAATCAAGTTAAACACACATAAGATACAATAAAATCAATTTTTGGCTGACATGTCGTGACGGCAAGAGGTGTAAGTGGCAGATCACCTCCAGTTAGCTGGGCGGTTATTCCGGGAAGGCCTGCCGGAAGAGATCCGTCTTTACTGCCTTTTTGAGGCAGCAAGAGTGGTAATAAGACGGATCTCGTCCGGCAGGCCATTCCATAGCCTGGGGGCGGTCGCAGAAAAGGCCCTCTGGGAGGTCTGCAAGAGCCTGGTCTTTATGGGCTGCAGCAGGTTCCCCCCAGAGGACCGAGGTGCGCAGGGGGGATCATATGAGAACAGGCGGTCCCTGAGATAAGATGGCCCCAAGCCATGTAGGGCTTTAAAGGTTAAAACCAACACCTTGTACTGTGCCCGGAAACTAACCGTCAGCCAGTGGAGGGATTTAAGCACAGGTGTTATGTGCTCCCTCCTCAATGTTCCAGTAATTAACCTGGCTGCCATGTTTTGTACCAGTTGCAGTTTCCGGGTTAGGCACAAGAGTAACCCCATGTAGAGTGCGTTACAGTAATCCAGACCTGAGGTTACCAAAGCGTGTACCACAGTTTCCAGATCCCTCATATCCAGATAAGGGCGCAGTTGGCGTATCAGCCGGAGCTGATAACAGGCACTCCTGACCACTGCATTCACCTGACTAGTCATGTGAAGCGATGAATCTAGGAGTACCCCCAAACTGCGAATACAATCCTTAGAGGAGAGTGTGACTCCATCCAGGACTGGAGACTGTATTCCCAAATCTGGTTTCAGGCCTGTGACTGTGAGTACCTCCGTTTTGTCTGGATTTAGTTTCAATCTGTTTTTCCTCATCCAACCCATTACCGCTCTGAGACAGTCATTGAGAGGAGAGACACCATCTGAAGTCTGGGCCGATGATCTGGTCATGGAGAGATATATCTGGGTGTCATCAGCGTACTGAAGGCACCGTGCTCCATGCCTCCAAATGATCTCACCCAGCGGCTTCATGTAGATGTTAAGCATCTAGGCTTGATTTGCTCTCTATCCTCATTCATTTGTCTTTTTAGCAGTCTGGCCTATCTGTATAAATCTTCTCCGGTGCCACGTTTTAAATGAGTTGATTCTTTTCCTACATTTTATTTTATTTATTTATTTTGCAGTAAGTAATATACAAAATAGTTGCATACAAAATAATCATCAAATTTTGTTTTCCAAATACAGTATACATATTTACAATTGACTTCCCATGTTCGTCCAGTTTGTATAAACCTTTGTCATTTGAATCTTATTCCTGCCATTCAAAAACAGTATTTTTAAAATTATTCTTCTGTGTGTTAAAGTCTAGCTTAATTTGTTTTTATCACTCTATCTCAATTCATACAATTAGTGTCTCAATAAATTTTAGTTTACCTTCTCACAGTACTGTAGTATTGGAGCCCAATCCTATTCTACTTTGTGTACATTTTGTCTTTTTAATCTTAATCTTAATTAAAATCTTAATTTTAACATCTCCATACTCATCGTATCAACTAATTTCCAGATCCACTCTTCAACAGAAGGTACCTCTATTGTTTTCCATTTTTTTGCCAGAATCAATCTTGCCACTGTGATCAAGTATAACAATAATCTGCTATATTTCTTCTCAATTTATTTTGATACCTTATTAAGCATATTTAATAAATATAGTTCTAGTGATGGTTTAAAATTAATTTCAAGAATTTCATATATCATTCTATGAATGTTTTTCCAATAAGATTTAACTAATTACAATTCCACCACATATGGTACCACCCACCCACAGCACTCTTACACCTCCAGCATTTATTTCCACATGTCTTGTCAATTTTTGCTAATTTTAATGGATATAGATACCAGCGATATTCCATTTTGTAATATGGTAGTTTTCTTTTAAGTCCTGGCATCTAGTAAATTGTTGTGTTCTTCTTCTTCTGGCTAACTCCCAACTTTCCAGATTAATGTCTTTTCCAATATTCGTTGCACACTTAATCATTGTTTCTTTTACAATTTTCTCTTCTAATTCTCTTTTTAACAATACACCATAACATTTTGAAGTCAGTTTTGGACCATTTTTCCTTATCAGTTTGTCTAGAATCATAGAATCATAGAGTTGGAAGAGACCCCAAGGGCCATCCAGTCCAACCCCCTGCCATGCAGGAACTCAAAATGAAAGCATCCCCGACAGATGGCCATCCAGCCTCTGTTTAAAGACCTCCAAAGAAGGAGACTCCACCAAAATCTCCGAGGGAGTGTGTTCCACTGTCAAACAGCCCTTACTGTCAGGAAGTTCCTCCTAATATTAAGGTGGAATCTCTTTTCCTGCAGCTTGCATCCGTTGTTCTGAGTCCTATTCTCTGGAGCAGCAGAAAACAAGCTTGCTCCATCCTCAATATGACATCCCTTCAAATATTTAAAGAGGGCTATCATATCCCCTCTTAACCGTCTCTTCTTCAGGCTAAACATAACCAGTTCCCTAAGTCATTCTTCATAGGGCATGGTTTCCAGACCCTTCACTGTTTTAGTCACTCTCCTCTGGACACACTCCAGTTTTTCCACATCCTTTTTGAATTGTGGTGCCCAGAACTGGACACAGGATTATTCCAGGTGGGGCCTGACCAAAGCTGAATACAGTGGCACTATTACTTCCCTTGATCTAGATACTATACTTCTACTAATGCAGCCTAAAATTGCATTGGCCTTTTGAGCTGCTGCATCACACTGTTGACTCATGTTCAACTTGTGGTGTATTAGGACTCCTAAATCCCTTTCACACGTAGTTGCATTAAGCCAGGTGTCCCCTATCTTATATCTATGCATTTCATTTTTTTGCCCCAAGTGCAGTACCTTACATTTCTCTGTGTTGAAGTTCATTTTGTTAGCTTTGGCCCAGCTTTCTAATCTATTAAGATCATTTTGAATTTTCATCCTGTCCTCTGGGTATTAGCTGTTCCTCCTAATTTGGTGTCACCTGCAAATTTGAGAATCATGCCTCCTTCATTTTTTAGTTCATTTTCATTTTCTTCAAATCCTTCTGTTTTGTAATCTAATTTAAATTTGTCTGCCAGTTGTTTGTATGGTACTAAATGAATTTTTGGATCAAGTTCTCTCAAGTCTTCTAGGGGTTTTATTGTATACTGTCCTCTACCTTGTTTTTTCAAAATATCTTGATATCTAAGCCATCCTGGTACATCACGGCATCTTCCAAAGAAGGCTCCCTGTGTGGACACCCATCATGGTAACTTCCTGTAGAATTTTTCTTTTTGTTGAGTCCAAAGTTTAAACAGTGTAATGACTTTCAAAATCTTTGTGTATGTCTGTTTTTCTGTACCACATATAGGCATGTCACCCATATCTTAGTTTGAAGCCTTATAGAATCAGTATTCTTTCTTTGTCCAAATTTATCCAATCCATTATCCATGTTAATGCATTCACATCAGGAAGTTTACATCTACCATTTTCTTTCTTATCTAGCAAAGTCTTCCATTTAATTCTTGGCTTTTTCCTGCCCAAATAAATTTTGTCAAGTCTCTTTGCCATGTTTGGAATGGTTTTCATTCATGATTATTAGTGGGGGGGGGGGGGGGTTGCAGACTACCAGAAAGAGTGCAAATTGAGTCCACTTTTAGGGTTAGGGTTAGTGCTAGGGAATCATGGGAATAGGTTTTTTTCTGAGACATTGAGCTTCTCTGTCAGAGAGCTCTGGTGCCACAATAAACTACAGTTCCTATGATTCCCTAACCCTAACCCTAACCCTAAAAGTGGACTCAATTTGCACTATTTCTGGCAGTCTGCAACCCCCCAGTATGTATCTTGGGAAGTCTTAACAGTTTCTGTCTTGCCAAACAAGGATAAGTTAATATTTGACCATTTATTTAATTCATCTTGGATTTCCTTCCATTTCTTTTCATAGTTGTTTTCCTACAAATCTGCATTCCTTTTATTATCCAAATTCCTAATTTTTTTCTCAATTTTATATCCTGATTTGTTCTTCGTCTTCTTCTGTCATATTTTTGACCAGAATCACAGTTTTATATTTGTTCACTTTCACCCCTGAGACCTTTTCAAAGTCAGATAATATCATTTGTAATTTTCCAATAGAGTCCATTGGTTCTTCTAGAAAAAGACTATATCGTCTGCAAAGGCTTTCTTTTCCTACATTTTATGATACTCCAAATCTGCTGCCTGAGATGACCGCCTCACTCTACGCAATGGAGGGATGGCCCTAATCTGAGGACTGTCCTACATGTGGTACCCCAAATTGAAGCAGCTGCTTCAGTCTGCCCAAAGGAGAGCTGTACCGGAGTGAAGTAGAAGAGCCCCTTGAGGTACCAGAATGGACGGTATCATTTCAGATTGCAAGTGTAGTATCACATCGTGTCACATGAATAGAGCCACACTGGATCAGACCAAAGGGCCCTCTATTCCAGCATTTTGTTCACATAGTCGCTAATAAGAAATCTATGGGAAGCCCAAGAGCATGAAATGAGCACAACAGTGCCTTCCTTCTCATGATCCCCAGCAAGGGATATACGGGCAGCTTTAACAGCCATACACAGAAATCAGAAAACTATGGCAATGGATGATCTTACATTTTCAAATGGGAGAAATTTACATTTTTAAAATAAATCAAAATAAATTTCAGAGATTATGAAAGACTGAAGAAGTATGCATACAAATAATAGGTATTTATTGTCAAAGAAACTTATGGAAGTACTAGTTTGTATATATAGTGTGTAGACGATGAGCTGACTAATTTTTTTATGTATAAAGTATGGAAATATCTTTTAGATGTTTATATTGATGGATAAAATTATTTTTTTTAAAAAGAAATTTACTTTTATCATGTCCTATTTGATCCCCTTTCATCCTCATTACATGCTATCCACATGCAGTAGTAAAGCAGTTTGACACCACTTTAACTGCCATGACTCTATCCTACAGAATCCTGGGATTTTTAGTTTCATGAGGCACCAGAGCTCCCTGACAGACCAGGCCAAACTACAAATCCCAGAATTCCACAGGATGGACCCATGATAGTTAAAGTGGTGTCAAACTGCTTTATTTCTACAGTGTGGATACAAGGAAAGACAGACTTCCTCCAACCCAGTGCCTTCCAGATAATAATAATAATAATAATAATAATAATAATAATAATAATAATATTTATTTATATATGGTAACCCAATCAGGGCGGCTTACAACCATAAAAACATATACAGTACCCAACCCCAGAAACCCCTCCCCCCCTTAAAACAGTATTAAATCAATAGAGATTAAAACAAGCAATTCAATACAGTAAAACAACACAGACCAATATATAAACCCAGATGTGTTGGACTACAACTCTCATCATCCCCAGAGAGCACCAATTTGGGAAAGGCTGTGGCTGAAAACTACCAGTTTCTAACTGCAAGACTCGAGACACACATTTTTTGAAATCCCTGCTGACAGATTTTCAGATTGCTTAGTATGGAGACTCCTGTTTTATAGGCATGCAACTACCCTTTGGTTTACTGTAATGTTCTTTACAGATTTTTAGACCATGTGTAAGTTAATATAAGGCAGATGTGTACAAGGATATTTTTTTCATCTATCCAGTTCACGTTTTGTTTTAATGTCTCTGTACTGTTCCCCTTTCTTTAACCACCCCTGAAGAAGGACATGCAAATATTTCTCTGCCAAAATATGTAGGGCCTTTTGGATTGGGAGTGGTTTAGAATTTTAAAAAGTCTTGAGACTAGGGTCCAAAACACACTGCAGAAATAATCCAGTTTCAGACTGCTTTAACTGCCCTGCCTCAGTGCTAGGGAATCCTGGAGCTATAGTTTATTCTGGTACCAGAGCTCTCTGACAGAGAAGGCTAATTGTCTCTCAAAACTACAGTTCCCAGAATTCCCTAGCATTGAGCCAGGGCAGTTAAAGTGGTCTCAAACTGAATTATTTCTGCAATGTGTTTTGGACCTCTGTCTCTCCTTTATGTCAGTTTCAGTGGATGTTTCCAACCTCTCCCCTTCCTTTTGGCTCAAAGCTGCTTTATCAGAGAGTAGGGTTTGAAACCACATCTCCTGAAACCACTTTAACCATTGCGCCATATTGCCAGCTCAGCCATAATGTGTTGAAAAGGTATACAGAGAGTACATGAGTTATGTTTCTTATTTGGAGAACTCAAATGTTATATTCCCCTATTGCAACATGGCAAGTGACGCTACAGGGTTTGTGTGTTGTCTAAGAGCCTTATCACAGGGAGGAAAATTGAAAGTTTAAACGGGGTTTATCCGGTGAAAATCACGCAATTGCTATTAAATCGCAATTAAGATTTTCAGACACAGCGCGATAAAAGAGCCATTATCCCAGGAATAACCAGGCAATAAACAGCAAGAAAGCATTTTCGGGATTTTCCTGTTCATTGCCTGGTTATTCATGGGTAAATGCCACTTTATTCGCTTTTCAATGCAACTTCATATGAAAAGCTTTATCACAGTTGTGCAGCATTCACTGGATATTCCTGAGATAATGGTTGTTTAATTGCAACGTTGTGTGAAAATCTTAATTGTGAATACGTGATTTTCATCAGATAATCCCCGTTTATACTTCCATTGTTCCCGTGTGATAAAGTCCTAAGAGCTAGCTAGGGAATTCATAGGTGAGATTCAAACCCCAAGTATTAGGGGTTATTCAGATGGTGAAAATAATCCCGGTAGAATGTGGGTTGAATCTTTGTGGTTCATGTGCATTTCAAATCCATCCAATTAATATGATTAATGCTGCCAAAAAAAACCCAAAACCACTTAACCCAGTATAATCGATCTTAGGGCGCGAGGTCTGAGTTTTCCTAAAAGATTTGCATTGTCAGCTGTGTGAATAACCGATGCAAACAGACCCAGGATAAAACTCTGCATGCCTTGAACATGCTTCGAATACATCCGCATCATTGAGTCTATCTTTATTGGAGTACTGACACATGTGAGCAACAGAACTTGAAGAGATGAGTACAGATGCAAAAATAGATTAAAAATAATGTGAACAACAAAACCGGAACGCATTAGTGAGTCTAGTCAGAGATTCCACTAAAAATAACAATGTCTGAATAGGGCCTTGGATTCAAAGCTCTCTCCCTCTACTACTATTCTACACCAGCCAAGGGAGGAGATTTCCTCATTCTTTAGAATAAAGGGGCTCTGCAGACGGCGCAAAGCACTATCTTGGAGCCAGGGAAGGAGAGGAGCAGCCGGACACCGGACACCCCAATCCCTTCCCAAGGACGTCATCAGAGCATGCGCGTTTGCACACGGCAAGCGCTCTGATGATGTCCTCCCGGCGCAGCATTTTTACACACTGCGCCGGAAGAGGCTCAAAAGAGCTGCGTGGTGGTTCTTGCGGCACCCTTTCTGCGGCTTGGGAAAGGAGTGCTATTTTGACGCCCCTTTCCCAGTCGCTGAAAGGGTGGATTGGGGCCGAGGCATGGGGCAGCCTCGGCCCCAATCCTCCACTTCTCAGGGTGGCCCACGGCCGCCCTTCTGCACCCCCCCTAAATTGAGTAAAAATTAATAAGTCAAATCCTCCAAATGTCCAAAATTTGATCTTAAATTTTAAATTTGTGTATCCAATTAAAATATTTACCCAATATTTCAAAATGCCCTTTATTTAAAATGACATTAAGATGAAGTAATGCAAAATTAACTGGAAAAAAGTAAGTTAAATAGGACATGAGCATGTGTATGTTGCTTCTTGACTTATGATGACCCCTTGCAATTCATAAGGTTTTCTTAGGTATGGAATACTGAGGTGGTTTTGCCAGTTCCTTTCTCTGAAATATTAGCCTACAGCACCTGTGTCCATTGCTGGTCTCCCACCCATGTACTAACCAACCCTGCTTAACTTCTGAGACATGATCTGGTGCCTTATTTCATATCATAGAATCATAGAGTTGGAAGAGACCTTAAAGGCCAGCCAGTCCAATCCCATGCCATGCAGGAACACACAATCAAAGCACCCCCCAACAGATGGCCATCTAGCCTCTGTTTAAAAACCTCCAAAGAAAGAGACTCCACCACTCTCCAAGGGAGTGTGTTTCACTGTCAAACAGCTCTTATGGTCAGGAAGTTCCTCCTAAAGTTTAGGTGGAATCTCTTTTCCTGTAGCTTCCATCTATTGATCTGTGTCCTCTGGAGCAGCAGAAAACAAGCTTGCTCCCTCCTCAATATGACATCCCTTCAAATATTTAAATAGGGCTATCATATCCCCTCTTAACCGTCTCTTCCCTAGGCTAAACATCCCCAGCTCCCTAAGTTGTTCCTTGTAGGGCATGGTTTCCAGACCCTTCACCATTTTAGTCACCCTCCTCTGGACACGCTCCAGTTTTTCAACATCCTTTTTGAATTGTAGTGCCCACAACTGGACACAGCATTATTCCAGGTGAGGCCTGACCAAAGCAGAATAGAGTGACACTATTACTTCCCTTGATCTAGACACTATACCTCCACTGATGCAGCCTAGAATCTCATTGGCCTTTTTAGCTGCCGCATCACACTGTTGGATCATGTTTAACTTGTGGTCTACTAGGACTCCTAGATCCCTTTCACATGTACTGTTGTCAAGTCAGGTGTTCCACTTCTGAGTAAACATACTTAGGACCGCATTGGAAGGAACCCATCAGACACAACCAAATCCTAGAATTCTTGAGTATCTGATCCCTTCCTCTCTCTGTCTTTATCTCTCTTTCTCTGCCAATCCAAGTACCCCAATATAATTATGTAGATACTAGAAATTCCTAATAAAGTCATGTTCTTTGCAGGGACCTTGGCAAATAATAATAATTTTAAAAACCCTGGCAATCTAGCATATTGTATCCCATAATTACCAATATGCCACTTTGCATGTTACTTTCTCAAAGGGCATGGGCAGATTTTGCCAGTGTAAAATGCTAAATTTTTGTTCAATTTATGGCATCATATGGAGCCAGAGCAAACCATTGTTTTAACAAACACCACTTCCCCTGCTGGTGCATAAATGCCCAAGCAAAGTCCACAGTGTTTTTGTTATTTGGGGAAACCCTGACTGACGTTCTATCACAATGATATCTGGGCAATGTGTTGAAATTAATGGAGGCTGTGCTGCAATGGGTGGGGGATAGACTGCACCCATTGTCCTTGGCAAGTGTAGGGCAGGGAGAGGGACTGATATAAATTTAAACTGTCCCCCATGATGGATGCGGGTCCTCCAGGGTATTACGGTCCGTCTGACTAGCTTTGCATATAACAATGAAGAAGTGTGTGGGTTATAATTTGCCCCAGCCTTTCCCAAAGAATTTGAAGGCCATCTCGCTTACAAAACGACCATACATTTGAATAGCTCTGAGCTTTTTGTGAGCAGCCTTCTTTCCAATTGGACAAAGAGGTTATTTACTTTGCCGCCGCCGCTGCACATTAAATGGCCCACGCCAACCTGACTGGCTAGCATGGGTCCCACTCAGAAGAAATAATGGTTGCATGACTGCAATTCAGGCCTTCTAAATGAAGGGCATGTGGCAGCCACAGGAATCGTAACCGAGTTTATTGACACCAGTGTGCAACACAATGAAAATCAAATTAATGCAGAACAATGGGGCTGCTGAAAGGGAGGCAGCTGTCGCTGTTCCCTTTAGTAGCATTGTAATTTATCTCAGATAAAATTGGACATGCCGTCATTAAAATGCAGACAGCCTATTTTAGGTTGAGAATCAGTCTGAGGGGATGGGCAAACGGTTAGCACGTATTGTGTTTACAATATGGTTCAGAGGCAACCAAACATCCTAAAGATTACACATTAAAATCCAGCACTGTCAGACCAGTGCCAACGTCCCAAGCAAGACGTTTTATCCCCCTGCAATATAAGTATAAGCATGCTAACCTATCATATATATTCGACTTTAAGTTGATCTCATGTATAAATTGAGGGCAGTTTTGGGGCTAAAATTATGGATTTTGATATGACCTGTGGATAAGTTGAGTGTAAACTTAGGGGCATGTAACAAAGGATGTAAAACTGATGCCCAAGAGCGTTGCTATTTTCCTGTCCAGACAGCCAAAAAGACCAGAAGCGGTGCCACAGCAAAGAGAGTAAAGAGGATTGGTGCTTGTTTTAGGTTCTCCTGGGATGGACTAAGCTCTCATCTTTTGCCACTCTACTCAGAGAAAGGGATGATTCCTGTTTTGATAAGAGTTAAAGTACAATACTTAAATTGACCCATAGATAATTCGACCCAGATTTTTTGGGTTAACTTTTTGACTAAAATTTCTAGACTTATACATGAGTATATACAGTATATCATAGAATCATAGAATCATAGAGTTGGAATAGACCACAAGGGCCATCCAGTCCAACCCCCTGCCATGCAGGAACTCCCAATCAAAGCATCCCTGACAGGTGGCCATCCAGTCTCTGCTTAAAGACCTCCAAAGAAGGAGACTCCACCACAAGCTCCAAGGGAGTGTGTTCCACTGTCGAACAGCCCTTACTGTCAGGAAGTTCCTCCTAATGTTGAGGTGGAATCTCTTTTCCTGGAGCTTGCATCCATTGTTCCGGGTCCTAGTCTCTGTAGCAGCAGAAAACAAGCTTGTTCCCTCCTCAATATGACATCCCTTCAAATATTTAAACACGGCTATCATATCACCTCTCAGCCTTCTCTTCCCCAGGCTAAACATTCCCAGCTCCTTAAGTCGTTCCTCATAGGGCTTGGTTTCCAGACCCTTCACCATTTTAGTTGCCCTCCTTTGGACACTCCAGTTTCTCCACATCCTTTTTGAATTCTGGTGCCCAGAACTGGACACAGTATTCCAGGTGAGGCCGGACCAAAGCAGAATAGAGTGGCACTATTACTTCTCTTGATCTAGACACTATACTTCTACTGATGCAGCCTAAAATTGCATTGGCCTTTTTAGCTGCTGCATCACACTGTTGACTCATGTTCAACTTGTGGTCCACCTGGATTCCTAGATCCCTTTCACACGTAGTCTCATTCAGCCAGGTGTCCCCCATCATATATCTGTACTTTTCATTTCCGCCCCAAGTGCAGTACATTACATTTCTCCGTGTTGAATTTCATTTTGTTAGCTTTGGCCCAGCTTTCTAGTCTGTTCAAGTCATTTTGAATTTTGATCCTGTCCTCTGGGGTATTAGCTACTCTTCCTAATTTGGTGGTGTCTGCAAATTTGATAACTATGCCCCCAATACCGTCATCCAAGTCATTGATAAAGATGTTGAATAGCACTGGGCCCAGGAC
Organism: Phrynosoma blainvillii; assembly: GCA_026167975.1. Taxonomy (NCBI): domain Eukaryota; kingdom Metazoa; phylum Chordata; class Lepidosauria; order Squamata; family Phrynosomatidae; genus Phrynosoma; species Phrynosoma blainvillii. Next base: position 448,892,195 of record JANUYF010000001.1, on the reverse strand, counting down.
AGAGCCCTGTGGCACCCCAGTACTTTGCTGTTGTTGTGTGTCTTCAAGTCGTTTCTGACCCATGCCAGCCTTAAAGCGACCCTGTTGTGAGGTTTTCTCAGCTAATTTGTATGCCCCCCCAATACTTCACACATGAAAAGTGGGACAAGTGTGACCAAGAAATCTCAAGAGTGTGGTCAAGATGGCAAAAGTATTGGTGAGGAAGCTAGAAAAGGCTGTAGCAGTTTGCTTTTGTCTGAGCATACTGGGAAAGACAAGTCATCTCCTCTCTCTGTCCTCTCTTCTCCTCTTCCCTCCACCCCCAGGTTAACTGAGTAGAAATTACGTTTGCACTTTAAACTCTATCTGCAGCAGCTGAACTAAGCTGATGATGAAGGGGGTAAATCTGAGGAGGAGGGAAATTGGAAATTTGAAATGCAGGTGAAAAAATGGGACAAATCTCCAAGTCATAGTGCAATGCTCAAATCACATAAACCACACTGGCTCTCATACCATGCTAACTTTTAGCCTATTTTACAGGATTCCTATGACAAGTTAAGTATTCCTGGTTATAATCTTGTAACACATTCTATGTGGGGCTATCGTTATAGTGTTCAGAAAATTCAGCAAGTCCAAGCTGCTGCAGCCAGACTCCTGACTGGAGCTGGCTACAGAGACAACACAAATTCCTTTAAGCTTATCACACTAGTACCTGTAACATTCCCATCAAGTCCCTGAAACATAACAATATGGGAATGTCTTTTGGATTCTGGGAGATCATAGGACTCCCACACTCCAAGGGAGTGTGTTTCACTGTCAAACAGCCCTTACTGTCAGGAAGTTCCTCCTAATGTTGAGGTAGAATCTCTTTTCCAGTGGTTTGCATCCGTTGTTCCGAGTCCTATTCTCTGGCGCACCAGAAAACAATCTTGCTCCATCCTCAGTATGACACCCCTTCAAATACTTAAACAGGGCTATCATGTAACCTCTTAACTTTCTCTTCTCTTAGCAAAACATACCCAGCTCCCTAAATCTCTCCAAAAGGTAATTTTTCCCAAGTCTGTCTAAACCAAACAATTGGGAAGGAGATGGGCTAATGACATGAAAGAGAACTTTTATAAGAGGATATATTAATGGTATCTAAGTCCCAAAAAATGTGTAAAATGCTTAAGGGTGCATTGAATTTATGTTGAAAATGTGAGCGTCACATGAGAACTTTTTATCACATGTGGTGGACTTGTGAGAAAGTAAGAAAATATTGGAAGCATATTTATAATATGGTCCAGGGGATTTTCAAAATAGAATTACAATTAAAACTGGGAATGCTTTCATTGAGACTGTTGGATGTACGGACTCCTGAGGTGGAGAGGCAGCGCCTGGGGCCGCCAAGGCGACTAGGGAGCCCAATTGCCACCATCTGGGCAGCCTGTGCCTGTCTTCCAAGAGGAACCGGGAGGAGCATCGGCAGGGGATAAACCCCCCCCCGGGAGATCGGCCCTCCAACAGACTACGGGGAGACAAACATCTAACATCTGGGGGAGGCAAAGCCAATGTCACTTGAAGGACACGTGTATGTAAGTGGGGTGTTGAACTGGGAACATTACCCCCCCCCCCAAGCAGATTAAAGCAGACACAGCTGTGGCACAAGCTACTGAAGGACTTGAGGGAGGCAAGTTGGGTGGGACAAGCATTAACATTGTTACTAGTAGAACAGCTGCTGAAATAGGAACTGTTCCTTTAAATCTTTACAATGTTAAAAGCAGACAAATTGCTAGGACTGGAAAGAAGCTGCAACCTCGGAAGAGTCCTCCCGCCCTCTCTCCTCATTCTTCCTTCTTTTGTAAGACATTGCCCATATATTAGGGAGCGGGAACTAGCTGGAGCACCCACCAAAGCCATCACATAATGAAGCTGGGAATAGTCTGGGAGTGGGCATTGAGGTTGTGTGGGGGCAGGGAAGGTATGGTGGCAACAGAGTGAAGAAATGTTACAAAAGAAGAAGGGATCAATGCTTAATACCTATCCCTTCTTCAGTTCACTCTGTTTCCCAGGATAACTTGGAGAGTGTACCAACCACACCACAGACCCTTACTCTGCTCCTTTGCAATGCCAGGTCGGTCAAAAACAAGACCCACATCATCCACGATCTTATAGTGGATGAGGCGGCCCACCTGGCCTGCTTTACCAAGACCTGGCTGGGAGATGCTAGCGCCGCTACTTGGCCGCAGGCTCTCCCAGCCAGGTACACGCTCAGTGAGCAGACAAGGGAAAGTGGGTGGGGGGCGGCGTGGCATTAGTTTACAGAAACAACCTCATCTTGACCAGGAAGCCTATCCGGAAAACAACCTGCATCAAGTGTATGTACCTTAGCCTGAAAACCAGTCATAGTTTGGGGATTCTGTTAGTATAGTGGCCACTCCCTAACCGAGCTGACCACCCTGGTCTCTGAGTTGCTGTTGGAGTTGCTCAGACTCTTGGTTCTGGGTGATTTCAACATCCCACTCGAGACCAGCTTGCAAGATCTAACCGGTGCGGTTCGGGAGTTCATGGATACCATGACAAACATGGGCCTATCCCAATTGGTTGACGGGTCCACACATTGCGAGGGTCATACCCTCAATGCAGCTTTTAGTACAGAACAGGAATATCCGTGGGCGGAGGTCATAAAAACCTCCGCATTGTCATGGACGGAACATTTCCTGGTCAAGATGGAACTAAAAGCCACTGTCTGTCCCCCTGGGGGTGGCAGACCTATTAGAATGGTCCGCCCTCGAAGGCTAATGGAACCAATTGGTTTCCAGAAGGCCTTAGAGGGTTTGATGGTTGGTAACACGGGTGATTCTGTTGAAGCCTTGGTGGACACTTGGAACACCGATCTCACCAGGGCTATTGACACAATCGCTCCCAAGCGTCCTTTCCAGCCCGCTTCTAATCATAAGCCCTGGTATATGGAGGAGCTTAGGAAGATGAAGCGGGACGGACAATGACTAGAGTGTGAATGGAGAAGGACTCGTCTTCATCCGACAGAACTCGCCTTAGGAAACACCTTGATTCCTATCGGGAGGTTTTACGTGCAGCGCAGAAATCCTTCTGTTCTGCACGTATTGCGTCTGCAGAGTCTCGCCCGGCAGAGCTGTTTAGGGTGGTGGGGGAGCTGACGAAGGTTTCACCTCCGCCAAATCCCCTACTCAAACCAACAACAGCCTGCTGTGAGGCATTTAACACCCACTTTGCAGATAAAATCTCTCGGATAAGAGCCGACTTGGACGCCAGTGTTTTGGCAGAATCCGTAGACAAGGTATCCAGCAACTCCACTGATGGTAATTTACTGGATCAATTTCAATCTGTGAGTACCAATGACATGGACAAGCTCCTTGGAAGAGTGAGGAAAACGACTTGTCCTCTCGACCCATGTCCATCTTGGCTGGTTGCCCGGGGGGGGGGACACGTTGAGAGTATTCCTTCGGGATACAATCAACGCATCCTTTAGGGAGGGTTTTGTAAAATCTTGTTTAAAGGAGGTGGCGGTTAGGCCACTCCTGAAAAAACTTTCCCTGGACCCCCTGGATAGAAACAACTACAGGCCAGTCTCCTTGCTCCCTTTTTTGAGCAAGGTGATCAAGAGGGCAGTTGCTTTCCAACTCCAAGCAGTCTTGGATGAAACCAATTATCTTGATCCATTTCAAACCAGATTCAGGACAGGATATGAAGTTGAGACGGCCATGGTTGCTCTGACCGATGACCTCCGCCTGGGCATCGACAGGGATGGTGTGACCTTGCTGGTGCTCTTGGATCTCTCAGCGGCCTTCGATACAATAGATCCTGCCATCCTCTTGGATCGCCTGAGAGAGTTAGGAATTGGAGGCACTGCTCTGCAGTGGTTCCGTTCCTTCTTCTCAGGCAGAGCCTAGAGGCGAGGCTCGGGGACAGTTGCTCTTCTAGAATAGAGCTTAATTGTGGTGTCCCACAGGGCACCATCCTGTCCCCGATGCTATTTAATATCTGTATGAAGCCGCTGGGTGAGATCATTTGGAGGCATGGAGCGCGGTGTCATCAGTATGCTGACGACACCCAGATATATCTCTCCATGACAAGATCATCGGTTCAGACTTCAGATGGCATCTCTCCTCTCAATGACTGTCTTAGAGCAGTAATGGATTGGATGAGGAAAAACAGATTGAAGTTAAATCCAGACAAAACGGAGGTACTGACAGTAACAGGCCCAAAACCAGATTTGGGAATACAGTCTCCAGTCCTGGATGGAGTCACACTCTCCTCCAAGGACTGTGTTTGCAGTCTGAGGGTACTCTTAGATCCGTCGCTTCACATGACTTGTCAGGTGGATGCGGCGGTCAGGAGTGCCTGTTATCAGCTTCGTCTGATACGCCAGCTGCGCCCTTATCTGGATATGAGGGATCTGGAAACTGTTATACACGCTTTGGTAACCTTACGTCTGGATTACTGCAATGCACTCTACATGGGGCTACCCTTGTGCCTAACCTGGAAACTGCAACTGGTGCAAAACATGGCAGCCAGGCTAATTACTGGAACATCAAGTAGGGAGTACATAACACCGGTGCTTAAATCCCTCCACTGGCTGCCAATTAGTTTCCGGGCACAGTACAAGGTGTTGGTTTTGACCTTTAAAGCCCTACATGGCTTGGGTCCATCTTATCTCAGGGACCACCTCTTCCTGTACGATCCCCCCCGTGCACTTCGGTCCTCTGGGAGGAATCTGTTGAAGCCTATGAAGACTAGGCTGGCGCAGCCCCCTGGGAAGAGGGCCTTCTCTGCGACCGCTCCCAGACTATGGAATGGCCTGCCGGATGAGATCCGTCTTATTACTACCCTTGCTGCTTTTAAGAAAGCAGTAAAGATGGATCTCTTCTGGCAGGCTTTCCCGGAATAATCCCCCGGCTCTAGCGGAGGTTACCTTACGCCCCTTAACCTCCCATAGTACATGGACATGCCCAATTTGTTTAATTTGTTTTTATTTGTTTTTGTTTTTATTATGTTTTTAAGAATTGTTTTAATTCTGCTATTATAGTTTAATTTAGTTTTAAGGGGTGGGAGGATTAGGGTGTGGGATATAGGAATTTTACATTGTCTCTTGTTTTTAAATTATGCTGTATGCCGCCCCGATTGCTAAGCAGAGGGGCGGCTTAGAAATAAAACTTATTATTATTATTATTATTATTATTATTATGATCAAACAGAGAAGAAATATAGAAAACTACTACAGTATATGATTACTGCAATGTGGATGTTATATGCATTGAAATAGAAGAATATAAAGCAAAGCAAAGCAGCTTCATTTATATACCGCTTCATATCGCGCTATGGGATGTCTAAGCGGTTTACAACTGTGAGCTGATTGCCCCCCAACAGCTGGGTACTCATTTTAGTGACGTCGGAAGGATGCAGGCCTGAGTCGAGCCTCAGCCCTGGCTGGTATTGAACTCGCAACCTTGTGGTCTATGAGTGAATGGCTGCAGTACAGGCATTTAACCACTGCGCCACCAGGGCTGATATATATAGAGAGATCCCAATGCAAGACGACTGGATAATTAAATTGATAGACATGGTAGAAACTGATAAATTATCCATCTTGTTGAGAGAAAAATCTTTGAGAACTTTTGAAAATTATTATTATTATTATTATTATTATTTATACCCCGCCCAGTGGTAGTCCAATCAGGGCGGCTTACAAGTTTAAAAGCATAAATCCAGATAAACATATAATACAAAAAACCCACCCCACCCCTTAAAACAGTATTAAATCAAACAAGTTAAAAAGCTCAGCAAGTTAAAAAATCAATATAATAAATAAAAAATGACTGGGAACCTTTTATTGTCTCCTTGCGTGACCAAAAAGATAAAATATTTGCTGTGGGTTTTGACAATTAATAGGATTCATTTTAAGGTAGAATACTGTTATGTATGGGAAATAGAATTTCATATACTTTACTCTATAACCATTGGTAAGAAACTCAGAAGTAAATACTGTATTTTTTCCCTTTTAGTATTTTCTTCTTGTGCTAGCTTTTCTTTTTCTCAGTCTTTTTCTATCATATATTTTAGTTTAAAATTTTTAATTAAACAAATGGTGGTGAATGGGCACAAGTTCGGTTCCTGTCTTGGTACACTGGATAAAAATAATTGCTGGTCTCTCACCTCAGAAAACCCGAAAAACACTATTTTAAACCACATTTACAACCCTGCCAAGGAGTTGTTACATATCTTTATTTCCAGCTTATATGTGAAGCCAGAGTAATGAAGGTTTAACATAAACAATATGAGTTCAGGGATTTTTTTTTTTTCTGGAGGAGGTGGGGGAGAAATAGACCACACATAGTTATTACACCCTCTTGTTCTCATATTACATTAATCATCTGGTTCTAGAATCGACAATATTGCTCACTTCCCTGTCTCTGGATGTGAGGCTGCAGGTCTCCACCATTAGGAATTTCCAAGTTAATTCTGCTGCATTTAAGAGACCCTTAATTCATCCACAATACTATGCTGGACCGTACTTCACATAAATGGTGATTGCAGCCCTGCCAGCCAGTACTATTAAGGCAGGCTGTGAAAAACAAAAAATGAGTTCTACATCCAAAGGCCACAGCAGAGAGAGGGCAGAATCCTCTTGAGCAAAACCATCTGTGCATTTCGGACAAAATGAGAAGGAATTGAAAATACACACATTCACATGAAAGACCAGTACAGACGGTTTTATGAAACTACTTGTATGTCTGAAAGACAAACTTTATTTCCTCAGAAAATGAAGCTGTTCCAGAAGCCAGGCCTGTCTTCTTGCTTTATGCCTCCTAAAGGAGGGAAAGATAGCCCTGTTTCAAGAATTTCACAGTTCACAAGGACAGAGAAATACAAAGAGCTGTAATGCCTTCTTACGGATTATGGTTAACTATTATGTTGCCATCAACAATCAGGCCTATTGAGGAATGTTAGGAGGGCTTTTTAAACACAGGCTTTGATAGTCCCTGGGCCAGAAAATGGTGCTGCTATGTTGACATGACAGCACTCCTCTTATGCCCTGGGGACCACACAAAAAGAGACTCTTTGGCTCGATGTCAACTTTTTTGGTCCAAAATGTACAAATACGTGCATGCTTTCTGAATACCAAATTCTGAAATGTTCTAATTGGTCTTCTAAAGCATCACCATGAAGAACAACCACAGGATTGTTATCACACAAGTCTAGAAATATGGAATTTGAACAGGATAAAAGCGTCTTTGGCTGGTACTTATCACATGACATGGTGTGTGTTTTGCTGCTGCCTTGCATTCGTTACTGTGGTGCACCTTTTTATTGACGGGCAAAACCCATCAATAGGCTCTCAATGTTGCTGCTGTTCCATTACTGCCTTCATGCGATAGGTCCCTTCTGCTACAGTTCCATTTCTCAGGCAGTGACGTGGTGTGAGTGAGCCTGAGAAGCACTATTGTAAACCATATTTAGAGCCCTGCCAGGGAATTGTTACATATCTATGTTTCCAATTTACATGTGAAGCCAAAGTAATGAAGGTTTAACATAAACAATATGTATTCAGGGAGTTTTTCTAGAGGGTTGAGGAGAAACAGATCACACAAAGATCCTCTCCTCCACTCCTGAACATGAGTCAACAGTGTGACGCCGCAGCTAAAAAAGTTAATGCAATTTTAGGCTGCATTAGTAGAAGTATAGTATCTAGATCAAGGGAAGTAATAGTGCCACTATATTCTGCTTTGGTCAGGCCCCACCTGGAATACTGTGTCCAGTTCTGGGCACCACAATTCAAAAAGGAGGTGCTCACGGTAGCGGCCCCAAAACCAAGAATTGGGTTGCAACCTCCAGTCCTGGATGGGGTCACACTCTCCTCCAGTGACTGTGTTCGCAGTCTGGGGGTGCTCCTTGACTCGTCGCTTCTGATGACAAATCAGGTAAATGCGACAGTCAGGAGCGCCTGTTATCAGCTTTGGCCGATATGCCAGCTGCGCCCTTTTCTGGAAGTAAGGGATCTCGAGACTGTTGTGCACGCGCTGGTAACCTCACGTCTTGATTTCTGCAATGCGCTCTACATGGGGCTATCCTCGTGCTTGGTTCGGAAACTACAGTTAGTACAGAATATGGCAGCCAGATTAGTTTCTGGGCCCAGTACAAAGTAGGGACCATATTACCCCCGTTTTAAGGTCCCTCCACTGGCTGCCCATAAGTTTCCGGGCCCAGTACAAAGTGTTGGTTATCACCTTTAAAACCCTAAATGGCTTGGGTCCAAACTATTTGAGGGACCGCCTTCTCCCCTATAATCCTCCCCGCACACTCCGGTCCTCTGGGAGGAATTTGCTACAGCCACAAAAAGCTAGGCTTGCGGCTACCTCCCAGAGGGCTTTTTTGGTTGTTGCCCCCAAACTGTGGAACGGCCTGCCGGACGAGATCTGTCAATTGATATCTTTGAACAGCTTTAAAAAGGCTGTCAAGACGGATCTCTTCTGGCAGGCCTTTCTGGGATAGAGAATCCCGGCCTCAGGAATCCCTCCCTTAAGACAGTTTCTGGGGCTTCACCCTTTAAATATAATCAAGTATTGCCGCTGCTTGCTGGGAAAGGTTTTTAAAATTATTGTTGTATTGTATGTCATAGTTTTAACTTGGACTGATTTAATAACGTTTTAAGGGGGGAAGGGCATTTGATTTGTTGCTCTATGTAATATTTTATTGTTGTTAGCCGCCCCAATTGATCTCAAAGGGGCGGGATATAAATACATATTATTATTATTATTATTATTATTATTATTTTGAAAAACTGGAGCGTGTCCAGAGGAGGGCAACTAAAATGATGAAGGGTCTGGAAACCATGCCCTACAAGGGACGACTTAGGGAGCTGGGAATGTTTAGCCTGGAGAAGAGACGGTTAAGAGGGGATATGATAACCCTCTTTAAATATTTGAAGGGATGTCATATTGAGGAGGGAACTACCTTGTTTTCTGCTGCTCCAGAGAACAGGATCCGGAACAATGGATGCAAGCTGCAGGAAAAGAGATTTCTCCTCAACATTAGGAGGAACTTCCTGACAGTGAGAGCTGTTTGACAGTGGAACACACTCCCTTGGATGATAGTGGAGTCTTCTTCTTTGGAGATCTTTAAACAGAGGCTGGATGGCCATCTGTCGGAGATGCTTTGATTTTGAGTTTCTGCATGGCAGGGGGTTGGACTGGATGAACCTTGTGGTCTCTTCCAATTCTATGATTCTATGATTCCTACCTTCCCCTCGCAGAGATGGTGGCTGCCAACACCTTCCCAAAGCCAGCTACTATGTAAACATTCATACAGCAGCTAGCTTCAGGACTTGGTTGGCAGCCATGATCACTTGTCCCTGCTTCCTCCCAAAGCACAGGGCTGCTGTAATTTTTTGTGGGTTTTTCAGGCTGTGTGGCTGTGTTCTGAAAGAATTTATCCCTGATGTTTTGTCTGCATCTGTGGCTGGCATCTTCAAAGGTTGGTGGCATGGAAGTGAGTGGGGTATATATACTGTGTGACCTTTGGTTGGGAGGAGGTGATTTCCATGTTTAATCTAGGTTTTGGTCTGTTGTTGAATGACAAGGCCTCAGGATAGAAGGATATGTGGGAGAATATGAATGTCTAATTAGCACTCCATTGTCTGTGGGGAAAACCCCTTGACCCTGGGTGATATTCATTTGCATGTGTTGAGTCTCATTTTGGTGTTTTTCAGGACTTGTAGCCAAACTTTGGGCCTTTGCAGACTGCCAGAAATAGTGCACATTAAATTGAGGCACTGCCTTGGCTCAGTGCTAGGGAGTCATGGGAATTGTATTTTTTTCTGGGACATTGAGCCTTCTCTGTCAGAGAGCTCTGGTGCCACAATAAATTACAGTTCCCATGATTCCCTAGCACTGAGCCAGGGCAGTGCCTCAATTTAATGTGCACTATTTCTGGCAGTCTGCAAAGGCCCTTTGTTTACTTTCAGGGTTTCCTCTTTCCTGTTGGAGTAATCCAGATGTTTGTGGATTTCAGTGGCCTTCTTGTGCATTCTGACCTGATAGTTGTTGGAATGGTCCAGAATTTCAGTGTTTTCAAATAGCATTTCATGCCTAGGTGGTAAAATGTTTTGTTACTGCTGATTTTTCTAGCTCGCCCAGTCTACAGTGCTTCTCATGTTCCTTGATTTGCTGCATTTTGTGGTCCCTATGTAGACTTCTCCACAACTGCACAGTATGCGGTAGACCCCCTGTGAATAGCCCTGCAATTTGGAAGGAAGGAGGACCAGCGGCTGTGACTGCAAACATTTTCCTAGAGCCAGATACTGTGTGCACAATTCATACAGCACCTAGCTTCGGAAGACAATTTGCATCCATGATTCTCCCATCTCCTCCCAGAAGGTGATGTTTGGCAGTGCAGAAAAAAAATTAACAAAACCATCAATTGTCAAAGTGCTCTCATGGGGGAAAGTGTGAGAAGAAATTGTGTCAAACTAGTATGCTACTATTCTTAAACTAGTGCAGTTGTAGTGGGATAACATGTTGGTATGATAAAGTGTAAATATGATATCAAGGGCTATGAGCAAAGAAAAATTAGAAGCATTTATGACCCCTAATAAGAGGTCTGACTGAGGACATGTTAGATGTAGGTAACGCACTATAAAATGGCATGATGGGGTGACAGTTTAAAATGTCAGAGAGGCAGGTTGGAGAGGATGGAGGCTTTGTTTCACCTTTGCTTCTCTCTCAAGCCCAGGAACCTTTTAAAAAATATTTTTTTGTCCCTGTTTGGACTCAAGGACCATATGTAACTTACTTACACTATGGTATAAAAGCAACTTTTTAAAAAAGTAGTTTTAGATAGAAAAGTAGAGATGGCAAGGTGCTTGAGATAACCTGACCCACTGCAAAAAGCGAACAAATTTCCAGTTTCTTTAACCATTCCTTATTATTTATTTATTTGTTTATTTATTTTAAAATAAAATATAAAGCACGTTTACACCAGGCATAACATGAAAAAATTACAACCAATTATTCAGTGCATGTTACCTTCACATTTTAGCTTGATGTTTATCTTTTGCATTTTGACTTCCTATAAACCTGATTGTCTTGATACCTGACATAATCCATACAAGATTTCTCGATACCTGACTTAATCCTCTGAAAGCTATTAGCATTTGCTTTTCATATTTTGTATTTCTAAGTATTCCTTGCTCAATTAGTTCTATATTTCTTCTGATAATAAAATCCCACGTTGTTGTTGGAAAATAAAGTATTACAAAATGCATATTTTCCGTATTTAATCCCTATTAAATCATGAACAATTAATTCTAAACAGTAGATCATCACATAAGTTCCATGCATTTCCTATCTTTTCTTCTGAGTACATATCTTTCAGTGTCCAAATTCTTTATGTCTCCACTCTTTCCTAAATTAAAAAAAGTTACGTCGTTTATGATTTCTCCCAAATAAAAGTTCCTTTTCTGAAGCTATGTGTGTTTGTGTGTCTGTTCAGTGGCTTTTATTTCTGTATTTATTACTATGCTTATTTATTTTATATCTCTTGTACCTGATATTTATCATATTTCTCTTTGTTTATCCATTGCTACTCATTTCTAATGTTGCAACAGAGTTTTATTTATTCCCCAACAGCTTGCCCAATATTCTACAATAGGTTGTCATTCTTTTTTCAACTTTGCTCATTGATTTATTATTTAACATATGTGTTAATCTGTCCAGCTCATGCATGTCACTAACTTTTAATAACCACTCTTCAATTTGTGTGGGGTGGTCTGATTTCCCATCTTTTAGCTATTACAAGTCTTGCTGCTGTTACTAGATATAGAATTATCCTCCAATAGTTCCTTTCCTTTTCCTTTCTCTAGATCGATGTCATATTTAGTAGATATGAGTAGCAGTGGTGCAGTGGTTAAATGCCGGTACTGCAGTCATTCACAGCCACAAGGTTGTGAGTTCGATCCCAGGCAGGGCTCCAGGATCCACTTAGCCTGGCATCCTTCCGTAGTTGGCTAAAATGAGTACCCAGCTTGTTGGGGACAATTGGCTTACACATTGTAAACCGCTTAGGGAGTGCTTAAGTACACTAATAAGCAGTATAGAAATGTCCTTGTTATTGCTCTTACTAAATTTCTGGAGAGAACAAGTATTGTAGTTAGAAACCCGTCAATAAATAAATACAAATCCTGAAGTCTGGTCATTGAAATATTACTCTTCTACAGCTTCTCTCACCATTTTTCCTTCAGAGTAAATTCAGAGCACAAAGGTAGCTTGCACTCAACTCAGCAGAGGAAAAGGATAGGAGGGAGAGGAATGTTGCCTTTCCCAGTAGACTCAGGCAAATGCAAACTGTTGCAGCTTTTCCTAGCTTTTGGGTTCTTCCTCATTAATAACTTTTGCCCTCTTGACAACACTCAGATGTTGTTTGGCTACATGTATCCAGGTTTTCATCTGTGAAATGTTGGTGGGTATGTAATAAGGGACACCTGGCAACCTTAAACCCAGTAGAATTTCACATATTTGGGTGGGGAGGTGGGTTAGTATCAGTAGGTGTAAGCATTTCCCAGTTAGTTCTGGTTCTCAAGTAAAGCCAACCTTGGGAGTCCTGAATCCTGTAGCTTCCAAATGTCTTGTTCAGAGGTCCAAGCGCACGGGAGGAGCATATCTTCCTTCCACATCCCACCCCAACCCCCTGTGATGGAAGAAAACTAGAGAGGACTGATAAGTTGTTTTCTGTTGGAAGCTAGACCTCTGTTTTAAAATGGAACCTCACTTTCCTAACCTGCTGTTCTCTTAATATGGAAAGCTTATGGTATAATTCTTTTGGCAAGCAAATAGTATCTCTGTGTCCCTCCAAATTATGTCCCTCTCCCCCCCTCCCCCCCCCAAAAAAGAGAGAAAATCCAGAGAGATTTGGAGGACATTTTGGGTAAATAGTGAATTTTTCCAAAGCAGCCTGATTTGGTTCAGGAACCATCTTGAGCAGATGCTTTCTACCAGTAAAGCATTTAATCCATTAGCTAATTCATTGCATAACTGTGATTATTAACCAGACATTAGGGCTTCAAAGCTTTTTATTTTATTTTTTACTTTTTAAAGAATATTGTTTCAGGCACATTGGTGCAGATTGTCAATGGCCAAGCTTATAGTCAACCCAATGCCCTGTTATGTTATGATTTCATGATATATTTTCCAACCATTACTTGTCTGAAGTGTTTTTAGGTGGCTTTGATTCTTATGTTATACTCAGGATGTTTTCACACGGGGCTTTACACGGAGGCAAACCTACCTCCGTCTGGCCCCACTCCGGCTCCAGAACCTAAAAGTTCAGACGACGTCGCAGCAAGCCCCTCCTCATCCTGCGCCATCCCTGCCTCACTCCGGAGTCTTGCTTGTCGTGTTCATACGACGTCGCAGCAAGCCCCGCCCCATCTTGCGCAATCCCTGCGCCATCCCTGCCGCTAGCTGGCTTTAGCCCCATATTTCTAATTCCTTTTCTAAAAAGGAATTAGAGGGGCTGCTGCCAGAGGCAATCAGGAGCCCTTCCGGCGGCTGCTGTTTTCGCCGCCGGAGCGGCTCTTGATTGCTTCCAGGGGGCTTCCAGGCGGCTTTAGAGCCGCCTGTGTGAAAACGCCCTCAGACAGATTTAGTACTTGTAGTACTTGTAGGACATATACAAAATGTAATGTTGCCTTCCTTTTATAGTTACATTTTAAATGATTTAAAGCTGTTTTAGATGCATGCTGTTTTTTAATATGACAGTTCATTTTAATTGTTTATAATCATTGTATTTTACTGTATTTAGTTGTAATCTTTGCTGTGACATGCTTTGTGTCATGTGTTGGGAGAAAGGTGGGATATACAATGAACAAATAATTTTGCTCCGCTTTGTTTTAGCTTCATTTCTCTCACTTTTGCTTAAGAATGGTATTACCATTCTTTCTGCAAATGAAAAGCTATCTTCCCATCTACAGATTACTCAGTCTTGGGGCTGCTGGATCTCAGAGCCTGGCCCCGAGTCCCCATTTTTCATGAGCCATCTCCAGACGGGAGACAGGTACAAAGTCTTTAGTTTTTGTGGGCTCAGCTCTGGACAAGAGGAAAGGAATCTGTGCAAATACCCAGCTCCGCTAACAGAGCAGAAAATTGCTACAAATTAAAATTGATTTGTTTTTGTTTGATCATTTGGTTTATTTTAAATATATATATATTTTAATTATGGCCAGTGCTTTGCTAAACTTTTTAATTCTACTGTTGTTTATTATTTATTTATTATTTATTATTTTATTTATTGTTATTCCTATTTGTATTGTTATTTCTATTTGTTGTAACCCGCCTTGATCCACAGGGAGAGGCAGGCTATAAATAAAATTTATTATTATTATTATTATTATTTTACATGCTGACTTTCTCACAGGCAGGGACCCTATAATTAAACTTTCTAAACTTTTCTATAAATGTTTTAATTGTACAGCCCCCCCCCCCCCATTCACTGGGGTTAGGGGCACAGGACCCCTATGAATGTGGGAAAACTGCAAATAAAAAACCATTATTTTTTAATTGGAGAGAGCACCTCTCTAGGAATCTCTAGGTCCTCCAAAACAACTCTGTGGTCAACATCTGCCAGAATCACACTGGAGGATCTAAAAATGGCTAGAGAAGTGTTTTCTCTAGAAATCTCTAGGTCCTCCAGAGCAACTCTATGGTCAATTTCCAGCAAAGTTGTGTCGGAGGACCTAGAGATTTCTGGAGAGAACATATTAATCAAATCCGCAAAAGTCAAAGCCACAAGTGGGGAGGGCCAACTGTATTTTATTTTTAAACGCTGCATGCAAGCTTGGGTCTTGCATAAGGAGAAGAGCAGGCTATAAATCAAATAAATTTTGTTATTGCAATAGACTCTCCAGGGGGTCTATACTTATTAATTTCCTCCTTCCCTTCCAGTGATTGTGGTGACAGGGCTCACCTTCCACTCTGCTTTGATCCAACTTTGGGCTAGATGCATGTAGGCTAGACTAAGGGTTCCTCATCCCATCTCCATAAGTAGGCGAGGAAGAATAGCCCCCTTGTTTCACCTTAATCACTTTGAGATTTCCATCTTAATTTCGAAACAGGAAACATATGACCTCTGTGTTGTGCTTGTGTGTGAATGACAAGTTGTGAGTAATTGTGGTTGGTACCTAATGCACAATGCTTAATTGTCCCTAGGTGTCTCAGGTTTTGGCCTGGATATCTCAGGACCTGAGATGATCCTGAATTATACCCTTGGTGGGTGAGTTAGTATGTTAGAAAGCCATTCATGTAGCAACAGCTTTAAATATCAGTTCTATAATGAGAAGATTTTGACTGATGAACATGTGATATTAAAACATTTTTCCCAGGGATGGCCACTTGTTGTGATTCCTTCATGTCACTCTTTATAGGGCCTCTTTTGGAATAATACCGTATTTTTCGCCCTATAACACGCACTTTTTCTTCCCCAAAACGTGCGTGGGGAAGTGAGTGCGCCTTATGAAATCATAACATAACAGGGCATTGAGCCCTCCTTCCCCCGCGGCCTCAGTCTTGGAATGGGCTGGTGCCGGGATCAAAGACTGAGGTCGCGGGGGGAAGGAGCCCTCCTTCCCCCCGCGACCTCAGTTCAATGGGCTGGTGCTGGGATCGGAGAAGTTCTCCGATCCCAGCACCAGCCCATTGAACAACCGGCCTCCGGCTAAAGGGAGGAATCCTTTTTTCTTGGATTTTCTTCCTTTAAAATTGGGTGCGCCTTATATGCCGGAGCGCCTTATATGGCGAAAAATACGGTAATTTGTGCTGATTGCATCTGGGACTTTCCCATGGAAATATCCAATTGAAGTTACAAAAGTTTATGGAGATTTCCATTTGACACATACTGATGAAGACATAATAATAATAATAATAATAATAATAATAATATTTATTTAATACCCCGCCTATTGGAAAACCAATCCAGGAGGCTTACAAATTAAAATCAAATACAAACCCCACAACAATCCCTCCCCCGCTTAAAACAGTATTAAATCACAACAGACATCCATTGTATCTTCATTATTTATAGATTTAATGAAGTTTTTTTACATAATGTTTTCGGAACAGATTTTCCATTCAGATATTTTTTCCCAGTCTGTTTAAGTGTTTAGATATTAAGATAGTATTTTGTAATGTACTCATTCTCTTGTGGATATTTACCACAATCTTTGTTTATAATACTTTAATAATAATGGATGTATTTAATACAGTTTGGCACTTAGAGTTTAACTACATAGTTGGTAGTCCTGTTCCTCTGCTTGTTAATGAATTGGCAAGCCTACTCTAGACTGTGGTACTCTAGACTTTACTACTCTACTCTATATTCAACCCTACTCTAGACTGCTGTACTCTAGGCTCTACTACTTTACTCTGTATTCAACCCTACTCTAGACTGTGGTACCCCAGACTCTACTACTCTACTCCATATTCAGCTCTACTCTAGAATGTGGTACTGTAAGCTCTACTACTTTACTCTATATTCAACCCTACTCCACACTGTGGTATTTTAAGCTCTACTTACTATATAGTCAATCCTATTCTAGACTGTGATACTCTAGACTTTACCATTCTACTCTATATTCAGCCCTACTCTACACTGTGGTACTCTAAGCTCTAATTACTATATAGTCATGAGGGAGTATTGTAAAGTAAAAATAATCACCTGGATGTTATTATGGTATGTTGATTAAATTTTGTCAGTGTCATCATTGGTCTTTAAGTGCATGATGTTGAGAAAATCAGCTCATTGTGTCCTTTATTTTTGTGACAGGTTGTGCCAGAAATGACTAAAGTGTAAAATCCTCATAAGGTGCAATCTGCAGACTTCTACAATAATGGTATTAGGAGGGTCAAGAAATGCTGGGGGAAATGTGTAAATCTGGATGGTGACTATGTAGAATTAAGTTAACAATTACAAATAAAAACAAACTTTCTATATATGTGTAACTGGAGGTGGATAGATTAACCATATACATTTGCAACGTGTACTCACTGTGTTCGAACTAAAGAAAGTGATGTAAATTTGTAAATAGGAAAAAACAAACTTTCTGTCAAAAAAATTTAAAGGTGATAATTAACTTTATGATACTACCTCGTATCACAGGGTTTTCTTGACAAGATTTGTTCAGAGGAGGATTGACCTTGCTTTCCCCTGAGGCTGAGAGAGCGTGACTTGCCCAAGGTCAATCTCATTATGTATATAAAAGCAAATACAGGTATTACAAAATCAAAAAAAAATATCCAAAATCTAAAACACTTTTGGTCCTAAGCATTTCAGGTACAACCTGTAGAGACAGAGTTTTGGATTTGGGGATTGAGAGAACTTCTATGAAATAAGGGAGCCTATTATTATTATTATTATTATTATTATTATTATTATTATTTGGAGTATTTATACCCTGCTTTTCAGCCAAAAGGCTATCAGAGCGGCTTACAAATGGTTAGTAGACATTTCCCTGCCCTCAGGCTTACAATCTAAAAAGACAAGACACAAAAGGAGAACGGAATGGTGGCGGGGAAGGGGAATAAGTTTAACAGATCTTCTCTCCCTCTAAAGCCTGGACCAAGGCAGATGGACTGGAGGGAGGGCCTTCTTTTTCAGAACTAGAAAACAGTTCAGAATATTCTATTCTGAATATTAGAGTTTGTTATATTATTATGTTTAATAAATCTATTCCTATTTTTTGGTTTAGAACTGTCTCTGGCTGGCTGTCAAGCCTGTATTGGCATCAGACCACGCATAGCAAACTAATGAACCCACACAATAACACAACCACAACTCCACATTTATAAAGGTCACCGTGAGGACCAATAATCCAAACCTGCTGTTAGTCTCAAAGGTGCTACAAGGTCTCTTTCCCTACTGATTTTACAGATGAACACAACTGTATCTTTGAATTCAGCAAGGAAAGACTTGGGGAAACAAGTGCAGGTTGAGTGGCAGGATTCCCTAAGTGTTGTAGCTGTAGGGACCAGCCTAGGTAAAGGAATCTGTCATATATATTTGCTGCCTAGCAATAGGATCTAACTCTTGATTCCCAAACTTTGGTCCTCCAGATATTTTGGGCTTCAGTTTCCAGAAGCCCCAGCCAGCTAGGCCAGCAGTAAGGAATTCTGGGAGCTGAAATTCAAAACATCTGGAGGAGCAAAGTTTGGGAATCACTGATAACTCAAAGGATCTGAAAGGATCTGTAGGGACCAGCCTAGGTAAAGGGATCTGTCACATATATATGATGGGATTGGATCCTGTGTATTTGGTGAAGAGAGAGAGAAAGGGCCTGAACTTTGCCAGAAATAGTCCAGCTTGAGACCACTTTAATTGTCCTGGCTCAATGCTAGGGAATCACGGGAATTGTAGTTTTTACCTGAGACATTGAGCTTTCTCTGTCAGAGAGTTTGGAGCCACAATAAACTATAGCTCCCATGATTCCCTAGCACTGAGCCAGGGCAGTTAAAGTGGTCTCAAGCTGGACTATTTCTGGCAATCTGTTCAGGCCCAAGGAGAGTGAACAGCTTGACAGAGTTTTGCCAGAAGTAGTATGTTGTGAGGAAGTGAAGTGCCTGAGGAAAATGTATTGTAAAAATTTAAAGTAAAGTGGAATCCCTGAGGTAAAAACCAGAGGTAAAGTAAGAGATTACCACAAGAAAATTATGAGAAACTACACCTGTCAGAAACCCTGATCTCATTATGATTTCTGAGGTAAATGTTTGAGGCACTGTAGGACATCACCAGAGAACCAGTGTGGCATAGTGGTTTGAGTGTTGGACTGTGGCTCTGGAGACTAAGGGCCTTTGCAGACTGCCAGAAATAGTGCAAATTCAGTCCACTTTAACTGCCCTGACTCAGTGCTAGGGAATCATGGGAACTGAGTTTATTGTGGCACCATAGCTCTCTGACAGAGAAGGCTTAATGTCTCAGAAAAAAATACAATTCCCATGATTCCCTAGCACTGAACCAGGACAGTTAAAGTGGACTCAATTTGCACTATTTCTGGCAGTCTGCAAAGGCCCTAAGTTTGATTCCCAGCTCGACCATAAAACCCACTGGGTGACCTTGGGCAAGTCACATGCTCTCAGCCTCATAGGAAGGCAATGGCAAGCCTCCTCTGAACAAAAATGGCCAAGAAAACCCCATGATAGCGACACCGACTTGAAGGCACACAGTAACAACAGGACATCTCCAAGCAATATGGAAATAAGTAATAAGGTGATCCTGGGATAAAAGTTTAAGGAAAAGTAAGGATTCACCTAAGTAATAAAGTGAAAAGTTGTGACTTGAAATCTCATTAAAAGAGTATTTCCTGAGGTAAAAGTTGTGGGTAAATGTAAGGAAATACACAGGTTATTTCACCCAAGAAAATGAAACCAACTGTGGAAAACTCTGAACCAACAGTAGGAGTGAGGGAATAATGGAGAATTTAGATAGCATCACACTAGAAATCACAGACAGTGTGAATCGATTGGCATGAACTAAGAGAGGTGCAACATAAGAAAGAATTAAGAAAGAAAAAAAACAATGGCACAGAGAGAATTAAACAACAAGGAAGTTAAGAGAAATAAGGGAGAGGGAACAAAAGGCAAAGAGCATATAAATTAGAAATGTATAACCTGAAATTGAAGGAACTGGAGTTAATAGCTAGTTTAACCCCTAGGGTACGAACACTAAGGCTTTCAACCTGGTGTAAAAACGTTTCCAAATTATTACAAAAGGAATAATATTGACTCCTTCTTTACAAGTTTTAAGAGAGCTTATGTGGACATTGGGGTGAAAGATGAGGGGTGTTTAATAACGGGATATTTAATATCTCAAAATTGTGGGGGTTTGGCAGAGATCTATGAGGGGATGAGGATGGAGGAAGCCACAGAGTATGGATTATTTGAGGAGAGAGTTAAAGATTTGGTTTAACTCCAGAACACCACAGAAATGAGTTTAGAGGGCTGGGGAAAAACCTGAGGAAATTTACACTCATTTGAGCTGTAGATTGGACAAAATGTTGGAAAGTTGGATTAATAGGTCTAAGACTAAAATTAAAGAAGCTAATTGGTAGTTTTATAACATACTGCCTCATAATTATAGGTGGTCAGTATGGGACAAACAGCCTATAACAGTCGCTAAGTGTGGTGTAGTGGTTTGAGTGTTGGGTCATGACTGGAGATCCAGCTCAGCCATGCAAACTCTCTGGGTGACCTTTGGCAAGTCACACAGTCTCAGCCACAGAGGATAGCAATGGCAACCCCCTCAGAAGAAACCTGCCAAGAAAACCCCATGATAGGTTTAACTTAGGGTCACCATAACTCAGAAATGACTTGAAGGCACCCAACAACAACAAGGCAGTGGAGATTATGGATTCCTTAGTACTTATAAGAAGAGAAGGGGGAAAGAAGCCACTAATCTCAGACACAAAAACCCCTTTTTGGGGAGAAAAGACCACAGAAATTGGGAGTCCTCTAATACCAAGGTGCCTGAGAGAAAAGCTTATGGTAAAAAGGAAGAAAATTCTGAAGCTAACCCAACACTCAAGTTTGGGGCATATTTATTATAACTGCCCCAATACCAGCAAGAAAAATATACCTCAGTCATAAGCAAGTTAACTGTGTGAGGAAGGTTCATTATTGACGGTGCAGATAGGCCAGGCCTGCACAACATATGGCCCAGGAGCCGCATGCGGCCTGGCAAAGGATTTCAGGCGGCCCGTGAGGATGTGGAACAACTTCAAGGCTCCTCCACTGCTTGGCCTCCTCCTGAGGAGAGTGCCATGTATAGGAGAAGGAGGAGGAGGAGGAGGAGGAGGAGGAAGGGTGAATGCTCGCCCTGTAATGCTCCTGGCTTTTTCCTGAGAAGGCGGCGGAGGAGGAGGAGGAGGAGGATGGGCAAAAGTTCGCCCTGTAAGGCTCCTTTGCTGCTTGGCTTCCTCCTGAGAAGGTTGAATGGAAGAGGAGGATGGGCAAACACTTGCACCTGAAAGCTTCAGAGGAGAAGGACAGGCAAACACTGCAAGGCTCCTCCTTTGCCCAGCTTTCTTCTGAGAAGGCAGGGCAACAGAGGAGGAAGAGGGGCAAACGCTCACCCTTCAAGGCTCCTCCATCGCTGGGCCTTCTCTTGAGAGAAGGCCAGGCAGAGGAGGAGGACAGGCAAAGCTTATCTGCCGCTCGCCTTTCTCCTGAGGAGAGGACTGTGAAGAGGAGGATGAGGATAGATTAATTAATATTAATTAATATTTAATTAAATCCTATCTGTGGCCTGAAGTTTAACCTATATTAATTTTGGCCCCTATCTACTGCCAAGTTGTGCAGGCCTGAGATAGGCCAATAAACACTGAGGGAGAAAGTTCACCAACAAGGACGGTTCCCAGGAAGACAGAAGGCTCCACAGAGGAAGCTATCAGGCTTCCTTCCAAGCAGGGCAAGAATTGTATCATTGTGTCACTGGATCCAGAAATGAGTGGGGAATTTGAACAAAAAGTGGAAATAAATGGACACTGGAGCACAACTATGCATAGTTAAACTCCACTTTGTCAGTCAAAATGACCTAGCTGAGGGACAACAGTTAAAGGCCAAGGTGTTCCAGCCTTCCCAGTGCCATTAGCCAGAGTAAATATGAAATATAAACATTGGCAAAGAACCCGAGATCTAGCTGCACATTCAGACATTCCAGTCCCAGGTCCTATTGGAAACCATCTGACCGAACGTGGCAGAGATCTGTGTTAACTACCCACCACCAGGCTAAAAAAGAACAATGGTTGCAGACTAAGTTGGGGGGGGGGCGGCGGAATCAGACTGGACCATGATCTGATTCTTGGTTCCTAGATTCGTAGATCAGTTGACCACCCTGACGGAGAGGAAATAAAGGATATATCCTGTCAGGCGCTGATCAATTCCTCAGGCAGGGGGTTCTTCCAGATGGGGCAAATGTATTGTGAGCTTGTGGTATCTGTTGCTATGATTCTCAAGTTGTTGTTGTTGTATTAATTCCAAACGCTGTTCCAGTTTATTTTCTGGCAATTTCCAGCATGAGTTGCAACACTTTATTCCTACGCTCATCTTTTCAATTCTGAGATATACTGAAAGAAGTCTTTTATTTATTTATTTATTTATTTATTTATTTTGAAAGAGTTACTTTCATGCTAGGACACTGTAACGCTTTAAAAATAAATTTAAAAATCCTCAGAGGACAAAATTTTCCCCTTTACAAATTTGCAGCCATCTAGCAAAACCCATGGAGCTATATTGCAAGAAATCATTCCTCTTTAAACCAATCTGGAAGAACATCTAGTCAAAATTATGAATTTGTCACTGTAAGGTGGTAGTCACTAAGGATGTATCTATGGGTGTGTGTGTGTGTGTGAGGGCATTGCCCCTTAAATAAGAATTCTGCCCCCCAAATCTTTTCCTCCACTTCCCAAATTTCTAACATTGCAGCAAGTTAAAAGGTCAGTTGTGCATTTAAAAATAGGGTGCAGACATCTGGTGGGGGGGGAGGGGAAGACAACGTTCCCAACAAAATGAGGATACAGCAAATATGCACTCCAGATAATTCCCAATGATAATTCTGCAATGTCAGAAATTTGAGGATTGAAGGAAAATAGTGACACCCCCGTGTGTCACTAACCTGGATAGTTTTAAAGGGGGACTAGAGAAATGCATAGTCGACAAATGCAAGGCAGCATGGTGTAGTTAGTGGTCTGAGCGCAGGACTATGACTCTGGTGACCAGGTTTCAACTCCTCGCTCAGCTATGGAAACCCACTGGGTAGCCTTAGGCAAGCCACACTCTCTCAGAGGAAGCAAAGGCAACCCTCCTCTGAAACAATCTTGACAAGAAAACCCCATTATAGGGTTGCCATAAGTCAGAAATGACGAAGCCACACAACAACAGACATGCATAGATGCTATGGCTATCAGATACAAGTAGACAAACTCAAGCTTTATGGGCAGCATGCTTGTGAATGCCAGTCATCAGGGAACAATACCGGGAAAGGCCTATTGCCCTCACGTCCTGCTTCTGGACTTCCTGAACATGTGTGGTTGCCCGCTGCCGGAAACAGGATGCTGGACTTGATAGGGTTTTGGGGTCTGATCTATCAGGGTGCTTATGCAGTAATTTAGCCAGGTCCCAAGACAAGTTTATTTGCACTACCATTTGCAAGACTCTCTGTTTCTTCCTTAGGAAGCCCCAAATGAAGCACATTAACAGTCCAGTTTGAGTAATAAGCATCCCTTTATTCGCCGACACCATTACAAAAACTGA
This sequence comes from Phrynosoma blainvillii, assembly GCA_026167975.1. NCBI lineage: Eukaryota > Metazoa > Chordata > Lepidosauria > Squamata > Phrynosomatidae > Phrynosoma > Phrynosoma blainvillii. The sequence goes on along the minus strand of JANUYF010000001.1, from coordinate 448,868,910 downwards.
TTACATTAGCAACCAAAAAAGAAAGAGAGAGAGAGAGAGGGAGGGAGAGAGAGAGCGAGGAGGAAGAGAAGGAGGAGTGTTCACTTGAAGGTGGAAGTCAGAGGCCGCTACTTCCCCAAGATGTTTCTAAGTAAAACAGCACAGGCTGTCAGTATTAAAATGTTATTTTATGTTGCTGTTGTTACCATGTCAGGTTTGTGTGTGTCTGAACAAGTTTTACTGAGTGTAGTAAAGATAAAAGGTTATATGTTTACTGTAGCTCCTGGAATGTGAAGCTCTAATTATCCAAACTTTTTATTTATTTATTTATTACAAAACTAAACTCTGGAGGTGTCTGCAGAGTCTTCTTCTTCATTATCTTGTTTAAATCAGTAGTCTAACAAGGAGTAGAAAAGACAAAACTCTGTTCAGTGTTTGACGAAGTAGAAAGGGTGAACACATAAATAAGGCTTTAATTTGGCAAAATATAAAATACAGTGCCTTCTGCTACCCCCAAATTAATGGTCTCCCTATGATTTCATTCTGCAAAAAAAGAAAAAGAAAAAACAGTGTAAATTCAGGGGTTTGAAAGAGTTATAAAATACTTCTATTTATATACAGAAAAACACAAGTCAGAACTTCACAGCACAGAATTGTTACCTATAATTTAACCTGAATGAAGAAATAACAAGACTAGCAGTACTTATTTTTTTTATAGAAATCTAGATATTTTTTTTTAAAGTGGGGGGCTTCTAAAAATATTACTAAGCCTAAGGCGAATGGGGGATAGGCTGTTAAGCCCAAGTTCACACAAACCATTCAAAGTAACATTTACATTCAAAGCTTGAGTTTCAAAATGCATTTTTCTTGAGGGTGGTGGGATAGGGAGCAGGAAGGCTGAACTGTGCATCATTACTGTTTGGTACTAAGTTCCACAAAACAGTAAAGTCTTACTGCAACCCCCACGAACTCAAATACTAATTTCAAATTTTGCATTTATGTAGAAAAGGAGACATATAAATCAACAGTCAGTATAGTTGCTCCTTCCTCAGAGTTAATTTTAGATGTGGAAACAGCTCACCAAACGCCCATCTAGAAAGCCTAGAATCCTTAAATTCTATCCGCAAACACAGAGGGACAAGGGTTTGCCTCCACTTCAGATGCCTTCTATGATTCAGGTAGTGGTTTTGGCCAACACACTCTAGGTGGCTCAAATATAAATTAGTCAAGATGCATAATATGGGGAGAGGGTTTAAATAACCCTCTTTGTAGAAACTGTTGGTAATTTTACTCAGGAGAGGGACTCTTTCCTAACACCCCAAATATAGCAATTGGTTCAGACACAACATTAGAAGCTGTTTCCTCTAGACCTCTTTTATACTACAAATTTATACATTTTGATGCCATTTTAACTGCCATGGCTACATCCTATGGAATGCTGGGATTTGTGATCGATGCTGCACTAGAGCTCTCTGCAGCAACTGTGCAGCATGAAAGAGTACTAGGCATGTCTATATAGCAAGATGAATGAGGTAGTGAAGGCTTGGAAGCTGCGTCCTTTTCCACTCAGAGGAAAAATGTTCTCACTTAAGAAAAAAAATGCTGAACATTTCTCTAGGCAAATTTGTTTTGCAGTTTTTAAAACCTACATGGGAATGGTTTGGCTTGAAACTCATTTGCTCTGATGTGCTATCTTACACAGGGGAAAATTCAGCAGTGGCATCTCCCAGCTGAAGCCTGGAAGTAATACTGTCCATTCTACCACTTTCTTCTCCAGTGATCAGAAGACTGGACTTGGAAATCAATTCAAAGCTTTTCACTCTCTGTCATAAAAGCCTCCCACCAGCCCAGTCCCAAGAACTAGAGATGCCCCATTTGCTCAAAACCCTCCTACCTAGTAGCTGGTAGTGTTCTTTTCCCTTTGTGAGCATTTGGCTGACAGATGCAAGCAGCGTTTTGAGATGGGCAACATCCTGGCTTAAACTCACAGCTTCGTTGAGATTTTTATCCGGCCCTGCCTGAAACAGGAGAAGAAAAAGCAATTCACAAAAGACCAGCCAATTTTAGAGTTCAACAGCACGGAAGAAACAGGGGTGAACGGGAGATATTAGCAGGCAGCAGAGGTGGAAATCATGGGGCCCTGCAGATGTGGTTGGTCTGCAGAGCTCAGCATTCCTAACCACTGGCTATGCTGTAGGGCTGATGGGACTTGGAGTCTAGTAACATTTGGAGGACCTCATGATTCCCAACTCTGCATCCAAAAGGCTTGTGGAGACCTCCTGCATAAAGGGGCACCCAACATAAATAAATAAATAAAATAAAACTTTTATTTGTATACCGCTTTTCTACTATAATAGTAATCAGAGCGGCTTACATGTTAAAACAAACCAATACAATACATAAGTCATATATCTTACTCCCCCTTAAAAAAGAATTAAACTTAGCACAATTTAAAAATATAATCTGTTAAAAACTATTAACAACAATGATCTATTGGGAAGAAAGACAGCATAATACAAGTGTAAGGGGGTTTGTTTATAGCCAAAGGGCTCGATGTCTCCAGATGAAACAACAACAAGAGAGATCTTTGGTTTAGTTTTCTCACAGGAACACTGAAAGGCACAGGTGGGGTTTTTGGGGAGAGGGAGTCTGCAACTGTCTCTCCTGCAATGCAGACAGGTGCTTTAAAGGAAACCCCACGCACATTCACCTAGTAAACTAGCATGTAACTGGAGAATGCCAAGCTAGGATACTTCTCCCTGAAATGTTACTTTTCTATTGAAAGGACTTGGCAGTTGCTGTTGTTGCATCTGAAAACAACCTCACCTGTGGTATGGCCCAGATGTAGGTGTGCGTACAACCCTGTGATTCAAAGGAAAAGCACTCTTATGTCAGGTTCCACCTTAGGTGGTATTGTTGTTGTTAGCTGCTCTCAGTTTTGACTTATGGCAACCAAATGAACAACAGACCTCCAAGTCACCCTGTTATCAACAGCCCTGCTCATGTCTTGCAAATTCAGGGCAACAGTGGCATTCTTAACCAAGTATCTGTAATGGGTCTTCCTCTTTTCCTACTGCCTTTTACCTTACCAAGCATTATGGTCTTTTCTAATGAGCCATATCCCCTCATATGTCCAACATATGACAGTCTCAATTTGTCATCTTGGTGTCTAGGAAGAATTTGGGCTTGATTCACTCTTGGGCCTATTTAGTGGTCATTCTGTCACTCCATGGCATACATAAAAATCTCTTCCAACACGTTTCATTAATTGATACTCTTTCCCGTCAAGTTTCTGCACTGTATAGCTTTCTAGGCAGCACTAGGATCCATCATGCAATGGGAAGAGCAGGAAAGCTGCTGTCACTATTGTTGTTATTTGTACAATATTTATTTCCATTCCACCTATCTCCCAAAATTAGGACTTAAGATGTCTGTCTCACCATGTTAAAAAAGAACAATTCAACCAAACCCATACAAAAAGGTGAATATTAAAATAGAATGAAACTAAGCACAGTATTAAAAAAAAACTAACCTACACTTAATTACATTTATTATTTATACTACTTTTGCCCAATTATTTACCTTGGTAATACGTTACTACTCTGCCATCTGCTGGTAGAATTGGGTAGCATAGGGCCAAGAGCCAGTTTTATTCATGGAGAGGCATGATCCCACTCATTTCTCAAACCGCACCCAGGGGCCCACATTCCTGCCAAGAGTGACCTGCAGAGTTCTCACAAGGCCTTTGGTACATCGAGGCCATACCACTTAAAAGAGTGCCCAGCCCAGAACCCAGCTCCTTGACCAACCTCTAAAAGAATGGGTCTTCTTCATGGTCAATACAAATTCACACAAATGTGTTATTCTGTGCCTGAACAGAGCCGTTTAGATTTAGAACCTTCTTAGAGCCATTAGAAGCATTTTGGCGGTAGCTCCGCCCACTCTCCAACTGCCTTATTGGCCAGTTTCCTGCCTAAAACCTCAGCAGCAGCATCTAGAGGAACTTTCCAGAGATTCATTTTCCTGTCACTCTTTAAAATATCCATTTGACAGGATCAATCTGCGTTTTGGTGGTATTTTTTTTAACACCGTCATTCATATTTTAAGTGGAGCACTGCGATTTCTGAGAGAATTGTGTTCTTACATGCAAATTTAACTTCTGAGGTGACGTTATTTCAATGCCCGCTGAGGTAAAAAAATTTCTAAAATGGCCGCTCGCCTCTCTGGCATGCTTGGCAAGGATCCTTTGTACCCTCAAGACAATTTTTCTTTCTGAAATGACCGCCTGCCTCGCTGGCATGCTTGGAAAGCCCCTTGTTTCTCCCAACTCTCCCAACTCCTGGGGGGGGGGGGGGAGAGAATTTAAAATGTCATCCGCCTCACTGCAGTGCTTGACAAAGACCCTAAAGCTGTTTTTACTGCTGAAGAGAATTCTTCAGCCCACTGCACTTCCAAGTTGAATTGACTGAGTGGCCGTTCACCTCGCTGTAGTGCTTGGCAAAGACCCATCCTTCTGAGGAGTCGAGGTTAACAACTCTATTGTATAAGCTCAGTCTAATTAAGGCTCATGGGCAATTGGGAAAGGATCTACTTGGAGTGATCACTGGCTTCTTGTTCGCAGCCCAACTTTGATCCTCATTGGTCCCTGACTCCGGGTTTAAAGATACTGAGGGATGGCAGAGTCACTGACCAGATATGCAGCGTCCAATTTGCCTCTTGACCAAGACCCGGTATCATGGCTATCCTTATATAGCTGATTTGGAGGACATGGTGCTCCCTCCATACTGAAAGAGGACACCACCATTCGCATGTTGCATTCTTATGAGGATGTGCTTTTGTCTCTGTTCATATGCTAATGTGTACAGATATCCTTGATGGCTTAAATTGTCCTTCCTACTGCAGGCGACTAAACTTCGCTTAATGTAGACATTAAATCTAATGCCTGAGTTGTTCCCCATAACCTTACGAGTGCTACCAGCACGCTTTTGAAACGGACAATCCTCCACTCATCACTCTCTGTTCATACCAACTGTCAGTACCATCGCCTGACTCATGGGGCGGGGGGATCAAATTCAACTATTGATTTGCTCCCTCTATACCTAGGGACACTACTATTATGCACTCAGTACCAGCACGATTGAGATTGTCTTGTCCCACCCCCTCATGAGGGGCTTTGGTACCATCACTCATGCTCTATCGCCAAACTATTCTTGTATCACTTGTTTGATACAAATATATTCTGGGATATGCTTGGTCCCTCTGTACTGGGGCCATCATTTCCCTTAGACTGCCAAATCGAAGACATGATTACGCTCCCATACTGAGGGCCAGTACCATTCCAGGTTTGTCACAACTGTTACTGGGGTAGTCATACCCCCCCCTCCTTTTCAGATTGAACTTAATGCCTTTGTTTCCTCCCTACTGGTGGCTTTTGGGATGTACTTGTTCCCTCCATGTCAGAGGAATGTTTTTCACTTCCCCTGTACAAGTGTCAGTGAATGCGGTTGGTGCCTTCTTTCCAAGGGCCATTACATGTAATGAGGAATTCAGGTCTACACCCCATACACACACCCCTCTCAAGGAGTTCTTGTCGGTACCACTCACATTCATGAAACATGTGGCAAACAACTGTTTGGTCTCTAACTGGGATGGGTTCATCTCATATACTGACCCCCAATTTCAGTGCAATCTTCTTGGGTCTCATTGCAGATGGGGACTGCATCAATTCTTTCCCATTTGCCTCTCTGGGCAGGAACGCCCTCTGGGGACATCCCACCGATTTGAGCCTCCATTTCACAGATTTGTCCCTGTGGGCACTTCGAGACCTTGGGACGTGCATAATTGTCCCATCTCTCCAGGCTAACTGATGTCATAACATCTTGGTTCTCCCAAACCTCTGGTCTCAAGGTGTCATTTTAGTGAGATGGCGATATTTCAGGTCTCCACCTGCAATCCTGCCAAGGCTAACTATGCACTCTGCAAACATCCTGACTTTCCCCATATAGGGAAGCCTGTGCCCCCTCCCCCCCGGTTATTCTGCCCTATTTCACAGCATACTTTATGATAATAATAATAATAATAATAATAATAATAATAATTTTTATTTATATCCCACCCCTCTGCCAAGCAATCGGGGCGGCGTACAGTATTCACAACAAAACAAATAACATCAAAACAAATAAATAACATTAATCAAATCCCATCCCTCCTTCCCACCCCCGCCCACTCCCACCCCTCAAAAATAAATCAAACAAACAATATAAAACAACTGTTAAAAATATACAGTATACAATATAAAATATGCTTCATCACACACCCAAATCAAAAATAAATCAAACAAACAATATAAAACAACTGTTAAAAATATACAGTATACAATATAAAATATGCTTCATCACACACCCCAGATCCATACAATAAAGAGTTTCACACCTGGCTATGAGCTGGACTTCGTGGCTCTTGAGGTCTATTCCAGCTCCTCTGTTCTAAAATTCTTCTCATGACCCATTCATGATGGATTGACACCATATCACTCGTGTTATACTGTTGCTTATCAGTTCTCACTGTTCCTGCCAAGCCATGTTATCCTTCATACAACCTCTGCAGGACATCACGGGATGGGATAATATTTCCCATAGGGATTTCTTTCTACTTGACAGTGTGGAATCCCTTTACTTTTATAATGCTATGACTAGTCTTCCAGTCATCACAATAGCCACAGTTATTTTCTCTAGCATTTTCACCAAGAACTGCATGTTTCCTGTTGATAGCCTGAAACATTACATTCACACACAGTGTGTCTTATGGGTCACAACAATTGGATGTTGCGATATTCTCAGTTCCCTGCCGTCAGTGTTTTGTTGTGACTAGAAGAGGTACAATTCCTCTTCTCTGATGTCCACAGCTATTCAAGAAATTGTTACTGGAGCTTTCTCCAGTTTGCTGCCATTAGGCTCTCTCTGTATGTATCCAGACGTCCTACTGCCCACTTTGTAGTACAGGGACTTGTTTTCTGCCACCTTTGCTGGTGATGCCCAACCATCTCATTGCTGAGCACAGATGGTCTATTTCATATTCTATGTCCAAAGGGATGCTTAGCCCTAGATTATTTAATAATAATAATAATAATAATAATGATAATTTTTTTCTTATATCCCGCCTTTTGCCTAAGCAATCAAGGCAGCTTACAAATATAAGATATAGATCTAGCATTCTAGGCTTTGTCTGTCGATGCCATAATCTTCAAACAATGGCTTTGGGAGGCTTTATCAGGCAACTGCCCTTTTTCCACTTGAAAGATTCCCTTTTTGACACATCTTCAATTTTGAGGGCTTGGTAAGCCTCTTTTTCCCGATTGCCAATGTCACGACCTGTGCAGTATCACACTGTTGCAAGTCTGTCGCCCTTCACATTGACTTCCATTCATCTCCTTGGATCAGACAGAGTCTGTATACCTTGCTTTCTTGTTGCAGTATTTGTCTACTATTCCTTTACCACTTACAGTAGTGAGCTTCTTTCACTTTCACACTGCCTACCTATTGGATAGCTTTGGCGTAATTTCCACTGCTAGCAAACCTGTGCTGTCTAGGTCAGAGATTTTTCCCTTGACCTTAGCCATACACTTGCCATGTTATCACATACCATCAAGGTCTATCAACAGTCTGTGCAACATATGGGTTAGCTGGCAAGCCTGTTTTTTCCACCACTGGGCATGTTCTCACCTGCATTGGTGACTGTTTCCACTATGCCTCAGTATTGGAATTTCAGCTCGACTCATGTAGTGTCATCATATTAGCGGGAATGTTCATCTCTATATTTATATGCCTTGGGCTCAGATTCACAAATAGTGATTTTGTTTAAAGCAATGTGCCTTCTTATGTGGCATGGCACTCCCTCCTCCACTGACCGAAGCTTGTCAGTCTAACTAATTTGTGTAATTCACAGAAACCACAAAGGAGGAGGACAGGTGGCTTACCTGTAATGGTACTTCTTCAAGTGGTCATCTGCAAATTCACACAAATCCTGCCCATCCTCCCCTCAGAGTGGTGCTCTGCCTCTCCTTCAATCCTGGGCTGCTGCTTTGGCATCCATAGAACTGAGGATTTAGGCAGGAAACCAGCTAATAAGGCAGTTGGAGAGTGGTTGGGGCTACCGCCAAAATGATTCTAATAGCTCTAAGAAGGTTCCAAACAGTTCTCCGCAAGCGCAGAATAACTGGAGGGAAAGCTGGGAGTTATGACACAGGCATAACTCTAAACTCCCAGTGCGAGGCAGGATGAATACCCAAACCATCTAGCCATCAGCTCCCGCCAACTGATCATAACACCAATGAAACTCTGAACACCAATGAGACTGAACTCTAGTCTCAGTCCTGGTAAATGATGACTATATATCTTGCACCATTTTACCAACATACCCAAGGGAAACACTCACCGTCGGTGAGCAGACGTCACTGTTTTCTATCACATGAGTGTTTCCAGCAGCTTTTCCTATTTCCCTTTCTAGAGTCACCAAGGATTCCTGGGCCTTAAAAGAAAAGCAACATGTTAAAACATTTAAGATTTAAAAAATTAAAGCACTGTGCATCAGTGAGCCACCAAGAGTAGAAACCATGTAATTTCCATATGAGGAGGGATGGAGGGAGGGATAAAGCAGAATACAGGGATTTTTAAGGGGGAGGGAATGATCATGTAAACAATTGCAATAGATGAACACTTGAATTTTTTATTATTATTTTTTATTTATACCCCGCTTGAATTTTTTATTATTATTTTTTATTTATACCCCGCTCTTCAGGCACAAAGGCTCTCAGAGTGGCTTACAAATTGCTAAACGTGAAGTGTCATCTCACTGGGTGGGTACCAATTGCAAGTGCCCCCAAACAGGGAAGCTAAGATGGGCTACAGGTTCTTCTATGTCTCCACCACTCCTGGCTTTGCTCCTGATCTCAGGTGTCAGTGATCCAGATCAACAAATACAGGGCTTAGTGAGTGTGAAGAAACCTTTCATCTTCACATTTGCAGGAATTTATTTTACATAGAAATTATCCAGCTCTTCAGCATGAATGCTTCCAAGGGAGCTTAACAAATCCAAAAACTCAGAAGTAACAAGAAATCAAACCAAAAGCAAAGAGTAAAATAGCATCACAAGCGGTATGATATCACAGCAACCAGATAAATCCGTAATTAAGTAGAGATTAAAAAGGTATTTGCCTAGTGCTGGAAACACAAAAAGTAGGTGCCAGGCAAGCCTCCCTGGGTAGGATATTCTATTGCAATACTGATATACTTCTATTCCCCTAATCCCTCACTATTAGCTAGAGCTGATGGGAACTGGAGTCCAAGAACATCCAGTGGGTCACAGGTATGCCAGCGACCCACTTGCTTGATTTCAGACGGTGATAATACCCACAGCAGCATCTTAATGAGCAGATAGGTTCATATGTAAAGACATCCCACAGGCACCCAAGTCCCAAGCTATATTCAAGCTTTCTAAATTAGCATCAGCTCTCTAAAATATATTAGGAAATGGACCAGCAGACACAGAAACAGCTGGAGAATTTCCATAATCTAGCAGCAGCAGCATCTTAAAGTGATGTTCCAAAGAGTCACCAAGAGACAGACCTACATACCATGCACTGTAGAAGTTTGGCCTGGAAATTACGGAAGTATAGGTAACTGTAACCAGACTCGGTTCAAAAGATGCTTCAAATGGCACAACAGCCTAAGTTTTGAAAGGTGCTATGCGTCTCAGTGATATGTGTCTATGGGCACAACCCAATTACAGGCACAGTTCTTCAGGGGAGAATGCATCACCATCCAGAACAGGTTGAACACCAGTTCTATGAACAGACACCCTTGAGCTTTTGGTTCCTTACCTTGGGCAAGTCAACAGCTAGTTTTTGCCTCTCACTCTGATCCATTTTGAGTTTGGCTAATGTCTCGTTCAATTGTGTTTTTAGCTATAAAAAAGTAAGAGAAAGACAGCTGACACACTGAGTCAGAAAAGCACTAGGAAGAAGGAAAGGCATCTTATATACACACACACATACATACAATCAGTCAACATGTGTTATAAAAAGTACAGGGCAATGTGAGTTTCCATCTGCAGAGCAGAAGAAAAAAGATGACAAGTAGAGAAGCCTGAAACAGGGGTTAGAATCAGTGAGAGGACCCTACATAGATTACTTACTATGCTGAACAGCTCACCAGCATTACCAGTGAATTTGCACAAAACCTTTCACACAAATGCCTCTATTTCCTGACTACCAAAGTCTGCTTTAAGGCCAAACCTAGTGACACTCAATCTTTCTGTCTTCCCCTGCCCTTGGGAATGAGCATACTGCTCCTTTCAATAACTCAACATAAATATCTAACATTTTCATCACTCAGCTTATTATATGTCTCAAACACCATATGGTTCAATCCAAATCAATTGATTTCTACATGGGAAATCAGCCTTCTCTACATAAAATGCAGAAAAAGTCAATGCATGTGGTGGCATTTTCCCATCCTGAAATGTAAATATATTTTTTTTTGCTTTTGAGGTGGATTAAACATTTCCTTGGTTCTGGAAGACTCACTTTTGAACAAGCTGCAAATATATGAACACAACCTGCCATCATACTCCCAATAAAGATATCTGACACAATATGCCATAAGTCACTCGCAGCTGCTCTCAATCATTTACAAATCAAGACTATTCAGTCAAGTGAGGAATTGGATGGCTTGATTTCTCTTTTATGTTAGACCTTGTTCTTTCCCCGCAGTCAAGCAAAGGTGACTTCATTGACCAGAAGTCAGAGTTTCTATTCCAGGCTGGACCCATGCTTTCTAAATTCATGATGATAGATACAGAGCATCCCATTAATCCCAGTTCTCTCATCAAGTGTTAGTTTCAGTTAGTTTCAAGGAAGATGGAAAGTCCATCTCTTCATAAGTAGATTCATTCTGGGAGACTTGCAGACTCCAGTATCTTTCTAGAGGGATAGCTGAGTTAGGGGGGTTGCAGACTGTCAAAAATAGTGTGAATTCAGTCCACTTTTAGGGTTAGGGTTAGTGCTAGGGAATCATGGGAATTGTTATTTTTCTGAGACATTGAACCTTCTTTGTCAGAGAACTCTAGTGCCACAATAAAATACAGTTCCCATGATTCCCTAACCTTAACCCTAACCCTAAAAGTGGACTGAATTCACACTATTTTTGACAGTCTGCAACCCCCCTTAGTCTGTACCAGTAGAAAAACTTGTTTTATTTGGCATAGACTTTCAGACTGCAATCCACTTCAGCAGTTGCACAGAGCATCACTCCTCTGGGAAGATTTTTATACACATGCACCCTCACCTCCCAAATACTCTTTGTTAAAAAACTAACGTTAAGTAATCATCAGTCTGATTTCCATTCACCTAATATCTTTCTCTTACTTTGTCATTATTTGCTGTACATGTCAACTTATGGAGACTCTACAAATGAGAGACTTCCAAGAAGTCAACTATTCACCTCAGGTCTTGCAAACTCAGGGCATCCCTGACTTCCTTGACTGAATCAATCCTCCTGTACAGTGCCATCTTCCTCTTTTCCTGCTGCTTTTCTGCTTTATTAAGCATTATAATCTTTTCTAATGAATCATATCATTTCATGATATGTCCAAAATACGACAGCCTTAGTTTAAGGCCTGATTTGCTCTCAAACCCATTCATTTATATATTTGGAAATCCACGGTATCTGCAGAACTCTCCTCCAGCATCACATCTGAAATGAGTTGATTTGCTTCCTGTCAACTTTTTTCACTGGCCAGCTTTCACAATCATTCATAGAAACTGGAAATACAGTCAGCCCTCTGTTTTCATGGGGGATCTGTTCCAGACTCACCAATATTCAAGCCCCATAGGCTTGAATGGGGCATGTGCCCGTGGGTGTACACTCCATTGATTTTAATGGCGGTCACCCCTCCGTGAATATTCAAAACCGCAGACCTCAAATTCATGAGAATGGAGGGGCGACTGTACTATAGAATGGATTATTCTGACTTTGATATTTAATGATGTATACAATGATATGTGCAATGACATAAATATCAGCCAACAGAGGCAATGTTCCATGCACCTAATAAAGTGGGCTGCAGTCCATGAAAACTTACACCAAATGAGATGAGAATTTGAGATGCTGCAAGACTCTTTTCTTGTTTTTTCCAATGTCTTTGCATAGAAAACAATATTGTTCATTTTTATCCTTCAATGACTAAATTCCAAAGGAAATGTTCATTCCAAAACAGGACTAACAAGACCATGGCTATCTGAATGAATCTTAACCTTCTGTTTAACATTTAATGTAGATAAAGCAACAGTTTCACACTCAGACCATTTTGCCTGCTTTCTGTGAAAGCAGTTTTACAAATTCACAAACTACAAAAACATTAATGGTTGAATCAAGAAAGGTGAAGAAAAAACTACACATGCTTAAGCACTAGTCACATTGTTATGAAGAGGCAGAGAAAGGCTATCGGAGTGGTTGCAGTGGACAAAGACTGAGCTGAAGTGGTTAGCAGACAGAAAGGATTTGGAAAAGTTCCTCCACTATGGAGTAAATATACTCAGCTGGAGGGTGGGCCTCTTACCAAATTTAACTCTTCATTCTGCCTTACTGCTTCAGAATATGAGTCATCAAGTTTTTTCTGCAATTCAGTCAACAGATCTTTGAGCTGAAATGAAGTTTTTCAGAGGCTTTAGGATGCATGTCCTTACAATGGTAATCCGAGGCCCTGTTCCACATCTGACCATCACCTGAAGCCAGGTTGATGGGAACATGAAACAGAGCCTTTTTTTTTTTTTTGGGTGGCAGTACCCCATCTTTAGGACTCCTTTCTTGGGGAGATCAAGCTAAATACTTCACAGTTTGCAGGCTGGCAAGCAGTGAAAATATATTTTATTTTGCTCAGAACGTAATCATTGCTAAGAAGAGCTATTGTTGTTTTACTCTGACATGTTCTGCCATTGAATTGTTCTTAAACTCTGTACTGAGTTTGGTGCCTACTGGTTAAAAGGTGGTATAAAAATGTTATGATCATCATTAAAGTCATCACTCTTTCCTCCTCTTTCTGCTCAGCTATTAGTGTGCCCACCTATCCTGGAGCCACAAGCATAGGAAAGCCCCAGTTCCTTAGATGCTTTGCTGATCAAACATTTCATTCTTGGGCCAACCAAATTCATGCTTACTATTCTATGTGTGTTGATGCAAAAACAGCTGCAGTGTTTCAGTAAGTGGCTTACCTCTCGAACTTCTGAAACATACGTTGATCGCTCTATTTCTGCCTTTTCTAGTTCCTGCTCCAAGTGTTCTCTCTCTTTTTTAAGCTGCCAAAGGAAGGAAGCCACAAGATACACATCTGTTCATTTTGTTTCCAGACAGCTAATTTCAAGATTCAGTCTTTTAGTACATATTTAAAAATTATTCTCTAATTTCATGGATTCCCCAACTACTAGTTCAGGATAGATAAGGTAAGCCTGGATTTTGATTAGAGTAATATTCTAACCCCACTGGAACATATCTGTGGTTTATGTATAAATTTCTTCTTTGGCACTTTAGTGGATATAAAAATGAAAAATCCCACCATTACAATTTTAAAACCATGTAGATTTAAATTTGATTCACAGTGGCTATGATTAAAAATAGTAAACGAAATGTTCAATATGTAGATTATACATTATGCCTAGTTCAAGCAGATCCTGATTTCATATCCTAGTTTTCTGGGAATCTTCCAGTCATTGGTCTAGGCCAGGGGTAGGCAACCTTTCCCCTTTAAGGGCCGAGGGACGTCAGCTCCCAGAAGCCTCAGCCATGTTGGCCAATAGTCCCATGTTGGCCAATAGCTCCTGGGATTCTGGGAGCTGAAGTCCCTCGGCCCTTAAAGGGGAAAAAAGGTTGCCTACCCCTGGTCTAGGCAATCAGTCAGAGGGATGCACCCAATCTTGTTTCCTTCTCGGTTTTGTCCATATGGAGAGATGGTACAGGCCCTCAGTATGGAGGGAGCAACCACGTCATCAGATTTGTCTTTATGGAGTGAAAGATTATAGTAATGATAAGCCCTTGATACTGAGGGGTCAACATCACCTGATTATTTACAGAGTAAAGAAATGGTACTGACAATGGGTCCTTCAAAATTTCCTCCGACAGGAGTGTCAGGATACTCTGCAACCAATAGCAATGCCAGTCCTGTTACTACCCTACGCTTCTTAAACAGTGTAGGAATAGGTGCTATGTAAGGCCGCCTGAGGGCCAATCAGTCCGACAAGTCTGTGGGTCAGAACCAAAGAGGATCGAAGTAAGGCACAGAACAAGGAGCTGATGATCCATCAGGTTAGACCATTTCCCAACTGCCTGAAAAGCCTCAGATACGCTCTGCTGATATAGAGTAGAGCTTTAACTTCACCTCAGCATCACAAATGGCCTATGTCAACACAAAAGGCAAGGCAGGCAGCTATTTAACTCCGGTATTTTGTCAGAAATCACAGTGCTTCTAGTAAAGTAACCAAGGCGAATAAAGAATGAAAAAATAACCACCAAAACGCAAGACAGATCCTGTCAAGCACAGAAATTAAAGTCTGACAGGAAAATTAAACTCTGAAGTGTTCCTCAGATGCTGATGTTGAGGCAGACAAAAAGGAACTGAGGGCTTAGGCGGGAAGTGAGCTGGTAAGTCGCACTAATGTAGTAGTTCTAGAAGTTTCCAAAGATGCACTGTGCAGACACAGGATAACCCAAGTGTGTAATTCACATAGACCATAAAGCAGAACTTTGATTTAAGAAATCAATAAATGTTCATAGCCACCTGTATGAGGGGTAGGGGAATTAAGGGGCACATGACTCACTGCTGGTCTAATAAACTATGGTTTCCTTAACTGGAATTGTTAAATCTGAATTGGGTCATTTTACTCTCACAGCAGATTTGGGATGAACCAAACTCTGTAGCAGAGATTAAATCAGATGAAACATACAGAATCAACTTCTTTGTTTTCTTCCTTTAGTCTTTCTACTTCCTCTTCTAGAAGAGTGACCGATGACTGCATCTGCAATTAGACAAATATAAATATTTCTGTCATACAGATGGTAAATGAAGAACCTTACCTACTTCAAAAGTTTTAAATGAATTTAGGAAGCAGCTGCTTTCCCTCCTCTGCTTTCTCTGTTATCAACAGAGGCGTTTTGCTCAGAATTAGGCTGTCATCAGCTCTCAGCAACACATACATTCCCTAATGTACAAGGCTTTCTGCTTTCCATTTTAGACTTTATAATTTGGGGGCTTAAATATAGCAAATTATAACCCAAATTAGCATCCAGGTGTAGCACACTTTGAGATTTTCAAGTAAACACCACTGTGTGAAACAGTGCTTTCTTTGGGGTGTTCTGAACTGTCTGTCAATTCACCAGGTGATAAGGAGTTCTTCTTATAAGAGAGGGAGACACTGTTCCAATCATCAGCTCCAAACTACTGATCATTTGACAGCCAATTAGTTTAATCTCTGGTATAAATTAGTGCCACCTGCACCCCCACCCCTGATAGGGAACATCTAAGCTTTTTTCAGTTAGCAATAGTAGATAAAAAAGTAGTGTTTCACTTTGCCCTTTTCTGCAGCCTTGGAAGGTCACTATCAATGTTATCTTAAGCAAAGCAAAAGAAAGAAAAGCCCTACTGCCCCAACACTCAGAGACAATTCACACTATCAGAGCAAACTTCCTTCATCTAAGTAGCAAAAATGGCTCTTATCCATGAATTAGATACTGTTAAGCCCAGACAATTTATCATCTTCTGTAGAGTCAATGCAGAAGCAGATGGTCTTTTCTAGTTAACACTGAAGTGTGGTTGGCCTTCTATTTGAGGGGGTTATCTCCCTTGAGCTCTCCCCCATTTGCATCAAGTCGGCTTCAGTAAGCACTCACTGGATGCATAATCCAAAATCATTTCACAGGGATTAATTTATATCGATGAAGGCAAGGAAAACCATGGAAGTGCCACATTAAAAACAACAGCAGCATGATTAAGCCCCTTGATACTACTTTGAGAACATATTGCTATTTTCATATGTGATCACCATCCAATGTATAACAGAGCAATTGCTCACCGATGCATTATCTGGTTTTATTAATGTCTTCTGGCTGACTCCTCCTGTAGGTTAACGGCTGTTTTAAACTGCCTATTTTTAGTTTTGTCCTTCACTTTGAGAATTGATATACTGAGAGGAAGGATTTAACTTTTCTAAATGAACCAAAACATACAATGGAACTTTACAAAGATGCCTTCTATACTGGGTGTAGCTATGGAGAGGGCACTGGATCTCTAAGTAAGAATTCTAACCTTTCTAAAATGACATTTTCCTTCACTCCTCAGATTTCTATCATTGCAGTTAACTCTTTAGCCGAGTGCTCAGAAATGGAGTCGAGACATCCAAAATAAAGGTGCAGGCAAAGTTAACAAAGTTACTAAGCAAATATAAATGTTCAATTGTGGAAAACTGTCCATGTTCTTTCTCTGCAATGCTAGAAATTAGGGGGCTGAAGAAAAAATTCATTGGAGGGCATAATTCTTATTGGGGGTAATTTCCTCATTCCCCCCCCCCCCCCGCTACATCCACTCTTCTCTAAGCAGTTTAATAACACTGTATTCTAGTTTTCTCTATGTATCTGCACCTTGAGGCCACAAACTCTTTCAATGGAGTGGGAAGACGTGCACAAGACCAACGGGAACTTTCTAAAATACCTGTTGTAGTTCTTTCTGAGAGTCTTCAATTTTTATTTTCCATTTGCTCTCCTCTTCTTCCACGCTCCTCTGTAACCTTTGCAAGATTCCCTCCTAGCAATACAGAATTTCAGTTACTTTGAGGCTCATAGCAAATTGGAGCAGGTGAAAATTCCACTGGGCAAAAGTAGAATTTACAAGGCTCTTCCCTACCGTCTCTGCAAGGACCACTTTATACTTCTCACACTCCTGCTGCAACATTACATGCAATTCATCTGCCTCTTTCAACTTTTGTTCCAGGGCCTGTTAGAACAAACAAACAAAATTCCATATACATTTGGAAACATATGCCATATAAGTACTGTTTGCATTTTTTGCCCTGCAATTCCCCTCATTTCAATTCTGGCTCCACTGTTTCCAATAAGAATCTCCCATCCACCCAAACATGCAAATAATGGTTTAACAAATTGAGACAACACTTTATGCATCCAGTGAAGTGAACAGTCCACAAAGGCTGATGCCAAATTATAGTTGTTAGCTTTCGAGCTGCCTTTGCTGCTTGTGCTGCAACACTGACATGGCTACCCCACATACTGTGAAAAATAATATACATTTCTATTTCTTTATTTATTATTTTATTAAAACATTTATTCCTCACCCTGCATGAAGAGATCTCCGGGCAGCTTACAATAGCATTAAAACAGGTTTAATATATTAAAATATTATGTGCAGGTTGGCAAAGCAAAGCCCTCACTTTTATCTGATGGAAAGGCCTTTGATGTCATTTTAGAGCACTTTTAACATAGCTTTTTATCTTCTGTTAACAGCATGAAAACTAACTAAACATCACACACACACACATTTCAGTTGGCCATTATAGAACGTCAGGCATGACCATGGAATCTGAGCACAGTATATATTTGAGGAGAAGATAAGAGAGACAGTGACTTTCCTAAGCAACCCATAACCATTACAAAGTCAAAGACTCTCGGAAGAGCAACTGTAATTTTGGAGAAAGTTCTGTAATTTCCCTTAAGCTCCAGGCTGAGAGCTGAGGAGTAAATCCATGATCCAACCATATGTTCCTTTATTCCTTTTTTGCTTAGTTTGCACCCATATTAATCCAAATTATTCAACAGCCTGAATTCAAGGCATGGCTTCCTATTTCAGATAAAGAAGGAATGAGAAAAATGGCTATGACTAAAGGCTAAATGTTAAGACTAATAGATATATTTTAGCATGGGTTTTCACCAATTACAATTCACATCCTTACAGTGCTGTTGCTTATCTGATTCAAAGATGGATAAATGACATTGTTTCATTTCCCAGTCACTGAACAAACATTTTGAGGGGAAAAACAGCTATTGAGCAAAAGATCAATATGCACATGGAGACTTCTTTTCCTTTGTTGACTTTGGTGCTTAGTTCCTGTCATGATTATTCTAGCAAATGTAAGATAAGTATGTGTCCCGGTGTTATTTCAGGGACATTATTACTGCTACATGGAATGGATCATTTTGCCTCTCAGGAGCCATTTAATCGAAGCTTAGAAAAGTCTCTTTTTGGACAACCCTAGGGGCTAAAGCAAACTGTTATCCCCAATGAGTGTATGCCCAATGAATCAATGAAAACAGGTCCACCATTTATGTAAGTTCCATGGATCTGATAGATTTACTCAAACTTGGGCTAGCAGCTGGATTTAGGTCCCCAAACCAACATGGCAAGTGGTGGTGATGGGGGAATTCAGGAAGATATGGTTACTTTTCCTAGCTCTTTGTTCAGTTAGCAGTCAACAGTAAAAACTAAAAACAAAAGAAACTTAAGAGTTATTTTCATGTAGTTTTCATAAAACTAAGATTCCGAGGATGCTACCAAATCCTAAAAACTGGGATTATGCATGCCCCTTAAACCAAAGATCCCAGAGCTTTGAAATGTTATTACATGCCCTTGAATCTGGAAAATGCTGTTGCTGTTGTTGTAGTTAGCTGCCCCTGAGTTGGTTCCGACTCACAGCGACCCTGTGGATGAGACATCTCCAAGAGTGCATAAAGGTCTGGAATATCCTTAATAGCAATAGTTGCACATGTAAAAATACCACATTGGTTTTCTTTTGTAGAGTCATTCAGGAGCAACCCATAGCAAAATAACCAGTTCCACTTAAACCATTCTGGGAGTAACACATCAGAAGCCAAAATTTAAGCTCCTGCATCTCAAATGCATCTAAGGCCAAGAACAGAATATCATTTTTCTCTTTTCCATCATCCAGGGTGATAGAGGATGTCATTAAAAAACAAATGCATACATGCACACAGTCTGTACTAACCTTAACTTCATCTGGTCGAGTTGTCTCTTTTGTATGCTCCCTTACTGCCTGTTCAAACCCACACATCCATTCACTGTGGCTCTGTGTAAGAAAAGGGCATTAAAACTCAAGAGGTCTTGATAAGGTGAGAGAAATTTAAAAATCACAACATGGCAGAATAACAATCAACAACTGCCATTTAACAGCAGTTTCAGACGTGAATTGTCAGTCATCCATTCAGAAGGGGATTCCTTTCCAGATGTTGGGGTTTACTCCATCTTGAAGAGACAGAGCTTGTTTCTGATTAAGAACTACCCTGGAATAAACCCTGGTACATTTGCATTTTAAAATACATGCGTATGCACACATGCACATGTCTACACGCATATAAAATTGTGATGGTGATGATGATATTTATTTGTCACCTTTCTTCCAGTTTGAGACTCTAGCCAGCTTACAATAGTTAAAACAGCTAAAATTCACAACACACAAAACTTAAACTTAAAAATATCATTGAACTATAAAAAAATTAAAAGTTATTAAAAGATAAAAATATTAAAAAGCAAACAGCAAGTAGAAAATTCAGAACATTATGCAGCAAGGACCATTCCCACTGGGCAACCAGTTCTCTAACATTTGCTGAAACAAGAGTCTTGATCTGCCTGTGGAAAGATAGCAAGAAACGTGCTAGTTTAAACTCTCGAGAAGGGAGTTCCAGAGCCTAAGGGCAGCCACCAAGAAGGCCCTTTCCCATGTTTCCACTAGATGTACCTGTGAGAGTGGTGGGATAGAGAGAAATCCCTCCCCAAAAGATCTCAAAAAACAGGCAGGCTCATAAAGGAAGACTATAATCCTTCAAATAACCTAGAACTGAGCTGCAGCCAGAGGCACTGCACCAACGTGTGTTTTTTAGGTGAGAACGCCAACTTTTTACAAGCAGCAGTCTTTTATGCGGTAGCTCCAGAGCTCTAGAATACACTCAGGATAGAATATACTCCAGAAATCCATATCCAACACCATTTTTTTTTTTATAATTTCCATTTTAAATTTAAAAACGACCCTTTTCAGTCTCCCTATAACACAGGGAACCTAAAAACACCAGATCCTCTCTGATCTTGGAAATTAAGCAGGTTCAGCCCTAACTAGGGCTTAGATGGGAAGGAATAACAGGTGCTGTAGGCTATATTTCAGAGGAAAGAACTAACAAAACCACTTCTGAGTAATCCTTGCCTAAGAAAATCTTAAATTAATGAGGTTGCCATTAGTTGACAGGCATCTTGAAGGTACATACACACACATAACAGAGGGAGAAATTCTGTCACAATCCCCCCTCTGAATGATTTTAGGATGGGGTGGGACTTCCCTCCCAAAAAACCCCAGAAGTGATTTTTGGTCACTTCTGCTTTTTAAAAGGTTCCTCTCTGAAGTAAACAGTTCTGGAAGATAAATGAGACAAGGGTAAGCCCCTCACTCTCCTTAGATGGCATGGAAAGCATTTTTTTTAATAATAAATACATTTTTAAAAATGAGGATAGGGCTGCCAGGAGGCATGACTGTGGCTCTCTGAAGTCTGAGGAAGTGTAGTCTCTGGAAGTTGCCTAGCCATGGTTTAGAGTAGGGGTAGGCAACCTAAGGTCCGGGGGACGGATGCAGCCCCCTGAGGCCTTTGGACCGGCCCCAGGCCAGTCCTGCCGCCACCACCGCCGCCGCCCCCTGCCCGCCATGATGATATTGATTATTGTTGTTATTACTTGTTCTTGGGGTTTTCTTGGCAAAATCTCCACAGGGGTTTTGCCATGGCTTTTCTGGGGCTGAGAGAGTGTGCATGCATATATTTATTATTATTATTTTTAATTGTATTTATTTATTTATTTTTGGTGTTTCGGCCCTCCAATTGTCTGAGGGACAGCAACCCGGCCCCCCAGCTCAAAAAGGTTGCCTACCCCTGGTTTAGAGGCATGAAGGATTATTTTCCACCAGATATCTGAGAATTAGTTGGAGGTGTTAATCCTTGCTTTGAAGCAACTTTAATTTATAGTTCTGTGACATTTTGAGGCTTGTGTTAGACTTTAGCAGAGACTCTAACAACACAGAAGAAGTGGAAAAGAGTAAGTAAAATGGTATCTCAAAAAGTTTGGCTGCTGGACAGCAGCACTGAGAAGAGAAGGGCAAGTAGATGGATCATAGCATGTTATTTGCTCATAAGTGGCAGCAGCACAGAAGTTACTCTGGGCAATGTTAAGTCAAGCTCCTATCAGCTGCTAGAACAGCTACCAAACAGGAGGAAAAAATGGTTTAGAGGAAGCAGCACCAAAGAGGCTTTATCCACCTGACAGAAAGTTCATTCACATTTTCAAAGCAAAGTATCCTGTATTCAATTCCCTTCTCTTGTTATTTGGATAAAGAGCCACTCAGGGAAGAGATTTAAGAAGCCAGGCCAAATCAGGGGTGTCTAAAGAAAATTGGAATATTCAAGAATCTTGGGAACCGGAAAAAAGACAATTTACTTCCCTGGGAAATAAAGCAGGTGAACTTGAATAAGTTCCTAGCATTCAAACTCATTTCCATAGCCATCTGTGAAGTGGAAACAACAATAACCTGCACTGCTGGGCGGTAAGAGTAAATCTGGGACAGGCCCAGACTCAGTTCCCAGTATCTGTTTGCAAAGCTTCTATCAACATAAATGGTACTTGGCAGAAGTAAGTTTTCCAGGCCAAGGCTGGAAAAGCAGTTCAAAACATTTCTGGACTCCAACTCCCAGAATCTCCTAGCTGGGGAATTCTGGGACTTGTGGCCTGAAAAGGAACTTTTCCTAGCGCTTAGCTATACTGACCAATTGTCTAATTTAACACAAGGTAGCACTCTTGTGTGTATGAAAGAGATGGGAAAAGAGACATCCAATGGGTTGTATTTCAGGCACAGAACAAAGTTCAAAACTGAACAGCCTTTGAGCATACAATATTGCTAGGCCACAAAAATGAACAGCACATAGCACATCAATCAGCAGGAACTCCCAGAGGACAGAGCAAACAGCTCTGAGCCAGCAAGCCCAGATGCTCTGTTCTGTCTGTAAAACACCCAGCCTTACTTAGGATGTAATTAGCCAGCAGCTGGTTAAGTACAGCACTGAATCACAGAATCCTAGAGTTGGGAAACCTCAAGGGCCATGCATTCCAACCCCCTTCTGCCATGCAGGAACACACAACCAAAGCACCCCTTACAGATGGCCATCCAGTTTCTGTTTAAAAACCTCCAAAGAAGACTCCAAGGCTGTGTATTCCACTGTCAAACAGCTCTTACTGTCAGGAAGTTCTTCCTAATGTTTAGGTGAAATCTCTTTTCCTGTAGCTTGAAACCATTGCTCCACATCCTATTCTCTAAAGCAGCATAAAACAAGCTTGCTCCATCCTCAATGTGACATCCCTCCAAATATCTAAACATGGCTATCATGTCACCTCTTAACCTTATCTTCTCCAGGATAAACATAACCAGCTCACTCAGCCACTCCTCACAGGGCATGGTTTCCAGACCTATCACTAGTTTGGTTGTCCTCCTCCAGACATGCTTATGTTGTCAACATCCTTCTTAAACTGTGGTGCCCAAAACTAGACACAATATTCCACATGAGATCTGACCAAAGGAGAATAGAGTGGTACTATTTCTTCCCTCATTCTAGACACTATACTCCCATTGATGCAGTTTAGAACTGCATTGGCATTCTTAGCTGCTGCATAACATTGCTGTCGCATGTTCAGCCTGTGGTCCATTAAGACTCTTAGATCCTTTTTGCATGTACCGCCTTCAAGCCAGGTGTCACTCATCCTGTATCTCTGTGTTTCATTTATACTGTCCAACCTAGTATCCTACATTTCTCCCTGTTGAAAATTAATTTTGTTAGTTTTGGCCCAGCTTTCTAATCTATTCGTGTCATTTTGAATTCGGATCCTCGCCTCTGGGGTATTAGCTGCTACTCCTCCTAATTTAGTGTCATCAGCAAATTTCATAAGCATGCTCTCTATCCTTTCATCTAAGTCAGTGATAGAGATGTTGAATAGCATTGGGCCCAGGATAGAAGTGAGATGCTTCTTACCAAGGTAGAAGGAAGAGACACCATGGGAAACAGCTTCTGCAAGACACCTCTCATCTCTGCTTCAGCAACCTCCACATATTGCTGTCTCTCCTGGATTGACAAAAAGAAAAAAGGAAACAGCACCAAGTAAATTCAGAAGTGCCACCATAAGACTATTAAATTCCTTGAGCTAAATATTTCTCCCTGCTCTAAAGAGGACTGGTTCTGCAGGACAACAAAACCCTTCTTGCCTTTGCACATGTACAACATGAAACTGCTTCAGGGCTTGGCCTTTGTGTCACTTGATACTTTTAAGAGAAGCCTCCTTTGGGCTCCTTCATTTCTTGCCTTCTCTTTTGGACTTTTATGATGGGAGAATGCAGCCTTACTCAACCTGGTGCAACTCCACCAGGGAGGACACCAATTTCAACTGTGGGGCTCAAAAGCATAAGGAAAGATCAATGACCACTCTTCCTTAAGGTGCCAAATTAAATAGTACTGCTTTTCACTTTTAAAGAGTAAGAAGAAGGGAGTGGCTCTGAAGTATGTGACAAAAAGACTTTGATTTTGATTGATGATGTATTGCTCAATATTTCGTATGGAGTAAAAAATACGTTTCTGTTGCAAGCATTTTTCCTGGGCATCATCACATTTTTTGCTACTGATTTTTTTCCTTCTTCCTTTTTTTCCTCTTTCTTTTGCCCAAAGCTTTTAAAATGGGGGGGGGGGGGGGGGTAATGCTCACTGGGAGAATATTTGACTTTCCCCCAGTGAATATATTCTCAAAAAAATGTAACCTGAGGCTTTGGCCCCAATGCATGTTTCAATTGATAACTGCAGCTTTTGAGAGATTCAAAAACTCTGGAACCAAATATGAAGTTTCAAAATAACATATTTTTGTGCAATTAAGCCACTGTGAGAAAACATCTATTGCTATTAAAGCTGGGAATGCTAGGTAAAATGGAAACCAGCTGACACAGCTGGGCCATGTTTCTCACTCATGGGGAAATGGTGACCCTCCAAATCATGTTGGACTGTAACTCTTATCAGCCCTCACCTTTGTTGGTTATGATAGTTAAGGCTGATGGGAGCTGCAATCTGGCAACATGTACAAGACCATGTAGTCTCCACCCCTGCCATAAGCAATCTGGACCCCATCTCCACCCCTAAGAACAGGAGCCCTTTCACACTACACAGTTATGGCACTCAATAAGTTTGTCATGTTAGAGGGCAAGTGTGTGTGTGTAAATAGAGATATATATTTATTTACAGTTTGATGAACAGCAATACTTTTCTGTGAGGGAAGCAAACTGTCAGTCTAGCTAATAAAACATTACATGTGAGAGAGTGTCCAATGGAATGGCCAGTCTACTAGAAACGCAAAGTGTCCCTTTTAGAGATTAAACCTGTGGCTCCTTCCCTAATGGCAACTATTCCCTCAGCCTGGGCATGTTGACTAAGGATAAGTAGAATTATAGCCCAGCACCTCTGCAGGGTATCAAGTTATGGGAAGGTTGCCCTATGGTATTTTAAAGGATTTCAAGGATATTTAAAGGATTTAAATATTTTTTTAAATTTCTAAGTTATAAATTTAAATGCTATGCAGCAGGGATTAGTTGTTACACTCCTTCAAGGTGACTCTAATTCATGGTGACCCTACCCTACCGTTTTATTGGCAAGATCTAGTCAGAGGAGTTTTGCCATTGCCCTCCTCTAAGGTTGAGAGAAGCCGTGTCCATGGCTGTATAAGGATGTGAACTCTGGTCCCCTGGAGTCCAAGTTCAACACTCAAACCACTACACTATGCTAGCTCTAAGCCAGGGGTAGGCAACCTTTTTGAGCCGGGGGCCGGGCTGCTGTCCCTCAGACAATTGGGGGG
Source organism: Phrynosoma blainvillii (assembly GCA_026167975.1). Classification (NCBI taxonomy): domain Eukaryota; kingdom Metazoa; phylum Chordata; class Lepidosauria; order Squamata; family Phrynosomatidae; genus Phrynosoma; species Phrynosoma blainvillii. The sequence continues at coordinate 448,843,950 of JANUYF010000001.1, read as the reverse complement.
CCGAAGCCCCCAAAATAAATAAATAAATATAAAAAAAATTATTAAAAATATGCATGCACACTCTCTCAGCCCCAGAAAAGCCATGGCAAAACCCCTGTGGAGATTTTGCCAAGAAAACCCGAAGAACAAGTAATAACAACAATAATCAATATCATTATGGCGGGGCGGCGGTGGGGGGGGGGGGCTGCATCCGGCCCCAGGGCCTTAGGTTGCCTACCCCTGCTCTAAGCCCTTGGAAGACAATATGATATACTTCAGGTTTTTTAACCTTCAGTTTGGGCTGTGTGAAGTTCTAACTGTAGTTAAAATTAGAATATGGCAACCTGAATTTAGGAGTCACAGTGATAGCAATTTTGGTACAATTCCACTTAAGCTGAGAATTTCTGAAATCTCAGCATTTTCAATGGCAGGGTGTTAAGCAGACGTCTGAGCACTTCTATCAAAACAAGTGGGGCTTTTACATGTGTTTAATATATTCGGGGGAAAGCTTGGGTATTTACATTTCAACTTTCCTTTGGATGACGTTGATGGGGAGGTATGTTCTTTCCTTTTTTTAAGCCTACAGGCAGCCATTGCAAGACAGAGAAGTTTCTTTGGGAACAGAGCAAGGAAAGGTCTAGGTGGATGTCAAAAAGGCCAGCAGGTTTGATTCTAACTCTGCAGTTAGAGGATGGCAGCTCTTCAGCCCTGACAACTGTTCCAAGCAAAACCAAAGTAATCATCAGCATGCTCACAAATCATAGAGGGAGGGAAAATAAAGAGAAGGATTAAGATGGCAGGCATAAGCAGAGGTGAAAAATACAGCATGAGAGAGAAAGAAAAGAGACAGAGAAAAGACAGAGACAGAGACAGAGAGAAAGCATTCAGAACAGAGTGTATTTAAAATTGCAGTAAAAGCTAAATGCTTCCATTTGATTCTAGAAGGCAGCTGCAGAATCACTTCTAGCTTAATGCATGGTTTCTAGCAGTTAGTATTACAACCTTGGAAGTCTTGTTCACTTTGTCCTGCAGCAATTTTTCAGTTGAGGCCAATGCTTCCATTGCTTTCCAGTTTTTCTCCCGAAGGTCCTAATCGTTTTTAGAAAGAATGGTTTCAGTTCAGCCAACAATCAAATTCCCAAAGTGAATTCTAGAACTGTCTGCTTTCACTTCAGAGAGCGAGCATTTGCATTTGAGTGCAGGTTACTGCAAAATGGGGTTGGGTGCTTGATTAAGATGATGCACAATAGCAAAAGACAAGTGCGATGTTGGGAGGGGGGGAAGGGAGTTTGTATGGAAAAAAATTCAAAACAAATAAAAAAGGTTAATTCTTCCTGCACCTTACACTCTATTTCTGGCTTAAGGGCTACTACAGCATTACTGATAGCAACCCACACACTTTGACTGCATTTGTGAGAAAGATAAAGGAGGAATTTTCAAAAGTGAGCAACATTCACACATAGACACCCATACCCAAGCACACTAAAATGAGGTAAGACCCAAGCTTTAGGTAAGCCAGAAATCAACCAAAAGAGAATGGTGCTGTAAACACTTAAAGGGGAAATTTAGACCATCATGTGAAGAATCGGTTGTCAAAGTCAGAGCCATCATCTTGAGGTGGTTCTAAAGTTCAATGGCAAAGCAAACGCCCTGTAAGCTGAAGGCCCCAGATTCAATCCTTGGGAACACCATCTACGAATGTGTTTAAAATGTAAAACAAAATGGTGGAGAATCTATAACTCTCCACACACTGTTCGAATCAGAGCCTGTAATAATTACTTTAGGAGGATAGCCTCACTCAGTTAGGTCACTGATGATGCTGGATAGGGCATTCTGGGAGCTGTAGTGTAAAAAAGTGCCTTTCTTCCAAGCTGTGGTGGGCTATAATTCTATCATCACTGACTCACAATGCTTGTGGTTTCTAGATAATTATAAAAAGGCCCAGGGAGCTACTGAGATCTCATCCTTGAGGTTGGGAGAGAACCTCGATCAAGCTCCTGGAGAATCTTAGTCAGTCTGAGTTGTTCAGTAGGGTAAGCTTCTATGTTCACTTTCTGACCAAATGGCAACTGGTGGTCAAGACAACAAAACTGTTCCAATGGAAGGGGTACCAGGAGGAAGACTAGCAGCTAATCTTTTGTTTGGTAAAATGTTTATTCCCTGAACTTTCTATTTAAGTGACATTTGAAAGTTGGTCACAACATTTCAATAAAAACGAACTACTAAATCATCAAACCTGCAACAATTTTGAGAGAGCAGAAACGCAGCATCTTAGTAGACATTCAAGTGATCATCCTTTCTTAGCTCTCCTTTCATCAGTCATTATATTAAAGGGGTTTTAACGTCCCAAAGTGAATTCTAGAATTGAAATTGTCAAGGAAGAGCATCCTCTTTCTCTATTTTTGTTCTCCTTTCATCACAGTCCTCATGTTTACTTCCTACTGTGGAGGTATGAAAGGCTCATTGCATCAGGGCTACAGAACCTGTGCCAAAACATGAGCTTTCACTGCCTGCCTGAGACTGTCACGGGTATTGGGGGTAGCACTGGCTTGCACCAGACATGCCTCAGTTTGATTTTACTGACTACTCCTAGGGATTTACAGTCTGGGTGCACTTTATGGGCATGTTAAAAAAAACAGATTGATGCAAGAAGGGCACATATTCTGGACTGGCTTTGTTTTTAGTTCTTGTTTTAATGTTTCTTATGGTTTTGCATGCTTAATACTGTTGGATGTTTGGGCTTAAAGCAAGTTAAGAAAACACAAAACAGCATCACAAAAATATGACACTTTCACTCTTTCCTGCATCTGTGTAAATTCTCTGCGTAATGTGAAGCATTTAAATACTGATGTAATCATTTCAAATCAATTATCCCTATCAATCTAAAAGATTAGATCTGTATTATTATCCCCATTTTGCAGGTGGAGCATAAGAATGAGGGAGAGAGAGAGACTGGCTTGCTCAAAGTTTCTTAGTGAGATTTGAGCTAGGGACCATCCAGGCTCACAGCTCAGTCATGACGGGACTTCTCAGTGTCCCTGATATGCAATAACACAGAAAATTAACAGCATTCTTGTTGGAGGAAAAAAAAATATTAAGTCACCACCTGCAGAGAGATTTATTCAGTTCTTATCATAATTTTCAAATGCTTCCAAGTGTAAGGAAATGAAAGATGGAGCAGACTTCTGGATGCAAGAGCAAACTAAGCAGTCTCAAATGAACATTGCTCCACATAGAAACTCAGAGGTGAACTGCAGGGCAGGAGTGGCTTTAGTCATTAGGAGGGTAATTACCAGTTTGTTTCAAAGGTTGGCATTTGCAGCAAGACTTAACTACTTCTAGCATTTGAAAAGTACAGCGCAACATTTTTATTTTGAAGGCAGTTTAGTTCGAAATCAGTGAGTGACACAAACCTGCTTCTTTGGATGAAGCAAGGACTATAGAAAATTTTATAAACCCATGCTAGGATAGTCTCCCAGAAGCCCCTTGCTGTCTACAAGTACATTCAATAAAAAAACCTTTCCTAACCTGTTCCCACCCTCTAGATGGGGCCAATGACCATCGTGGCCAAGGCACAATGGGAGTTGTACTAGTTCAATGCATCTGGAAGGAACCAGGCTGGGAAGATCTTCCTGCTCAGGAGTTAAGTGGGGGCTGGGCCACAGATTCTAGGCCAGGGGTAGGCAACCTTTCCCCTTTAAGGGCCGAAGGATTTCAGCTCCCAGAAGCCTCAGCCATGTAGGCCAATAGTCCCATGTTGGCCAATAACTCCTGGGATTCTGGGAGCTGAAGTCCCTAGGCCAGGGGTAGGCAACCTTTCCCCTTTAAGGGCCTTCAGCTCCCAGAATCCCTTAAAGGGGACAGGTTGCCTACCCCTGGTCTAGGCAGAAGGTGCTTCTTCCCATTCTTTTGGCAAAGTCAGTCCCCACAAACATTTATTTGTAAGCAGTTTCTTACATTGTTTTTCTGTCTCTGCTGCTCCACCGCATGTTTCAAGGAACTCAGCTCCTTTTGGAGACTGCCAATCTCTTCTTCTTTCCCAGCAATGCTGAATAAGTACCCAAAAGGCAAGAGAGAGAGAGAGAATGAGAAAGAGTCACCAGTATTTCAGGAAACCCTCCACATCCCTCCTCCAAACAGGACATAACACTGTGTACCTGGAGTACATTTTCTGCTTATTTCATCTTACTATAAATGTAGAAATATGTGCAGAAATTGCTTGTGCATATTCAAGGTTAATCCTCAGGCCATAAGGACTAGAACAGGGGTCGGCAACCTACGGCACGCGCCCCGCACCCGGCCCGCCAACCCCTGCTGACCGGCCCCTGCCGACCCCGCGGCCACCATTTTGTTTGCCAAAATGGTGGCCGTGACTCATTTGCACATGCGCAGTACTCCTGCGCATGCGCAAACGAGTCACGGCTGCCATTTTGGCAAACAAAATGGTGGCGGCGGCAGTGTGGACGACGGTGGCGGCCGCCGCACACGCGCCGCCATCCCCCCCCCCCCCCCAGCCCGCTGAAAGACCTGGGGACCAGCGACCGGCCCCAGGTAAGCTAATGTTGCCGACCCCTGGACAAGAAAATTTGCTGTTTGGAAAGCAAGAATCTGCAGATTACATCCAAACTGTGTGCAATGGCAGATGATGGTTTAGATGGAGAAAGAAAAGCTGATTCTGATGGGATAATTCAGAGGTGTGAGGGGGGGGTTTGATTCCTCCCAGCCTGCCATTTTGTTCACTCCAAATCACTTCCCACAGTGAGTCTTCATAAACAAATCATGGGTGAAAGCATGCTTTCCATTTAAAAAAAAATCTGGGAGAAGGAGAAGCTGCTGCTGAGAGACATACAACTTGAAGTAGATGAAAAGCACGCAAGGACAGGTTTAGGCACTCCTTTTTTTCTCAGGCTTGTTGCTTCCCTTCCCACAACTAACCTGTTTGAAGAGATTTTTCCTCTTCTAATAGGCAAAGAAGCTACCATCACATGCATTCCACCAATTGTACAAGGCATCATGCTATGTGACAAGTAAGCACTTCTTGTATATTGTATAAGCTTGGAATTTATGGGGAGCAGAGAAATTCCCCACTAAGTGCTGCTTAGTGGGAGAGGGAAATTTTTTTTTTAGATCTACCATAATTTCCTTTCAGCTTTTGCACCTAACTTGTTGTTTTTTCTCTTTTATTTTTCACAATACTAGCATTTCACAATCTTGTACCCTGCCTGAGAGGTATTCATTACAACTAAGCTTGCCGTTAGATTATTATATGTCCCCCAGATTGAGGACATATGTAAAACTGCATGCACATGCACACACTCAAAAGACTGTGTGCCAGCTTCAATCCTATGCTTAGAGAAAAGCAGGATGGTAAATAAATTAATAAACAAAAATAACACTTTCTGGTATCGCTCTTCAGCGTGTAGAATTGCAACCAATTCCTAAAGGCCTGACATAATAGAAATGCTTTTACTTGCTAGGGGAAGGAGAGCAAGAAGGAAGCCATCCTAACTTCCTTGGGACCAGCCACCAAGAAGGCCGTATCCCTACCAGATATGCCTGGGAAAGTGGTGGGTCAGAGAGAAGGGTCTTTTCAGAAGATCTTAGAGTGCTAATGGGTTCATAAAGGGAGACACTGCCATTCAAACAGGCTGGACCCAAGCTTTACGGGACTATATAGGTCATCACCAGAATTGTGCTCAGAAACAGAATGGCAGCCAGTGTTGGATCAAGAGAGTTGTGTGGTTCCTGTAGGCAGCCCCAGTTAATCTGTCTGCAGCTCTTTGGACCAAACTTTCTGAGCACCTTTTAAGGCACTCTCCTATAGACTGCATTACAACTAAGGCTTCTCCATCTTATGTAATCTTTTCTAAAAAGCTGAAAACTAGGACTCTGCATTGTGTTTTTTAAAGCAGAAGTACTTGGGAGACATTTTCACTGCAGGAGAGCATGACCACAGAAACACAGGTAGAGCAGTCAGTAGTTGTATTTATTTGTATCTTTAAAATTTCAACCTTACTAAATGGTGCTCAACACAAGTATTGCCAATGTCTCTTGTACAAGCCTTGCTACAAATTTGTTCCAGGTCAGGACAGCTATGACAGATATACCAGTGCATTCTAGGTTATGATCCAAGGATGCAACTCTACTGCTGAGGCAAAAGCGGCTAGTGAGAGGATGAAGCATGGGCCTGGGATCATCTAAACCAGGGGTAGGCAACCTTTTTGAGCCGGGGGCCGGTCCCCCAAAGTCCTCCTCTCCACTGGGCTGAGGGGGGGGGGGAATGGCGACACACACACACACACACGTGCACCCCCCCGCACGCGCCGCAGCCGTGCATGCCGCAGCCGCCATTTTGGAAAACAAAATGGCGGCCGCGCGTGCTGTGGCTGCCATTTTGTTTTCCAAAATGGCGGCCGCGACTCGTTTGTGCACACGCAGTACTCCTGTGCATGCGCAAACATGTCGCGGCCGCCATTTTGGAAAACAAAATGGCGGCTGCAGCACACACGGCCGCACGGCGGCCAAAACATGCGGCAGTGGTCCGCCTGGGCCAGTAAGTACGGGGACCTGATCTAAACCATCAAACAACTCTTTTCTTTCTACTCTTGCAAAGAATGCAACACAGCTTGGTTGGAACACCAGTCACTTACAGCTGCAGAAGTTGTTCATTCCTGACAGCCAGAGATTCCTGAAAGAGATTAATACATACTGCTTAACAGAAGTGGGTAGGAGACTTCCACATTTTTTAATATTTAATATGCCATGCACAGTACATATGACTTGAACAGTGGTTAAGATGGTCAACCATAAGCTGGAAACTCACAGGATCAAATCTCCATACAGAAACGCATCAATATAGGGATGCTAATGTTCTACCTTGGAGGACAGTTACTTGGTTTGCCAAAATAATGCAATATATATATCTGTTATTTATTACTGTATGTTATTGGATATTTATTGCAATGCTCTTTGATATACATTACATAGTTCAAGTTAACTGTCCTGACTGTCTGGACCAGGGGTCGGCAACCTATGGCCCACAGGTCGGACCCGGCCCGCCGAGGCCTTGGAACCGGCCCATGGCTGGTCCTGCCACTGCCATGCGCGAGCGCGGGCACCATTTTGGTGTCCAAAATGGCACCCGCACTTGCGCACGCATGCGGGCGGTGGGTGCCATTTTGGAATGCCCAACGCGCCGGCGGAATGTGCATGCGCATGACGCCGGCGCCATTGGGTGTTCTAAAATGGCGCCCGCCGCCATGCGCATGCGTGTGTAAGCACGGGCACTATTTTGAAAGGCCCCACAGCGAGTGCGGCGTACAAATTCGCACGACGCAGGCATGGTGGGGCCTTCCAAAATGGCGGCCCTCACATGCACACGCATGCGCACAACGGCGGGTATCATGCGCATGTGCGCGGGGGGCAAGTGCGCGCGCGCACAAGCAGAGACAAGCGTGCATGTGCGCAAGCCCCCACCCACCCGCCCGGCCCCCGTGTCATTCCCCCCGCAGTCCCCCGGCAACAAAGGTTGCTGACCCCTGGTCTGGACTCTCACAAAAACAAAACAAAATACCTTCTCCCCCACCAAAGAGCCGACAACCAAGCTATAGGGCTAGCTTGAGATTTGCTCCATCTTAAAAGCTGAGGAGGAGGAGATGGGATGGATCTGCCCGCTGGGTACAGGGCATATAGAAATCAAGCCTAGTTTAGGGCACCATCAGGATGGAAGCTGATGAAACCCATTACAGATGTGAGTCATCCTAAAACAGTTTTCAGACTTGTAGAGAGTCGCATACTATGGGATTCTCACAAGATGCAGTAACTGAGCTGAGCTTGTTCAGCTTGGTGAAGAGAAGACTGAGGGGTGGCAGGACTACACTCTTTAAAACTCTAAAGGACTGTTATAGAGAGGAGGGTGCTGCCTTGTTCTCTGCTGCCCTAGAGGGGAGGACCAGGTCTAAAAGTTTTAGATTTTGATTGAACATTAGAAGGCGCTTCATGACAATAAGAGCAGTTTGGCAATAGACCCAACTCCCTAGAGACGTAGTGGCATCTCCTTCTCTGGACATCTTCCAAAATAGGCTAACAGCCACCTGTTGGGGATGCTTTAGCTGGAGATCCTGCACTGAAGGGGTTTGGGCTCAATAGCCCATGGGGCCTCTTCCAACACTACGATTCTATGGATTCTACCGACTTTGTCAAGAAATGATGGAAGATGACACTGTGTCCTCAAGACATGAGGGAGCCCAGCCCACTGCCTTCTGACCCTCAAAGTGCACAGCTGTGATAAGGATCAACAAGTTTAACACTTTTGAGAGAAAAGATCAAGCACCTTAATACCTCAGAACTAGAAGTCACAAAAGTTATTTTTTTTTTCTGGTGTATGCCTGCCAGACTCCTACAAACATCCTAGCTGGAGGATTCTTGAAATATGGTCCAAAAAAAGAATAACTTTTAATTATTTTTTATTTTATCTTCTGCTATTTATTGTGTTGCCTTTTGTATTCTAGCTGGCTACATGTTTGTATTTTTGCAGTTGTACAGTACAGTTTTTTATTTCCCTTACTCCTTCCTTTCCCTCTCTGTATGTATATATATTTCAGATAGTACGACTTTGGCACAGCTGGTTGTTTCTGCTGTTGTTTTACTTGTAAAGTGCAATGTATACTGATGGCACTATATAAATAGATTATGATGGCAACAATACTATTACTAGTACTACTACTACTACTAAAATCATAGAATCATAGAGTTGGAAGAGACCACAAGGGCAATCCAGTCCAACCCTCTGCCATGCAGGAAGACACAATACACAAACTCCTAACAGATGCCCATCTAGCCTCTGTTTAAAAGCCTCCAAAGAAGGAGACTCCACCGCTTTCCGAGGGAGTGTGTTCCACTGTCAAACAGCTCTTACCATCAGGAACTTCCTCCTAATGTTGAGGTGGAATCTTTTTTCCTGTAGCTTGAATCCACTGCTCCATGTCCTATTCTCTGGAGCAGCAGTAAACAAGCTTGCTCCATCCTCAGTATGACATTCCTTCATATAGTTAAACAGGGCTATCATATCACCTCTTAGCTGTCGCTTCTCCAGGCTAAACATATCCAGTAACTAACGGCCTTTGCAGACTGCCAGAAATAGTGCAAATTGAGTTCACCTTAACTGCCCTGACTCAGTGCTAGGGAATCATGGGAACTGTAGTTTATTGTGGCACCAGAGCTCTCTGACAGAGAAGGCTCAATGTCTCAGAAAAAAATACAATTCCCATGATTCCCTAGCACTGAGTCAGGGTCAATTTGCATTATTTCTAGCAGTCTGCAAAGGCCCTAAGTTGCTTCTCATAGGGCATGGTTTCTGGGCATGGTACTACTTTATCCCTCCTCCCTCGCAGAATACAAAATGCAGTCAGAGAAATGTAGAGCAAGCTGGATGATTTTACTTTTCAAACATTTCAACCAGAATGATTTCATACCATTTCTTCTTTACCTGCTCTCAGCTCAGAATCAGCAAACACGGAGAAAATACCTGTTCACTGTTTCCTTGATTTCTTTTTTGGATTTGTGCTTTCAATAATTGGTTCTCCTCTTGTACAGCCTGCAAGACAGGGGGAAGAGTTAAAACCAAATGCCCAATTTAAAATACATGACCCTCCCCTCTTGAGACTGTTAAGCCATCACCTGCAACTCTTTTCTGTGGTGAGCAACTTCTTTTCCCCTCTCATCTAATAAGGCCTCCATCTTTTGCACTTCTTCTTGCTTCCCTTTCAGTCTGTAAGGACATCATTTTAAAAGTTATTTACACGTATTTCATGAAAAAAGAGTCAAAGTTTATTTTATTTATCTAAATGTTCATCCTGCTCTGTGGTTTATGTCAGTGCTGCTGAAAGTGGTGGTCCATGGACCACTGCAAGTCCTCAAGCCATTGGCTGCTGATCAATGACAAACTTCCAAGGAAGGAAGGAAGGAAGGAAGGAAGAATTATGGCTAATGGGAACAAATATGGTACTAGTCCCTGATTGAGAAAGTTACTTTTCTTGACTGCAAGTCCTATAACCCACTAGCCATTCTAGCTTCAGAATGTGTAAGTTGTTGTCTAAACAACGATAATACTCCCAAGCTCTGATTTGAAGATGACCAAACAGCTGTTTAGTGTTTTCAAGAGGAGCAGGACTTTAAAAAAGTAGCCTTGGGAATTTCAGGAAGCTACAATGGTGAGATATACACACACTCTTACACATAGACTGCAAACACATCATCTCAGCAGTCTCACACAAACATGAAAGTGAAAGAATAGCAAAGATTAGCGCTCCACCTGGCTTACTTACAGAGCCTCAAGGTCCTTGACTGAGGAACTAACAGAAACCTATGAGGGAACAGACATAAGGACTATGAATGCAACAGTATATAAAAGATCACCTAGTAAATTCATAACTGAGCTGAGCTTTCAGCTGGAGACTTCCATAAAACTTTGCAAACAGAGTTCCATTTTTGTCTTCCCCTATGTCCGCTTGTACGCCTCCTGGTCTTCCCACATACAGAAATGTGCCTCTCATAACACAGTCCTTGCTTGCAGATGCTTCCTTTTAGCTGAAGTCCCCAATCAGGAGCCTATGGGTGCCCCTGTGGCGGCAAGACCATAATGGGTTGCCCATGAGGCTATTTTTGTCCTACACAAAATGGAAGAAGTAACCGCTCATTTCCTTGCAAGAAGAAGGAGGAAGTCTGTCCTGCTGACAAACTGTTGCAATGGGGGCAATTCAGCCTCCTCTTCCGCACAAGTCTTCTCCTTGCCTCTAGCCATTTTCCAGAAAGCTGATGTTTTGCCCCGTGCAAGTAAATGCATCCCTTCAAATGTAAGTAAGGATCCAGCCTGCTGAAAAATCACTTAAAAGGTGTACTAAGAGGAGATGGAGTCTGCTTCCTTCATAACCTGTTTTTAGCAGGACAGCTTCCCCTCCCATGCACAGCCAAAATCTTGCTAAAAATGTCCTGTGTGTATGTGTTGCCTTCTCCTTCACCATCTTCTTTCTTCCCTTTCTCTTTTCCCTTTTGCTTGCTCATTCTGTCTTTTTCTCATTTTCTGTCTGTTTTTCCCCTTTTCTCCTTCCTTCTGCTTTCATCTCTTCCTGCCCAGGTTTGTTCTGTGTATGTTTCCCTTTATCTTTTTCTCTCTGTATGTGCTTTCTCCCATTCATTATTCAGCTGTGCATGTAAGTTTGGGGAAAAACACAGAAGGGGACTCCCAAAATTTTGTGACTTGCTATGCTCCTACAGCAACCATTTTGTGCTTGCACTGATGGCACTTTTTTAAAAACACAGATATGCCCAGGGGCTCAGTATGGTTGGGAATCCTAAACAGGGTAATCACCTGTTTCTGGCTACATTAAACAACTTTTGAAAGCCACACAGCAAAATGGAAGTGAAGTAAAGGTTCTCCCACCTGTTCAGAGTTCAGCTGCTCGAGTTCTTTGACTTTGTTGTTCAAGTGCTGCAGCGTATCCTGTTGACCCTTTGGACATTAAAAAAGACAATTTCAGACATAAATGTTCTGCATCTTAAAAAGCAGAAAACCTTTCAGAGTTGCACTAGACTCTACCTGAAGCCACTCTCCCTTCTTGGCAAGCTCATTCTCCTTTTCTTTCAAAGACACCTCCAGGCTTCTCACCTGTTCCTCTTTCCCCTTCAATCTGCAAGAGGGAACACAAGGAAAGAAAAAGATCAGTTTAAAAACAAAACAATTTTTAGAAAACTGCTAACTTACCTTCACAACTAACATCAAAAACACAACCATCCCAAACCTTTCCCAGCCCTGTAAATCTGTGTTGTGTGCCTACAAGTCCTTTTGACTAATGGTGAACCTAAGGTGAATCTTTGATGGGGTTTTCTCACCGAGATTTATTCAAAGCAGATTTGCCACTGCCTTCAACTGAGGATGAGAGAATGTGGCTTACCTAAGGTCACCCAGTGGGTTTCCATGACTCAGTGGGGATTTGAACCTTGGTCCCAGAACAAGCTGGCTCTCATCCTGCAATTCTAAGACCCCATCTAACTGGAAGTGCCAAGGATAAAACCTGAGACCTTCTGTATGCAAGAACTGACTATGGTTTCTACAAATCAAGAATCAATAGGAAAAGCTCTTTGTTCAATGTAGTCTGGATTAGCTAAAGGGATTCAAATTAATACAGTTCTAGATTCTACTTAGGAGAGGCAATTAAAACTTTTAGAATAGGAAAGAAAAACATACAGAAGCTAAGAAACCACCAAATGTACTGGAGAAGAGAGAGTGGTCTTCCAGAGAACCCAGAGTGAACTGGGACCTCAGGAGAAGCAATTATGGCCCCAGGACCTCCAGCCTTGTTCTGCTTCACACTTTCCTTAGGAAATCTCCTAATCCTTTCAGACCCTCATGGTGTTTATTAAAGGAAAATAGCAATTTAACTTAATCAGCAAAATTCTCTAAGTTACCTAATCTCTGCTGTTAAAATCATATCAGCCTTAGATTAACCTGACTACCTAGTCCAAATCAGAGAATTAAGTTAGGTTCAAGAGTGCTACTATTTCAGATCATGCAGAAATGAAAACAATAAACATATACACACACAAACCTGCAGAAATAACAATTCAGAATAACTGAAGAGGCTAAACCAAGTTACTGTGAAACCCAAAACGTCTATCTTTCTAACAGAAAATAAATGGAAGATACCTACAATTTGAATTAGCAGCAGTACTTACAAATTCTGAAGCTCTTTGACTTCTTGGGCAACTGATATCTACAGAAAGAGCATACAATATTGATATATATGTATATGGTTACTCTGAAAAGAAGCACAAAGTAATTGTAAATAGCAACAATAAGAAGAGATCAGACGTAAAGGCAGCAAGCCAATGAAACACTCAATGTATAGAGAAAAAGAAAAGAAAATTTTGGATTTCTAGAAGCAGTTGGTAGAGCAAAAGAATCTATAAGTAAGATCTTTTTTTCATTCACCAAGTCACTACTTAAAAGTTCTTTTTGTCACAAGCAGCTCTGAATTTTAAAAAATTATCACAAATGTTTTAAATATATTAAAGCAACGAAGCCTTATTCCATTACTGTATTTTCTGGCGTATAAGACGTCTGGGCTATAAGACGACCCCAACTTTTCTAGTAAAAATAGAGTGCTTGGGATATGCTCACCATATAAGACAACCCCTCTTCCAACACACACCAAATAAAAATAAAAAAAACATCAGATTTGATTTTAATATGGTAATTTTAATTCAAATGCTTATGACATGCAGGTACTTAGCAGGAAAACTGTCACTTATGAACACAACAAACTACAGCTCCCATGCTCCCTAGCATTTATTTCTGCAGTGTGTTTTGGACCTTACTTTTTTAAAAACAGTCCAGATTTAAATGCTGCTTTAAAAATTATTTCCATCTCCCAGCTATGAGATGGTTGGGGGGAAATGAGAAAGTGTTGGGGGGAAGGACTGCCAATATACTAGGTATGCATTCTGGGGTAGGTACAAGTTGCAGACAAGTAAGTGATCCTGGGCATGTCACACACTCTCAGCTTCAGAGGATGGTAATGGCAACACCCATTTGAAGAAACATGCCAAGAAAACCCCATGATAAGGTTAAAAGTCATCACCATTTTGACCATTAAAATGTCCTCCATTTTGAGCATGGCTAAGAAGCATGGATTTATATTTATATCAGTGTTTTTAGCTTTCTCTACATTTTTTTCTTGTATGTCTTACATGTTTTGTAGTGACTTGTCCTCCTTCGCATTGAAGACATTTGGTCACCCTGTCTGAGTATCAGAATATGACTCTGGAGACCAGGGTTGGAATCCTGGCTCAGCCATGGAATCCCCCTGGGTGACCTTGGGCAAGTCACACTCTCTCAGCCTCAGGAGAAAGCAATGGCAAACTCCCCTTTGAAGAAACCTTGCCAAGCAAACACCATGATAGGGCCTTAGGGTTGCTGATCAGAAGATTTTTTTACTCTTTCCATTTTCTCATTTTATGAGAATATAGTTGAAAATTTTAGTCAAAGAAAAGCTTTTTTCTCCCTTGTCCTGTTGAACAGTATGTTTTAAAATCAATTTTTAAAACTGTCAAAAAAAGAAGAAAATGAAAAGCAATCATAGCTCTCTACAGAACTCTTAAACATGTATACAGTATATGAGAGATGCCAGAACATTCAACAGCTGTACAAGCGAATGTCTGTGTTAACTCTGTATTTTTCGCCATATAAGACGCTCCGGCATATAAGATGCACCCAATTTTAAAGGAGGAAAATCAAGGAAAAAAGATTCCTCCCTTTAGCTGCAGCCGGTTGTTCAATGGGCTGCTACTGGGATCGGAGGACTTCTCCGATCCCAGCACCAGCCCATTTAACAACTGAGGCCGCGGCTTCAGTTCAATGGGCTGCTGCTGGGATCGATCCCAGCACCGGCCCATTTAAAAACTGAGGCCACGGCTGGAACGAGGCCTCCTCCCGGCCACGGCCTGTTTTTAAATGGGCCGGTGCTGGGATCGCTCCGATCCCAGCACCAGCCCATTTAAAAACTGAGGCCACGGCTGGAATGAGGCCTCGTTCGTGCCGCGGCTTTAGTTCAATGGGCTGCTGTTGGGATTGATCCCAGCAGCAGCCCACTGAACAACTGAGGCCGCGGCCGGGAGGAGGCTGCGGCCTCAGTTTTTAAATGGGCCGGGGCTGGGATCACTCCGATCCCAGCACCAGCCCATTTAAAAATTGAGGCCGCCGCTGGAACAAGGCCTCCTCCCGGCCGCGGTCTCAGTTTTTAAATGGGCCAGTGCTGGGATCGCTCCGATCCCAGCACCAGCCCATTTAAAAACTGAGGCCGCCGCTGGAACGAGGCCTTGTTCCGGCCGCGGCTTCAGTTCAATGGGCTGCTGCTGGGATCGATCCCAGCAGCAGCCAATTGAACAACTGAGGCCACGGCCTCCTCTGCCTTATAAGATGCACCAACTTCCCCACCCACGTTTTGGGGAAGAAAAAATGCATCTTATAAGGCGAAAAATACGGTAATTTTAGAGTACAAAGACAAAATTTAGACAAAAATTTGTAAGCTAGAAAAGACTGTGAAGATTAATAATGAAAAAGAGTGCATGCAGCATGAGCTACTACCATGCAATCAGAACATTAAAGGACCCAAGGTTAAAATGGTACACAAGCCAGTAGATGCAAGTTAGCAGACCACAAACCAGGAGCCATTCCAAAATTCAATGAGATTATTTTTTTTTTCAAAAAATGATAGCATTTCAAAAGTACATTCAATGAGCTTGAACAAGGACTTTGTTTTTAAAAGTGTTAGAAAGCCAAAATAACTTGTTTCTCTGAAGAAACTATATGAAGAAAGCTCCTATTAGGTTCTAGGATAAAATTCCTAAACCGGGAGAGCTATGGTATGTGAATGAGTCAATACATGAATGAATCCTATGCTTATGTGCTCTTCTACTCCTCTCTCCTTCCCCACTAGAGGAGAATGGAAGGATGTGCTTCCACATTTAGACAAACCATGGCTTCCTGTATCTTCCATATTAGGGAACTGTGATTATGGTTTGACATTCTGCATATGTCTAGATGACAACACACGGAATCCCCAACCGTTGCCTTGGAGACTGGGATTTATGAGTTTTACACCAAAATATCTGGAGATCATCTAGTTTTCTTTTTCAGATCAGTTTGGAATGAAACTATTTAAAACACTAATAATAATAATAATAATAATATTTATTTATTTATTTGTATACCGCCCTGTGGCGAACCAACACTGTCTTCTTGTTTTCAAATCTACCAGTCTGAGGTGTTTTGATGGCTCTGTTCATAGGCAGGCATGAGGGGCAGGGTTTTTCCCTGATAGGTCCCAGCAACAGGATTATTATTATTATTATTATTATTATTATTATTTGTGTCCCACCTCTCTGTGTAACACAATTGGGGTAGCTTACACGCTAAAACTCTCTTCCAAAAAGACCTTCTCCCTCGCCTTTACAATGGAGGCAGTCAAACGCCCCTTGGGGGGAAAACTCAACTGTTTCAGGTTACTTTTTCCTAAGGTTCTGTGTTTCGTCTCATTGTTTTTGTTGTTGGTTTTGAAATGGCTGTGTGTTGTTTGCCTTCAAGTCGTTTCTGACTTATGGTGACCCTAAGGCAAGCCTATCACATGATTTTCTTGGCAAGATCAGTTCAGAGGAGTTTGTCATTGCCATCCTCTGAGGCTGAGAAAGTGTGATCTGCCCAAGGTCACCCACTGGGTTTTCATAAATAATTCTAAATTGGTTTAAACTGAGTTTTACAGAACAATTCTGGATTTTCTGTTGGAATTTTATTCCGCTATTTAACGGATAGGTAAGAATTCTTCAGTTATTGTTATGCATTTTATATTTCTATAACTAGTTTTATATATTGAATGCTAAAAATATTAATAGAGATGTAAAATATATAACATTTTGAGTTCTTACAATTTTTTTAAAGTTAGATTTATGTCAAGTCTGTTACTGCCACTGGTGGAAAATGACATGGGGTTGTCATTCAATTAACTATGTTAGCCAATTAAGGGAAACGTCATTTAAATGAGTATGAATGAAATGCAACAGTTCTAAAGAAGAAAGCACATCTTGTTTGTTTTTGCATGAACCACACGTATTACAGCAAGCATCTGCTTAGAACAGGGGTAGGCAACCTTTTTGGGCCGGGGGCCGGGTTGCTGTCCCTCAGACAATGGGGGGGGGGGGCGCGAAGCACCAAAAATTAATAAATAAATACATAAATAAATTTTTAAAAATTCTAAAAAATATGCATGCACACTCTCTCAGCCCCAGAAAAGCCATGGCAAAGCCCCTGTGGAGATTTTGCCAAGAAAACCCCAAGAACAAGTAATAACAACAATAATCAATATCATCATGGTGGTGGTGGTGGCGGCAGCAGGACTGGCCTGGGGGCCGGTCCAAAGGCCTCGGGGGGCCGCATTCGGCCCCCAGGCCTTAGGTTGCCTACCCCTGGCTTAGAATAAGCACTTTCTTTCAGAGCATGGAAACATTACTTTTGGATGCAAAGGAATCTTGTAGCACCTTTGAGACTAACTGTGAAAGATGTTGTAGCATAACCCGATCTGCTTGTGTCACATAGTTAGTCTCAAAGGTACTAATAAATCCCTTTGCACACTGATATTCCAGACTAACATGGCTATGTCTCTAAATACTACCCCCATTAGAGTACAACTAATGGAATCCCCCATCCAATATAGCCATGTTAGCTGGGGAATCCTGGGAGCTTTAGTCCATAGAGTAACTTTTCCAAGCTCTGTTTCTTGCTTTATATTGGAGTGCATATTTGTTCTAAGATGTGAACTTATTTTTACAATAAATGTAAAAAGTTCACATCTTTTACAGAAAAAGCGATTCCACCTTAACATTAGAAAGAACTTCCTGATGGTAAGAGCTGTTTGAAAGTGGAACACGCTCCTTTGGAGTTGGTGGGGTCTCCTTCTTTGGAGGTCTTTAAAATGAGGCTAAATGGCCATCAGTTGGGGATGCTTTGACTGTGAGTCCCTGCATGGCCCTTGGGGTCTCTTCCAACTCTATGATTCTTAGATTAAATTTTTTTTTAATGTAAAGCTACTAACCCAATAGCACTTTTTAATTAACAGCCTTTTTAATTAATCATATCCCTTTTTAATTCATCAACATGCTTTGAATTGACTAAATCCAACTAGTTTTGTTGATTGAACACTACAATCCTAGCAGTTTGGCTCAATGGCAATGGATGGAAAAGCCAAGCTTCTCTAGCCCTGAGTGGTTGCCGTCCCCCGGCCACAGCTAGATGGGAAAGGAGCAGCACACACCGCAGGGAGAGAAATTCTGCAAGCAAAAGGCCCATTGCAAGCTTCCTCCCAACTGCTGGCTCAATCCCACTTTACCTGTGTGTCTTTCTCAAGCTTGGCCTTTCCTACTTCTTCCTTCAGAGCCTCTATTTCCTGTGTCAAAGCCTTTTCAATGACAAAACAGACAAAATTGGGCAATGGAGACAAACATGTCACACAAAATAAAAAGAGTGGTGCAAAAACAAGTGATTACTAATGCTACGCAGGAACAAACATATACAAATTAATACCACAGATAGTGGAAATAACAGGTCTTTGCACTTACCATGACAGTTTTTTCCTTGGTAGCAACTTTAAGAACCTCAGCCTGAAGCAACTCCTCCACAGATTTGATCTTTCCATCCTTTTCACTGATTCTTTTGGAGAAGAAGGAAGAAAAAATGCAAAGATTAAGAGACTGTAAAGGTACAGAATTTCCTTTGGTGCCTGTTAACATTGTATTTGATACTTGCTGTATTATTTATTGTTTTTGGTTTTTAATGGTCTTGTTTTTCATTATTTCTAACTCTACTGTTAGTTTAATTACACTTTTTACATTTTTATGTGATAAGAATTTTAAAGCTGTATCTCTTTTAATCTTTGTTAAGTTACTTGAGTTTCAAACTAGGAAATGAGCAGGACACAGATACATACATGTATAATATTTCAGCACTCAAAACATCAGAAGGGGATGTGTGGTCACTAAAGCACTAATGGAACTGCTTTTGGAGCTTAAAAATGGTTTCGAAATGGAGAAAAACAAGAAATATAATTTTAAAGTGTCTACAGAGGATGCATCACACCTACAGAATCAATTTCCTGTACCTAAATATAAGTAAATGAATTCACAAGGGTTGGATAGCATCCATCAACTAGCCAAGCGTGCTTTGCTAATAAATAAGCTATTGATATATTCATCCCAGATGAAAAACAATTTCTCTTCTTTAGCGTCTTCTCCTCTTCTGTATAATGGATACAGCACTGAACCACATTTAAGCATTTTGAGGAAGAAAAAAAATCTAGCCTCTTCCTAGGTTTCTGCAACTTCTCATTGTACCTCACTCCCTTAAAACTGGATTGATTTTAGATTAGCCACAGTTTGCAGTTACATCCAAACACAAACAAGCTATGGTTATTCTTTATCATCATTAGGGAAACAGGCCATCTCCAAGCCATATCTGGTAAATCTGCCTTACTTTCACTAACTATAATTATGATCAACTATCATTCAGATAATAGACTAAAGTGCTGTTATTTTAAAACAGAAGTGGAAGCTTCTCTTCTCCTCTGGGCCAGACTGAAGAAAGGAGTAAAGAAGGCTAAGTTCCTTCTTCTATTGCTAAACAAGGTGCATCTCCAAGCCATAGAGCTACTCTTGATCCCACCACCTTCATGGGCATGTTTAGTGGCCTTCTCTGGAGCTGCTTCCATACTCTGGAACTCCATCTCTAGGGAGGCTAGCCTGGCTCCCTCCTTACTGTCCTTTTGGCAGCAGGTAGATACCTTCCCATTGCAATGGGATTTAAGAACAAAATGTTTTACCTGTAAGGGTTTTCCATTTTAGTGTGCTCTACTATTACTCTATGCCCTAAATATCCAAAAGGCACCAGATCCCATCTGATCTTGGAAGTTAAACAGGGTCAGCTCTGGTTAGTACAGTGGGTCCTCCACATTCACTGGGGTTAGGACCACAGGACCCCCGTGAAAGTAGGAAACATGCAATTAAAAAACAACTCCTTTTTCACCTGAGATAACACCTCTCTAGGAATCTCTAGGTCCTCCACTGCAACTCTATGGCCAACATCTAGCAGAAGATGGCCACAGAATTGCACTGGAGGATCCACAAAGGCCTAGAGGCAACCTTTCCCCTTTAAGGGCCGAGGAACTTCAGCTTCCAGAAGCCTCAGCCATGTTGGCCAATAGTCACATGTTGGCCAATAGATCCTGGGATTCTGGAGCTGAAGTCCCTCAGCTCTTAAAGGGGAAAGGTTGCCTACCCCTGGCCTAGCGAATGTCCTCCAGTGTGTCTCTATGGTCAAATTCTGACAGTCATGCTGGAGGACCTAGAAATTCCTAGAGAGAACATATTAATCAAATTCGCAAATTTTATTCCATAAAATAAATTCCATAAAAGTGCAAATGTGGATAGTCAACTGTAATTGGCTGGGAGACCACCAACAAATATCAGATGATGTGAGTTATATTTCAGAGGAAGGAACTGGCAAAACCACCTCTGAGTGCCCCTTGCCTCAGAGAACCTATGAAAGTTTCATGAAGCCATATGTCGACAGGCAACATGAAGGCAAATATACACACACTATTATTCTATGGTTTTAATGTTTTAAATAGTTTTAAATATTACTTTACTCATGGTTTTTAAAAATGGTTTTAACTACATGTTGATTTATTTGCATATCTTTCTATATATAAGTTGTTTTGAGTCCTGATCTTGTGGTGGAAAGCCAGGGGAGATATATAATGACTACGTGATTGATAGCCAGGATTGCTAAAGTAAGGAATACTGGGTGTTGCACTCCAGCAACATCTCAGAAGCTTCACTTTTCAGACCCCTGCATTATGCAACAGTTTAATGTTGCATGTGAAAAGAGGCAATGCCTGTTCAGCTCTATCTGACCTGAGACTGTGAAAGGAAACCCAAATATTCTGAATCCATTGCAAACAGTCAAGCTTCATTCAGTGTGGCCTAACAAGCAAGCACACTATGTGAAATGCATGGCGAAACAGAAGAAGGTACTGCTTTATTTAACACAATTTAAAAGAAGCAGCAAACCAGCAACACCAGTGGTAAAGTACAAGATTAAAACCATCTTTAGTCACTTATCAAACCTCTTGGTTTTAGAGGATTCATGTACAAGATTATCAATTTCTTCTGAGGAGTTAGGTACACCAAATGTATTATTTCCAGTCGTCCCCCCCCAAAACCTATTCCATACAATGAATTTAAAATTCAAATGTTTCTTGTTAAAGTTGCCTATCAAGGTTTCAAAGCTAATGAAAAAGCAAAAGCAAAGATTATGTTAAAACTGAAGAGGAATACAGCTGCTACTTACACTTTTTGCAACTCTTCAACCAAAGATGCAAAGGAAACCTTGGGGAGGAACAAAGGAAAGAGAACACTGAGATTCAGAGGGGAAAACAAGTCAGTCTAGGTGAATGCTCCAAATGAATTTCTTTATTCCTCAATTCTCTGTCTTTCCCTACACACAAATTCCCTCGTGTTTCATGGCTTATGGGGGGGGTGGGATTCTGGTAAATGCAGTATCTGCCACAAAAATCTCACAAATACAATGTTGGCTTCCTACCCATGCCTCCTACAAGTATTCTACCTTTTGGATGAAACATCTTGCTTAGCATTGATGCCACCAAATTAGTTCCTTAAGGATGCATGCCCACAAGTTAATTTTCTCCCGCTTTCTAGATCCGACTGAATAACAACCTCTGCATCATTTTTAATTCGTAGCATAATTTCAATCTGTTGAAAATAAACTTGAGACATACAGCTACTGTCACAGGACTCCAGAAAGAGATGGCCATACTTATGATGGACTCACCACAAACTCTTGAGTCTAGCGCAATCACACTGGGATCTCGTTTCTGTAACCCCAGAAACTATTGTACCTCATGTCAATATATTGAAGGCTGTGAACCTAACTTTCCTTTAGCGTAACTTGTCTAATGGGATCAGCTCAACACGTGTGAGGCAGTCTTAGCAACACAGATCAGGACTGAATATATATTTTTTCACAGGGTCAAGCTAGCTGATAACTCTTGAGCCCTGCATCTTCTCCAGCATGTAGTTCAGCTCACAGGGTTTATCCAGAGATACTTGCTCAACAAAAAAGCCTGCTTCGCTGCTTGAATTTGTCAACTGTATTTAAAGATGCAAGTGGAAGTGGATCTGCACACAATGCAAAATGGCAAATGGCAAATGGGGAATGCACAGAACTGATAGGCAGGCACATTTGGGGGAGAAATGTTGGGAGATGAGACAATTTACTTAAGGGAATCTGTTTATGATTTATGAAATCTACTCCCTGAATTTGTTTCTGCTTTGCAAGAGTCCAGTGTCCTCATCTATGGGCAGATGGAAACTACTTCAAATGGCTTACTAATAGAAGTAACTAGGCATGTGAGCATACTCCAGTGCAACAAGGTAAGGATGGTGCTCATAAAAATTAGCAATGGCTATTTTCCAAAATGAGAAAAATGTGCCTCTTGCTTTGAGTTGCAAATGGTTTCAAACCACTGGAGGCTTGAAATATGCTATTGAACCTAGCACAGATGGCATCAACCCTCCCTAGTTTTGCTGATGATGTCTACAAATTAGAATATTTGTCAGCTATATCTTTGGATTGAACTAGACTACAGCAGTATTTGTTTTATATATTGATGTATTGGTTACACCAGGGGTAGACAACCTTTCCCCTTTAAGGGCCGAGGGACTTCAACTCCCAGAATCCCAGGAGCTACTGGCCAACATGGCCAAGGCTTCTGGGAGCTGAAGTCCCTCGGCCCTTAAAGGGGAAAGGTTGCCTACCTCTGACATAAATGAATGGCTGCATGCCATCTTTCTTTTCGCAGAAGTAGGCACTTCTGCAAATCTTCTCTTTGTAGTATCCTTTTGTTTACATGGCATAGGTATTTATGTTAGTAGCAGAGATGCATGAATCTGAAATTTGGTTTTGTTCAGTTTTTTATTTTCTCAGTCTTAATATGTTTTATTCTCTTTCTGCATCAATTTACATTTTTTTAAAAAATCAGCACAAAAATCCATGTGTTGCCTAATACAGAGATTTTTGTACATATTTTTGTCCAGTTATACACAATTTCCCTTAACAAAATGCATTTGGGTACATTATTTTCATAAACTTAAGCATTTTTATGCACACTTTCCAATAACATACACATTTGTAATTGAAAAATGGCACTGCCAAATTCGGAAAAGACTGAACATCAAGTCTAAGTGCATTTTTGGTTTCCATATTGCTTTGGGAAGTGCAAAGTTTGCATTAAAATGCAGATCAAACACACTTCTCATCATCCCTAATTAGATGACTGCCACAATATCTGCCTCCAGAGCTAACCTTTCACATTCCTAATTCTTTGAAACCCATCTTTAGGACGATATAAAGTAAAATCATCTACACAACGTATTATAGGTACAGGCATACCTCGGTTAGTGAAGTAGATGTGTTACTGGATATTACTTTTTTAAAAGAAAATTTGGTCTCATTGGCAGAAATAACATGGGAAGAAGAGGAATAGGTTCCTATACCACACAAAAATTGTTCTTACAGCACAACCAGATAGCTTAGCCTTGCATAAGGAGACAAAAGCATTTTCAGATTTTTAGGGACTATCTGGAAGTTCCTTTCAAAATGCATCCAGGGATGACAGTTTTTCTTTCACCAGTCTACTTTCTTTATGACTTCAATTTTGGTGGCCAAAGTTATACATCTATGCTTTTTAAAAATGTTCTCTGGTTTGCTGCTTTCTCTCTTTTGCTGTTCATGCATACTCAGTAAGAGATTCTGGAGGCAGACACTGTTTACCTTGCCTTGTATGGGTAGGCACACACAGCTACAGTAGAATCAGCCAGAGAAGAATCCCATTCTTCTCCAACTCAACTTTCTTCCATTGTTTACTGCAGATACATTACTGCCACCGGATACTGAAAGTCTGCATTTCTCCAGCACTCTTTCACCATCCTACCAATACTAACGCAGCTAAAATATATAGAGCTAGATAGAGGACAAGGAATTAAAAAGGGAACTAGGCAAATATAAAAATACTTTGTAAAAAAAGCAGCTTCTTTATCAGAGGCTTTGTTAAGGGAGGCATGGCTATATTTAGATGAAAAGGTATGTCAATTAAGTTAACAAATATAATAACTTTATAATGCAAGAATCAAATATTTCTGCTTAATCCTCCAGCTGGAATATATAATTATGGTGACCAATCTGGTGACTATTCTTTAAAATAAAATTAATGGCATACCTGTTCTGTCTGCACCCTCTGCAGACTTTCAACTTCATTTTTCAAGGATGTGTTCTCTGTTCTCAATACCTTTAAAAAACACAGAGTTTTTAAAGTGTTTTAAATTATACCAATTGCCACAGAAAGGAAAATAATTTGTGAATATTTTGAACTCTGCCAAAACGACATTTTCTTTCTTTTTATCTAAACTGCCTAAACATGCTTAAACAGGTTTCTGCCTAAACATGCTTAACACTCTATTCTTACTTAGACTACTTCTTACAACATTGGAGTAAAGCTAATCTTAGTCCTATTCGGAACAGACCCATTAAAATGAATGGAATTAGTTATAACTTAAGGTCTGTTGATTTCAATGGGTCTACTCGAAATAGGGCTAACTGGCATTAACCACAGGTACACTCCACTGAATTATGAATAGCTTCTGTGTGCACAGACTCAAAAGATGGCTTTCCCTTCTAAGCCCTATATAAGCAGTGCCTATGCGTGAACATAATTTTCTGAGAAAAATGTCACTTTGACATGTGAGCCCCCCTTCATGTTACATTTGTATTGTATAAGCTGACTTCTCCATGACACACTTCTGGCCCTTCTGAATGCCTGGATGGGAAAATAGCAGTAGTAGTGGATCTTTGGCACTTCCTCACAGAGGAGTGATGAGAAAGTAGAGAGGGTCATTGCTTTTAGGTTCTCTCAGAACAGACTAAGCTTCACCTTTCTAATCAGAGAAGGGGATGGTTCATTTTTTGATAGGGAGTTAATACTGTACCCTTGCCTTCACATCTTTTTTGACATGTGCGTGTTTTCTTAATCATGCCCATGCCTGGTCACCTTCTTGACACATCACACAGCCACCATTTACTGTAGCTCCCTCCTCATCCATCCAGCTTTGAGGGTGAGCACAAAGTTATGTCTGCCAAAATTTTGTAAGTTCTTTGGCATCATTTTCCTTTGCTTCATGCTTTACATCCTTTGTTACATGTCCCTAGCTAGGTTTTACCCTCAAGTAATCCATAGATCCTATCAAAATCTATAATTTGGCCCCAAAACCCACCATCAACTTATACATGAGGTCAACATGAGTCAACATGAAGTGAAGCATGTGCAGCTCTTATACAGATTTTACCTTAAGCTCATCCTCCTTATTTGCCATTTCTATGAGCCCAGTTTCAAGGAGTTCTTCAACCGTCTTTATTTTGTCATCTTTTTCTGTAATGCTGAAAAAGGGGAGGAAATGTCTAAAAGCATGTCTTCATCTCAAACTCACCTGTAACTACACTAGTCTGGGACTAAGTATATTCTGTTAAAATTGCTGATGTTGGCTGTTGAGGAAGCTTGCATAGAACATGTGAAACTCTCTGAATCAAGTGTTTTCAGGGTCTAAGGCAAATAAGTATTTCCTAGATTAGCTACCTGAAATCATTTTGACAGGAGATGCCAAGAATCAAAACTGGGATCCCTCCATGCTAAGCATATACTCTGTCACAAAGCCATGGCCCTATCTCAGAGTGGGCTGAAAGTTTTTGGAGCAAAAATACTCATATCTTTTATTTAAAACTAAGAGAACTGCCTCTATTTGGAAAGCAATGAGAAGCCCATCTACTCCCCTGCTCATCCATACCTTACCTTCTTTCCATTTGCTCCAGCAATTCCTTATTAGCCTAAAGGGCAAGAGAGAGAAAGAGAACATAAAGCTTAACTTGCAACTTTACTAAATAAGTTAACACCAATGGATTTTGTTTTGCTTGCATTTGTGCTGTTAATCCAAAACCCAAATGTAGGAGCCACGTTAGAGAGGCTAATACGTAAAACTGAAACTGAATATCCAAAAGGCACCCCTCCTCCTAATGGGGATAATAATGATCAATAACTTCCTGACAGTAAACGCTGTTCAACAATGGAATATGCTGCCTCAGAGAGTGTTGAAGTCTCCTTCTTGGAGGTTTTAAACAGAGGCTGGGTGGCCATCTGTCAGGGATGTTTTGATTGTGTCTTCTGGCACAACAGAATAGGGCTTAATGGGATGGCCTTTGTGGTCTCTTCCAAATCTATGATTCTGTGATTCGAGGAAGAGGAGGAGGAGGAGGAAGAAATGCAGCAGTAGCATTGCTGTATGAAAATTAAACACTGCAACTGCATCCGCCCTGTAGAAATAATGCAGTTTGACACCACTTTAACGGCTATGGCTCAATGCTATGGAATTCTGGGAACTGTAGTTTGTTGAGGCACCAGAGCTCCGCTTCCTCTGAGGCTGAGAGAGTGTAACTTGTCCAAGATCACCAAGAAGGTTTACATGGCTGAGCTGGGATTCGAACCCTTACCTCCAGAGTCCTAGTCCACTGCTCTATGCCATGCTGGCTCTAAAAGCTGAATAATTACTTCTAATTAAATCATTTCACATGTTAGGACATTGGTTTATGCAGTTCCTGAGAATCATGTGGAAAAGGAAATGTTATGTAAAGCATAGCAGCTCCCATGGCTTAACTGTTGAAAAACTTATTCAGTAATACCTTCGTATCTCCGTCATCACTTCTGTTAAAGCCTTTGCCATGTGCCCACAAGCTCACTCATAGTCACTCTTCTTGAGATTCCTTTCCCACCTTCCTTTAACAGCAAGTCCAACTGTTAGTCCCACCTACAGTAGACCCTTTAAATTAATGGGATTTACTGTCGTACTTTGGCCCCATCGTGAGAAGGCATGACTCAATGGAGAAAACAACAATGCTAGGGAAGTTGGAGGGAAGCAGAAAGAGAGAAAGGCCACATGTTAGATGGATGCGCTCTATTAAGGAGGTAATTAGTATAGGTTTGCAGGAACTGAGCAGACCAGTGGAGGACAGGGAATCATGGAGATGCCTCATCTATAGGGTCACCATGGGTCAAAATCAACTCAAGGGTGGATAACCACAACAACAAACACAAGTCATGGTTTACCACATTCCAACTGCCCCAACAAGTTAAGAGACTGGGACCAACAACTGGATTCAGGCCCTTGTCTCCATCAAACATGCATTACCTAAGAAGTATCCTCAACTTTCTGCAACAGAAACCTGTCCCAAAAAGGTACCAAGAAAGTTGTACAGCTTCTGAGGGGTATGTTTTCTGTTGGTCTCCAGCTACCATGGGAGCAACTGGGGCATCCCTGACCAGCTCCTTCTGGTTTATTTGATTATCTGTAATACTTGTTCTTTGCTGTACCTTTTTTCCTGTTTCAAAGTAAATGCCAGATTCAGTTTTTAGTGATCCCCATTAAAGCATGCTAAAGAGCATGACTGAAAATTATTCCTGCCTAACTGCGATGCAGTGGCTCAATTGGTTAAGACGCTGACTCTGTTGACTGCAAGAAGGCAGGTTGGCAGTTCGAGGCCCAGGAGCCACTTAATGGGGTGAGCTCCCATCACTAGTCCCAGCTTCTGCCAACCTAGCAGTTCGAAAGCATGCAAACACAAGTAGATAAATAGGTACCACTTCGGTGGGAAGGTAAACAGTGTTCTGTGAAATCATGCTGGCCACAGGATCAGAGTAGTCTCTGATAACGCTGGCTCTTCAGCTTAGTAATGGAGATGAGCACTGCCCCATGGTCAGACACAACTTGACAACCTTGTCAATGAGGAATACCTTTACCTTAACAACTGAAAAGCTTTCAAAGTACTGGCTAGAGGAAAACTGGTTTACTGCAAGATTATAACCTTATTTGCCACCGCCACCTGTGTTGTGTAACTTCATGGTTGTAAGTTCTACAAGTGGAGCCATGTTAATCTAAGATACCAGAACACTATGAGTTCTGTGGCATCCAAAAAACTACCTATACCATAGTAGAGAGATCTTGCAGCACCTTTGAGACTAACTGAAAGAAAGAAGTTGGCAGCATGAGCTTTTGTAGACTTCAGTCTACTTCCTCAGATGCTTTTGGTGGAGTGGAAGCCAGAGACAGACATACATATGCCCTAGGTGTGTGAGCATGTCAATTCAAGTGCAAAATCCTTTGTGTATGGAAATGAAGTAGCAAGTCCAGTTTTAACAATGGTCGTTTGTGGACAAAGACATAGTCACTGGGTATGGAAATGAGGTGGCAAGACTAGTTTGGCCTTGGAAACTAGCCTGTAGGTGAGGAGAATAGATGAGTATATAATGCCCCCATGAGGATAGGGTCAGATAGTGTTGAAATGTGTTATAATGAGCCAGGAAGCCATTGTCCCTGTTCAATCCATTGATGAGGTACTGCAGTTTATGGATGAATTCCAATTCTGATGTTTCTCTTCCCAATCTACCCATGCCATAAGCTTCCAGAGGTATCAGAAAGAGCTGACCTTATTAGATGCATTAGCAGGAATCTTGTACTCAAAGCAGGCTGCTACCTTAAGTGGCACAAGGGAAAGTGAGAAAAGCCAATAGCAACAACTGCCCCCATATTGTTTCCCTTCAGAAATAGAGGGTGGCTGTATTTATAGGCATTGCCTGTTTCCAAAACAACCATTTCTAGGTCAGGGTGTGTGAGATCAGAGGGGCTAATACCCTGCCATCTGGAGCATGCAGGAATACTGCAACCCTACAGGCTAGCCTCCATTCTGAGTCCTTCAGAGTCAAAAATTAATGGAACCCTTTCTCTTCTATTAGTCAAGCAAACCACATACACACTCAAAAAT
The DNA here is from genome assembly GCA_026167975.1 of Phrynosoma blainvillii. NCBI lineage: Eukaryota > Metazoa > Chordata > Lepidosauria > Squamata > Phrynosomatidae > Phrynosoma > Phrynosoma blainvillii. The sequence goes on along the minus strand of JANUYF010000001.1, from coordinate 448,815,431 downwards.
ATCCACAGACCTAAGGCTTATCTCCTATAAGGAACTACCAGACTTCCCAGATCTCTCCAGCAAGATTTGCCAATTAACAGAAACACCTAGTTCTTACCATTATGTCAAGGAAACTGCTCCTTTTAATAGCCAAATATTGTTCACCCACTGGAATATTGTACTCTCAATGCTACCATCAATGCCCCTCAAGCTGTCAGATGTACAAAAGAGTAAACAAGATCGCCATGAACATCTGGAAGCAAGGAGGAGCTTACTGAAGAAATATGCTATCTGGGTTGCTCTGGCAGCTTGTCTTCTCAATTGATTGTGCTGTTTTTGCAGGTTACAAACACAATGATGCGGTGATTATGGAGCAGAAATATTGGCCAAGTGAAGGAAAAAGGAATGAGGCTTCATTTGGTAGCATTCCTACTTTTCAGATTTATGATTGGAAGAAAAAGAGAATGGAAATCACAAGGTTGAAAAGGTAACTTTCAAACAATGGATTTCTTTTAATTGCAGGCTTTCTAACCATATCCATGAAGACCCAACACCTCTTTCCTATTATGAAATTCTCGAGAGTCAGCATCACTAATGAGACTATTCTGAACAGACAACAAAATAACAGCCCTAGATATAAAGGGGGAGGGCAAGAGCAAGTTAAAAACCTAGAAAAAGCAGTGGGCCATTGTGGCTCTCCAGATGTTTGGGGCTACAACTAAACAGCCACATCCCTGCCCCTGCCAAATTCTGGTGAAAAGATCTCTTGTACCTTCAATCAAAAGTCTATCTTTGAAGACTGTGTTTCCTAGAAACCTATGAAGCTATCTTATTCCAAGATACACCACTGGTTTATCTAGTCCAGTGCTATCGACTTTAGTTGTATCTGTTTTAATTTTTTTAAGTTGTCTTGAGTGAGCCAGTGTGGTGTAGTGGTTTGAGTCTTGGACTACAGCTCTGGAGACCAGGTTATGAAAACTCACTGGGTGGCCCTAGGCAAGTCACACCATCTCAGCCTCCAAGGAAGGCAGAAGATAAAGCCCTCTGAAGAAATCTTGCGAAGAAAACCCCATGATAGGTTATGCTTACAGTCACCATAACACAGAAACAACTTGAAGACACATGATAACAACAAAATTGTCTTGAATACAGGATTGGGGTAAGTTATAGCAGCAGCCGCTTGGCAGATTTTCAGATAAAACTTTCTCCTACATTACTTGGACATACCAGGGATTCGACAAACCATGTGCTCTACCACTAAGCTACTGCCCTTTTCTTTAAAGACATCAGGTTTTTAAACAGAGGCTGGATGGCCATCTGTCGGGGATGCTTTGATTGTGGATGGCCCTTGGAGTCTCTTCCAACTCTATGATTCAATTATCTATTCTGATTCCCTATTATGCTGGAGGCATTAATTGGAGGCATGCGCTAGCTTAACTAATTAAACTTTGTCCATTTATGAAGAGAAATTGAAGATTATAATTCTTGACATTAGGCTCTGGAATTCTCTATTCAGATGATGGCTAGCACCTCTCTCCTGATATGTTAGGCTTTTTGTGCCTATAGGCCAGTGGCCTGGAGCACAATAGCAGCACTGGGGTGTGTGTGTGTGTGTGTGTGTGTGTGTGGGCTGCACCAGGTGACACCCCAGAAGGAGGTTGACGCCCGGTCAGTCCCCAGCCCTTCCCAGGACCCACTGGCTTCTCTTCGGCCCTTCCTGGGGCTGTGCGGCTGCTCTCTGGGGCTGTGGGGGGGCATATCTGGCCACACGCACTCTCGCACTGGAAGCCCTACCCCCATGAGTAACCGCACTGGATGACACCAACCCTAGGGATGCCACTGTTGCAGCAAGGAAACCCTTCTTGCTAGAAGTAATTGCTAATGCAATTCTTTTTTTTAAATAGATTTTTAAAAGAATGATTACACCCCCCCCCCCAAAAAAAAAAAGAATTGGAATGGAATGGAATGGAATAGAATAGAATAGAATAGAATAGAATAGAAAGGGAAGGATATGCAAAGGATATAAACAAGAAAGGGCTAGGCATATACATTAATCACTGTATTTCAAAAATACATTTTCTTCAAATTGATGTCTATAAAATATGTATCCTTGCATATCAAAAGCAGTAAGATCTTCTGAATGTGGAACAAGAGATGGTGCACGTTTTCTCTCTCAAACCGTGTATAAGACATTTTGCAACAGTAAAAGCATGCACCATCTACCATCCTATATTGACCCTTTGATAAATTTCCCACCAAAGGAACGCAACTAAAAAATTAATGCAGTCCTAGAAGCAATTAGAAATAACAAGGTGAGTATATTTTCACAATTCACTTCCCTTACACTCTTCTCCAATGCTCAAAACAGCTACATCAACTCAAACAAAGATCTCTGAATGAGGAGGTATTATCTGTCATACCTGCTCAGATAACACGGCCTGCAGCTCCTGCATTTCCAACTGCAAAGCTTTGTTTTGATCCTTTAGAACCTGGAATTAAATCACCAGACCGGCATGTCAAACCAGAAATCCATACTCAAGACATTGGCCATGCAGTTTTGGTCATCTAAGACTGAAGTGGGCAATAAGCATCCCAAAGATGACCTGTGCTCTCCCACCCATCTTCATGTGCCTGCGTTTTAGCTCTTGCACCCCAAACTCACAACTCCTTTATGATTTAAAACAAGAAGAGCAGGCTCCCAGATTTATTTGTTTGTTTGTTTGTTTGTTTAATTTGTATGCCACCTTTCTCCCAGAAGGGATCCAAGGCGGCTCACAGGTAAAAAACATTTCAAAAAACATTACAATAAAAACATAAAACATTTAAATTTAAAAACCATATAAAACCACATAAAAATATACAAAAGCTAAAAGGCACGACCAACACACACACATTCACACAAAAGACAAAAGCCACCTAGCATGATTATATATTAAAATGCCTGCTTAAATAAAAATGTCTTAGCTTGCTGATGAAAGGCAAGCAGGGAGGGGGCCTTTAAGGAGTGCAATTCACCTTTAACAAAGTGCCCCCACCATTTATTTTTATTATTTGTAAAATTTGAAATGGACCCCCTGCAATTGCTATCAATATTGATGGATGTACCCTTCCTAGTTCTCATGCCAAAGAGGACAAAAATGTCATCTGTGAGCAAGCCTGCTCAAAGTGCCACAGTACCTGAAATTCTTCCTTTGCATTTGAAGCTTTGGCATGGTGTTCCTGCAACTGCTCCTCCAAGGCTCTGATTTTTTCATCTCTGATCTGAGTACTGAATTGCAGAGTAAAAGGAAAAAGTCAAAAAAAGTGCTTCACAAGGCCTTGAGCCAGATCTGTCTGTCCCCCAACCAGAATATTATGGCTCAAGGAACCAGCCTTTCCCAAATGTGATTCTATTTACCTCTTCTGCATCCTCTCCAACTCATGTGCAGCAGCCGCCTAAATGTAAAGAGGATTAGCTCTGTTTAATGGTACATTGCACTGCGCAATGTTTCAGCAAACATCCAACAGTGAAAACAAATGTGAGCCTATGAATTTTAGCCTCTTGCTATGTCTCCCTTTCTATGATGAACAAAAGGGAAAATGCACATTTTGACTGTCTTGGGGTTGGAGGGAAGGAACCAGCCCATATTCAGTGTCTCTTCAAAACACTGTGTTCAGCTTCAATGCTTGAAAGCATTCAAATCTTGGAAGGAAAGCACTTTATTTTAGGTGATGAGTTAGAAATGGAAATGCTCAAGGCAACATGTTAGCCTGCCTGATGTATGTGACTGTGAAGGGCCTGAAAGCTAATACAAGGAAACTAAAGCCAGCTGCAGAAGAGAGATTGAGAGGGTGGGGGGAGAAGGTTCTGTGTACTCAATTGTTTAAAGGCTGTCTGGGGTTAGGGAAAACAATTCCATCACGCTCATGTCATGAAAATGACTTCAAACTGCAGTCTTGAAAAAGGAGGGGTTGTCATTCAAGCTACAGCAAGCCTTGGTAATCTGGGGCATTGAGGAGGGGTGCACTGGCCTCCTTTTAATCCATGGGGCACAGACCCTGCTGTCTCATCTAATTCTGCTAAATTTCAGCTGCAGCAACTCTCTCCCTGTTTTTACTTTTAGAACAAGTCAAGTGGAGAGCTCATGCCTAGTTTTAAAGCCACAACATAGTTCTGGGACCGTTCTATTTCTGAGAGGTAGTTTTTCAGATTAAAAACCAAGGTAGAAACAAAACTGCAGCTTTAAAGTGAAAGTGCAGGTTTTTCTTTTAAGAAGTTTTCGTGGTGTGGTGGCAAATTCAGTAAAATTTGGGTTGGAAACTGGCAGGGACACATTAATGATTAGTCATAAACAGCCTCTACTCTTCCACAATTGGAACAAGGGGCTTCCAGTTTGGAAGAAAGTTGTGAGCAAAGCTACCTGTTATTTTCAAGAGTATATTCAATGCTAGGAATAGTGGATATACACAATAATATAGCTGTCAATTTTGAAGCACAGATGTTCATCAGGAGCAGTCCCGACAGCAACACCCCTAATAATGTCCAAAAAAAGCAAGGATCTATGTAACTAAACCAGTTCCATTAGTCTTCATCTCCACCAAGAGCAGATCTTTCATAGCTACCCACTGAAGTCTTAGCTGCCCAATACTCCATATTACAACAGGGATAGCTCTCAGCTATACAGGCATACCTCAATTAACAAAACCTCTGGAAAAAAGCTTCTTTTTAAAAAAGTTTTTTTGTGCCCACCCAGTCTCTCCTTTTATTCCTTATCCTCTGTCTAGCAGAAAGTTTGTCAGCAGCATTGGAATTAGGAGGAGGATGAAGGAAGGCTGGAGAAACACAGAGCTTTGGTGTGATGTTTCAGCAGTATGTCTGCAGTAGAACAGTGCAATAAAGCTTGAGCTTGGAAAAAATGTGATCCTACTCTAGCTGATCTTGATGCAATTATGTGTGCCTGCCTACAACAGGCAAGCTGCTTCTAGAATTCCTTGCTGAACATGTCTGAGCAAAAAAGGGGTGAGCAGATAAGGCTGCCTCACCAGTAACCTTGACATGTTGAAAAAGCATAGACCGATAAGTTTCACCACCAAAATGGAAGTCATAAGAAAAGTGGAGGTTGTTGACGGAAAAAATCATCCTTGGATGCATTTTGGAAGAAGCTTTCAAGTGGTCTCTAGAAGTTTTAAAGTGCTTTTGTTTACTTATGCAAATCTTACCTGATTTGGTTGTTCATTTCACATGTGTATAATGTTAGATTTGAATAAAAAGTCTGCTGAAACATGTTGAACTGCTATTCTTTTTTGTCGTGCACTTGTGCAGGAACCTATTCTCTCCAAGTTATTTCTGCCTCTGGTTCCAAATTTTATCTTAAAGAAAGCACTTTGTTAACTGAGGTATAGTTGTATATTATTAGTGAAAAAATCCAGCTATTCCTGAGGACTGTAGCTAAGCTCAGAGAGTGAGGGAAGTTCAAGGGGGCAGCAGATGATGTCACTACTCCTGCTAATTAAAATATCCCATAGCCTCCAACATTTCACAGATGAAAAGTGAGACATGCAAGGCCAAGCAATGTCAAAGTGTGGTCACATTGGCAAAAGTTATTAAGGAGGAAGAACACACGAGCTGGGAATGGCAGCAGCAGTTTGCTTTTTCCTGAGCCTACTGGGAAGGGCAAGATCCCACCCCTCCTCTCTTCTCCCCCATGCTGAGTTAATGGAGTGTAAACTCATTTTGCATTTTGAACTCAGTCTGCAGCAGCAGAAGTAAGCTAAGGACAAAGGAGGAACATGGGAGGAGGAGAAACTGGCACATTTTAAAAGCGCTGAAAAAGTGGGTCAACAGAAGATTAATTGAGTCTGTCCCTACCAAATCTGTACAGTCGGACGATATGTGATCCTGTGAGCCCTAGCTCTACTACAACACTGGACATATGATAAACTCATTCAGAGGGGTGCAGTTCTAATTGAGCATGTGTCAGGATTTTAGAGCTGGAGGAATGCTGTCATCAAGAAACACAAACCAATCCCCATCTCCTTCATTTTGGTCAGTTTTCTCTTCTGCCCAACTAAGCAAGATGACTTCCCAAATTCCTTGCCACTACGCACAATTAGCATTCAGAACGTTAATAGAATGGCAGGGTACAGTATTTGCCAAGGTATAAAAAATAAATGTTTACCTGCTCATTTGTGAGTGCCTGCAACTTTTGCACTTCTGCTTTCAGGGACATGTTAATGTTCTGCACAACCTAGAAAGGAGGAAAACAGGCACTTGTGAGTTGCATTAAGGTCAGTTCCCTATATTTTAATATTAAATGGTAAGTATGCGTAGGGATGTCTATGAAGGCTGAGCCAGAAAAGCAGATGATAGAAGTACTGAATTTGCAGCGACCTGAGTCAATTTGCAGCGACTCAAATCAATAGGGGGCATGTTTATCAAATTTTCAGATGACACCAAGTTAGGAGGAGTATCTGATACCCCAGAGGATAGGATCAAAATTCAAAATAACCATCAGCGATTAGAAAACTGGGCCAAAGCTAACAAAATTCATTTCAACATGGAGGATGTAAGGTAATGCACTTAGGGCGGAAAAATGAAATGAACAGATACAGAATGGGGGGGGGGGGGGACGGACACCTGGCTTAACAAGATTACATGTGAAATGGATCTAGGAGTCCTAGTAGGCCACAACTTGAACATGAGTCAATAGTGTGATGCGGCAGCTAAAAAGGCCAATGCAATTCTAGACTGCATCAATAGAAGTATAGTGTCTAGATCAAGGGAAGTAATAGTGCCACTCTATTCTGCTTTGGTTAGGCCTCACCTGGAATACTGTGTCTAGTTCTGGGCACCACAATTTAAAAAGGATGTTAACGAGCTGGAGCATGTTCAAAAGAGGGCATCTAAAATGGTGAAGAGTCTGGAAATTATGCCCTATGAGGAATAACTTAGGGAGCTAGGTATGTTTAGCCTGGAGAAGAGATGGTTAAGGGGTGATATGATAGCCCTGTTTAAAGGGGATGTCATATTGAGGGTGAAGCAAGCTTGTTTTCTGCTGCTCCAGACAATAGGACACAGAGCAATGGATGAAAACTAGAGGATAAGAAATTCTATCTAAACATTAGGAGAAACGTCCTGACAGTAAGAGCTGTTTGACAGTGGAACACACTCCCTCAGAGGTCAGTGGAGTCTCCTTCTTTGGAGGTCTTCAAACAGAGGCTAGATGGCCATCTGTCAGGGATGCTTTGATTGTGAGTTCCTGCATGGCAGGGGATTGGATTGGATGGCCCTTGGGGTCTCTTCCAACTCTATGATTCTGTGAGTCTATGAACTGACTTGGACTTAAGTTGCAATCAGGTCGCTTCAATGACTTGACTTGGACTTGACTTGGCAAAAATGACACACTGACTCAACTTGATTTGAGACCTGTGTATTTTTAGTGACTAACTTGCTGGTGTCATTCACTTGAAGTAGCAGGCAAGACTTGACCCCAAAATGGGGCACATTTTTTGGAAGGGAACAGCTAACATATTAGGCAATGGTCTTGAGTTGGAAGTATACTTCTAAAGCCCACTGCCTAACATGCTTGCTCTCCCCTCCAAGAAATGCACTCCACTTCCTTTTGTTGTTGTTGTTGTTAAAAGTTGGCTCCTAGACTTAAGTCTTGACTTGAGACTTGACTTGGAAGTATCTTGCAAGAACTTGAGACTTGAACTGAACTTAGCAACTTGAGACTTGACTCCAAGTCTTTTACTTGGAGTAAAGTACTTGAATACATCACTGTGAATTTGCATAAGGATTGGCTGTGAGAGTACAAGTGGGGCATGTTGCTGGAATCATGTGAAAATGAGGACAAAATTGTCAGGTAGGATTAGGGCTCTGAAGCAGACGGAAGACCTGTTCAGATATTGACCTAATTGCATGCTGGGCTAGAACTGGCAACTGGAGTACACACCTCCAATTGCCAGTTCTAGCTACACCTACAAGTTCCATCTCCAAATTTCAGCTTGTGCCCAATGGTAGGTTAGAATTTTGCCTACAGTGAGAAAAAAGGGCAGCAGATTGGCTGTGAGAGTCCACATTTGGCTACAGAGCTTATTAGGGTTACTATTCTTGGGATTACTGTAACTGCCTTCAACCAAACACAGAGCTCTCTATTCTAAAAGGCCCTCATGCCCTCTAGAGCAGGGGTAGGCAACCTTTTTGAGCCGGGGGCCGGATTGCTGTCCCTCAGATAATTGGGGGACTGAAGCACCATAAATAAATAAATAAATAAATAAATAAATATTTTTAAAAATGCATGCACACTCTCTCAGCCCCAGAAAAGCCATGGCAAACCCCCTGTGGAGATTTTGCCAAGAAAACCCCAAGAACAAGTAATAACAACAATAATCAATATCATCATGGCGGGCGGCGGCAGCGGCAGGACCACCCTAGGGCCGGTCCAAAGGCCTCGGGGGGGGGCCACATCCGGCCCCTGGGCCTTAGGTTGCCTACCCCTGCTCTAGAGGGACAGGGTATCAATTTCACCATGATTTCACATCTGCCTGGTATGTTTTAGGGGCAAGAAGGCCAGAAGTGATACGAGGTCACTTCTAGTTTTGAAACAAACACAAAAAGGCCTCAAACATATGGGGGGGGAGCAAACCTATAAGAGCTGCCCAACATGCATCCTACTGAGTGCGGGGGGGGGGGGGGGCTTTTTCAAACATAAAACCCAACAATTAAGGGGACTGCACTAGAGCCCTCATGTGGTCCATGGACCAAACTTTCCCCCTATCCTCCACTGCTCTGCTTAGGTTCTGTAAATTCATACCTATGACTTCCCTAACTGAATCTATCCACTTGGTGTGTGGTCTTTCTCTCTTTCTAATCCTCCACCTTTCCTAGCATTATTGTCTTTTCTGTATGCACATGTACAGTTCACAGTTCTTCAGTGCTGAAGAATTCATTAATTAATTTAATAATGAAGGCTATTATGAGTCTTGCTGCATTGTTAAGCTTCCAGTTACTGAGCTACCTGAAAGCTAACCAAGGATGTGAACAAATGTACAGATATGAACTCATTGTCTTCTTGGGCACTGACAGAGGAGAGGCTGCGAATCCAAATTGCTCACAGACTGGCTTATCCATGCTGAAGAATGAGATAATGAAGCAGACTACATAATTTCTGATTTGGTAGCTCCCTTGTATTAAGAGAGGGAGAAAAAAAGAAGAAATCCACCTAACAGACTGAAGTAGCCTGTAAGAGAATAGGAAACATTCAGAAACAGCATGTCTGCATGCAGTCTGAAGTGTCACAGCATACTGCCTTATGATTCTACCACTAAAATCTGCTATATGTATAGATGAGACTCAAGTGAGCAACAGGGAAAGGCACAGAAGGCTGAAAGGAAACATGCTGTGAATTGAGACTAGTTTATTCAAACCCTGTGAGATTTATGAAGAGAAGTAGACTTTGAGCTGTCTGGGTGACTGCTATTGCTGCCAATCCTGCATTCCCTGTCCTCCTGTGCTTGCTTCAGTGCTCCTATAAAAGCCTGCCAACCAGTATGTTGGCAAACCCACAGGCTGCCAATAATGTCAACCATCTCCTGTAAAGTCTAAGAAAGCTGCTCTGACCCTGAATGTTACTCAGTTACCTTTGCCCCCTCTGCAAACACTCCATGCATCTGGCATGGCGTGACTCTTAAGAGGAACAGGAGCAAGTACAGTTTCAGAAGCAATTTTGAATGGCTCTGGAGATAAGCATGATGCTGCCAAGAGAGATGTTAGCTCTAGAAATGTTACATCTTCCCCATCCTGATTGTTATGGGCTTCTAGAGAGGGAAGGTAATAAGCACAGCAGCAAGCCTGGATCCGAAGCAGAATTTGCAAGAAGAGGAGATAACTTGCTTGCTGAGGCCTGCAGAACTAATAATGCAAGAAGGGTGGTGGTGGGGGGACACAACACTTCTCCTTAAATCAGCTGCAGAATCATTGTGTTTGACAAGGAATGTGAGTGTGGTGATGGGGGAAATCTCTTGTGGAATGTGACCCATATACACAGTCAGAGAAAGAGAGAGATACATACACCCATTATATTAATCCCCAGTACCAGAATTAAGTATATGCACTAGATCTGTCCACTAAGGTTAGAAATTCTGGTAATTAACTCACTCTATCTTTTCACAGATAATACAGGAGCTTTTACTGTACCATTAGATCCTCTTCCTTGCTTGTTAGCTTGATGCGTTCGTTGGCTAATGCCTCCTCGGCTTGGCTTATCTGTTTATCTTTTTCTGCAATTCTGTAACAAAAAGAACCAATGAATACCAGGAACAATATACAATAAGCAGCAGCCTTGACTAAAGATTGGTGGAAGCCATAATCTGTTCTTGTGGCTATTGCCAATGAAGTAGTTACTTTTGTTGTCTGGCCCAACCAAAAGCATAATTCAAACACAACCGACAGGAAGAGAATTAATTCATATGAAATGTACTGGAGAAAGTTTTACGGATACCATGGACTGCTACAAGACAAATGAATGCGTCTTAAGGCAAATCAAGTCTGAACTCTCACTAAAAGCCCAAATGAGTAAATAGAGGCTGTCATGCTCTGGACATGTCATGGGATGTCATGATTCACTTGAAAAGATGATTATGCTGGGATAAGTGGAAGGCAGTAAAAGAGGAGGACCACATTACAGGTGGATTGATTCAATGAAGGATGCATTATGTGATCAGGGCAGTTAGTGACTGGGGATCTCTCATTTATAGGGTCACCATAAGTTGAGGTCAACAAGAGCAAATAACACCACCATCACCACCATCAGTATCAGGGAGAGGAACACTCTGGTTTTACGTTCTCAAGGCAGATTGTCAGAGGAAGGCAAGCCAGCTCTAAGAGAGCATCATTACCAGCAATGATAAGAGCTTGACAGGGCTGGAAAGCAGCAAGCCAACACACAATCATGGTTCATAATCAGTGTGTGCCACATCCACTGTGTTGACCGTTAGGGCAAGGAATCATGACTGTTGATTCAGAAGCGTCATGTGGCAACTCCAGTGTTTATCATATACACAATACAGTGTATTATTGTGAGGCCCAGGATTTGGGGCTCTGTTCTCTTCCTCTTTTCTTCTGGCTTTCCTGCTCACAGAGGATGGGAACAAGAAAGAGCATTTTGTCCCACATGACTTTTCTTTTTAATCTATCAGTTTTTGGCTGGGACCAAACATGAGCCATCATGTTGCATAACTGAAGCCTTATCACTGTTGCATTAACCTAGCATATCAGGAAAGATGAGTGTCACCTAACAACAAATGTCAGGAAAGAAAGAAAACTGATAAAATGTGTGTGTGTGTGGGGGGGAGAGCTGTGATTAAGGGGGGGGGGGGTAAAGAACAGATGAATGAGGGAGAATGTATTTATTTTATATAAATGATTTATAATTTGCCCTTCAGAAGGGCTTCCAGAGCAGTTTGCAGAATTTCTTTCCATGCAAAGGGCAGTATCCAAGCTAGACTTCCATTGATGGGGCAGCAGAATCCAGTAACAGAAAGAGGATGGTTATCTTCCTTTGTCCCACAGGAACTCTCAAAACCTATTCCAGAGGTCCGAGGACCCCTTCCCAGTGCACAAGTCAGTTGTGAGGCACCTTCAAGGGCTGTATGGGAGGGAAAGAAGTTCTATCACACTGACGCTGTAGCACCAGTGCCACAGTGGAATTCAACCAAAAAGTCCTAGATTCAATCACTAGTATCTACAATTTCCAAAAGAGAGCCTCAGACAGCAGGACTCGGGTTGCATCTGAACTGCAGAAATGATGCAGTTTGACAACACTTTAACTCAGGGGTAGGCAACCTTTCCCCTTTAAGGGCCGAGGGACTTCAGCTCCCAGAAGCCTCAGCCATGTTGGCCAATAGTTCCATGTTGGCCAATAGCTCCTGGGATTCTGGGAGCTGAAGTCCCTCGGCCCTTAAAGGGGAAAGGTTGCCTACCCCTGCTTTAACTTGTTGTTGTTATATTTATTTATATCCTACCCTTTCCCCAAAACTGGGAGTAAGGATGGCTCACAACATTTAAAAACAGTACAATTAGAAGCATACAAAAATAGTACAGTTGGCCCTCCGTTTTCGTGGGGGATCCGTTCCGGCTCCCCCTGCAAAAACGGAGACTTGCCAATATTCAAGCCCCATAGGCTTGAATGGGGTGCGCCCCTGTGGGTGCGCACAGGGGTGTGCCCCATTGATTTTAATGGAGGTTGTCCTTCCGTGAATATTCAAAACCGCGGACCTCAAGTCCGCGAGAACAGAGAGGCAGCTGTACATTAAAACAGAATTAAATTATTACAATATTAAAGTTACATACTAAAAGAATACAATAAAGAGGAGACTAAAATACATTTAAAAGAATAGAATACAATTAAAAAGATAAAAATGTTAAAAATACTTTAAAACAATACAACACCCCATCCCATGCTTTAACAACTTTCTATTTTAAAAGTCTCTCTAAACAGGTAGCTCTGAGTCTGCTGATGGAAGAACAAGGAAGGGGCCGTTCTGTCCTCCCTGGGCAGGGAGCAGCCACAGAAAAAGCCCTCTCTTGTGCTTGTGATGGGGTGGGATGGAGAGAAGGGCCTCTCCCGAGGATCACAGAGCCTGGGCCGGTTCATACACAGAGGCATGGTCTGCCAAATAGCCTGGACCTGAGCCATATAGGGCTTTATAGGTCATAATCAGCACTTTGAATTGTGCCCAGAAACAAACTGGCAGACAATGGAGCTGTTTTAAGATGGGCAGTGTGTGGTCTCTGTAACCTGCCCGTTAACAGTCTGGCTGCAGCTCTCTGGACCAGCTGAAGTTTCTGAACACTCTTCAAAGGCAGCCCAAGTAGAGGGCTGCATCCTATAGAATGCTGGGATTTGCAGTTTGTTGTGGCATCAGAGCTCTCTAACAAGAGAAAGCTAAATATCTCACAAAACTACAAATCCCAGAATTCCATAGCATTGAGTCATGGCAGTAAAAGTGGTTTCAAACTGCATCATTTCTACAGTGCAGATGCAGCCAGAGAGAGGCTTCTTCTCACCTCAGATATAGGGAACTGCTATCATTGGAGCAGACACAGCAAAAGCCTGACTCCACACAAAAAAGAACATGGTTTAGATTTTAAAAGGGTCTTCTTTAAGTATGCTTACAAAAAGAAATATGGTCATACTCACACACTGCCTCACTCTTGAGTTTCACAGCCATGCACATTATTGTTAATGTTATTTCTTTATATTAAAAAAATGGGATGGGGCTTAATCCTTTTGCTAAAACAACAGACAATACAACGCCCTGCAAACTTTAAGCATAAAAGGGAAATCCTTAGGAAGATGTTTATGACTTCTAAAGGGAATTTGTAACAATAGAGGGTAAAAATACTGGAGATTACAACACTTCCTTCAAGAAAATCTCTCATATACTCTGAAGTGCTGGCACACTAAAAAAAATAAGCCAAGAAGCAACTGGGGTTGGGATAGAGGAAGAGACTTACACTTTGTGCAATTCTTCTGCGAGGGCTGAAGCTGAGCTCTAAAAGAAAAGAGGATACAGATGAAAAATGCTACTCTGCAGGAGTTCCCTCAGAACCACTGGCCAGACATCACCATGTTTATGGGCATTTAACAACAGAACAAGCTGTCCTTCTCATAATGCGCAATAATGGGTTAGTAGATCTCTTTTGATCAGACGTAGGAAAAGTATGGTAGACCCTGAAATGAACCCAGGAGAACTCTGAGACTCCCCTCCCAGTCTTTTTTCCTTTTTTTAAAAAAAAAAACAACCAATTTGTCAGCCCCCACATTATGGGTCCCTAAGCCCCCCACCTACCACCCTAAGTTTCACATAACATTAGCATCCAATACAAAGTAAGGCAGTGTGATGTAGTATATACTGTCTTCAAATAACAAGGCACAGTAAGGGAGTTGTTGCTGTTGTTTGGTAAACGGTTACCAGTTAGTCAAACATGATGGTATATCAACTATAACCATGTTTGTTGGATCAGCCTTGGGAATACTTAATGCCCCCCTCCCTTACACCTTAATCATATTTTAGCTGTAAATATCTGTGTGCAGTGAACTGGAGTTACTATTTTGCCATATGTATAAACATAGCAGAGTTACTGAAAAAGGTTTCTGTAAGCACCTGAAATTCTAGGCTCCAACACTTTGGCAAACCTACTTATTAACAGACAGCAACCTGTGGCTTTTAAAGCTGAGTATTTTCAGCTCACATACAATTCTCTAATGAAGGCCTTCTGGGTGTGTGGTTGACTGTTCTCCTATAAAGGGAATGCCAACTAAGCATAAACACATGCTACTGAGGCCAAGTTACTAGCCCATTCATGTTACATAAAACAATCCGCAATGCCAGCTGAGCAACTGCTCACTGCCAGTATACAATTATGTTTAGCCTGGAACTAATTTTCACATCTCTTAGTTGGTTCTTCCTGAAGACTTCGTTCTGCTCTTCTGGGCCATACACTGACTTATGTAACAGGAAGGCAAATGCTCACTCTCTCTGACCAAGCTTAAAGGGTTGGGTTTCTCTATTTTATAGGAAGGTCAGACATCAACACACCCCTCCTACATAAATCAAGCTAGCAAAGTTTCCTCTGGGATGGATTTGCTATTCCTGTGAGAAGAGGAAGCTTAGCTAGTGCCAAAAGATAGGCAACACCCGAGTCAGGAGGAATTTAAGTCTCTGAGGCTGATTGCCAAATTGCAAAGTGTTGCTTTAAGGAAGACAAAATCACATTGGCACTTGGCCATCATGAGCTGGCAATTTCCTCAAGACATTTATGGCACTTTCAGTTCAATTCAGACTCCAGTTCACCACCTGAATACATCAGCAAATTTGAGGATGCAAAGTTCTCCGATGTGGGATGTGACTATAATACAGACTCAACATTCCAAAGTTAAGGATCTGATGTTCGTTTTTTGAATGAAAAGAAATAGGGAAGGGGAGGAGGAGATGACAACTTCTCTGGTATGTCCCTACCTGGACTGCCATCTGTGAATGGAACTTCTGGAGCTGAGCTTTTAAAGCCTCATTCTGTTCCATCAGCTCCTATGAGAAATTTTTTAAAAAATCAAGCAAATAACATGTTTAGAAAGGGTTTTCCTCCACAATGTAATTGTACAGGGGGAAAAATTAACTCTGGACATACTAGTGGCGGATAGCATCCATGTCAGTAGTCGGTGAATCTACACTGGATTTTAGTTTAGTTTCTAAAGAAGATATTTAGTGTCTGGAGTCCTATCCTCAAATAAGTTCACCACCTTAGCCAAATCTTTCAAGTTCAGACAAAAATCCAGAACAGCTACTCCCAATACACTTCTTTAAGGAGGAATTATGCTAAAATTGTTCAACCTGATTCAATGGAGTTGTCCCACACTGTGTCATGAAATAAACACAAATCAAAGCCATTAAATAGACAAGAAAAGTCCTTGAACTTATCATAAGCAATATTAAGGATGCTTAACTCATTCTAAACAATTTAGATCAGGGTGGGAAACTTTGTCCTTCTGGATAGTTTTTGACCTGCAGCTCTCACAATCCTTACAACTGATCATGCTAGCTAGTGCCGACTGGTTTGTACATCAAAACATCTGGTGATCCAAAGGTTTTCCATCCACATTATACTTGGCAATGTTATTTAATATTGCCTTGGGAGCCATATCCTAGAGCCCCTCACTGTTTCCAGAATATACCACACTCTCCAAAGGCTAAAGGAAAGAACAGAGCCAAACCTGATCCAAACCATACCTGCACCTGTCTCTGGAATGAGTCCTCAGCCGTGACCCTCTTTTGTTCTGCTTCCATTAACTGCCTCATCCTTTGTTCTAGTTGTTGTTTGGAGACCATTGTATCAGTAAGCTTGCTGTGCAGGCTCTGGATTTCATTGTCCTTGGCCACAAGCTTATTCTGGATGTCTGCCATTAGAAGAACAAAAGGAGTAGGGGCAAATCAAACAAAACAACCACGTGGCCAAATAATTTTGATTTAAAAAGCATTACATTTAGTTTAGCTTCCTTTGGATGAAGGCTGCTTCCTGGAAGCACATCCCAAGTTGATTACTAAGTGTGCACTTAGAAAGAAAAAGGTAAGAGAAGTACTCAAGTGTCAGAGTGTTCAAAGAGTGTATATTAATCCTGCCTTGTAAGGTCCATACACAAGTCCTGTAAGGCAGGCCATTATGCAGGTACTGATATGGCAACTTGCCTAAAGCTACTGAGTTCATAGGTGAGGTGGGATTTCATCCAGGAGAAGAGAAGCAGCTCACAACTAGCGTCCCAAGTTCAATACTTGCCATCTTCAAGTAACAGTATAAGATATTATGCTGGAAACTCTGGAGAGCCATCATCCATCAACACAGACTAGAATCAGAGGCATTTCTGGACCAGCAGTATTGGTTTCCTATTTGGACCCAATTCAAAGTGCTGGTTATGACCCTTCAAGACCTACATGGTTTGGGATCTGAGGGTGTGCCCTTTCTCACATGTGCAAGCCCACTTATTAAAGTCATACATGGAGGCTGCTGCCAGTTAATTCAAAAGACATGTTGGGTTGGGGGAAGGAAAGGGGTCTTCTCTGTTACCATTTGCTAACTTTCATGTGCCTACATCTGACTTAGTCTACAAAAGCTTATGCTATCAACTTCCTTCTCTCAGGATTTTATCACTCCAGCCTGCTGTCCTGCCACAATTGTGTTTGTTTAAGAATGGAAGCATACCTGTTTGGCATCACTTTTCCCCATGAATAGCAATTTGGCAATACTTGGTTGCATGATCTGTTTTTCACACCGCACAATGCCTCTTTCCAGGTGGAAAAGGGGGCACCAGAGATCATGGCTGTCAACCACCTCCTGAAGCTGGCTGCTATGTGAATATGAACACAGCAGTTGGCTTCAGAAAGATGTTGGCAGTCACAATCGATGAAAGGGGAGGGGGGAGAGGAGCAGAATCATGTCCACTCACATCACGTGGTTGCTTGAGAAGGAACTGCAATGCAATGGACCTGCTGCACAAAGGCCGTAATGGAATGGCAGCGAGAGTGAGAGCTTATTTACAGGTGAATGAAATGAAAAGGTGCATCACAGTAATGAATGGGATGCAACTCTTGCAAGTTGTCTGTGTTGTCAAAGTACATGTGAAAGGGATCTAGAAGTCCTAGTAGACCACAACTTGAACATGAATCAACAGTGTGGTGTGGCAGCTAAAAAAGCCAATGCGATTCTAGGCTGCATCAATAGAGGTACAGTGTCTAGAATTAGATCAAGGGAAGTAATAGTACCACTCTATTCTGCTTCATCTGGAATACTGTGTTCAGTTCTAGACATCACAATTCAAAAAGGACGTTAGCAAGCTGGACCGTATCCAGAGGAGGGTGAACAAAATAGTGAAATATATGGATGGTCAATCATTTGATGAGCAACTTAGGGAGCTCAGTATGTTTATTCTGGAGAAGAGAAGGTTAAGAGGTGACGTGTTAGCCATGTTTAAGTATTTGAAGGGGTGTTACATTGAGGATGAAGTAAGCTTGTTTTCTGCTACTCCAGAGAATAGGACCTCAAGCAATGGATTCAAACTACAGGAAGAGAGATTCCACTTCAACATTAGAAAGAACTTCCTGACAATAAGAACTGTTTGACCGTGCAAGATACGGCCTTGGAGTGTGGTGGAGTGTCCTTCTTTGGCAGTTTTTAAAGAGAGCCTGGATGGCCATCTGTCGAGGGTGCTCTGATTGTGTATTCCTGCATGACAGGGAGTTGGATGTGTTAGCCCTTGTGATCTCTTCCAATTCTAGGATTCTAGATTTTATGACTGCTACATCTCATACACTTTATCAGGAGGGGCTGGGGCTGGAGAAGGGAGGTTCCAATGGATAGGTATGTAGAAGGATCAGCAAAAATTAGGTGTCCCACTTTACCCAAGTGAAATGCTTCCTACCAGCATGAGGCTGTCACAGAATACAAGCCGACATATTTAAGAGGCACCTGGAATACATGCATGAAAAGGTTCTCATTTCTCTTTCCACTGAAAGAAGAAGATAAAAAAAGGAGGGAGCAGTTGATTCAATAGCTTAAAAGCCTCACAGGAACGCACCTTGCTGAGCCGCCTCATGTTCAGCTGTCCGTTTCCTAAGATAGCTCTGCATTTCCTCCCATCTTCGCTCTGCTTCCTGTTGCTGTGCCTTGATGTTAAAAGGAATGGAAAACCATAGTCATCACTGATCCTGTTATTGCATTACTCTTCAAACACTTAAAAAAAAAGTAGAGGAGACCCACATGCCTTTTACTATTCTTGTCATTTCTGATCAGTGCTCCAAGCTAAACTTTAACAAAACAGAACCTCCAAATCCTTTAATTATTTATTTGTTTGTTTGTTTTTGGTATCTGAGAAAACCACCTGGGCTACTTAAAGGAAGAGACTCTGTCGGAGAAGGGGAGTCATGAATAGGAGGTTGTGGATGAAAAAGTGCATGTTATGCAGTTTCTGTGTGAACTGGCTTAATCTGCCAAGGTCACCAGGTCACAGCATGAATTTTGCAATCTGAGTAAAGAGAGAAGTGGAATTGTCACTGATATCATTACTCCAACTACAAAGTTTATGCAAGAACCACTGGCTGGAATCCAAGGCTACCCACTCTGCTTATTTCTCCACATGCAGGCAGACAGCACTTCTGCCGATTCAATGGAAAGAGCCGTCTGGCTTTTCTTCCACAACAGCAACTATGAGCAGAAGAGAGCACAAAGAGGGCACTACACAAATACAGTCCACACTGCTCATTTAGTTAATCTGATATTTGCATAGATTCACAAAGGCCTATATTCAGTGTAGCCACTGGTACATATACAGAAATCTCTTTGCCAGTCAAGGGTCTCTGCAGAGGTTATACTTTAACTCATAGTATCTTCACACCATCCTCTGGTTTCAGTTCCCAAACAGTCTAGTGGTTTTCAGTGAGGGAGCCATGTCAATCTGTTGCTAGAAGCACAGAAAGCTTCATGGGACAGTGAACAATTTTAATTTGGCATACGCTTTTGTGGACTCTCTTGAAGTGGTTTGCAGTCCAGGAAAGCAAACAACAATAATAGCCTACATAATATTTACAATTTGGCACAGCACATACATAAATCTCACAGCCCATCTATGGGTTTTCTAAGTTTTTGAGACTGGCACTGACACAAGTGCCATTCTGGAGCCAGGTAAAGGCCTGTTCATTCATCCAAGCATTCTAAAGCTTTGAAGATACAACAGAAAAACATGTTATCTTCTTTTATCTTCTGATTTAATCTGACATTTTGTTTATTTTATCTTGTTTTTACACTGCTTTTATTACTTCATTGAGAATTTGATATGGGAACACTTACTTTCTAATCTGACTACAACTAATTAGAAAACAGAGGCAGAACAGATTTAGAGATGTCCTTGTAGTGCTAACTCCACAATCAGAGTAATTCTTTTATTAGCAACTATCTGTATATACAATTTAACACAGGAACAATAAATAATACATACCAGATCTAAAGAATTCAACTGCAAACAGAAATAATATGACTGTACAGTAAGATCCCATATAACATGAGCTCGTAGTATCCCGTATCAGTTATATGTGACAAAAAATATATCCTCTATAGGCATTTTCTAGGTCCTCCAGCGTAATTTTATGGTATGCTTCCACAAGAAGCTGACCATAAAGTTGCAATGGAGGACCTAGAGATTTCTAAAAAGAATACTTCTCAATACATTTCTAGGTCCTCCAGCATGGCTCTATGGCCAACTTCTGGCAGAAGCATATCATAGTATCACACTGGAGGACCTAGAAAATGCCTAGAGAGAACACTTCATCATTTCAGTTTTTTAAAAAGAAAATCCAGATTATACATGAAAATTGTATTATGTGAAGGGTCCCAGAACAGATCCCTCAAGTAATACAGAATCCTACTGTATATAAATGTAAATGGGTAAATGGGATTATGTGAAGGGTCCTGTCTTGAATCCCATTTTGGGGGGAAAGAGAAGATATAAATCAAATAAATAAATAAATAGTAAATAAAAATAGGATAGATTAAATTATTAAAATGTCTTTTTAAAAGAAGCCCTCTCTCTCTCCCTCCCGGGTAGCGTGGCTGCTGCTGCTGCTGCTGCCACACCAAGTAGGTTTCCAGTCACTATGGCGGCTGCTGCTGGGAAGGTTGGGGAAAGTTTCCGTCGAGGGCCGCCTGAGATATTTTCAAATCAAGGATGGTTCAATCTGTGGATACATTGAGCCAACTGTACTAAGGAGACTAGAGTGGGGCATTTCCACAGAATGACTGTATCTGCCACTTTGGGAAAGAAGCGTGTGTGTGTGTGATTTATTGGCACAGATCAATTATACAGGTCATAAAGCTGGTAAATCATTAAAAACAGAGTATACACTGTTGCGTATTCTGTCTAACTGAACAGTATATTGTTTGCCTTGATTCCCTGTAGGGTCAGACTGCCCTTTGTGCAGTTTTTAGTTAACCTTATGAGACCATGGCTTTGAAGGCCAAGAACACAGGCAGAAGAGACAGTTAGAAAGCATCAAAAGTACATCAACATGTATCCTTCACAGAAAAGCTGCAGCTTCTCATATCTCCTGAAATGCAACTCCAAAGCAATCACAGGTACATCTTTTCAGGGACATCAAGAGATGCTAAAAGGAGCAGAGGGAATGCCAACTTGCATAAGCAACAGCAATCTCACAGTACTTTGGAACTAAGCATAGCAATAAACTATAGAAGTCAATCAATCAAGAAGGTAAAACACGGGATTTCAAAAGTTCTTCATACTCTCAGGAACAACTTTCATGGAGCTCCCACTGATGATAGCTCTGTTTTTTTTTTGAGTTCCTACCTGCATTTTTATTCTGCAAATAAATGAGGAGATAGCAGCAGTCACAGAAGGCAAGTCACACATTCTCAGACTCAGAAAAAGGCAATGGGAAACCTCTGAAGACATCTTGCCAAATGCCATAAGACAAGAACAACTGTTTTTATGAAGATACACAACAACCGTAGGAGAAGTAACAGCAGTAGTAATTGTAAGAATGTGGTGCCCAACTAGAAAATTTATAAAAACCAGAAATCCTATGGCAGTTTTGAATGCATGTTTGGGACTCATGATAAAGACAAAGTGACACGCACCTTTAGCTGACCAGCAGCTTGTTCTGCATTCTTCTTTAGGAGTTCTTCTTGCTGCAGTTTGTTGTTTTTCTCAGTCAGCTCGTTCACAAGCCTCGCACAATCCTGGCGCAGTTTATTGAGCTCTGAAGACTGTCTAGAAAGAAGGAAAGAAGGTTGCTTTTCACTGGTAGGAAAGACATTAGCTAGCAGTGTGAATGAAGCACATTTGTGGAGAAAGACAGATGGTGGCCTCTACGAAATCACAGCATGATATTTCAACAACCTAAGAAAATGGATTTAAAAGAGCTGCAGTCTTACTAGGACTGTAACACTCTCTCAGCCTTGGGGGGGGAACAGTCCCTCTGCTGTGACAATTTCACATGATCACCCTCACATCTGGTCCGCTACTTAAAGAAATTCTTTGGTCCAAATTTTGTTGAAATGAGTTTTGCTATTTGCACTTCTGCAGGTTCTTAAGTACAAAAGCACATCATAAATTCTAGAATTCTATCATCCAAACACTATTTCAAAATAGGAAAGCCTGTCATTTTGTGCACAGACAATATACATGCCAAATATCCTGTCTCCTGCCCACTGAAAAACTGCAGCAAAAAGCTAGCTATGTTCCAAAAAGGGTGGAACATATATGCTCAGTTATAGTCTACTATCAAAACTGAAATTTAACTCAGAGGAAGGAAGGAAGCACTGTACTGTAGTATACAGTCTGGATCAACCATTAGAAGTTAGGTGAGTGCGGATAAGGGAAGTCAGAGGATTGAAAGCCAGATTCCAGGACCAGGTTTCCATTTGCTCTGCCTGGTTCCTCCCTTGGTCCACCTAACTGAGTAATTGTTAGCTGTGAGGAACACAAGAAGTTGCCTCGTATTGAGTCGAGATTATTGATCTATCTAGCCCAATATTGTCAGCTCTGACAAGACAACAGTGGGTCCCCAGGGCTTCAAGCATTCCTAGCTCTATTTAGAGATCTCTGGTATTCCCAGGTATTCCCCCCAAAATGGGATTTGAGAAAGTTAATCCTGTTTAGCTTTCAAAATCAGATAAAATTGGGTACATTCAGGATGACATTGTGATGAGGACTTCCTTCACTTTCAAAATCCAAGCCACCTTCAAAAATTTAAGCTAGTTACAGGTGGTCCCCTCCATTACCTTTTATGAAGATCTTCCGTCCCATGCAACACAACTACTACCTTCCTCCCAATGCCGCTGAACCCCTCAATACACTGAACTGGATCTAACAGTGGATTCCAACCAAAGTTAGGGCATGTACATAATGTGTGTCAACCACTTCAGAAGGACAACGGCTTCATAATCAGAAGGACAACGGCTTCATAATCATAATTGCAGATTCAAGAAAAATGATTACTTGGGTGGAATCACCATAGTAGCGTACTTGCTTTCCATTTGGTTGGTAGAAGTACTGACAGCATCTCTGAGGATACCATTCTCTTGCTTCAGGCGATTGATCTCTGCCTCCATCTGCTCACGAAGTTGTTGAAACTAAGATTGGGGGGGGGGGGGCAAACATATGGATCAGAGAACCACTGTACAATTTCTATTGTTCCAAACACAAGTCTAAAAAACTGAATTTTACTCCATTTGTTTTTGCTCTTTCTGGATTAACATATGGATCAAATACAGTTTTCCTGCAGTTTTTGCACTTTTCTAGATTTTTAAAATATAAATCTAGGCTTACAAAAACATGCCAAAATATGTGTGTGTGGTGTCATGTTGTTTTTCCTTCAAGTTATTTCTCACTTGTGGCAACCCTAAGGCAAACCTATCACAGAGTTTTTCTTGGCAAGTTGCTTCAGGGGAGGCTTGCCATTGCCATCATCTGAGCCTCAGTGACTGTGATTTGTCCAAGGTCACCCAATGGGTTTTTATGGTCAAGCAGGGATTCAAACCTTGGTCTCCAGAGTCATAGTCCAACACTCAAACCACTACACCATGATGGCTCTCTACATTTGGGGGTAAATGCATTAAAGGCGGTATTCTGTAAAAATACATTTAAAAGGGGGGTGCATTTTAAAAAACAGCAGATTAATGAGGAAATAAAGCAGAATGAAGGAATACAGGAGAAACTAAAACAGAACTGGAAACAGATATGGATCCATCCATTCCTACTCCCAGTCACATATCACTTTTTTCCTCCATTCTGGCAGCCTAAGGGCCTCAACAGACTGTCAGAAATAATCCATATTGAGACCACTTTAACTGTCCTGGCTCAATGCTAGGGAATCATGAGAATTGTAGTTTTTTCTGAAACATTGAGCCTTCTCTGTCAGAGAGCTCTAGTGCCACAATAAACTACAGTTCCCATGATTCCCTAGCACTGAGCCAGGACAATTAAAGTGGTCTCAAGCTGGATTATTTCTGACAGACTGTTCAGGCCCATAGTCACTGTGTATCACCCAATCTGTTGTATTTTTTGTATCAGTGGCAAGGGAAGACAAGGCCTAAATCAGGGGTAGGCAACCTGTCCCCTTTAAGGGCCGAGGGACTTCAGCTCCCAGAATCTCAGGAGCTATTGGCCAACATGGGACTATTGGCCAACATGGCTGAGGTTTCTGGGAGCTGAAGTCCCTCGGCCCTTAAAGGGGAAAGGTTGCCTACCCCTGGCCTAAATACTATAAATGCACCAGATCCAGGTGCTGTAGGCTATATTTCAGAGGGAGGAACTAGCAAAACCACCTCTGAGTATTTCTTGCCTAAGAAAACCTTATGAAATTCATGGGGTCACCATAAGTCAACTGACGACTTGAAGACAAGTAAACACACAGCTGAGGTTATATTTCTTACCTTCATCTTCATCTGTTGGGCTTCTTGGTAGCCTACATGGATTTTGTTCTGAAAGACACCATGCTCTTTTTCCAGGGTGCCAATTCGCTCTCTCATTTTTGCCGCAACCAAGTTGTTTCTTTCCTTCTCTGACACCAGCTCCTAGGAAAACATCAACTGATGCCTCATTTCTGCAAGCAAACATATTTAATTCCTGCCAAGGTTGAACAAAAACATAAAACCAAAAAATCCAGTGTGCTTATTTAGCTTCATTTAAGTTGGAAAAGAAGGCTAAAGATAAGTCAAAGCCTTCATGATCTGAGGTGGGAGGGAGAAGTAGCTTTAAGCTTAGGTTCCTGGAGGAAATTCTGGGAGTTGGGGGCAAAAGTGGAGTGATTGTAGAGAGCATGAGACTTTTGAGCAGCTTAGAATGGGAGAACATAAGGATGAAAGGCTGTGTCAGGGCTACACCAGAAAGATAGATGAGCCAGGTGTTTGGGAATGGGGATCAGGAGGGTACATACAAGGAGTAAGGGCCTTTGCAGACTGCCAGAAATAGTGCACATTGAGTCCACTTTAAGGGTTAGGGTTAGGGTTAGGGAATCATGGGAACTGTATTTTATTGTGGCACCAGAGCTCTCTGACAGAGAAGGCTCAATGTCTCAGGAAAAAAAAAAAAAACAATTCCCATGATTCCCTAGCACTAACCCTAACCCTTAAAGTGGACTCAATGTGCACTATTTCTGGCTGTCTGCAAAGGCCCTAAGTTAAGGTGAGGATGGGCAAATTGTTGTTCACCAGATGCAAGAAAGGGGAGGACAGGACAGAGTAAAGATGGATACATGTGCTTCCCTCATCAACTTTTCATACCTCCTCTTAGCATTTACACCAGGGGTAGGCAACCTAAGGCCTCGGGGGGGGGGGGGCGGATGTGGCCCCCCCGAGGCCTTTGGACCGGCCCCAGGCTGGTCCTGCCGCCCCCCCCCGCCGCCCCCCCCTGATGATATTGATTATTGTTGTTATTACTTGTTCTTGAGGTTTTCTTGGCAAAATCTCCACAGGGGTTTTGCCATGGCTTTTCTGGGGCTGAGAGAGTGTGCATGCATATTTTTTTATTTTTTTAAAAAAATTATTTATTTATTTATTTATTTATTTATGGTGCTTCGCGCCCCCCCCCCCCAATTGTCTGAGGGACAGCAACCCGGCCCCCAGCTCAAAAAGGTTGCCTACCCCTGATTTACACCTTACATTTCCCTTACAAAATTCTGATTTATAGGTCCTGCTGAAGAGCTGGAAAAGGCAGCCTAGCCCCACGGACCCTAACCTGGGTTTTTCTGGAAATTCCTTAAGCTAATATCGATGAATTGGCAATGTTTCCAAGAACCATCCCTTCTCCTCACTAGATAAGTAGTTGTGCTGCATTTATTTTCCCTGGGAACCCATGTACCTGAGAGAGCTGTTTGCATTGCTCCTTTGCAACTGCAGCTTCTTCCTTCAAGGCCACAAGGAGTTTGTCCTTTTCTTGCAGCTGATGCAAGGCTGCAGTTGACTCTCCCTTACTGGCCTGCAACAAACAACAACACATTGAAGGTAAGATGAATAGGAAAGCCAGATTGGATGTCACAATAAATGGTAATGTCAAGCAGCTGTAATGAGCCATGTACTCACAAACTGCTCTTCTCCTTCAACATGACCACAGGAAGTTCAGAAACTTCTGCTTCTGTATTTGACTGAGTCCAGTGTTGCATCCAAAACATAAAGTGTGGTCAACGCTGACTAGTTTGGTGAAAAAAGCATGCCTAAGAGAAGACTTATGTCTTCTCAAGCTGAATTATTTCAACAAACAAGTCAACATCAACCACAGACTCAGGATCAGACAAAATGATGAACAAATTCAGAAGCAAAAAATGGTGACCTCTTTCTTATTATTGTACCAGAGGTGAAAAGCGGAAGATGAAAGACTGTTTGCTGAAGCTTGCTCCTGTCATAATAAACTATTTCTTGTAGCACCTTTGAGACCAACCGTGTGAAAGACATTGTAGCACAGTTAGTCTCAAAGGTGGTACAGTACGAGATCCCTTTGCATACTAATATTCTAGATTAACACAGCTATGTCTCTAAATTCCTCCATGGCTTATTGTAAAATTAAAACCAGTTCAAAGAGATCTCACCTGGGCATGGACTAGATTTTGGCACCGAACAAAAAGAAAATGTCTTTGCCTTATGATAAGGAAAGGAATCCAACTCAAGAAGGAAAAGACTTGGCAAAAAGCATAAAAATAATCAAATAAAAAGCAGGCAAAATCTCAAAAACAGAAACACACACCAAATAGTGCCGAGAAGAAAAAGTGATTCAAAAGGTTGCATTATGTGGAAACCCAATTATTTTGAGCATCACAATCCCGCCCCCCCCCCAGGCAACTGCATTAAGTTCATTGCAGAAATTGTCTATTCCACACAATTATTTTCCTTTTGCCCCAGAAGAGAGTAAGCACCAGGATATAATTTCCAAAGGCCACCATGTCTAACATTCGTGCCAGTAAAAACATGGCGCATGTTGGGAGGGGGTGTGGCAATGACATGATCCACCTCTCCTCTCACATTTATTTTACCATATATACTCCTCTGTAAGTCGACCTCATGTATAAATCAAGGGCAGATCTTGGGGCCAAAATGATGGATTTGAGAGAGAGAGAGAGAGAGAGAGTTAAAGTACACTGCTTACATTGACCCATGGATAAGTCAACTCAGGCTTTTTGGGTCAATTTTTGACTAAAATTTCTAGACTTATACATGAGTATATACAGTAATTCTAAGCCCTGTGTCAGTAAACAGAGTGGCACACAAGAAGATAGAAACAAATATCAATATAAAAACGTTATCACTCAGTAAGAGGTCAAACTGTGGAATTCAATGCTGTCTATTGTGATGGCCGTCAGTTACCATGCTTTTCAAATGGGATTTGATAAATTTATGGACATCAGTGGCTACTTGTAAGGATGTATATATATCACCTCCAATATCACAAGCAATGCCTCTGAATATCAGTGGCTAGGGAATGCAAGATGAAGGATGCAGTTGCATTCAGGACCACTGGTAGATTTCCTACAGGCAAGTATCTGACTACAGCACTGCAGGACAAGATGCTGGACTTAATAGGCATTTGGACAGATCCAGTATTGACATTACCAGATTACCAAAGTTACCCTTAACTATGAATATCTAATAAGCCCAAAAGCCTTCATCTCCAACTTGTAGTTGCGAGAGCAGCACATACCTTCTGCAGAACATCTTGTATCACATTTGATTTCTCCTTTAGCAGTTCCACCACACTCAAAGCTTCCTCTTCTGTGAAGATCATGTTCTTCATAGCCAAGAGAAAGTCCTTAAACTTCACCTCAGCATTTTCTACAATTAAACCATCACCAGCAGCAATTAACATGGAGTACATACACACCCTAAAGGCACCCGATCCCATGTGATCTGGGAAGCTAAGCATGATCAGCCCTGATTAGTACTTGGATGGAAGACTGCCAATGAATACCAGATGCTGTAGACCAGGGATAGGCAACCTTTCCCCTTTAAGGGCCGAGGGACTTCAGCTCCCAGGAGCCTCAGCCATGTTGGCCAATAGTCCCATGTTGGCCAATAGCTCCTGGGATTCTGGGAGCTGAAGTCCCTCGGCCCTTAAAGGGGAAAGGTTGCCTACCCCTGCTGTAGACTATATTTCATGGGAAGGAACTGTCAAAACAATCTCTGAATATTCCTTGCCTAAGAAAAGCCTATGAAATTCATGGGGGTCACCATCCAAGGAAAGAGTAGACAACTTTTCTACCTAGCACAGACAGAGCTCAATTAAACTCATTTGGGCTAAACTGTGCAGAAATGAATAGGCGTGTGTTATAAAGTGCAACCAAGTACTTTATTCATGGTTTCTTCTTTTTGACTAAGAAATGTCCAAACAACCTCCATAAGTCTTATAAATACCCCCCCCAAAAAAAGAGGACAAAAGATATAACTTGGGATATATTGATGTATATGTATAGATGGATATAGAAATAATGACTAAAATTTGAATAGAAAATATCACATTAGCATGCCATAGTGAGAACTTTGCAACCAGGTAACCATTGGGCCTGCTTGGTTGGCCAGCTGTCCAGATGGGCAATTTTAGGGCTCTTTCTGCTTTTGTTTCTGATGTTTTTTAATCAGTAAACAAGGTTTGGACTAGACAGACCTCCAAACAAAGGGTGCCTTCAAGTAAAGGACTCTTTATATAGTAACACAGTACACATGACTATCATATTCCCAGGTATTATTGTATCACTTTCATATGTACCTTGGAAAGATGAAGGAGTACTGCCCCGCACCCTCTTCAACTAATCTATCAAGAAGCAAAAATTTTTTAAGTCCTAAACATCAGAAGGAACTTCTTGACAGTAAGAGCTGTTGACAGTAAGAGCTGTTTGACAGTGGAATATCTGCCTCAGGAGTGTGGTGGAGTCTCCTTCTTTGGGGTTTTTAAACAGAGGCTGGATGACCATCTGTCAGGAGTGCTTTGACTGTGTATTCTAGTGTGGCAGGGGGTTAGACTGGATGGTCCTTGTGGTCTCTTCTAACTCTATGGTTCTGTGATTTCTCAATTCACAAATGAAGACTATATGCTACCAGAGAATATGAGCACTAGTCATTTGAAGACCTTAGTGCTGGAAGATACCATCTTCCATACTTAACTATGTAAGGTTACTTCACTTTCAGACCATTGCCTTAAGTTATACAAGAGCTCTTTGAGATAAATGAGGTTAGCTGTCTCTGGAACAGGCCAACCTTAATTCCAGGCAGCATCGAACCTTAATCAAACAGGTCAAACCAATGCAAACATCAAAGAGGCAGCAACATTCTCACTAGGGAGGTGAAAGGCATGGCTCAAAGTCATGTCCTCAGAACCGTGTCTTCTAATAAATACAGGAAAACCTTGTGCTGATGCCCACAAGAAGCTTATTGCTCAAAACCAAGGGGGTGTTTCTAATTTGGGTGGGCAAATCCCAGGTTGTACAAGGGAAAGAATTATTTAGATAATGGAATCAACATAACGGGGAAAGTGTGCGCAAGCAATAAGGTTGTAGAGGCATAATGAAAGTGGACAGCTGGATTAAAAGTACAGAGCAGAGGCAATGCCTACAATATTAGATTTGTCTTAACAGTGTGTGCATTAGCCAGATTTATGTTTCAAAATCAACTAAATCTCATGGCACTGCTGCTCATCAAAAGTGCTGCAGGACATTTCAATTTTACAATTCCTAAGAAATTCAGTGTTCTCTTCCTAACAAAGGGGCTTATAGCTTCACAAAGGATTTGAGTCAAACTGGATCTCAAAGGCAATAGCTTTTTGTCTTGCTAATGGAATTTAAAGTTTACTTCCTGGACTTAATCTCCCAGTACCCCACATGGCCAGAAGAAGGAGGGACCTGCCTGCATCAATACCCTTTCATACCATCTGACCTGAGGACAACAACCATAACATCTTCACCAAATGTTCGGCTATGACTTACACCATCAATTTTTTTCCCTTTCTTTCTCCTGTATGATTTTAAACACCTTTGCCCAATTAAGAAGCCAGTGGAGCTTCATTAAGCTTGCAACATGTATAATGTGCATTTTAGTTGACAAAGGTATCACTGCTTTGTGGATTTTGGATGATACTGTACTTTGCTATATGACCAACAAAGCTACCCTTGGATAGTGTTACAACATGTACAGCCACAGGCATTACACATATGTAGGTAACCAAAAGGATTGCCAGGGTTATCATCCAAATGCCTTATTTTGACTATAACAGGCAATTCTGCTTTCAGTTTCTTTGTCTGCTACCCAACCAATGGTCTATTTACATTGGCCTTCTCTTAACAGTTACTAACTAGTCAAATCTTTTAGCAAAAACTCTTTATCCTCTCTCACAACAATGTGTAATATGTACACCTGCTTGCTAAAAAAAATGTTGTACACATCTGTAGGTTAC
This sequence comes from Phrynosoma blainvillii, assembly GCA_026167975.1. Taxonomy (NCBI): domain Eukaryota; kingdom Metazoa; phylum Chordata; class Lepidosauria; order Squamata; family Phrynosomatidae; genus Phrynosoma; species Phrynosoma blainvillii. The sequence goes on along the minus strand of JANUYF010000001.1, from coordinate 448,785,477 downwards.
AGCAATCAAAAAATCTGTCAGTCATTAATGTGTCATGTCTCTTTGTTCTTACTGCAACAAAAAGTCTGGGAAAACAGCTTTTAAGTCTGGGAAAACAGCTTTTTTCATTCTTTGCTAAAATATTTCAATTACTTTGATTCAAAGATTGTTTAGAGACAAACCAGGGGATGGGGGCGACAGGGAACTGGGATGCAAATTAAATTATTTTTGCTCTTCCTCACAATTACTAAAAAGTCCCACCAAAACATTCCCTTGCCACCAAATCCATTTACAAGAAGTTAAACATCTGCTCAAATTTTCTACTTATAAAGGGAAAGAACATGATAGAAAGGAAACCTCAGAATCCCTTTGGCCCAACCACATTTCAATGCTCCACAGCTCAAGCCCCTTGCCCCTTGTCTGTACCTTTATCAGTTTCATTCTTCAGTTTCTTTGCATTGCTTTTCTGCAGCCCTTCAATTCCATCTTGTTTCACTAAGTCAGCCACTTCTCTCTTTTCCACTGCCAGGTTCTGGTCAGAATTATCCATCAGAGGAATGTATGTCGTTGCACGAATCAAAGGCTCATCCACCAACGCCATAACTGGAATTTTAGGGAACACAATGAACCTGGTGAATTGTATTTGAGGTCTTATAATTAGCTTGGCTTGCATTGTTTCAAGCCAATCTAAACATTCCTGTTGTGTCTAAGAAACCTGATCCTTCTTTTCACTTAAACTCAACAGAATTGGTATGGGGCAGTGGCTATCAAACAGAGCTAAGGATCAAGAAGTCCTCAGTTGGGATTTGGCCCCAGGCAGGAATGTGCCAGGTGTAAGTCAGTTTCTCTAAGCCCCAATCATTCTTATCAGTAATATGGTAATTCACTCACTTTATAGCATTGATTATGAGATTTACAAGATTACTATATGTCAAGAGCTTTGTGGGTGCTATATAAATAATTACTATGAATACTGTCAACAACAATAACAAAAGCATTGTGATTGTTTAGGTTAGACAAGCTATTACCGGTACTGGTTGAGTATCACTTATCCAGAAATCTGAAACATACCAAAATCCAAAACTGTGCACATATGTGGCTGGGATGTGACCTTTGCTTGCTGATGATTTAATGCACACAAATTTTGTTTCATGTACAAAATTATTAAAAATATTGTGTATAAAATATACCATCTGGCTATGTATATAACGTGTACATGAAACATAAATGAATGTTGTGTTTAGATTTGGATTCGATCTCCAAGATATCTCATTATGTATATACAAATATTCCTAAATCCCAAAAAACCTAAACTCTAAAATTTCTGGTACCAAGTATTTTGGATTAGGGAAACTCAATCTGTATTATGAAATAACAGGTTCATATCTAATCCTGTACCTCAGCATACCAGATAGATAAACTCTAATAAATAATACTTTTTAATGATAACATTTAAAAGAAACTTTTCCAAATATATTCTAAGTCAGTATTCACCTCCATACAGACAAGGATGCTTTGATAGAGACAATAGTTCACTCATAGCATTGTTATTCAGGACAAAAGAGAGATTTGAATTGAGGATACTCTTATTTCACAGCTTATGTTTTACCTCACATACAGGCTTTAACTTACAAAGAAGGACGTCTTACTTTAGGTCAAAACATCAAGAAGAAATGTGATGTCCTACAACATGTATTTCAGATTACCTCAATTTAAGGGTACTGAAAAAGCAGCCCTAAATATATTTCCTAGGACAGCCTTTGTAGCTTGCTGCCTGCTAGATAAGTTGGACTAGAACTTCCAACATACATGGAGGCCACCAGGTTGACAAAGGTTACTTTACCATTGTTCATGCCATTGAACGAAGGACAATACAGTTTGCACTTCTACACTATCTTTGAGATTCCAGTATCTTCATTACACCACACTGAAGCATGCATATTCTAATGTTAACACATCAGCTACTACACCCACTATAATGTCCCACCCCTGAGAAGAGACAGGATATTCCATTTCTCTACAGTACAGGTATCAACATGTAATGGTTAAGACCATGATAAGCAGCCTCAATTGAGGTGGAAAGGAGTAGCATATTGATGACATTGCACCCCCAGTGGTTTCAATTATATGTTAAATAGTATAGGGGACAAATCAGAACCTCGAGGGACCCCCACAGGCCATAGGCCAGGGGTCGAGCAGGTGTCCCTTAGCATCACCTTCTGGGTCCGCCCCTCCAGGAAGGAATGGAGACACTGTAAAACAGTACCTCTAAGTCCCATGCCAGCAAGGCAGCCCAGAAGAATACCATGGTTGATGGTATCGAAAGCCATTGAGAGGTCCAACAGAACCAACAGGGACACACACACCCTGTCCAGTTCCCTGCGTAAGCCCTCCACCAAGGCTGTCTGTGTTCTATAGCCACGTCTATTTTATTCACTTAGGAATACCTGTACACTGTACAACATATCTCAAAGTCACGATTTAGTGGCACAGTTATATATACACATATGTATATGGACTCCAACTGGAAAGGTCTGCAGAATTATGGAGGGAAACCATTAGCATGTGTACAGTGGCACAAACACTGAGAGCATGGAGCTGTGAGCCCAGCTACGGCATAAGAAGTCACAAAACTCTTTGCTCCCTGCTATAGTACAGTAGAGACTACACAAGGGTCATGGAACCTACATATGTAACAGCATATGGGGCCAACTTGCCAAATAATGCTTTAATATCAGTGTTGTAGTATCCTTGTCTACACTTCAGTACCAGCAGATGGTGCTAAAATCACTGCATATTTATCTTACATCTTTCTCAGCCCCACAGAGAAGGCCAACAACCCAAGTAACATCCCCGTTGCTTCTTTGGCCATCATTACTCATCTTTCAGTCTGCATGTCTGAGAGTGTTGCATGTCTGAACATTCCCCCGCCAGTAAGACTCCTCACGTTTCAACAGGGAGCTGATAGGGCAGGGAGTTTACCACTATGGGTCTGACCACACAAGCAGGCACTGATTCAGAAACTACCATCTAATCATCAGGCAACTCATCATCAGATTTTTACATCCCCAGTTACATAACTCTCATGCCTAGGCTTGCGATTCAATACTGTTCCTCTAATGCTCCAATCTTTTCCATGAAGGCCAACATTATGAAGAGGCTAAAGAAAAACAGGGATAATTTCCCCAGAAGCTCTTGAAAGCATCCACTGGGTTAGCAATAAGCCACCCCAATTTGTATCTTCATAGCTCTCTTTGGGCTCAAACCAGTCTCTTTTTCTACTGTTCATATCATCTTCTCTTTGGGGAGCGGTGCTGAGCACCACTGCTGAATCATAGCTAAAGCCACTTCCAGCACTTACCCAGCCAATCTCCAGACCTTCCAAAGGCTTCCCTCCTCAAGGAGAAGACTGCCCAGCATTGGGTTATCCCAATACTCTCTGCCCTTTCCTTTGGAAACAGAATTGGGCTCTGCTACCAAAAGGCTCACCAGGAGCCTTTAGATAGGGACGATCAATAATCCCTCTTCCCACCCACCGGCCCCTGAGATCAGTGAGATACTGGATGTTCCTGAAATCTAGCTCCTGCACCAGCACTTCTGCCTGCTACCTCTTCCTCCATTGACATCTAAAACAGGGTGGGGAAAGTGCAGCCCACAGAGCATATGTGGCCCCTCCAGCCTCTTTTGAGGTCCACCAAGAGATTCCCTCCCCCAAAAGGATTTTCCCCCAGCCAAAATAGGCAGAAAAATTCCCCAACTGCAACTAAGATGTGGTGACTTGGGTCCCTCTGCCTCCCCTCCAAACCCACAAACTCCAAGACTAGTTTTTAAGCCAAAAAACAAAGTTGATAGTGTGTTTCTGGTTGCACTGAGAACAATGGAGAGGGTGCAGGGGAAGGGATGGTTCCTGCCTCCAAAACTGCTGCCCACCTTAACACTGTCAGACATGCTACAGCCAGCTAGAGGTTCCCCACCTATCCCCCAAGAAAAATTAGTAACCTCACAGATTGATTCTTCATGAACTTCATGGGGGAAACCCCCATCCAAAAGGCTTTCTTGAGCACCTCTGTGCCACTTCCACAAGGACCATGAGATTGACTAGTGCAGAGTGCTATTAATTCAGACATAAAGCTGCTGCCTGGATTCTTGGCATACCATTGTTTGACCCAGGAGTCAAACCCTTGAGCTGTTTATGGGAAAGCTGAACAAAGATTTCTGGGACAGATTAAGTCCTGATGGACACAATCACACCAGTGTTTGATGTTCATCCTTGTCACAGAAGCGATATAGGCACATTCCTTTGAGGAAAAACATTAATAGTAGATGTAGAGACTATTTCTTGTCCTGAGCTTTAAATGTTAAGATGAGCTATAAAGCGTATGAACAGTCCTCTTGATAAGAGGTTTATTGTGGGTAAGAAGCAAAATGTAAACTTGTTGGTTTTAAAGAAAGCGATTCCAAAAATCAGATGGGGCAACATCTTTGGGGCAATATCTTTATCAGACTAACTTGAGGTCACAAATTGTTATACAATATTTTGAATTTTTCATGGCAAAGAGTTCTCAAAAAGCTGAAAGCTTTAATGTTCTTTGTAATCTTGAATTAACCTAATAAAGATATTTTCCAAATATGACTTCTGGACAAGATTTCACAGCATACATCAGGTTGCGTCAAATAAATAAAGAAGTATACAATTATAAATACATACATTCACACAGTGGAAGTGGAAACTGTTTGCAATGTGACTTTTTTTAAATGTGCAGAGAAAAACAACATATAATCAATAAATTGAAAGCAGCAATATCCTATAGAATTCTTATCAGAGTTAACAAGAGTCCATTAGTAGATGACAAAATGATCTCTTTGGACAGAGATAGGTCCACGAAGATCCAACTTTTAGGAGCCGCTGTAATTTAGACTTTTCTCATGCCACCCATAAGAATACCAGTAGACATCAAGGTTTACAGATCTAGCCCCCAAATAGACTGTCTCAAAACTGTCAATTCATTAGCCTCATATACTTCATCTCCAATAGAACAGCTTCGAGGGTCAGAAATGAAATGCTGTGAGAGGTAGAAATGTTTACCCACAGGCTTCTGTGCTTTTTTGTTTTTCATTAGCCTCATATACTTCAGTCTATAGTTAATTCAGCACATCTGTATATCTGGAATGCTGACAAGTGTTTGAGTCTGCTGTTTTTGCTGGTATCCTGCACCTTTAACATTAACCAATATACCCAAGTCTTTGTGGACTAGAGTCCCCATAAAGTGGACTGGGATTATGGAACCATAACATAATTATTTGCCTTCAAGGTACAATAAGATTCCATTATTGATTATTAGTGACAAGGATGAATTACAAAGCTGCTCCCAATTCAGGCATGTCTTGGCTTATAATGACATATGCCAACAACTGCCAACCAGATCTCCCTCTCTCTCTCTCTTTCCCCAAATATCTAAAACAGTTCTGATTGGTTCTGGGGACAAACCATCCCCCTTTCCCTTAGAAAGCATTCTGATGGGCTAAACCTAAATTCTGGAAAATCAACAGCCCAGGTTCAGTAAGTGCTACTTACATTCAACAAAGGCTACTTATGATAAAAGAACCTTTAAAAAGAAAGGAACCATTACCATTATCTGTCTTTTGCTTCTTTGTTGAAACTTTCTTCTTTCCTGATCCGCTTTCTTGTTTTATCTCATGATGTACGAGTAGAGGATCTTGCTTTTTGGATGGGGATAGAAATGAATCACTCTTGGCATCCTGGTCATCTGTTTAAAAAAAAAAAAAGACAAGATGAGACACACCAGGGTTTATAGCTTTGCATGTGTGTCACATTCAAGTCAGCCCCCCACATTATGTCACACTCTAGACCAGGATGCACTCTTCTCAAGGGCCCAAGCAGAGAAAAGACATTAGGACCCAAAGGTGATTTTTCTGATAGCAGAAGCCCCTGGGAGTGTGGTGCAGACCCTTTAATACCCATCTTCAGAACCTTCCTAAAGCAACACTTTTTGCTTTGCTTATTTTCAAGACTCATGCAGTCCACAGAGGGTCCTGGGAAAGAAAATTGGACCCCAGACCCTCCAGAGTTGCCCACTTCTGCTCTTAACTTCGTGACCAAAAAAAAAAAAAAAACCAGACTGAAGCTCTCCAGACAAAAGACTCAAATGTCAACATCCTGGGCCTCCAAATGAAAGCAGAAGATGTTACATCCACTCTAGAGTGTCAGAATGCTTCCTTTTATCTATATAAATATACTGTAATTCCTCAAAAAGGATCCAGAGGTGCTAACAACTTATACAAGACACTGTACTATAAATCAGCACTATTAAAATCATAATTCTAAGATAACAGATCTATAATAATAAAGTGCAGTGAAGTCAACAACAATTGTACAAAGGAATGTAGCACTTGTTAATCACCCTCTCCAAACACTTAAGCAAATAAATACTTTCTCGAATTTACTCACTACACCATGGAATTAAATTTCTTTTGCTTCTGGGGAAAGCCAAAAAGCGCCCATTCTCCCACAAACTAAGATGGGTGATCCATGGTCAACAGGAAACCCACAAGATGGGTGTTGTGGGTCTCTGTTCACATCATGCAGACAGAAAGACACACCCACCCACCCCAAATCTTTGCAGTTTACAGACTCCATGCACACATCTTCTTGGTAATCACAGACTCTGTTGTGATACTTAAAACAGCACTAAGTACAGTTATAATTTAACAGAAGCACCTAGCTGGAAGACTTAAAAGAAAACTGTCAAAACAGGACTGCAATAGAAAATGCATGGTGGATTACCCATACCACAATCACTCTTTTTTCATTCATCCTTCCCCCACAACAGGAACATCTGGACCTGGGGACAAGTCCTGTGCGGCCTGAAAGCTTACTTGGTCCAACAGGATGTCTCCATTTTCGAAGCTGTGTTCTACAAACTGAGGCAAGACTTTGGTCTAACAAAACCAGGAGATGCAAAAGCATGATGGATTAAGTCCACTGAAGTAGCAGTTGAAATTTTCCCTGCCAAGGCAAAGCTGTATGTGAGACAGCAGATCCTAGAGTACTAAAAGGCTTCTTCCTCATGAAAGGTTCCTCAGAAGGTTCTAAGCAGCAAATTCTTTGTCCTTATGCCACATCCTATTTTGAAACAACTTCTTTTAATAACGTATTGCCTCACTGGCATTGTGCTGAGCTCAGGCAGCTGCTAAGACTTTGATCTAATGGGTAAGTTCTATTTTAGCTATCCAGAAAAGGTCTTCCGCAGAAGGAGAGAGGAGCTAAGTGCTGCTGTATTTATGCATCTTTTTGAGAAACAAACTATACCATTTGACCACTAAGAGAATTTCATCAAATTGTATTTGAATAAATATTTTCCATCTTTCTTGGGTAGTTGTCACATTGCTGTTCTCCCAATGGCTTCCCATTTTGGGAGAAAGGCTGGATATAAATCTCATAAATAAATAAATATAAAAATAAATAGCTCAACTACATCTCTAAGATATAAATACCTTGCAATCAATGTGATATATTATCTCACTACACTCACATGCATGCTCACACTAAGGTTGCTAGTGTCCCTCACTGTAAGGGATGTCCTTTATTTAAAGTATAGAAGGCTTATTTTCTGACTATTTTATTTATGTTATTTAATTTGTATGCAGCCTTTTTCCCAGAAGGGACCCAAGGCAGTAAATGGGGCACCAAAAATCTTGTACAGGACCAACATGTGGCTTTTAAATTTTATATGAAATGTTGGGGAAGAGGTCCTCATCTCACAAGACTTGAGGTGGACTTTCTATAAGTCTGCTTGTATAATGCTGGCTGGCAATAAGGCTATGAATATAGCTTTTCTCTATGTTGGACAGTCACTGATTTACTCATTGTTAAGCAAGATTTATAAAGTGTGTGTGTCTGTGTGTGTGTGCACAGTAATACCTGAAAACATATTTTGCAACTAATGCACCATATGAATGGTGAAGGGTGTTTTGAAATGTGGTGTGTGCAGGCTGAGAACCAGAAAAGAGATATCTTTTTCCAGTTTATCATGTCTCCTTTCTAGATCCTAGCCTGCACACTTCACATTCCAAAATGCCCTCCGCCATTCATATGGTCATCCACCCATCCTAGAATTATGCAACATCTTTTCTCCTGCCTCTGTCCTTCAACAACCACAGTAAAAACTGAACTTGTCACTTGATCACCGTACCCACAACTTTTGCATTTCTATGCCTATTCATACAGTCTGATTTTAAAGCACCTTCCTGGGAAACACTTCATTCCATGCATCTAAGAAAGTAGTCCAAGTTTACAAAAGCTTATAGAACCAGTGTGGCATAATGGATTGAGCATGGATTGATTGTTCGACTATGACTCTGGAGACTCTGGTTTGCTTCTCAAATCAACCATGAAACCCACTGGATGACCTTGGGAAGTCACATGCTCTCAGTCTCATGGAAGCCAATGGCAAACCTCCTCTGAACAAATCTTGCCAAGGAAATCCTCTCATAGGTTCGCCTTATAGGCATCATGTCAGAAATGACTTGAATACACATAACAACAACAAAAATTGAAAGCTTATGCTACATCTTCTTTCCTACAGTTTGAAAGGTACTACAAAATCCCTCTGCATACAAACGTAAACAGGAGCTTTTCCTTGTACAGCTGATATTTACGGTACTTTTAACCAACTTCTTCCTGAAGTGCTGCCTTCCTCCTCCTAGCTGCCTAGCACTTTTTGCAGAGGTTTTGACAGATGCTCAAATCCCTATCCACTAGAAAGAGAGCAGCACAACAACCATACAGTTTGCACAGAAGTAAGACCCAGTGAGTTATACATAAATTATTCCCAAGAACACAGCCTAAATCACTTAGGATCATTACACCCCACTTTGATGCCTAAACACTGATGTTACATTTACTTTTTCGCATATTAAAATATTTATATCCTGCCCTGTATCCAAACATCCAAAAGAACTTTTTTTTTCTTTTAGCACTGAACACTGACACTTAAAACAGCAGTTCTGTGCATCTCTATATCACATTTCTAGCATTCTTCAAATTGGCTGGAAGTAGACTAGTACAGGTTTTCGCTTTGTAGATGCTGTTGTATATTGAAACCTAAGTAGATTTTCAAATACATGTTCAAAGAGATTTTCAAATACATGTCCCCACAAACTGCTCCATTTGCCACTTGCCTATGCAATCCATTCAAAATTCCCACTGGGTGAAGCTGGGCAAGTCACATGCTCTCAGCCTCAGGGGAAAGTAATGGCAAACCTCCTCTGAACAAATCTTGCCAAGAAAACCCCATGATAGGGTTCACCTTAGTTTCGCCATAATTCGAGAACAACTTGAAGCACACAATAGCAATAGCACAGATATGAGGACATTATCCAACATCCACTAAGAACAGGTTCAACTTCTTGTGAAAGGAGATGAACTGTTCATTTCAGAGTAAAAACACAACTGAAGCCTAAAGCTAGCCATCTTAGTAACAACAATAGCACCTTTTTATACATACTGGGCTCATTTTCAAATATTAAAATCCCTGCTCATGACACTGTTGTTTGCAAACTCTCCTCTCCCTGTTTGCTCTCACAATCACTCCTTCTGCAATAAGTTATAAAAGTATTCCCTTTTAAAAACAGGGAACCCAAGTCAAAAAGACATATAGCTACATGACGACATCTATGGTTGAGTTACTTTTTGGGCCTAAAGTCAAAAAATCCAAGTCCATCATGCAGTGGATGTGAAGAATCATCCTAAGAAAAAATCGTCATGAGTACATAAATCATTCATAGACATAATGACACTGTTCTGGATGGGCAGGACATAGGTGTACTCAAAAATGCAAGGGAACTAAACAGCTACATGTGGCTATAGTAGGGAAATTGTGTCCTTCTTCCCCAATGTGTAAGACTCAGGGGACAGATCCTGCTGTAGCTACTTCTGCTTTTGGGTACTTCGTTTGCTTAACTCTTTAGATTAACACATAAAAGTCCTTGCTTTACAGCCTTGCCTTCAGCTTACCCAAAGATGTGAAAGCCCAGATAGGAAAATGTGAAAATGTAAGAAAATCATTTTAGTTGTTTGTTTCCCCCCCAAAACTGTTTTACCAGAAAAACTGGGGTGGGGGGGAGGGAATATGAATGATGCAATATTTTCTTCTATAACAATAATTAAAATATTTAAGACAAGGCATTCATATATATTTATCCCTCTGACATGATTTTTAAAAACTACCTAGCAGGTAGATATTGATGTAAGACTGTATCTAGGCTGCATCTGCACTGCAGTGCTATGGAATTCTGGGAATTGCAGTTTTGTAAGACATTTAGCCTTCCTTGCCAGAGAGCTCTGGTGCCAAAATAAACTACAACACCCAGAATTCCATAGCACTGAGGCATGGTAGTTAAAGTGGTGTCAAACTGGATTTTTTCTGCAGTACAGATGCAACTTCACAGTGTTACTCAAAGCGGTGGTCTTTGTTTACCGTATTTATTTATTGGCTGGCTGGGTGGATGTGTTCTCCCAAGGTTGTAAACTAGTGCTGGTGTGTGAACCATCAGTATCCAGTCAGTGGTGAATTCCCCAAAAGGAAACAGTCACAGCCAGTTGCCACAAATATAGTACTGGTTCCTGACACATTAAAATATGCCAGTTCCCTACATCAGTTAGGGGGGTTGCAGACTGCCAGAAATAGTGCAAATTGAGTCCACTTTTAGGGTTAGGGTTAGGGAATCATGGGAACTGTATTTTATTGTGGCACCAGAGCTCTCTGACAGAGAAGGCTCAATGTCTCAGAAAAAAACCAGTTCCCATGATACCCTAGCACTAACCGTAACCCTAAAAGTGGACTCAATTTGCACTATTTCTGGCAGTCTGCAACCCCCCTTAGTCTGAGAAGCACTCATGTACAGTATTAGATCATTGTAATTCCTGGTCCTGTTTTCCTTTTGTCATTTCTTTTTATAGTAATACGTGCTTTAAGAGCTCTAGTTTGGCACTACAGAGGACTGGAGGAGACAAAGCAATTTTCCTTGTTTCACTACTGCTGACAGTTTCTTCTGTTGGGAGAGGATGTTTTTTGCTCAGTTCTCATAAATTTACAAAATCAAAGAGGTTTCTTACAGTTCAGATGTTCCTTACAGTTCAGTACCTTGTAGCTCCATTTGTACAAAAAACAACAATCAAAAAACCCAAACCAACCTTTAAACAATTAAATTGGTAATTGTTTATAATTTATTTTGTAATCAAATTCTTAATTATTTTCTGAATAAACTGTACTTTTAATATACCAATCAGGGTAATTTTATGCTAAACCAAGTTATATATTACACTTTTCATATTCCTAAAGTAACAAAGTGATGTTCTGTCCATAAAGGATGTCATCCCCAGGAACAAAATGGTAGCACTGAGGAGGGGGCAGTCTGTCCATGGATTTAACTCTTCCAGAAACTGTACCTCTCTAAGCTTCCCATCCTTTTGAATGGACACAAATGAGGACATGAGGGATTTCACAACTGCATTCTCCAAGATGGGGACTGGGACATTACATAAGGTTACACTCTGGCTTGTGTTTTAATAATGTACTATTCTTATACTGTATGCTAAGTACAGGTTTCGATTCTCCATACAGCCAAGGAGACCCACTGGGTGACCTTGGGTGAGTCACACAGTCTCAGCTCCAGAAACCCCCATGACACCATAGGGTCACCATAAATCAGAATACTTGAAGGCACACAACTAAGTACAGATAGGACAGTGTGGGTGACAGGAGGAGGATGGTATGTGAATTTGCTTATGCTTAGTAATTAGTGGAGAAAGTGGGCGTGCAATTGCACTAAGGATGAGAGTGAGGAAGGTAAGAGTCAGAAGGAAGAAGGTCTGGATGAAGAAACTTTAGAGTGGGGAAGGGCCTAAGCTCTCCAAGGTGAATGGATTGTGGATTGCATTAGGTGATATATAGTTATTAAAAGAAAAGCTTCATAAACCATGTTCAATTGTAGTTTATAGAATTATATTATTGGTGCAACATAACCATGCCTCCCATCTGATCACTACACCAGGGTTCTAGCAGGGTTCCAGGCTAAAAGGTAAAAGAACAGCCATTATAAGAGAAATGGCCATATAGAAAACTTGGAGAAAAGGGATTCTCCCACTGAATCTTGTCCTGGGTCCTAGGGGTGCTGTTTCAAAGTGTATGGTTTTTAAGTGCTTTTGCCCTTTTTAACTGTACAGTGGGACCTTGGTATTCATGGGCTTGCCATACATGGATTCAAGCATCTGTGGACACCAAACCCCCATTGTTCCCAATGGAAGTGTGTGTCCAATGGCAGTGCATGCATGTGGCCATGCCACCATTAGGAACAGTGCCTGTTGTCCCCAGTGGCGGTGTGTGCATATGGCCGCGCCACCATTAGGGACAACGGGACTTTAGGTAAGCCCCCATCCCGTTGTTCCTAATGGTAGTGCGGCCACATGCACGTGCCACCATTGGGGACAATGGAATTTGAGGTCCTGCAGATTTTGGTATTGGCGGGGGGGGGGTCTAGAATGGATCCCCCACAATACCGAGGTCCCACTGTATTCTATTTTTAAACAAATTATCTGTTTTAATATTATAATAGTTTAATTCTATTGTAATGGTCACTTTTGTAAGTTTTTAATTGTACTATACTTTTAAACCAGGGGTCGGCAACCTACGGCCCGTGTGCCGCACTCGGCCCGCCGACCAGCCCCCACCGCCACCGTGCGCGCTGCCGCCGCCACACGCATCGCGGCCGCCATTTTGTTTTCCAAAATGGCAACCACAACTTGTTTGCATATGCGCAATACTCATGCACATGCGCGAACAAGCTGCGGCTGCCATTTTGGAAAACAAAATGACGGCCACAACAGGTGCAGCGGTAGCAGTGCGTGCAGCAGCAGCAGCAGCACGCCGTGCAGCGGTGACATTCGGCAGGGACCACGCGTGCATGAGCGCACGCACTGCTATCCCCCCCCCCCCATCGGCACGTGGAAGACCCAGGGATCCCTCGACCAGCCCCAAGTAAGAGGAACTTGCCGACCCCTGTTTTAAACTGTAAGCTCCTTTGAGCCCCAATTTGGGGGGGGAAGCGGGCAATCTGTCGAGCAATCGGGGAGGCTTACAAGAATTAAAATCCATACAAATCTAAAAATAAAACATCCCCATCCCTCCCCCCATTAAAACAGTATTAAACTACAGATCCAATTAAAACATTAACATAATCTATCAAAAATAACACTAAAATAAAATATAAATTAAATAACAACAATAGCCAACCAACAATAAACAGTGGGAGAGCCAAAACTAGGATAAAACAGGCAGACTCTTGGAGCCGGTAATCTAGTCAGGAAAGGCCTGCCGGAAGAGATCCATCTTCACAGCTTTTTTAAACTACTTAAGCTGGTAATATGACGGATCTCATCTGGGAGGCCATTCCATAATCTGGGGGCGACTACCGAGAAAGCCCTCTGGGAGGTTGCCGACAGCCTAGATTTCATTGGCTGTAGCAAATTCCTCCCAGAGGACCGGAGTGCGCAGGGAGGATTGTATGGGAGGAGGTGGTCCCGAAGATAGCTTGGATCCAAGCCATTGAGGGCTTTAAATGTAATAACCAGCACCTTATACTGGGGCCAGAAACTAACAATCCACTTCCTCGTGTCCCTGGAAGGTTGTTCTCTTCATAATTCTTGGTAGCAGCATGCCTTGGGAAGAAGAGTGTAGCAAATTCTGAAGGCACACTGGCAGCGATGGTTAAGAAGCGTGAGAACCACATCACAAAGATCATTTAGAGTAGAGACATAAATATTCTGAAAAAATGTAAACTTTTCAGAGGTGGAAGGAATGGGTTTTTTATCCTTTTTTCTTGAAAAAATGATTATAGAATATTGTCTTTTAGATTAAGAATAAAATATTTAAGACAGTATGTTCCTTATTTCTAAAAATTATTTAACAGGTAACATTTTGCATAGGACTATGCACAATATCTCACATCAGCACAATTCTTGTTCTTGGTTTCTTTTTCTCAGTTCTCTGTGGGAATATGCAGTTTATGCTTCCTTGGTACTAAAGCAGCTTCATTTACTATGAAAAACAAGAGGAGATAAAATTGATTTCTTTTAATAATACTGATGGTTTTTATTTGGGATATTTTTAGTCTGTTCCTCCAAATTAATAAAGCCAAAGATGTTCCTTTCTTGCAGTTCAAGAGCTTTTTATTATTCATAACCATGTAATTCCATTTGTAAAAGACTTTGGTTAAAAACTAAGGAAATTCAATTTTATAATTATTGTCTGAATAACCCAAACATGATAATTTTATGCCTAACCAAATTATTTATACTATGTTTTATGTGCTTGATAATGCTACGCCTAACCAAACTGTGGGCCTAAGCAGACGACTAAAACAGTCGTCTTGGAGGCCCGGAAGAGGAGGAGCCACCGCACGCGTGGCGCTCCTTCCTCTTCCTGAGGTCGCCCTGAGCGCTTCCGGGCCACCGGACGGCCGGCGCGTTCAGAGCGACCTCCCTCCGCAGCGACCGGACGCGCTGCGGAGGATAAGTCAGAGAAAGTGCGCCCGCCGCTTTTAGGGCGCACTTTTTCTGACTTATGAAAGGAGCACCAATTTGGCGCTCCTTTCAGGGTCGCTCCAGGAGCGCCGCGGTGTGGCTGCCATAGCCCCGCGGCGCTCCGGACCAGGGCGCTCCAAACGCCCTGGTCTGCATCCCCCCTGTGTATCATTTTATGTAGCTAACTCTAAAGTAACAAAGTGACTTTCATTTTTAAGGGATACTAATATTATTTTTTCCATTTTTTCCAAGAATTCCCATTCCTCCCCCACCCTCAAAAAGCAGGCCTTTTCCACAGCTTCAGAATTTCACAGTTTCACATTTTACACTTCTAGGGCAAAGTGAGCAAAAGGCTGAGCTTGCTTTACTGTAAGACACCTACCACATCCATACTTCACAAATAAATCTGCTTGCACACAAGTGACTTTGTCTCATCCTAATTATCCTCCAATCTTTTTTTATGTAGTAGCCATGATCAGGCGTTCTGGTTAATACATATGCCATTCACAAATATAATGGACTTCATATCATTAGATTTTAGGAAAGAAACACCCAAAATATACCCCATAAGAAAGAAAGAAAGAAAGAAAGAAAGAAAGAAAGAAAGAAAGAAGAGGGAGGAAGGAAGGGAACATGTGTTGGGTGGCACTGGCCTTGTTTGGATCCCAAAGACATAGCTAAAAACATAAAAGAGAACTCAGGAAGGTGTGTGAATGATGGTGAGATAACAAGAGGCTCTCCCAAACAAAGCAAAAGCATTAACTCATTTCAATACAGGAATATTATTGCAGAAATAATTCTGGAAATATGGACAGACCACATGCGTTGGTGAGCATTTTTACCCTGAAGCCCTAACATCAGCTAACCTTCAGACATGCTAGGAAGTCTTGTGTTGTTTCTTTAGATTAGCCTGCATTTCACCCATATAGACTACATTGTGCTTTGGCTTTGTGTTGAATCCTGTTCAAGACAACGATAGAGCAGATTGATACTCTATTGCTCCAGAGAAGATGCTTAAAATAAATGACCATAAATGGCAGGGAAGCAAAATTTTGAAGAAAAAAAATAGGAAAAATTTACTAGCAATAAGAGCTGTTTGACAGTGGAACCGTCTGCTTCTAGAAGCACTGGTCAATCCTTCTTTAGAGATAACCTAAGCAGAGGCTAGATAGTCATCTGCCTGCAATGCTTTAGTTGCACCTTGAACTTCAGAACATGCAGAGCAAGGTGTTAGAATGGATGATCTTCACAATTCTGTCACTATGCCAGTATTGGAAGATAGTCACTGTCCTTCAGATATGATACTATTAACTAATGTTTCCACAGAGAAATTTCCACAGAGAAATTAAATTACCACTCACACTAACGTTGATTTACCTGTTTAGCTTATTGTATTTTCTTTTATTTTGTGCTCCCGCCTCGATCCGCAGGGAGAAGCGGGATAAACTATTATTATTGTTTATTGTTTATTATTATTATTATTATTATTATTATTAGGACACTCCTTTAAAAAGTGACCTAATAATATAGTGTATTTTATTTTATTTTATTATGGATTATTTGTGTTATACCACCTACCAAATTATAATAGCTCTTGGCTAAACACAGTAAAGACTGGCTTCATTTGGACCATTGGGAGGCAGCAACTGTTAGCAAGTATTTCTCTGGGGACTCACTGAAGCCTAAGAGGCTTTCACAAGCATTGAAGAAAATTTTTGTATTTGGATTAGCTCTCCAACTGGGAAAAAGATTAAAACATTCTACTCAGGGAAACAATTTCAGCGGGGACAGGAAAGAGTATAAATGTTTTACTATTTTATACAAAGATGGAGGCAAGTCTTATGAGAGGTTATACAGGCGTCCCTCCCAATTCACAGGGGATCCATTCTGGACACACACACCCGCGAATCGAGAAAATCACAAATATCCAAGCCCCATTTATTTCAATGGTGGTGCGCACCTGCGCCTGCACCATTTTGTCCCTTCCTGCTTGCCATCCGTGAAGGACTGAGACCGCAGACTCCAAGTCTGAAAACAGGAAGGCCCGAGTGTAATAATACCTGTTCCAAAATCTACTTCCATCTTTATATCATCTGTTCTCACTGCTTTTTCAAGCAGTTGAGTTGAGTCTCTCTTCTACTCACAAACACTTTGGAAATGAATTGTCCTGTAAGAAAGAGAAACAGGACTATCTGCTGCATGCGTGAGATGGTGGCCAGGTGTTATCTGCAACCTATGAGCCCTACCAGCTGCAGCAAGAGTTAAGTGATGCCCACATACTCTAGCAAGTATAGATATGGTAGAAGTGAGAAACCTGAAGTTGTCCAGATGTTGTTGTACTACAACTCCCATCAACTCTAGCCAGCACAGCCAATAGTGAGAAACAATGGGACTTGTAATCCAACATCATCTGGCAAAGCCATGGGTTCCAACTCCTTTTGTAAGGTCAACAACCTTTCATTATGCTACAGCCAGCTCCAACAATTGCTAAACTATTTCTTGTAGGCTTTCTTCCAAGCTGTGGTCAACCCATTTCCATTCCAGCTGGTCTTACTAAGAATCCTATAATATCAGGAACTGGTGCACAATATTATTTTCCAACTGGTTCCTCGTCGTCAGATAGTTTTCCCTTTGTTTCCCTACTTACCTAGAGTGCCGCTCGTTTTAATCTATGTTAGACGCTTCAAAGTCTTATTGTTCTAAATTAGATTTTAATGCTGATTTGATTTAATCTATTTTTAAGGGGGGGTTATATGCTCGTTGTATTATTTGGGTTTTGTGATTGATTTTACGTGTAAGCTGCCTTGATAGCTTTCGCTAAAGGTGGGGTATAAATAAAATTTTAATATTAGTATTAATAACAAGTTTGTTTCTTTTCTTCTTCATCCCCTCCCCCCCTTTTTTGTCTGCTGTGTCATCCGTAATATTCTAAGCACAGAGGCAGCAACTATCTTGTTTATTACTAATATATAAACCATTCTAGGAACATTTCTGGCTGAAGATGTGATAAATGTGTTTAAATAAGAGTTAACACATAATGGGCTAAACTACCTACATCCCTCACCCAAACCAAACTGTAACATAGGGGTACCTATTCCATTTTTCTGCTTCTTTTGTCCAGCTTTCTTCTTAGACACAGTTATTTCTGAAGGTGGGGTAGGTTGTTTGGTTACAGGTACCGGTTCTACTTTCTTCCCAGCAGGTCTGGCTCCATCTGATTCTTTTGATGCGTGTTCCTCTGGACTACCTTTGTGTTTTTTCTCCTTCTTCTTGCGCTCTCGGAGGCTGGTGGGGGCTTCTGTCACACTCAGCTGGGGAGGAAGTACGTGTTCATCCTCTGCCCCCAAGGCATCAGACAGTTTGAAGTCTCTGGCAGTGCTTTCCGAGTCAGATTCGTGAAGGGTCCCATTTTGGGCCTCTTTCTTTTTGCTCTTCTTTTTCTCTGCTTTCTTTTTATCAGTCTTGGCAGGTGGAAACTTTTGATCCCTCTTTTGTTTTGCGAGGGCTTCATCATACAGCGTTTCTTTCATGAAAAGCCAGAAAAAGAGGAAGATCACCGCAATCACAACTGACGGGACGAGGACGATGAAATAGGTGGACTCGTAGAATTCCATTGTGCTTTTTCTTGACTACTTACTGGCTATAAGAATAAATCTGTAAAAGACAGGGTGGGGGGAGAGAGAGAGAGGGCAGTAAGAAGCCTGTTTGGAAAAGCATCCTTAAAAACAGTGTTTTCAAGATATATTACAGTACACTATGTAGCTAGCAAGGGGTCAACAGTGAGACTGCAGGCATTTCAGCAGGTTGAAGTAGAGGAAGACAAAGGAAAAAGAGTTACTTCACCAGCTCTCTTGTATGACCTTCTGCTCTCCCACAACTATCACTTGGAAGCACCTATTCTATCAGTTCAGTTAAGGTTGCCTGCATCCCATCTGGCTGTTATCAGAACAACAACTTAAGGACCTGTCGGCAGAATCTGCTTCCACCACCACCCCCATTCCTATTCTCTTCTGTTTATGTTATATCCTTTAGATTATAAAACTCAAGGCCAGAATTGCTTTGCTTTTTACTGATCCAATGGAGTGCTTTTCGAGTTTAAAATGCTTTAAATAAGTATGCAAAGGGATCTTGTAGCACCTCTGAGATTAATTGAAAGAAAGAAGCTGGTAGCATGAGCTTTTGTAGACCTGAGGAAGTAGATTCAGGTCTACGACAGCTCATGCTGCCAGCTTCTTTGCATACATATTTTCCAGTCTAACATGGCTATGTCTCTGAATATTTTAAATAAACTAATAAAATGTCAGTACCAGTGAGGTAGCTTCTCCAAGAGTGAGAGATAGCCCAATATATGTTGTCTTTGCTGCCACAGGAGAGGGTTGGGTGGGTTTGGGTCACACTCTCAAGCCAGGTGAAAATGTTGCATGGCTCGAAAAGACTGGCCAGAGCATTACATGCAGACTGCAACATTCAATGACAGCAATTAATACAATGGGTCCTTGTTATCTGCTGGGGTTTGGTTCCAGAACCTCTTGTGGATACCAAAATCCATGGATGCTCAAGACCCATTAAATACAATAGCATAGTAAAATTGTGTCACTTATATAAAATGGAAAAATCAAGGTTGGCTTTTTGGAATTTATATATTTTTAAAAAAGTATTTTCAAGCCTTGGATACTTGGATACATGGATAAAAAAATCCTTGGTTATGGAGAACTTACTGTATCCATACAAATGTTAATTGCAAAAATCCCCAAGCTGAAAATTTTGCTTTCCTATGTCCTTCACTGCTTGAAGAAATCTTTCTTGAACCCTGGAGAATCATTGCCATGCAGACATTCACGAACTAAGTGGACTGGTGGTCTAAATTCACTTAAATACATTTCACCAGGCTTCCTGACACAATGTGTGTATGTATATTGCCTTCAAGCTGACTGTTGACTTGGGGCAACGCTATGAATTTCATGCAGTTTTCATAGGCAAGGAATGTTCAGAGGTGGTTTTGCCAGTTCCTTCCTACAGCACTTGGTAATGGGTCCTGGTCTCCCTTCCAAGGGCTGGCCCTACCTAGCTTTCAAGATCTGATAGGAACTGTTATTTAAGGTATTTAGGCCCTTCCCACAGACATGTGAAGGATTTCCCTAAAACTAGAAAATTTGGAGTCTCATAGGACTGAAGAAATCAGAAACCATCTAATACAATTTTGAGCCTGAAAATCAACTTTGATTCACATAAGCCACTAAAGTACACTCTGGCCTCTGGTCAAGGGTCACTGGGAGGCTGTACCTCCCAAAGGAAATACCAAGGACAAAACACGCCAAGCCAAATCTAGCAACCACTGAAAACCCAGTTACTCCAATGCCCCAATTACTCCAAATTTTTTCTCCCCTCCCCCTTGCTTTATATCAGTAGTTTCCAAACTTTGGTCCTCTAGTCTAGGTTTTTGGGACTTCAACTCCCAAAAGCCTTGGCCAGCTTAACCAACAGTCAGGAATTCTGGGAGCTGAAGACCAAAACATCTAGAGGACCAAAGTTTGGGAACCACTGCTTTATATGGTGCCTGTCAGATCATAAACCTGCAAGCAGGACTGGCTTCTATCTTAATATCTGTACAGTTAATAGAGAGAGTCACTGTGGCATAGTGATTTGAGCACTGGACTAAATATATATGTCTGTGCCTGGCTTCCACTCCACCAAATGCATCTGAGGAGGTAGACTGAAGTCTATGAAAGCTCATGGTGTCCATTTATTTATTTCAATTAGTCTCAAAGGTGCTACAAGATCTCTGGAGACCAGGGTTTGAATCCCCGATCGGCCAGGGAAACTCAGTGGTGGACCTTGATAAGTCACACTCTTTCAGCCTCACAGAAAATCAAAGGCAAACCCCCTCTGAACAAATCTTGTCGTGAAAATCCCATGATAGGGTTGCCATAAATTGGAAACAACTTTAAGACACACAACAACAACAGTTGAAGGCCTCAGTGGCAAAAACACACACACACACAGCATTCTGGAAGTGTACAACTCTTTATAAGCATCTGAATAATAATACTCAAACCTTAACTGGCCTAATCTCCCTTTTTGGACAAACTGAAATAGTTCCAATTACAACACAGTCATATATGTGAGTATTCAAATCGACAACAAGGAAATTCCAGAATCCCTTTAAGTAAGATGAAAAAACAAATGAGATGTCATCCCTTCTGGTGAGATTAAGACTGCTGATTCAGTACCAATTAATTGCAAAAAAATAAAATCAATTGAGTTAATAGTGTTTATTTCCCAGTGCTTTTTAAAAAGCAATACAAGGATTAAACACTGTACCACAATCCCATTCAGTTATTTTAAAATTTGTATATTTTTCTTGTTTATACACCTTAAACTCAAGGCAACTTAATGCATAAAAATTCTGACAACATGTAAAACACAGTCTATCTAAATAAAAACACTCCACAAAAGATTATGCCAAATAAAAGTTAGTCTTTAAGGTGCTACATGACATCTCATTGTTGTTGTTTTGTTGTTGTTTTTGCAAATGACTAATATAATGTGGCATAATGGTTTGAGAGTTGGACTACAACTCTGGAGACCACAGTTTGTTTTCGAAATCCATTGAGTGACCTTGGGCAATTCACATGCTCTCAGCCTCAGGGGAAAGTAATGGCAAATCTCCTTTGAACAAATCTTTCCAAGAAAACTCCATAACAGGTTTACCTTAGGATCGCCATAAGACGGAAACAACTTGAAGGCACACAACAACGACAACAAAACATAGCTACAGCTCTTCACCAAAATTTCCAAACTAAAAGCAAGGTGAGAAGACTCAATAATTGGCCTGAAACTTAAAAGAGAGGGAGTCAACTGAACCTCTTGGAGGGAAAGACCTGCACAAAAAAAAAATCACAGATTGGGGTTCTTGGAAAGTCTAATTCAGAGAGTTGGCATAAGTCAAAATTGACTTGTTGGCAAATATCAACAACAAAAATATGGCACAAATTTAACACTAGAGCAATGTCTGCCAAGCTATCTGTGGTGGGGAACCAGCAGTTTTCCCACCCCCAACATACTAAGTTTGCTGTTGTTGTTGTGTGCCTTCAAGTCATTTCCGACTTATGGGAACCCTAAGGCAAACCTATCATGGGGTTTTCTGGGGCTGAGAGGGGGTGACCCACTCAAGGTCCCAGTGGGTTTTCATGACCAAGTGGGGAACTGAACCCAGATATCCAGAGTCGCAGTCCAACATTCAAACCACTAGGCCACACTGGCTCTCACAACATACCAAAACCGGTAGCATACTTGTGCCCACTGGGTACAGTACATTCTTTCTTTCCTGGAAACTTCCCACAGCTGAGAAACCAATGGTTGCCTTTTAAAAAAGCAATAAAAAGATGGTCCATGGACCACGGCTTCAAGTAGCAGTGCACTAGAGCACAGTGCATAAAATGGTTTGGCATGCTAAAAATAAAACTCAGGAATTCAGGAGTACATTAGCTGTGCATAGACAGAGCTGGACTTTAGCTTCCCAAACATCTCCTACCTCTTAATCACATTGCAGTAGGAATAATAAGAGCAGAAGTTGCACTTTCACCCCTGCTCTACATAGGCAACAATGCTAGAGATGGCAATCTTATGATTCATGTCTGAATTTCAGTGATTTCTTTAGGCGTCATACAACTTTCTCAGGCTACCCAGCCACAGGAGGTGATCCACACTGGCACCCTCCAAACCACTAATCTTATAACCAAAGGAAATGGGTGAGAATTCTGGTTTTAGAAGAACGATCCCTATTTACAAATTTCTTCATATTTGGGTGGAAAGAGCTTGAGATCTTAAGCGTTTGAATGTAGGAGAAAGTGACAGAGCTCCAAAACACACTGCAGAAATAATCCAGTTTGAGACTGCTTTAACTGCCTGAGACTGGCTCAGTGCTAGGGAATCTTGGGAATTGTAGTTTATTGTGGCACCAGAGCTCTCTGACAGAGGGGACTAAATGTCTCACAAAATGACAGTTCCCAGAATTCCCTAGTATTGAACCAGGGCAGTTAAAGCGGTGTCAAACTGGATTATTTCTGCAGTGTGTTTTGGACTTGAGAGCTTAACCCAGGGGTAGGCAACCTTTCCCTTTTAAGGGCCGAGGGACTTCAGCTCCCAGAAGCCTCAGCCATGTTGGCCAATAGTCCTATGTTGGCCAATAGCTCCTATGATTCTGGGAGCTGAAGTCCCTCGGCCCTTAAAGGGGAAAGGTTGCCTACCCCTGGCTTAACCCATAAAATGTTGGGTTTGAATCCCTGTGTGTTGAACCACATTAGTGTTGAATTAGGGTTACATATAGATGTATACATAACCAAATGCTCCTCACGTGTAACATGCACATTACAGACAGATGGCTCAAATGTCACTACATTTAATCTTATCATGAATTTTATGGTCCATTGTTCGAAATGTTGGCTTGAAATGGGTGCTGCCCTCCTTTTTCCTGCCTTGCGCCAAGCACTGGCCCTGTGGGCTGTGAAATTGTTCATGTTAGGCACACACCCTGCTTCAGAATGCATCCACTTTCCCCTCTCTACAATTCCAATTTCTGGGCTCAAAGTTCAGGGCCATTGAGCACCACACCCAGTTACCAGAATCCTAGGGCCAGGCAGGCTCCAAGTAGATTCAGAAAATACAGCTGGCAAGTTGAAAATGAAACACCTCACAATCAGAGTTTGGAAAAGTTACGTCTTTGGACCACGGCTTCCAGAATTTTGGACATAGCAGCATGCCCATGTTAATTGTGTAATTCTGGAAGCTGCAAAAAGAAGATTTCCAAACTCTGCATACCATAGATAGGTACTAAGCTATAGAAGTTTGGGACCACAACCAAAGGGTTTGCCAGGAGAGAAATCCATATGCTTTCACTGAAGTGAGAGCTGTTTGACAGTGGAAGACACTCCCTTGGAGTGTGGTGGAGTCTCCTTCTTTGGAGGTCTTTAAACAGAGGCTGGATGGCCATCTATTGGGTATGCTTTGAGTTTGAGTTCCTGCATGGCAGGGGGTTGGACTGGATGGCCCTTGTGGTCTCTTCCAACTCTATGCTTCTATGATTTTAAGAACAACCATACACCCCATTTTTCTTTTTAAAATTGTACTACTTCTGGCAAGTGAGTTGACGGCACATACGCACACACTTCTGTGGGGCATCAAAGGGCTTTTGAAACCTCTCTATTAAAGGATGCAGAGACCTGTCTTCTAATGGTCACGTAAATCCACACACAGTATCTGTTCTGCCTTCATTTCTCATCAGAGCAGGAAGGAAGTGCATGGTCACCAGTATACGTGACGAAGTTCCCTACTCAAAGACCATTTCCTGAAAATGCTGCCACATTCTGCATGCACAGGGCAAGAAGCCTGGCAAAGAAGAGGAAAAATGCTAAATAGAATTTCTTTGCCAAGCTAAGACAGATTATTATTTTTAAATCATGTGCACTTATTCCACAAGAACACTAAGTAAAAACCCATTAAAGTCAATATAAAAGCAAATTTAAGAGTGGCACAAAAGTAGGTGTTTGCATGGTGACACATTATTCCAGTATAGCACTGAGAGGTCCAGTTTCTTTAAGTAATACCTTCAAACTTTTAATTCCTAACCCTAGAAAATGATACAGCTCCATCTGGCCAAAGGCTGCTAAACCATTTTCTTCCTGCTGTGTAATAGGTAGCCGAGTAATCCGCTCTGAACTTCAGACCGACTGTAATTCTTCTGCATGGGAGCCGTATGCCGCTTTATGTTCTGCGCAGATCCCTGAACCGCATGAGTCATCAAGCTGGTTCTAGAAAAAGCATTAAGCTTAAGTTAAGGTGGCTGTTGTTGCATCTTTAGCCAGGGCCTTTCCCAAGGATTTTCTCTAGACGTTCATGACCCCTCTTATTTCTAAGTATTACAGTGGATTCACCAGCCAGCCAGATGAGCTAGGCTGATAAATCTTTTAAAAGAGCGTCATTCTGCAACAAGACAGACATTCCCAGGCACTACAGACTAGTTAGGTATACCAGTTATTTCATGCCTAACAAAGATTTAAAACACCATGGAACATTTTAAGCAGACACAAACCAAGTAAATTTATTCTCCCCATATCCTGATACAATACTGATACAATGGCTAATGGAGCACACCAGGGAATTCCAAAAGAAAACCAGCATGTGATATAGACTATAACAAAGCCTTTGACTACATAGACCATGAAAGGCTATGGAATCCCCTTAAAGACATGGGAGTGCAGGTACATCCGATAGTCCTGATGATGAATCTGTACTCAGGACAAGAGGCTACTGTCAGAACAGAACATGGAGAAACAGAATGGTTCCCGATTGTCAGACAAGGCTGCATCCTTTCACCCTATCTGTTCAACTTGTATGCAGAAAATATTATAAGAAAATCAGGCTTGGACACAGAAGAAGGAGTGAAAATTGGAGGAAGGAATATCAACAATCTAAGATATGCAGATGACACCGTAATACTAGCAGAAAACCTCACAGACCTGGAACACCTACTAAGGAAGATCAAAAAAGAAAGTGCAAAGGCAGGCTTAATGCTGAACATGAAGAAAACAAAAATAATGACCACTGAAGACTGTCACAAGTTCAACCTAGACAATGAAGAAATAGAAATAGTAAAAGAATTCCCATACCTGGGATCAAACATTGATAGAAATGGAAACTGCAGTCAGGAAATCAGAAGAAGACTAAGAATGGAGAGGGTGGCTATGAAAGAACTATAAAAGATTCTGAAATGTAAAGATATACAACTCGGCACAAAAGTTAGAATCATACAAGCCATTGTATTCCCTATTACCATGGATGGAAGTGAGAGCTGGACAGTTAAGAAAGAGGATAGGAAGAAAATCAACTCCTTAGAGTTGTGGTGCTAGAGAAACGGGTTGAGGATTCCATGGACAGCCAAAAAAAACAACAAACAAATGGGTCCTAGAGCAGATTAAGCTGGAAACCTCCCTGGAATCCAAGATGACCAAACTGAGGCTGTTGTACTTTGGACTCATCATAAGAAAGGACTCATTAGAAAAGACAATAATGCTGGGAATGGTGGAGGGAAATAGGAAGAGAGGAAGGCCACATGCTAGATGGATGGACTCTATTAAGGAGATCATGGATACGGAGTTGCAGGATTTAAGCAGAGCAGTGGAGGTGACAGTGAGTCTTGGAGATGTCTCATCCATAGGGTCGCTAGGGGTCGAGATCAACTCGAGGGCAATTAACAATAACAAAATCTAGGATGATGCAACAAGAGGATCTTGAAACTGGAAAACAGCTTTACCTAAAAGAATGCGTGCATGCAGGTTTGTTCAGTCAGTAGCTTGTTTTGCCTGACGTCATCATACACATAAGGACATTTGACAAAGAAAATCTGACAAGCAGTGATACACATAACATTTAAGATTTGCCATTTGCTGCAATTTGTCTGTGATTCAAAACGTACTGCGCAACTACAGCCCTAACTACAAATCTGAAAAAGGAACAAAGATAATTTCATCCTGGTTTTAAGAAAAAAAACCCAAAACACTGTTGTTCCACGATTATCTTTTATCTCTTAAAATCCGGGAGAAAAAGCTTTACTGGAATACAATTTAAACTATGCTTTTTAACATTGTTTTGCTATTTAGTATGTTCTGCATTTCAACACAGGCAAAAGAAAGCAGACAGAGATTCACACAAATCTCCTTGCTCTTCTCCTTGATTAAACTGATCCAATTAAGCCATTAGCTGAACACAATAATCTCAGCCCTCTAAATACCCTCTAGGTAAATGTTTTCCATTCCAACCGTACCAAAGAGTCATATGTACCATCTGGTGAGTTACCATCAGATGCCCTCAAACTATTAAAATGACCTGGGTGCTTGGCTTCCAACACTGTGTAAAATAACTAAAGACTAGGCTTTGCAGTATAACCGGCTGATCATGGTAGCTTTAAGGAGGGGTAAGAAAACAGACAGCGGCTTCCCAGCAGTACTGAGCAGCTGGTGTAGAAATCAGCATGGAGCAAGAGTGCTGCTTTCTGGTTCATCTCTGTATATCCACATTCCATTCCTAACTCTTGGCTTCAAGGTCTCACTGAAAGGCTGCTTTCAGCCAGACAGATCCACACCAAAAACATATCCTTAAAAAAAGATAGAAGAATAACACTATGCTGTTTACACCTGCAGAAACTGTGGTATTCCTCCACCCCTCAAAAAGATGGACTTTCTGGGGGAGGGGGAACCCCAGATGCAGCAGTACGAAAACACAGGACAGCAAGCTGCTGACATTTTTTGTACCACTCCCTCCCACATTTAAGTAAATGAAGCGCAGCGCCTGCACACTAAAAAGACTGCTGATGCAATGGCTGCAGATGGTGCAGAAGGGAATATTTTTGCTTCCTTTCTGCAAGAGAGAAAAAACCCCACTAATACAGGGAAATTTTGATTCCTATCAGGGGTTCCATTTCTTGACTCAACACAAATGGCAGGAGCCAGCACCATAGAGAATCATTGGAGACCAGGAGGATGTTTTCCAAGAGATTAAACAGTCACAAAGTTGGTTATTTTACTCAACTCAACATCAATTTTAAGCAGGTTTAAAACATAAAACATCAGTTTTCCTTTTCCAACCTAGATGATGAGATGTTCAGTGCTCACTTCCCAAAACAGTATGGAAAGGATCAAAATTCAAAATGACCTTAATAGATTAGAAAGCTGGGCCAAAACTAACAAAATGAATTTCAACAGGGAGAAATGTAAGATACTGCACTTAGGCAAAAAATAAAATAAAATAAAATAAAATCCACAGATATAGGATAGGGGACACCTGGGTTAACAGGACGACATATGAAAGGGATCTAGGAGTCCTAGCAGACCACAAGTTGAACATGAGCCAACAGTGTGATGTGGCAGCTAAAAAAGCCAATGCAATTCTAGGCTGCATCAGTAGAAGTATAGTGTCTAGATCAAGGGAAGTAATAGTACCACTCTATTCTGCTTTAGTCAGGCCTCACCTGGATTACTATGTCCAGTTCTGGGCACCACAATTCAAAAAGGATGTAAACAAATTGGAGTGTGTCCAGACAAAAGCAATCAAAATGGTGGAAGGTCTGGATACCATGCCCTATGAGGAGAGACTTAGGGAGCTGGGTATGTTTAGCCTGGAGAAGAGACAGTTAAGAGGTGATATGATAGCTCTGTTTAAATATTTGAAGGAGTGTCACATTAAGGGTGGAGCAAGCTTGTTGTCTGCTGCTTCAGAGAATAGGACCCGGAACAATGGACTCAAACTACAGGAAAAGAGTTTTCACTTAAACATTAGGAGGAACTTCCTGACAGTAAGAACTGTTTGGCAGTGGAAGACACTGCCTTGGAGTGTGGTGGAGTCCCCTTCTTTGGAGGTTTTTAAACAGAGGCTGGCCATCTGTCGGGGGTGCTTTGATTGCATGTTCCTGCATGGCAGAGGGTTGGACTGGATGGCCCTCAAGGTCTCTTCCAACTCTATTAACTATTGTATTTTTAATTGCTGTGAGCCGCCCCGATTGCTATGCAGAGGGGCGGGATAAAAATAAAAATTTATTATTATTATTATATTATTATGATTTTATGATCTACATGCTCTACGATGGTAAACTGTTTATTCTTTTGAAAATAGCCCCAACACATGTTGGCCTCTATAAGAAAAGGCCTTCTTCAGGGGCTTTAAGCAGAAATCACTGCAGTTGTGAACACTGTCCTAAACTCAGGACCATTGAGTATTCCTACTTTCTGAAGAGTATTCACAACTCTAGTGATTTCTGCTGAAGACCATCTTAGACCATCTTTGAGCACGTGGAGCTTGTCTCCTTACTGTTTTCTGCTTTTAACGTGCTTTTCAGTACTCTCTTCACCTCCCAACTAGGCAAGCAGAGGAAACCCTTCCAGCCTTACCAAAACTCCAAGATTTTTGTTTCTTCTCCTCCAACAACAGCCACATCCTAGTTTCTTCCTCTTCTCATGCCCCCTCTTCCTGACCAAGTAGGCAAAGGAAACCTTTTTCTTCCAGCAACACCAAGACTGCAACTACTATTACTATGCACTGTGGGTTAAACTTTCATTTTTAAAATTGATTTATGGAGAAATGTAAATTTAAAATGTTGTAAATTGGGGCAATGCAAATTGAGGCTTGCCTGTATTTCTTTATACCATTTCAAGTGGGGGGGGGGGGTGTGCATCCCTCTCCAAAAGGAGAAAATTGTAATTTCTCTAAACAGTGGTACAGATACATAGAAAGCCACATTACACTGCAGAAAACCATTAGTCCATCTGGCATAATACCACATTGCCTACACACTGTCTGAGCACAGCTCTCCAGGTTTCTGATGGGATCTTTACTAACTTTTCCTAGGGGTGTTCTCTGAATAAAAATGCATACAATAGTATCAGGGGAAAATACACACAAAAGTGTGCATCTAAGTGAGAAGAATGTACAAAAATATATATAATGGGAACTTTATAATTTTATAAGGGAAAATATGCTTATTAAAAAAACTGCATACAAAAAGCAGAGAAATGTGTAAAAATGTTCAAGTTTTTGTATTATTATTATTATGTTTATGTTTACGTTTATTTATATCCCACCTTCCTCCCAGTACAGGGACTCAGGGCAGCTTGAGTTTTTCAAAAACATTTTCAAAAGTCGCAAACTGATGCAGAAATCAGAACGGAACAGAAGGCTGTAAAATTTGCAAAGGGAAAGGAAAAAGGAAGAAAAACAAAAATGGAAATATTTGTCCTTCCAGTTCCTCACAGCAAACGTCATTGAAAGGAAGAAACACAGACATGCAGACTGTTATTATGGAAGACTCCTGAGCACCAGTTTCATGGGTCTGGGGTAGATTTTGTTCTCCCTCACTCAGTGCCTTGCAGAAAAGAAAGGAGACATTCTTGGGCCCCAGCATTATATATTAAGATGCCTGGGATTTTTCCAGGCCTGGGAAGTGAAATTTCATACCTTCTTACAAAGACAGAATTCTGTACTGAGGTCTATGCTCAAATTATACTGGCTGGCAGTCTAATGCCCACAATTTATGGCAGCTACAATGTTTGATGTTCATATGGTTTCATATGCTTTGGCAAAGATCCGACTGGCATGAGGGAGGAAGCAAGCAAGAATTACCAACTAGATCTAGAAACCACGGGAAAGACAGTCATATGCATAGTACATTGCACACTGCTCATGTTATTGTACCCTTTGTTCACAAAGTCTGGACAACTTATCAATATATGTTCAAATTCCTAAGAGCTGAGAGAACTTGAGGGAAAGGAAAAAGGAAGAAAAATAATTTCTATGTGGACTGTTGGCCTAATTCAGCAGGGCTCTTATGCTCTGAAGCATTTCCTGGCTGAAACTCTTCCCTTTTTTCTTTCTTTCCTCTCTGGCCAAAGTAGTTACTTGTTCAGCAAGGCTAACCACAGGTGCTGTAAGTTTAGCAGTATTCCAGCACAGTGATGACAGAAATGAGAAATTTCTATGGGGAGGAACACAGATCAGGCTGAGGAAAGATGTACTACATGGGAAACAGCAACCCTCCCATTTATACTTTCACAGATACTACCTTTGTATTTCTGTATGTCCAACTAAAGGGAACCAGGAATTTATTCCCACTCACACATAAACCCTCAGAAATGGTATGGAATTTGTATTTTGAGGCACCTTGCTACTCATCTCCAATTTGTGTATTCCACACTAGTGGTGTTGTTGTTAGCTGCCCTTGCGTTGACTTTGACTCATGGGGACCCCGTGGATGAGACATCTCCAAGCCCCCCGTCCTCCACTGCTCTGCTTAGGTCTTGTAGATTCAGACCCATGAACTCCTTAATAGCATCCATCCATCCAGCATGTGGTCTTCCCCTCTTTTTGCTACTTTCTATCCTCCTTAGCATCACCGTCTTTTCTAGTGAGTCATGCCTTCTCATGATGTGGCCAAAGTATGACAGCCTCAATTTAGTCATCTTGTCCTCCAGGGAAAATTCAGGCTTGATCTGTTTCAGGACCCATTTGTTTGTCTTTTTGGCTGTCTACATTAGTCTCAGAAGTCTTCTCCAGTCCCACATCTCAAAAGAGTTGTTTTCCTTTTGACCCACTTTCTTCACTGTCCAGCTCTGACCTCAGTACTTGGTGATGGGGAATACAATGGATTGGATGATTCTAACTTTAGTGCTCAGTTGTATAGCTTTACTCTTTAGGATCTTTTCTAGTTTTTCATCACTGCCTTTCCCATTCCTAGTCTTATTTCTTGACTGCATCTCCTTTCTGATCAATGACATTATCTTATCATTAAATTCTAATTCTTCTTTTATATGGTGCCCATGTCTTACAGACATATTGTCTATAAAAATGAAGGGTAAAAACAACTAAGATAATCATATAACAATGGAAGATGGCATTTTCAGATACAATAAGTATATAGAAAATATATCGGTATTAAACTAATGTTTCCCTTGAAACCTGAGGCTTAAGACAGATTTTTCAAGGGAAACATTTTAAAGAAATAGTTTTTAAATTATTGTGGGGTTTGTTTGTTTTTTTCAAAATAAATTGCAGGTTGAGTTTCCCTTAATGAAATACTTGGGACCACTAATGTTTTGGATTTTGGATTTTGGAATATTTGCATATACATAATGAGATAGATAGCTTGGGGCCCAAGTATAAATATGAAATTCATTTATATTTTGTATACATCTTATACTCATAGCCTAAAGGTAATTTTATGCATACTATTTTTAATATTTTTTTGCACGAAACAAAGTTTGTATACACTGAACCGTCAAGAAGCAAAGGTGTCACTATCTCCGCCACCCATGTGGACAATTTTGGTTTTTGGAGTATTTTGGATTCCGGAATTCCAAAAAAGGGATATTCAACCTGTACTGCTATCCAGACAGGTAAAGGCTTGCAATTTTATAGAATCCATTTGAACAGCAAAGCTTCACTTCACCTTTCAACCAGACTGAAAGTCATGGATGATTCCGTTTTTTGCTCAAATGTAACATATCTCCAGTTTATCAGATCAACAACTTTGAAAGCTTGTTCATAATTCTGGTGTTGTTGTTGTTGTTTTTTGCTTACACATTGATAGCTTCATACAGTGATAACACCCAGTCATAACTTCTATTGTCTCTCCACATTGTAGAAGTTTCTCCTCCTTAAATTTTGCAATCTAAAATCAATGTGAAACAGACATTAATTTAGCTCAAGCTACTACCAGTCCCAATTCAGATTCCTTCCCACTCAGGCTCCTCACCCAGATTTTATAAGCCACAGATATGTTAGTAAAAGGAGGGGCACCTCGCCAGCATTCTGCTATTCCACTTAGCTGTTCAGGAAGTGAGACGTAGGTTTGCTTAAATCGAGTTGACACGACAAGCCCATGACAATGCAGCCTTAAATCTTGTGCAAGCAGCTCTGGATGCAAACCTAAAGCCCACTATGAGACAAAAGACTACAAGAACACAGTAGCTGTGCAGAGAAAACACATCCATCCAGACAGCATAATCGTGAAAGGACTATTACAACCCAAAAGCCTGCCGGGCAAGCCAGACCTGAGCCCTGAAGCGGTCACCGTTTCAATATTGGAGCCGCAGGTATTCTGGCTCTAGTTATTCTGATCAGGTAGTTATCTAATAAAACACTTCACTAGAACAATGAGAAGCAGTTCTATCACCAGACATAACTGCTAAACACAAATAAATTACAAATTAAAGACATTAAGCCTGCTACACACCCATTGAAAAAGAAATTGGTCAAGAAA
Organism: Phrynosoma blainvillii; assembly: GCA_026167975.1. Taxonomy (NCBI): domain Eukaryota; kingdom Metazoa; phylum Chordata; class Lepidosauria; order Squamata; family Phrynosomatidae; genus Phrynosoma; species Phrynosoma blainvillii. Next base: position 448,753,093 of record JANUYF010000001.1, on the reverse strand, counting down.
TGTATGCCTTTGGACAATAGCAAGACAAAGACAAAGACTGCAAGGCCAGCAGTTTAGTCTTATGGGAAGGCAGATGTTCATTTAAGAACACAATGTGTTCATTTAAGAACACATTCAATCTCACACCGTCACATCCTAATATCAGCAATCAAGTTGTAAGGTGGAGCTGTACATAACACTATCTGAAAACAGGGCAAAGTCCAATGTGATGTGAGTAAAGGCTCCAACATAATCAACATGAAAGTGAGAAGCACTGCATTCCTCTTTTGCTTATACCAAGATATGCTGCTTCACAATAGTATGAAGCCTTGAAGCAGGGCAGTAAGTGAGTTATGAGAAAAAAGAGGGAATTGTGACATTCTTACATCTGCTATTACAAGTTCAGCTTTCAACCAAAGGTGAGTCCTACAACTGGCTCTGTTTTGTCCACTACACACACAAAAAATACTAGTCACCTTTTAACTTTCTATAGTTCTATAGTTTAACCTTTCTGTAGTTAAGCTCAACAACAGAATGGACAGAGAGACCACGGTCTTCATTAGTTCTGCATCAAAAGAAAAAAAATTAGTTCAACAACTCAGCTTCTAATGATTTTCTGAAAAGAACATGTCCCAACTATTTAGACTCAAATGTCACCTCCATACAAAATAAAATGAAAACTGAAAAGAGCAGAAGGGTGGGGTGATCTTAGTAGCTAACATTATTTGCCCAAAAGCAGAAAGAAAATACAGTGGGCTGCTGGTGTTTGGCTCCAGGAGCACCACCCCTGCGGATAACAAAAATTTGTGGATGTTCAAGTCCCATTACATAAAATGTCCTTATATATCTGTCTCTTATATAAAATGGCAAAATCAAGGTTTTCTTTTTGGAATAAAAAAATACATATATATTTTCAAACCGTGGATGGTTGAATCTGTGGATGCCAAATCCACGAACACAGAGAGCTGACACAAATGTGACAGAAAGCTATGATTATCGAGCAGATTTCTCCAAGTGTCAGACCAAGGACAGACCTTCCAGGGAGAAGAGATATCTGCACAAGTGGAAAGCTCTCCTGCATGTACAATGTTGTGAGTTCAATTCCAGGGCTTCAAGGCTGACTCAGCCTTCCATCCTTTTGTCAGTCAGTAAAACGAGTACACTTAGAGAGTGCTGAGTTCCCTGGTAAGCGGTATAGAAATGTAAATGCTATTGCTACAGTAGTCTCTCCATGTTCACTGGGATAGGGGTGAAAGACCTCTGCAAATGTGGAAAAAATGCAAATAAAAAAACACTATTCTTTTTACCTGAGAGAACCCCTCTCTGGGAATCTTCAGGTCCTCCAGTGCAACTCTATGGTCAACATCTGCCAGAAGTTGATCACAGAATCATGCTGGAGGACCTACAAATGCTTAGGGAAGTGTTTTCTCTAGGAACTTCAAGGTTCTCCGGCACAACTCTATGGTCAACTTCTGGCAGAGTTGCCAGAAGGAGGAACTAGAGATTCCTAGAGAGAACATATTAATCAAATCCACAAATAATCACATCCACAAAAGTCAAAGCTGCGAATGCGGAGGGCCAACTGTGCTGGTGAGTGTCCACACCCACGCTGTGCTGTTCTATTTAGTCTTACAACTGCATCCCTTAAGCAGTTTGATCAGAAAATCACTACAGGCTGCCTGTTCAACCCACTTCAAGGTCTCTTAGCATTATCTCAAGAGAGTGAACACTTAGGTTCACCTAAGAGGTGAGTGAAGATAAAAAGGCAGTCTCACTAGATCAGATCATGAATCCATCCTGCTCAGCATCCTGTTGCACTACAACACCAAACAAATGTGTTTGCAAGGCCAACAAATTGGGTATGGAGTCAACAGCTCTCTCCTGCTGTAACAGCAAATATTACTCAAGGGCATATCACATCTAAACCTGGAAATTTCCTATGACCTCCTATTTTATTCTGTTCCTTGATTTATACCCTCCCTTTTCCTCAAAGCTGGGACACTAAACAGCTTCAAAATAAAAACAATTAGAGGTTAAAATACATGCAGCTTAAAAAAAATAGAGTTTCTGCAACAAGACATCTTTTTGTCTGATCCAGCAAGCTTGCTCCTGATGCTCAACTGGGTATTTACTTCTCACAGGTTCCCACACACCATGCTACATGCTAACCTAAATATTGTAATTCCTAGCATTTGCGCACATACGTATGCATGTGTGGTTTTGCTAAGTTTTGTGTTTTGTTCATTTTTAATGGCATTCCCAAAAGGGCCATCAGATCTCAATCAGATCCCTGGAACAAGCAAGTTAAAAAGTTTTTTCCCCACACCGCAATCTCAACAAAAATTCACTCTGCTATGACTCAGGGTCTCCCTCCAAACCACTGCCCAGCTACTAGTAAATACATATATGAAGATACTTTTAACATACTATGTAATAATAATAATAATAATAATAATAATAATAATAATAATAATAGTTTATATCCTGCCCCTCTGTCAAACAATCGGGGCGGCTTACAACAGTTAAAATTCCATATAATGTAGTTAGACTCCAAGTGCAAACAGTCTCTTGGAACAGTTCACCACCATTTCTACTACTCCAGAGCTACACATCAAAGACCATACCAAATCTCCAGCTTTCACTATTCTTTTTCCACTATTCTTTCACTATTCTGAAGCCCAGGATAGAATACAATATTTCCCACATCATAGGACAGGGTGGGCAAGTACATGGAGAGTGGGGGTCCATTACCCACCCATCTCCCCTACAAGTTGCCCCAGATGTCATGTCATTCATGGTCATCATTTTTAGCCATTTTCAGGGTGGTTGTTGTTGTGTTTTTGCAAGACAGGGCAAGCTGCATTTGTGGGTGCTCTAAGGACATTTCTAGACCATTTGAGGGGCAAAAAAATCACCTGAAAATTGGTCCACATATTTTTTTAGGAGTGCGGGGGTCATGGGGGCTTGCAGGGTCTGCAAAAGTACAGCCACATGTGGCCCACAAGTGACACTTGCTCCACCTTTGTTCTAAAGACATACTGACTTGATGATGGGAACTGCAGTCCAACACATCTGGAGGGTACCATGGTAGAGGACGCCGTTGATGCAGAATGAGCTGGAGCTTCATAATAACAAACAAGGACAGTTTGGGGGTGGTTGCAAAGGCAAGAAGAATATTGGTAAAATATTGCTCCTGAGTGTTTTTTATCACAATAAAACAAAAATTTGTGATGGAGGGATTACAATTCCAGTAAAAGAATTCCAAGGGGGCCAGTAATCTGGAAAGCTCAAATAGGTCTTCAACTTGAAGCAAGGCATCACAATGACCCAGTAACATTTTGTCTGTTATTTCTATTCAGTCTGCTATTCACACATACAAAGAGACTGGGCAGCTGACAAAAGAAAAAATGCTTCGTTAACCTTCCGCAAATTCAATGGGACTATTGTTAAACAGGAGGAACGAAAGCTGGTTCTGATAGTACAAACTATAGAGGAAAGAACAACCCATTCCAACCCAATGAATTAGGCTGAAGAGGGTATTTCTCCACATATGCACATTCCTTAATACATCCCCCAAGCAGACAGGATGCATCAGTACTCAGACTCCCATTAACCTGAGATTAAATACATTACTATTTACATATTGTTTGACCTTCTGAACTACACACATCCAGTGGTTACATAACTAAACAATTATGATGTAAGCTTCTAAATTACGTGTGTTGTTGTTGTGTTCCTTCAAGTCATTTCTGACTTATGGTGACGCTAAAATGAACCTATAATGGGGCTTTCAGGGGCTGAGAGTGTGTGACTCACCCAAAGTCACCAACTGGACTTCCATGGTCGAGTAGGGAATCGAACCAGAGACGTGGTCCAACGCTCAAACCACTACACCACATTGATTTTTAATGCAGATAGTTAAATGGGTGCCTTTCAGTGTTGGTTATTACCTTTAAAGCCCTACATGGCTTGGGCCCGAGTTACTTGAAGGAACACCTCTCCCCAAATAATCCACCCCACACTCTCAGAACATCTGGGAAGAATTTATAGAATCTTCATAAAACCAGACTGAGTTCTACTTCCCAAAGATCGTTCACGGCTGCAGCCCCCAAGCTATGGAACAACCTGCCGGAGGAAATCCGTCTTATCACTACGCTAGATGCCTTTAAGAAGGCGCTTAAGACGGAGCTCTTCCGGCAGGCCTACCCATCTGATCTTCTTAATGAACCTCCATAATATAACTTCATGACGATTGGCTATTTTATTTTATTTTATTTATTATTTTATCATATTGTATTCTATTTTATAGAATTTTTTTCTGATGTTCTGATTTTATTATTTTATTGTTTGTACTTTGTACTCTGTGTACACTCTATTTTGTAATCCTGCCTCCATCCGTAGGGAGAAGCGGAAAATATAAATAAAAATTATTATTATCATTATCATTATTATTATTATTATTATCTTCTTCTTATGAAAGCTGGAGTCTTTAAGCATTCACTGGGTGCTTTTCCAAAGATTTCCTTGTAAACCTTAGCTTAAGACGTTGTCCTACTAGCTCCTTCCTTGGGGTGGGGAGCAATAAAGTTGTCAATCGATAGCAAGAAAATGCAGGGAAGATTTTTCTCTCTCCCTCCACACTCTTGCCAATTCACATTTTACTAGAAAATTACAAGTCATTAACCCTCTATATTTACTGATCCTTATTTTTACAAGCATAAGCAGATGAGGGATTCTCTCAAGTTAAGAAAAAAGTAACTGGTCACTAGGAATTGGGATAAATGCCTTCTTCAGTACAGTTTTGGGGCCACACACAAAGTGAGTTTAAAGCATAATAAAGGAATGCAGTTGCCATCCCAATCACTAGTGAAGCCGATTACAATTGTTTAGTTTGAATGTGTGTAAGTTCTCTGTGGACATTATTTTTGTTTTTTCCATCCTACTAAGACCCATTTGTTTGTCCTTTTGGCTGTCCATGGGATCATATATACAAAACTACTCTGGATTTTTTAAAAAGTGGAAGTATTCAGGCTAACATAATTAGAGAACAGCATCAACATAAGTGCCAATTTAGGAAACTAATTATTCAGCAGTGTGAACCTAGACCAGGGGTAGGCAACCTTTTTGAGCTGGGGGCCAGGTTGCTGTCCCTCAGACAATTGGGGGGCCGAAGCACCAAAAATAAATAAATAAATAAATAATGTAAAAATATTTTAATTTTTTTAAAAAAAATATATGCATGCACACTCTCTCAGCCCCAGAAAAGCCATGGCAAAACCCCTGTGGAGATTTTGCCAAGAAAACCCCAAGAACAAGTAATAACAACAATAATCAATATCATCATGGCGGGCGGCGGAGGCGGCGGCGGCAGGACCGGCCTGGGGCCGGTCCAAAGTCCTCAGGGAGCCACATCCGGCCCCCAGGCCTTAGGTTGCCTACCCCTGACCTAGACTAATGCACTGAAAGGATACAGACTGTTACTTATATTTGGCTTGCTATGCCAAAAGCAGCGTACTAAATTTAGCATGTAACCTAACCTCAATAATCTATCAGAGCACTTTGAACTATGAAAATTACCTACTCTCATGAGAATTTAGAACTACAATATATTTATTCAACTTCTACAACGAGTTCACATTAGAACTTCAGTGAAGTCTTTCAACTATTTTTCTTTTATATGTTTTTCATTCTTCCAGTGAGAAAGAGCTGCTTCATTTGCACATTGCATAAGTCAGAAGAGAGGAAAAACTGGCACACGGCACCCAGATATTAAGAAAACATGAGGCTGAGGGACAAAACAGAAGACTACTTGCATCTTTTACCTTCAATATCTTTATTACCAATGAGGACTAGATATTACCGTTTTTGAAATACAAAAATTTCTGCTGGAATACTCATTTCAACAGTACAATATGGTAGCTTACATTTGGCCATCTTTACAGTTCCTCCCCAACTAATGGTGTGGACACATACACACACACACACACAGCATGGCACAACACAAGATAACTCCAGCCAACAGTTTGTGAGCCTCCAAAAGAAACAATACCTACTCATGAACCTATTGCTAAGTGTCACTTGGCTCCAGGGGCACTTGAGGACACGGAAATAGTAAAAGTTCCTATACCTTGGATCAAACATTGATCAGAACAAGGACTGCAGTCAAGAAATCAGAAGAAGACTAAGAACAGGGAAGGCAGTTATGAAAGAACTACAAAAGGTCCTAAAGAGCAAAGATATACAGCTAAGCACGAGCACCAGCATAAGAAGCTCAAAACACTTATATAGTATTAGCTTCAGTACTAGGGGGACACAACCTTATCCCTATTCCAGTTCTAAAACCCGTGAACAAAACACACAAGAGGCAGGCACCAGAGTCACCTGCATGAATGATTTTTCCACAATCTTGTTGACAAGACAAAGAAGTCCCTGTTATGTGATGCTGCTCCCTCACAGGCATAAGTATCAATAATAATATAATAAATTCCATGCTGATCATAACATCTTGGCTGGCATATATGGGAAGATATGTTCTTTTAGGAATCTGGGACTCAATTCATTTATAGGGCTTCTTGAAATGGGTTCAAAAGCAAATCTGTAACCAGCACCCATCCTTTAGGACTAGAGAGTACAAGTCCTGGCAGCACTGGCAGCTACCTAATTTTTTTATTAATATATTTATTCAAAATTACATACAGCACAATGCAATAAACTCAACAAATGTTATCGTATTTTATCTATATCATAGTCCTAAAAAACATTGTCTTGCATAATATTATCTATTACTTTCATACCTTTCTCAACATAAACATCTTACTCTTCACTTTCGTTTCTTCCATCCTTTCATCCTCCTTCTTTCTTTAAATTATTTAGTCTTCTCTACCATATGCTGTTGCCTCTCCATGTTTGGAGTATGACTTTCTGAGTTCTTCATATACAGCTAAGAATTTGTCATTTCATGTCTTTCCTCCAGTTTACCTTTATTTGTTATGATTCTACTTTATTATTTCATTCATATGCCACCTTGGATACTTTTTTTGAGCCGGAAGACAAACAAATTACAATTTTTTTAAAAAAAAAAATGTTTCTTTTGCAAACTTGGTCACTTTACTGGTTACCTCTGAATCCACTTCATTCATAAGTTATAGGTCACCAGGCCCATTAACAAAACACATCCAGCCATTTGAAGTTCGCTTATACAGTCGATCCTCCATATACACCAATTCCTTTTCCATGGATTCAACCATCCATGGATTGAAAATATTAAAAAATAATGAATTCCAAACAAGCAAACCTTGATTTTGCTACTTTATACAAGGGATGTCATTTTACTATGCCATTGAATTTAATGGGACTTGAGCATCCATGGCTTTTGGTATCCACAGGGGATCCTGGAACCAAACCCCAGCAGATACAAAAGGACCACTGTACCTGTATACCATTTTGTAACTGCAGAAGGCCAGGCAAGCACCCTTTTTTGTCAAGCCTGTTACTTAAAATTCTGGGCTACATCAATAAAAGTATAGTGTTAGACCGAGGGAAGTACCGTAATATTTTGTTTCATTCTATTCTGCTTTAGTGAGGCCTCACTTGGAATATTGTGTCTAGTACTACACATCACAGTTCAAAAAGGATGTTGACAAGCTGAAGGGTGTCCAGAGGAGGGTGACCAAAATAGTGATGGGTCTGGAAACCAAGCCTTATGAAGAGAGACTTAGGGAGCTGGGTACGTTTAGCCTGGAAAAGAGACGATTAAACGGTGATATGCTAGCCCTATTTAAATATTAGAAGGGATGTCATGTTGAGGATGGAGCAAGCTTGTTTTCTGCAGTTCCAGAATAGGACACAGAGAAATGGATTCAAACTACAGGAAAAAGTTTCCACCTCAACATTAGGAAGAACCTCCTGACAGGAAAAGCTTTTCGACAGTGGACTCCCTCAGAGGATGATGGAGTCTCCTTCATTGGAGGTTTTTAAAGAGAGGTTGGATGGCCATCTGTTGGGAGTGCTAGGATTGTGTGTTCCTGCATTGCAAGAGGTTGGACTGGATGTCCCTTGGGGGTCTTTTCCAGCTCTATGATTCTAAAATACTAAAGTCATCTGCTAACGACCAATGTGTCACAATTGGCTTAAGCATAATTTATTACTTGCTCATTCAAATGAAATTTCTCCTTTGCCACTTTCAACTCTGCTTTCAGTTTTAAAACTATGAAGAGAACTGATTTTCAAAGCAGGGGGGAGGATCTTCAGACAAGAATGTAGGAATGGCATTTTGTGATTGTGTATCATTTACCCAACAGCTATTCCAGAAGGGCAAGAGTTGCTCAGAACTGCTTAGTCATATCCTAAGCATCGAAGCAATCAGAAATCAGCTGTGACTACACCGAAATCATCCTGTGAGGCAAGCAATTGAATGCTACTGATAAAAATCCCAGACATGAGGCAGTACGATTTTGTTGGGGAGGAGAGAATCAAAACTACAATTCTAAGCAAAGACCTATTTGTCTCTCAGTGCCATACAGCAAGAGATAGAACCACTAACTGCTTCCTTTGAATATTCTGATAATGGATTTTCCGAACTGGGAGATGGAATAGAAGTCCACTAAAAGAGAGTCAGCATAATGTAGTGATCTGAGCATTAGGCTATGGGCCTTTGCAGACGGCCAGAAATAGTGCAAATTGAGCCCACTTTAACTGCCCTGGATCAGTGCTAGGGAATCATGGAAACTGTATTTTTTTCTGAGACATTGAGCCTTCTCTGTCAGAGACCTCTGGTGCCACAATAAACTACAGTTCCCATGATTCCCTAGCACTGAGTCAGGGCAGTTAAAGTGGACTCAATTTGCACTATTTCTGGCAGTCTGCAAAGGCAGTATGACTCTGGACAGTAGGGTTTGGATCTCCACTCAACCATGGAAAACCCAGTGGCTGACCCTGGGTGAGTCACACTCTTTGAGCCTCAGAGAAAGGCAAAAGCAAACCCCCTCTGGACAAATCTTGCCAAGAAAACCACATGCGAGGTTCACCTTAAATGTAAAGGTAATGGCAGTCCCTTGACATGAATGTCCAGTTGTAATCGACTGTAGGGGACAGTGCTCATCTCTGTTACTAAGCCGATGAGCCAGCATTGTCCAAAGACGACTCTGGTAGTCATGTGGCCAGCATAACTGTACCAAACGCTGTTACCTTCCCACTGAAGTGGTACCTATTTATCTACTTGCATTTGGTCGGTATGGCACACCACAACAACAACAAAGCCAGAGGGGGCCCACAAACGATCACTTTGTCAAACTTCTCTTCCCGCTGCTTTAAATCTGAAGTAGTCCCTTCTTTAGGGGACTAACAAATCTTGCCTTATGCTCTTTTAAGTAAATTGAGAAGCTTTGGCTGACATAGGAAGACTGCCCAGTTTCTGGTGGATTGTCAATAGTTGAATACATTCTTTTGGCATCACAGGTTACAGAAGCCTGCTATGGTCACTCCATCACAATGGTTTTCATTGAATGTTGCCTCCATTGAAGCAAACTCAAAACATCTCTCCAAACTTTTATCCAATACACTAATATGCCTTCAAATTCATTTTGAAGAATTTACTTATTCATTCAAAGATAATCTAATTACACTACAGTACTCATTATACTGGGGTAGTTGCTGCAAAGCAATTAGCTACTACTGTTTGCCTGTGGTAGTTACTTTCAGTTTCCTTGCAAAGCAAAGCTCACAATAGAAAAGAAATGGGCACCAAGCAATACACAAACCTTAATTGAAATATGGAGCAATCATCCAACACTACGGAGAATGAAACATCTTAAAAACAAAGAATGGAAGGGTTCTCAACCTGACCTTTTGGTTTTGCCATTCAAATGAGTTCAAAATAGCTTCGAGTTGGAATATGATTGTCAGAAATGTCACCAAGTTCATAACAATGTCCAGCTTTTTGTGAGAGGTACGAGGAGCAGAATCTGAGCTTGCTCTCATTCCCATGTATTCTCATAATTAAATAAGGTTAAAAAAAATTCACAATTCTTTTCTGAAGTTGCACATAACAGTACATAAGTTTGTAGTTTCTTGAATTCTGCCCTGTATCTGTCAAAACCAATCCTCATAAACAAATTATTGTTTGTCAGGCAATGGCAGACCACAACTAGAAGCCAAGGTTTCCTGTTGGTATATGAACTCTGGCTTTTTAAAATTATAGCTTGCTGTTATGTCTGACACCAGAATTGTGGCCTTTCCTTGGCTTATTTTTCTATGTGCCTACTAGGAAACAGGAGTTGACAAAAATGGGCAGGAGAGAGAAAGACCAGAAATGGAGAAAGTGAACTGTGTTTTGTTTGGTCATTTGCAGGAAAACACATGGCTAAAGGAACAAATCATGGCTAAGCTAAACTATGCTCAAACTGACAAGAAGAAACAGTCACTACATGTAGATCTGTCATGATACAATCACTTCTAATCAGAGATGATTTCAATTCCCAAAACTAAAAACATATTTGGAAAGTACTGTCCTCTGGAATCTGGATTCAGCAAATACTTTTCCCTGTTTTACATGAGCCATTTGAGGTACAGTTATTTGTCCACACTTAATTTAGACATTCCTATTTCAAAAATTATAGTATATACATTATGAATTCTTAGCATCTGTTTCCTTTTTAAATTAACAATAGCCTAATAGCTGAAGAAAAATACAAAGTACAGTGGGCCTTCTATATCCATGGATTCTTTATCCATGGATTCAACCATCCAGGGTTTGAAAATATTTTTTAAAAATATATAAATTCCAAAAAGCAAACTTTAATTTTGCCATTTTATATAAGGGACATCATTTCACTATGCCACTGTATTTAATGGGACTTGAGCATCCATGGATTTTGGTATCCATGGGGGATCCTGGAATCAAACCTCAGTGGATACCAAGGGCCCGCAGTATTAGCATTACAGTGGACACATCTGAACATGACACCATGGGTGCATATGGGCACCACAACCAGCATGTCTCCACAGGATTCCTGGTTTACCATGGATAAGCCAATACCGGCTTCCATGTTTTGATCATATCCAATTGCAGAGGAAACAGTGAACAAATCAAAGAGTGCTTTGGTGGCTTGTTTCTGGTAATATCTAAACCCAGATTGTCAGGCTCGTTTCTCACTAGCAAGTTTGAATCCTATTATGAATGTAGTTGATGAGACAGTCTCTCTGCCTCTTCTCTGCCACACCCCACTATTGGGGATTCTCAAACTGTTAGCTAAAAATGTATAAACCAATCCTTCTTTTCCTCAAATGAACTAAGCCTCAACAAACATCTTTCCATGCCTCCTATCACAGCTATAGCTGTTGCTTTACAGCCTCATAATTTGAAAGAATTTGTTCTTTTCTATTTTTCACTGACTCAAAGTTAGGAAAAGTCACCAGTCGCAACTCCGGAAAAAAGTTGGTTATAATCAAAATAACACAAGGCAGCAATAAAATACCCCTTTTGATGGAGTTTTAATCACTGAATTCTTGTATTTCCGGTAGCTTATCTGTCTTTTGAATTAGCATGTATATGCACATATATTCGTGTACAAAAAATTTACATACATTATGGCAATGTGTGCCTGCTTATATACATACACACAGAAGAAGAACTCAAATCCAAAGTCTAAAAGAGGTTCCTTTCCACATTCCAGGTAGTGATAAATCTGGTTATAAGTGACCAGATCCATGGCAGTTTCAGCAAGAACAAATAACTATGATTACTTTGTTGTTGTTTGTTGTTATTGTTACGTGCTTGAAATTAATTATTAATGTTTTATAACATGTGAATAAGTAATATTATGGGCATAATTGTTTTTTAAGAATAAAAGCAGGTAGAAGATATAACCAGCCCTCAGGAGAATTTGATTCATTATATTAGTCATAATTCCCAATTGAAACAAACTCTTAGTATAACTGCATTTCCTTATCAGCATCACTTGCTATCCTTGTTTTCCCCACTCTCATTACATATATTTAGACTGTAAGCTCTTCAGGGCAGGGGACTTGCTTTTGCTCATGTTACTTTATAAACACCACATATTATTAACAGCACTGCATGACCTTTCAGTGGGCTGACAGCAATGAAACACCACTGAGCAACACATGAAGTATTATTTAATAGTAATGTGTATTATCACAAGAAAGTGACCTCTTTAACTCACTCCAAAATAGTTGTGTGTGTATACACATGCACAGGAGATCAGAAAAATCCATGATGCCAGGTTTCTTGAATTTCTAAAATATTATGAGGATATTTAGAATTAGACTATGGTCCAAAACACACTGCAGAAATAATCCAGTTTGAGACCACTTTAAATGCCCTGGCTCAATGCTAGGGAATTCTGGGAACTGTAGTTTTGTGAGATATTTAGCCTGCTCTGTCAGAGAGCTCTGGTGCCAAAATAAACTAAAATTCCCAGGGTTCCCAGCACTGAGCCAGGGCAGTTAAAGTGATCTCAAACTGGATTATTTATGCAGTGTTTTGGGCCTATTTTTCTGGACCTGACCATAGGTAACTTAACCCAAAGAAAATTGCTTAACCTTCACTTTGTGAAACAACAGTGTAGCTTCATCCTATTCTCTATATTCTTGACTCTTGACAAAACTGAAGCCCCAGTTACTTTATTCGAGACAAAGGCCAGTTTTTAAAAAATCTTTTCCAGTGAAAACATGCCTCAACAACTGCTTCTCATGCCTCTCTTATTCCAGCTGCAGAAAATAATTCCCTTGCCTCTCTTCCTTGGCACTTATGAGGAACACAAACTTTTTCAGGAGGAGGGGTTTCCTTCATGTATAGAAGGGTATATATTTTTAAAGACTCATATAGCTGAGCCTGAGTGACCATACTGTAATCTGATTCAAGTAACAACTGGAAGTACTTTGACCTATGATCATCTAATCTCCGGAACAGAAATAGGTGGAGCACAGCAAATGACTGGTGAAGAGGGGAAGGGATTGCCGTTTCGCAAGTTGCTTCATCATCATGCCACTCGATGCAAGCTTGAGCAAGTCTAGTTCTTCTTTTATATATGACACGACACACAGCACAACTTTTGGTATCCTCTCTGTAAAGGAACCTGAATGCCTTCCTTAAAGACTGAGGTCTGTCATTTCTAAAAGTACAGTGGGCCCTCCACATTCTCTGGGGTTATGGGCACAGGACCCCCGTGAAAGTGGGAAAACTGCAAAAAAACAACAACACACTATTATTTTTAACTTGAGAGAACAACTCTCTAGAAATCTCTAGGTCCTCCATGGCAACTCTATGGTCAACATCTGCCAGAAGCTGACCACAGAATTGCACTGGAAGACCTACAAATGCCTAGGGAAGTGTTCTCTTAAGGAATCTCTAAGTCCTTCCCCCTGACTTTTGATCACAGAGTCATGTTGGAGGAGCCAGAGATTCCTAGAGAGAACATATTAATCAAATCCGTGAATAATCAAATCCACAAAAAGCAAAGCGGCAAATGTGGAGGGCTGACTGTATAGGCTTTTAGAGGCTATAGCCTTCAGACACACTGGGTGGAAATGTTAACAGACTGGCATTAAGGCAGTTTTATTTATTGATTGATAAATATTGGTTTAAATGAGAATATTGAGATTTTGCTAACAAGAACAGTCATTGTTTGCTCATTTCAGTGTAACACAGCTTGGACATCTCCCTCCATCCTTGTAAGCAGAAAAAGGGAATTATTTTAATTAGGAGGACTCAGCAGACGATCTGAGAAATTCAGCAAAAGATAACTACACAGCTGGCTAAGGGACTCCAAGAGCAATCAGGATAATTGCCACTGCTATTTCATCTTCACTGTATTTAGCCTCAAAAAATATGCTTGAAGCAATTCAGAACAAAGACAGAGAAATTATTTTAAGGATTTAATAATCCTTAAAGAAGCCCAAAACAGACAAAAGCATTTAAAAAGCAGCAGCACCAGGAATATTGAGAGGCATGTTTCTTCTTTCTGGGGAAGCCCAGAAAGTTTTTCCGTCCCAAGACCAAACATATCCTGGCTTTTCTTTATTCTAATTACTTGGCAAACTAAGATTTAAACTTTAATAAACGATTAAACTTTATTAAGACTATTTAGCAAGCTACGTTTGCTAAGCCATTTTGTAAACAGAACTGAAAACATGCTGCATGCTCCACAAATTAACAGAGGGAATGGAGTTAACAGGTTCTTAGCATACTCCTTTCTCCACAAACAATATTATTTGAACTGGCATTCCACTCATCTCCTTAAATATCTGCTGGCATCAACATTTCCCATTCATCCATCCTGGTTACAGAACAATAAAGTAATTCACTATTACACCCATGCTAGAAGACTAATTTGTACTACTTCTGATCTACTAAGTTTAAAACTACATTAGGGGTTCCCAACCTAGGGTGCTTGAACCCGCAGCGGGTGTGAGATGGAATTTCAGGGGATGCGACAAAGAGTGGCTTGTGTTCTTGGGAGTCACGAGTCACCCATCATTTTTTTCTGAATAAATTCAAATTTAATTGCTCAATTTAGATTTGCATTTTATGCACTGACCTAAAAGCTCCCCCCACCTTTTAAGTTCAATTTGTTCAGCTGTAGTATTGTTCAATTTGTGGTTCCAAAATTAGAAATTAGACTTCTTCCTCTTCAAATGTGATATTACATTTTGTAGGGGGTGCATACAATAATCAAACATTTCCTAGGGGTAAAGTGCATAGAAAAAGTTAAGAAACCTTGTGCTTCATACTGCAGCCTGCTTGACAATTTGTGTTTCCCTGGTTAGTCACAAAGGTCCAAAATACGGTGTAGAAACAATCCAGTTTGAGACTGCTTTACCTGCCCTGCCTCAGTGCTAGGGAATTCTGGGAACTGCAGTTTTGTGAGACAGTTAGCATTCTCTGTCAGAGCTCTGGTACCAGAATAAACTACAATTCCCAAGATTCCCTAGCACTGAGCCAGGGCATTTAAAGCGGTCTCAAACTGGATTATTTCTGCAGTGTGTTTTGGAACAATACTCTCATACTTGTTATAGGAGACTAGGGCTGCATGCACAAACACTGCAGAAATAATCCAGTTTGACACCACTTTAACTGCCTGGACTCCAGGTGATGGAATTCTGGGAGGTGTAGCAGAGCTCTGGTGCCACAACAAACTACACCTCCCAGAGTTCCATCGTCTGGAGCCCTGGCAGTTAAAGTGGTGTCAAACCAGATTATTTCTGCAGTGTGGATTCAGATAGTGGTTAAAATCCTGTTAGCCAGTCACAACTAGATTAAACCCATTTAATCAATAGTTGAATAATGAGTTGACACAGAAGTAAATCCAGTTGATTCAATGGCTCTTCTCTAGTTGGGCTAACAATAGGATTTAGGGCAACATTTTCAAAAGCTTTCACTAATGAAGCTACTAGGAAAGCAGTCCAGAAAATTCAGCTGGACAGGCATCAGATAAGAACTCTCTTAGTCACTGACTGATAGACTGACTAGCCTCAAGGAAACAAACAACTTTTAAAAAGCTAAAGCAATTTGTTTATAATGGGCAGAAAACACCCAAATTTAAAAAGCTACAAGTGTTACATGCAATTAGCAATGACAGTACAGTGGTCCTTCCACATTTGATGGGCTTAGGGATGAAGGACTGCCGTGAATGTGGAAAAACTGCAAATAAAAATCACCATTCTTTTTACCGAAGAGAACACTTCTCTCGGAATCACCAGATCCTCCAGTGCAACCCTATGGTCAACATATGCCAGAGGTTGATCACCGAATCATGCTGGAGGACCGACAAATGCCTAGAGAAGTGTTTTCTCTAGGAACATCCAGGTTCTCCAGCACAACTCTATAGTCAACTTCCAGCAGAATTGCACTGGAGGACTTAGAGATGCCTAGAGAGAACATATAAATCAAAACCGCAAATAATCAAATCCACAAAAGTCAATGCTGCCAATGTGGAGGGCCATTTTTTTTTACAAGTCAGCTCTATATCAAAAATAGGAAATGGGTGGCCCTCCAAATGAAACTCCCATCAGCCCTAGTAAGGATATTCAATGGCAAGGGATCATAGGAACTGCAGTCCAAGGACACCTAGAGGTCCACATGTTCCCTATATACTAACTCAAGTCAATGCATTCACCAGTTTTAAATACCAGGATTTTCAGTTTGTAGGATACCAATTCCCCCTCCTTTAACACCTTTGATAAAAGAGGTTCAAGAAATATATATTTAGCCTTAAACTAGGCAGTGTTTTCTTGGGCACCAATTCCACACAACTTGAAAGGCAGGCATGTGAAGCAATCACCACTAAAGAGATCTCATAATCTTCTCCGAAACCAGCTTCCTGTTTACTGTTCTTACCAAATGATCTAATTTAACCCGAATTCTTTTGCTGATCAAATACTGCAGTCACCACCTTATTACTAGGACTTCCCACCAGGCTTCAGAAAAGCTTTTGTAAGTATTTGCTAGGCACATGCTATTCTGAACATTCACTTTGTTAATTTAATAAAATGGGGGGAAAAGAAAACTGAAGTTAGTTGTATTGCTTGCCATCTATGCCTGAACAACAGGTAGAAACAGCCAATGTCAATGGCTAAACATGCTTTAGGAATTTATCACATGAGCACTGTTCTCACCTCAAATGTGCTAGTAAGGGGAACCAGATACGTACCAGTTTTGAAGTTCATGGTTTGAGTGTTGGACTATGACTCTGGAGGCCAAGGTTTTATTTCCAGCTCAGCCATGAAACCCACTGGGTGACCTTGGGCAAGTCACATCCTTTCAGCCTCCTCAGAGGAAGGCAATGGCAAACCTCCTCTGAACAAATCTTGCCAAGAAAATCCCAAGATAGGCTCACCTTAGGGTTGCCATAAGTCGGAAATGACTTGGAGGAACACAACACACCCTCAAATGCACATGCAATAGAGCAAATGAGGCTCATGGGCAGCACAATTCTTATCCTTCAACTAAGGATTTTATCACCCACAGACTTTAAACTGCTTTTAAAGTTTCAGCGTTCGAGGTTAGTTTTGTTTTTTAATGCAATTCCAGGACTAAGTAGATATGATTTTTAAAGTAAAAAATAATAAAAGAAAGTTTAGAAAGGGAAAAAAGTCTAATTGGAAATAGTTAGTGAGGGGAAGGAGGAGATACTGACACTATGTGACTGCCCAACCCTAGATCTGCCACACAAAGAACACACCTATGGCCTAATGGGATAGCTGCACATTTGGGGACTTGTTGGTGGGTTTTCCCATCAATAACAGGATGCATTGTAACCACACTTAGAAGGCAAGCCAGCGATGAGATGGAGGCAGTGTTGCACGGTATGTAAACCAAAGGCACTATTTGCAAACTTTTAAAGCAGTTTAAAGCCTGTGTGGGATAAAATCCTTAGTTGAAAGGTAAGAACTGTGCTGCCCATGAGCCACATGCGAGTCCCAAGTTTTTTCAAGCCCCTTCCCATTTTCCCCAGAACCCAAAAGCCCCCAAAATCTTCCCAGATGATGTTTAAGGTTTTTTTTTATCATTTGTAAATAATCATTGCTTCTTGAGGCCTCCAAGAGTGTCAGTTTGCACATGAAACTCATGCAACCCCAAACCAGCAAGAATCCCAGCAAGAACTTGCTGCCTTGCTTGTGTTTCTCAGCTGACATTCTGTTGCAATTTTCAGCCCCAAATTGTGCCAAAAAGGCATCATATGGCCCACTGTAGGGGCAAAACCCAGCATCCACACCAACTGCAGTCACCTACCCCTGTTTAAATACATGAATGCATTTAAAGATGCATACGAAAATGTGTACATGCTTAATGCTCCAAAAATTCACAAATTCCCCTTCAGAGAAGACAAAACCAAGGCATATAGCTTGCTGTATAATGATGATGTGACCAGAATACAGGTAGATTTTGGAGAAATGCAACAAAATTGAGTCAGATTTTTACATCTGTACGATGAGGCCTCTTAATTTCAATGTATTCTAACATTTGTCATTTCAGTGCCTTGAGAGTTTACTCAATTTACAAAATATTTTTCTCATTTACCCCCTTCTGTGAACTTTGTGTAGAAAGGGACTAGCTAGTGAAATAAAAATGTTACCATGCTGAAGTTGTTTGCATAGTCACTAGTTTTGTTGCATACCTCCAATAACTGGCATATTAATTAGATTCCTCAAGGATACCTTCCTTTAATCCTTAAGGCATTTTTCATACAGTTATATGACGTTTTAAGATCCTGCCAGATACATCTTACAGAAATAGAATACCGGTCCACAACAGTCAAAATTCCTCACTTTTGAGGCTGCCACAGGACTTCCACTTTAACCCAAATTATAAATTTTAAATGTTGTTTTAACTTGATGATTGTTTAATGATTTTTAAGGGGTGGGAGGTTTGGGTTTGGGTTTGATTTTTATTGTATTGTATTTGATACTGGAAGCTGCCCCTATTGCTATGCAGAGGGGCGGGGTATAAATAATTTATTATTATTATTATTATTATTATTATTATTATTATTATTATTATTAAACAGCTGTGGCTCAGTGCTACACAATTCTGGGGTTTGTAGTTTTGCAAGACATTTAGCCTTCTCTGTCAGAGAGCTCTGGTGCCACAACAAACTACAAATCCAAGAATTCCATAGCATTTATTCATGGCAGTTAAAATGGTGTCAAACTGGATTATTTCTGCAGTGTGGATGGAGCCAAAGATTGCAATCCAATGCACATTTACAATGGGATTTACTCCTGTGACTATAGTAAGACTTAAGAGCACCATCCTATGCATGTATATTCTGAAGTAGGCACTACTCAGTACAATGTGGCTCACTCCCACTAGGGATTACAGATTCATGTCCAAGGCTGGATCTACATGGGCCAGAATATTCCAGGAGCAGCCTAGAGTATTTTGGTCCCAGAGCTGCCCCAACATCCCCCCATTACTTGGGACCATCCATTGTGACACCAGGCAGGTGTTCACACATATGTCCCACTGAGCCACTTGGCAGAACCCCTGCCACAGCAAGTCACTCACTCAAAAGTCCGAAACATGGCAACCAACAGTGATCCCATGGCTGGGTACCTCATTTTGACCTCAGAGCAAGTTACTTATTGCTGCAGCGGCTGCATGGCACAGGAGGGTGCATTGCAAACAGCTGTCCGGTATCACAGCAGAGGGCTCTGAATCTTCCAGGAAGAGGTGGAGCAAATAGTGAGTTTTTAAAACTGTTCGGGGGGGGGGGGGGGGGGAAATAGCAGTAGCAATAGCATTTACATTTCTATACTGCTTAATAGTGGACTCACTCTCTCTAAGCGGTTTACAATCTATAAGCCAATTGCCCCAACAAGCTGGGTACTCATTTTACTGACCTATGAAAGGATTGAAGGCTGAGTCAACCTGGAGCCCTGCGGGATTGAACTCACAACCTTGTGGCAGCAGTACCAGCATTTAACCACTCTGCCACCAAGGCTCCTATAAGGCGGGTTTGGTGCTGAACTGGCATTATCCGGACTGTTTGCACTGGAACTAGGGACCAGGCCATGCATCATCTGGATTCCCCAACGAGAGGATGGGGAGGAGGACATTTTATTTGGCCGTTGCAGACAACCCCCAAAGTAAGGTCAGGGTGGGGAGACCTCCAATGCAAAGATACATGGAAGCCTCTCTCCTCCTCCCCATCTCTTTCCCTACACTCTTCCCTCCTCCCTTTCCCCATACAGGCATACTGGGTTGGATCCAAAAGAGTCTCCATTGATTTTCTGGGATTCCCCACAAACTGTTCAGAAGCCACCACCGCCAGCACTCCATGTAATGTCTTCTGATGGACTGAACACTTGCCATAAAGAAGGGAGATCGAATAAAGCCCTTTCTGACAACCTACTGCACACACTTGAAGGTGGAATGAATCTACAGTTGTCATAAGGGCATGAGGTCAAAGCAAGATGTAGGACAAAGCACATTAACATGATGGGAATCAGGATTGCATGTTGGGGAAAGGTTGAACTAAACTGTAGCTCCCAAGCAGGTGAACAGCAAAAGAGAACAGATGAGATGATACTCTGATTTCCTCCCTACGAGCCTCACATGCATAAAGCATAAAGAAGGGAGGAAAAGACACTTCAGTATGTACACATATAGGTCCAAAACACACTGCTAAAATAATCCAGTTTGAGACCACATTAACTACCCTGGATCAGTGCTAGGGAATTCTGGGAGGGGCTACAATAAACTAGGATTCCCTAGCACTGAGCTAGGGCAGTTAAAGCGATCTCAAACTGGATTATTTCTGCAGTGTGTTTTGGACCATAGATGCTTTCTCTGGCCTCATTTTTATCAGATAGAGAAGCAAACAGACAATTCTGGTTTGCTAGACAGAGGAGAGTCCTTCAAAAACAGCAGTGCTGGGGCAATCATTAAATCAAATGATTCAATTCCAAAACAGAAAACCAACTTTAAAAAATGTGATTGACAGTGCTACCACCAAAGAAGAAATGAACTGTACTCAATAATATTTGAGATTGCAGAGCGACCACTCATATCACAACTTTTTTGTCCAAAGAAGAAGGATGGAGGCAGAATAATCAAGGGGTCAATAAAACATTGTTAAAACCTTCCCATTTCCTCACAGACACCACATTCCCGAATTCCAAAGCCCAACATTCATGTTTGCCTTCTCTGATTTTTTCCCCTCATTCTGAAGATGGAGGACACTGGTTTGAACTTAGTTTATTTTGAAAACAGAACTACATAGTCTGCTGGTCTTAAGCTGCAGCCTTAAACTTGGAGGTTCTGCTGAAATCTATGAGACAAGATCCAGGAAAATTATATTTAGGTCTGCAGGGTTAAGGCTTCATTTGCTGCTCTATTAACAGCCACTGCTTCCCAAAAGTCAGTAACATTTGAGCAGTGTACTGCTTCTGATTAAATGGAAGGTGCCAAATCCTTTTTTTAAAAAAAAAACCCAGCAAGCAGTGTAAGATCTCAGAGAATCCATTACTGAAGCAATTTTATCAAGCTAAACCATGAAGAACACTGTGTATAACCAGGACTCAACAAATAGTGGTTGAGAAGAGTGAAATGGTGTGCCACTGTAGAAATAGTTTATCCCAAAATATACCACAGCAATCCTCAACTTTCTCAGCCCCTACAGCTTCCCCCCCCCCCCAGAACATTTGAGAAGCAGATGAAGCTCATTTAATGCATTGGAATAATTGCCTACTTATGTACTGCTGTACTGAATTTTTTAATCTGAATTATAACGGGGGCTGAGTGAGAGTGAAATGCATTAAAACAATTGACAAAATTGACCTGTGTAAACCACTGCATTTCTTTTATTATACAAATTATGTTATTCAGGTCACTCGCTTTCATGTTTCTTCTCAGCACAGCAACTGAGTTCAGTGACAGTGTGCTTTTATAATGGTCAATTGTGGCATTAAGTGAAAGTCAATCTCAGCAGTCACTACTAGTTATTATGACAACCCGTCACTAATTTTAGAGCAAAAGACTCATAAACCAAATCCAGCTCTAACACTAACCTATGGTTAAGTGTTATAAAAATGAGCTGGCATTAGTCGCAGGCAGGACTTTCACATAATGGTGAAGCATGTGACATGCGTAAAAACGCCAGTATGTAGTCCCTGGAGCCTCCTCCAAGGCAGAACCAGGAAAGACATCCTCTCCCATCTGAAGGCCTGAAGAACCACTGCCACTCAGCAAAGAAAATATTGAAATGGAAGAAACAGTAGTCTGATTTAAGTTTCTTTATGCACTCTCCTCCCACAAAATAAACAGTGCAATCCCATATACAATATCCCTAATCAAAAATAAAACCCACTGAGTTCAATTGGCTTACTCCAGCTAAGTCTGTGTAGAATTCATAGTATCCTAGAGGTGGAAGAGACCCCAAGGACAATCCAGTCCAATCTGCCATTCAAGAAGACACAATCAAAGCACTCCTGACCACAGTGAGCAGATGTCCTAACCACAAAGGAGGACAAGACACCGCAAAATGAAAGACCTTCAAGAAAAATGTATAGCATTTATAGCATTAGGATTTACATTTCTATACCACTTACCAGTGAACTCAGCACTCTCTAAGCGGTTTACGATCTGTAAGCCAATTGCCCCCAACAAGCTGGGTACACATTTTACCGACCTATGAAAGGATGGAAAGCTGAGTAGACCTTGGAGCCCTGGGATCGAACTCACAACCGTACCGGCATTTAACCACTGAGCCATCAAAGCTACATCAGTCAATGTAGGACTTTACAAAATAAAAGCGAAAAACGCTAATGCTATATAAATATAAATCCATGCTTCTTAGTCATGTTCAAAATGGAGGACATTTTGCAGTTCATCCTGGACAAAAGGTTGAAATACAGGACATGTCCTGGAAAAGGAGGACATCTGATCAGCCTGCTTCCAACAGATGACCATCCAGCCTCTTTGTCTCTAAAGAACCTCTAAAGAAGAACTCCCAATACTCTCCATGGCAGCATCTTCCACTGTCAAACAGCTCTTGCCATCAGAAATTCTTCCTAATGTTCAGGTGAGTGAAGTTTTAGAACCAATCACAGTTATCCTGAGTTCAGAGATCACAGGAAATTGTGGTTAGGTTTCAGGAAACTTTATGTTCCAACTTTTCTCTGGTGAGTTTGAGGCAACATGCACTGTTTTTTCCTCTCCACGTCTTCCTCACAACACCCCTGGGAGGTAGACCAACAAACTGGGGGGGGAATGATTGCATAGAGGCCACCCAGTCAGTTTCATGACTCAGGAGTGAGTGAGAACTTCCACGTCCTGGTTCAACGTTTTCAGCCCTACACCATACCAGCTCCCTGCTCTCCCCCTCACACACAAAGGAAAAAGGAAGAGAATATGAGCTGAGGCTCGTACCAGCTGGTTCCTACCACACTAAGCCATAGTTTAGTGTTGTGTCTGAACTGAGCCTTTGTTTCCCCCATCCATGCACAGCAACACAGATGCTGGAGCAGCCTTGAAGGAAAGAACGCACACTACGTCTTAAGCCAACAACATACTCTCACTGACTAACCCATCACCCTGTTTAGCTTGGAGAAAGAGAAAGAACCCCATGCCAACTGATCCTTGCTGATCTCAAGTGCGGTTCAACTGCACAGGAAAGAAATTTCATAGGTCAACTGCATCAGAAAATGAATCTGAGGAAGTAGACTGAAGTCTAGGAAAGCTCATACTGCCAACTTCTTTCTTTCAGTTAGGGGGGTTGCAGACTGCCAGAAATAGTGCAAATTGAGTCCACTTTTAGGGTTAGGGTATCATGGGAACTGTAGTTTATTGTGGCACCAGAGCTCTCCGACATAGAAGGCTCAATGTCTCAGGGGAAAAAAAACAATTCTCATGATTCCCTAGCACTAACCCTAACCCTAAAAGTGGACTCAATTTGCACTATTTCTGGCAGTCTGCAACCCCCCTTAGTCTCAAAGGTGCTATAAGAGCTCTTTGCATACTGTTTTTACAGACTAACATGGCTTTATCTTTGAATTCTGTAAAAGTAGAGTTACGTATAGGGTGTCCCACTTTTTGCAATTAGAAAGAGAAAGGCCACAACAGTTACAGTACTTCTATGGACTACTCAGGGAACATTTCACTAACTCCTCAGAAAAGCAAACAACAAGCACTTTACCCCCAAAAGATCCACCAACTTTAAACAGACTTTTGGGGTAGATTTGGGAATAGGAAGCATATTTTTGAGCAGGGAAACACATCCTTCATGAGCATTAGCATTTTTTCCAGTCAGAAACAGAGTGGTTTTCTGTTTATCCTTCAAAACGTAATCTTAGATATGTTGACTCATAAGGGTGCCCTTCACAGTTCAATGAATTTGCTCTCCCTTTAGGCATGTATAATACAGGTTGAGTCTCCATTACTTGAAATGCTTGGGACTAGAAGTTTTGGATTTTTTTGAAGTTTGGAATATTTGCAAATACCTAATGAGATCTCTTGAGATGGAATCCAAGTCTAAACATAAAATATATAGTATACACCTTAAACACACAGCCTGAAGGCAATTTTATACACAATATTTTTTAATAAGTTTGTGCATGGAGCCAAGTTTATGCACACTGAACCACCAGAAAGCAAATGTGTCACTATCTCAGCCCCCCATGTGGATGATTTTGGAAGTATTTTGGATAAGGGAGACTCAACCTGTATTAAACCTCAGTCCCCTTCCATGACAGAGTTTCCTCCTCTCTGAACAACTTCACAACATGCACCCTACATGGACCCTTATACCAAGGCCAGCAAACCTGCAGCCCTCCAGATATTGAAAAATTACTGCTCCCATCATCCTTTGCCACTGCCCGGGCCAGCTGGGACTGATGGAAAATGGGAGTCCAGTAACATCTGAAAGCTTACTTGTTCCCCATCCATGCTTTATCCTCTCTTTGCCATGCAGCTATCATATGCACCTACAGAGGTCTCCCCAGAAGTAAACTCCACTCCGCTCAATGGGTTTTTCCAGTGTAGAAAACCAGCATGGCGTAGTGGTTTGAGTGTTGGACTACGACTCTGGACATCAGAGTTCAATTCCCCACTCAGCTTCAAAACCCACTGGGTAACCTTGGGCAAGTCATATGGTCTCAGCCTCAAGGGAAGGCAATGGCAAACCTCCTCTGAACAAATCTTGCCAAGAAAACCCCATGATATATTCACCTTTGCTGTTACTGTGTGCCTTCAAATCTTTTCGGGCTTACAACAACCCTCACACGGTTTTCTTGGCAAGATATGTTCAGATGAGGTTTGCCATTGTCTTCCCTTGACGCTGCAAGAGTGCAAAGGTGAATCTTAGGGACGCAATAAATTACAAACACCTTCAAAGCACACAACAACAAACAAACCTGTGCATACAACAGCTGCCTTAATCCTCCTTCCCTTTTCAATATCAGCACTAAAGCAGTCAGAAATCTCAAACTTTTCTGTTTCCAAAATAGTGTGTGTGTGTGTGTGTGTGTGTGGCTCTAAATCCCTTCCTCACACTTAAGGCGGGGAACTTTGGGCAAGTCACACACTCTCAGCCTCATATGGCAATGGCAAACCCCCTCTGAAGAAACCTTTCCAAGAAAATCCCATGATAAGTTTGCTTTTGATTGGATTGCCGTAAGTTGGAAATGCTTGGAAGGCACACAACCACAACGAGCCCTTACTTGCTCTTTAAATTATTATTTTTCCCCACAACAAATGACAGCAGCAAGGCCTTTGGGTGTGTTTGTGTCTCAGATTATTATTATTATTATTATTATTATTATTATTAGAAATGGAAATATTAGAGATAAACGCAGTGTTCAGGCAGATTGGGGGGGATTCCTATTAGATTTAAGCTAATTTGGGGGGGGTCTGAGAAGCTACTCAGTGGATTCTTAAGGGGCACAAAAACCCTCTCAGGATATGTGTATGAGTGTGTCTTCAAGTTATTTTCTGACTTATGGCCACCCTCGGGCTATCAAGGGCTTTTCAGTTATAGCCACAATGGTGCTACAAGATCTCTTTACCTACTGATTTTGCAGAATAATATACCTTTTAAACCTACAACAATGGTAAGGTTTGCCCAGAGGAAAAGTTTGCCAAGGCCTTCCCAAAGCTGTGAGCATGTGACTTGGTCATGGTCACCCAGTGGATTTCATGACTGAGCTCGAGTCATAGGATGAGAGAGTGTGACTTGCACAAGGTAACCCAGGGGGTTTCATGACCCAAGCTGGGAGTCAAACTCTGGTGTCCAGGCTCATAGGCTGAGAGAGAGTGACTAGCCCAAGCAGGAACAAGTCCCCCCCCACACACACACCTTTTCCCCCCTCATTCCCAGCCTCTTTTTTGGCAAAAATCTTTCTTTTCCTCAGAGGGAGGGAGTGGTTGGGAGTATTGAACAATGCCTCTGGAAACAAGGTTGGCTATGAAGGATGACCTTGGACAAGTCACACACTCTCAGCCTCAGGGGAAGGCAACAGCAAACCTCCTCTGAACAAACCTTACCATTAAAACAAACCAAAAAACACGATAGGTTGGCATTAGGGTGACCATAAGTACATAAGTCACACTCTCTCAGCCTCAGGGGAAGGCAATGGCAAACCTCCTCTGAACAAATCTTGCCAAGAAAACCCCCATGATAGGGTTGCTTTAGGGTGGCCATAAGTACATAAATCACACTCTCTCAGCCTCAGGGGAAGGCAATGGCAAACCTTCTCTGAACAAACCTTGCCATTAAAACAAAAAATAAAAAAATCCCACCATGATAGTTTGGGCCTTAGGGTGGCCGTAAGTACATAAATCACACTCTCTCAGCCTCAGGGGAGGGCAATGGCAGACCTCGTCTGAACAAACCTTGCCAAGAAAACCCTGATGATAGGGTTGGCCTTAGGGTGGCCATAAGTGGGGAAAGACTTGAAGGCAAGGGGGAATGACAAGCAGCAACCCAAAAGGCGGCTGGGTGGGTCAGGAGAGGAAGGAAAGAAGGGGGTTTATGAGGGAAGGGGGACCGAGGGGACCCCGCGCGGCCTGGAGAACCCCCGCCATCCCCGGCCTCTCCTGAGGAGTTTCCCCGGGTCTCCCCTCACCGAACCCGGGGCGGGCCTAGCGGGCCGAGACCCTCGAAGAAGGAGACCCTCCTCATCCCTTGACTAACTGCCTGGGCGCCTCCATTTCCTGAGGGAGAGGCGGGCGACGTACCTGAAGGGAGAAAGGAAGAGAAGAAGGAGGCTGGAGAGCGGCGAGGGAGGCCGGCTGGGTCGGTCGGTGGCTGGGGAAACCGAGGAGGAGGAGGCCGGGCGTCGTCGTCGTCGTCGGCGACGGCTCCTCCTCACACGGCGGAGGAGGCGGCCCCCGAGGCCCAAACTCGGCCCCTTTCCTCAGCCAGCCCCCGTCGCCTGTTAAAAGGGTTGAAGAAGCGGCCTCCAGCGCCTAATGGCGGACGGGGCCTTTTTCTTTCTCTCTCGCACACACTCATAGGCCGCATCCCAACAACGTCTCATGTTTGGGGTTTGTTTGTTGGGTGACTTCGTTTCCCCCCCCCCCCGCCATCGTGGGGTTTTCTTGGCAAGTTTCTTCAGAGGGTGTTTTTGTGTTTGTTTGTTTCTTGCCATCCCCTGAGGCTGAGAGAGAGTGACTTGCCCAAGGTCACCCAGTGGGTTTCCATGGCCGAGCTGGGAATCTAATCCCTGGTCTCTAGCCCAACCCTAAGGCGAACCTATCATGGGGTTTGGGTTATTTGTTTTTTGAGAGGGTTTGCCATTGCCATCCTCTAAGGCTGAGAGAGTGTGATTTGACCAGGGCCACCCAGTGTCTCCATGTCCAAGCTGGGAATCGAACCCCGGTCTCTAGAGTCACAATCCAACCCTAAGCTGAATCTATCATGGGTTTTGCGTTTGTTTTTGACAGGGTTTGCCATTGCCATCCTCTAAGGCTGAGAGAGAGTGACTTGCCCAAGGTCACCCAGTGGGTTTACATGGCAGAGCTGGGAATCGAACCCTGGTTTCCAGAGTCACAATCCAACCCTAAGGCAAACCTATTATGGGGGTTGGGTTTGTTTGCTTTTGAGTTTTGACGGTTTGCCATTGCCATCATCAGGCTGAGAGAGTGTGACTTTCCCAAGGTCACCCAGTGTGTCTCCATGGCCGAACTGGGAATCGAACTCTGGTCTCCAGAGTCATAGTCCAACCCTAAGGGGAACCTGTCATGGGTTTTGGGGGGTGGGCAGGATTTCTTCAGAGGGGAGTTGCCATTGTCATCCTCTGAGGCTGAGAGAGTGTGACTTGCCCAAGATCATCCAGTGGGTTTCCATGGCCAAGCCAGGAATTGAACCCTGGTCTCTCAGTCTCAGGGGAAGGCAATGGCAAACCTCCTCTGAACCAATCTTGCCAAGAAGGCCTTAGGGTCGCCATAAGTCAGAAACAACTTGAAGGCACACAACAACAAAATGTTTAGCTGTTTCCTGTGTAAATATTTCCTCCTGTCTTTCCTGAATTTTATACTACAGATATTTGTCTTTATGTGATAAAACCAAATTCTGGGAGGTGGAGAAAACCGTGTCTATATTCGCTTTCTCCACATCAGGTATAATGTAATAAATCTCTTATCCTGTCTTTCAGTATGTCCCTCTCTCTGTATTTTTATTTATTTATTTCATCTTCAGGCTGCCTTTCTCTCTGAAGGGACCCAAGGCAGCTCAGAGATAAAACATTTTTTAAAACTTTACAATAACATTTAAAACAGTTTATTGAAATTTCATCAAAGTTCCTGTATCTCAATGAAATGTAATAATTGTGGCTCAGCTCATCCCTCTCAAAATGCTTAGTGCTCAGATTGGCTCCGAATTATTTGACCGCTCCTTGTGCTTGAGAAGCAAATCCTCGATTCAAATCTTACCTTGACCTACGAAGTGGCCTTAAGCATACGATTTAAGCATTTAATTCAGGGGTAGGCAACCTGTTCCCTTTAAAGGCCGAGGGACTTCAGCTCCCAGAATCCCAGGAGCTATTGGCCAACATGGGACTATTGGCCAACATGGCTGAGGCTTCTGGGAGCTGAAGTCCCTCGGCCCTTAAAGGGGAAAGGTTGCCTACCCCTGATTTAATTGTTTCAGCCTTAGCCGCATTCTCCCAGCCTGTGCAACCTGAGATCAATAATGTGGGTTTGCTTTTCATAGTTGTTTAAAGGAAATGTAAGTGAGAAGCATTGGATTTACATCTTGCCTTTCCTCCCAAAGAGTTCAAAGGCAATGTATGTGAACTTTTCTCCCTCTGTTATCCTGTGGAGTAGGTTTGACCAAGAGAAAGTGCCTGGCTCAAAGAAATGGTTCCAAGGAGCTTTGTGGCTGAGAGAGGATTTGAAACTTAAGTCTCCCCGGTTCTAATCCACCACTCTGATCATCATATCACACTTGCCCTAACACAGAATATTGTGCTATATTGGTTTCCAGTTCTCTGAGTCATGAGAATGATCATTTACAGCGCTTAGTATCTGCTGAGATTTAGTTCTAGGACCCTCTATGGCAGGGGTAGGCAACCTTTCCCCTTTAAGGGCCGAGGGACTTCATCTCCCAGAATCCCAGGAGCTATTGGCCAACATGGGACTATTGGCCAACATGGCTGAGGCTTCTGGGAGCTGAAGTCCCTCGACCCTTAAAGGGGAAAGGTTGCCTACCCCTGGTCTATGGATACCAACATCCGTGGATGCTCAACTCCCCTTTAAATACAATGTAAGTAAAATGGTGTCCCTTATATAAAATTGGGGGGGGGGGAGAATCAAGGTTTGCTTTTTGGAATTTGGATATATTTTCAAGGTGGGGATTGTTGAATCTGTGGATAAAGAATCCGTGGATACAGAGGGTTGACCGTACAGTGATTCCCTCCACATTCGCTGGGGTTAGGAGTAAAGGACCCCTGTAAATGTGGAAAAACCACAAATAAAAAAGCACTATACTTTTTACCTCTCTAGGAATCTCCAGGTCCTCCAGTGCAACTTTGTGGTCAACATCTGCCAGAAGCTGATCGCAAAATCATACTGGAGGACCTTCAAAAGCTTAGAGAAGTGTTTTCTCTAGGAATTTCTAGGTTCTCCAGCACAACTCTATGGTCAACTTCTGGCAGAGTTGCGCTGGAGGACCTAGAGATTCTTAGAGAGAACATATTAATCAAACCCGCAAACAATCAAACCCACAAAATGTAGAAGGCTGACTGTATTTATATTGCACCACTGATGTACCAGCTTATACTTTTGGTTCCTTTTGATGACAATTAATGATATTTTGGTAACATTTGCACTTACTTACAAACATAATTTGCATCACTGCAGGTCGGATTTCTTCAAGAGACTGTCCGAAATTTCTCTCCTTCCTTGGCCAGTCACCAGCACCATGCAGCTCTTCCAAAGAGCTATCAGATGTGCATCTATTCTGGTTCTGCTCTAAAACTTTGCTCTTAATTTTCCTTCTTGCACACAGACCTCTGCTGCTCTGCATTGGCACAGTCCACAGATGGAGTGAGAGGGGATCTTCCAGGTCCTTCCAGGATTGTATCATTGTCATCCAAAGAGACCGGGGGTGGCAGGCTATCAGGCTAACTTCTGAAACAAAAGGTTGCCATAAGGGTCTGACCACGTAACCTACACTGACGTTAGAAACCCCATTCAGAAAAAAACTTGAGACAAGAAGCATCCTTGAGATTGTCCAGAATGACCCCCTCCCTCAATTTACAATAATGTATGCCACAAGTTTGAATGTTGGACTACGACTCTGGAGACCAGAGTAAGGCAAAGACAACTCCCCTCTGAACAAATCTTGCCAAGAAAACCCCATTCTTGAAGGCACACAACAACAGAGTTTCAAAGGTACTACAAGATCCCTTTGCACATTGATCAAAACTACACAGCTATGTAGAATTATTGTTTTACTTGCTTATTTTCCCAGAGACACAAGAATGTGTTGGAACTCATGACCATGTGTGTACTTTGGCTTTGGTGGTTCAAAATAAGACATTTTCCCCCTTCAGTGTTTGCATCTCTCCTTGGGTAACTAATGAGAAATCCTGCTCCCTTGACACACTCCTCATGGCCAGAATTGAAGATATAGCCGCATTAGTTTGGAAAAAGGGATTTTGTAGCACCTTCGAGACTAACTGAAAGGGGGAAATTGGTAGCATGAGGTTTGGTAGACTTGAGCCTCCTTCACCAGAATCAGAAAAATATACCACACTACACTGTTATAGTGCTATTATTCCACTTTTACTGCTACAGCTGCCTCCTGTGGCATTCTGGGGTTTATAGTTTGGTGAGGCCTAAGAGCTCCCTGGCCAAGAATTGTAAATGCCTTTCCCTATACTGCAAATCCCAGGGTTCCACAAGAGGAAGCTGTAGAAGTAAAAGTAGAATATTAGCTCTATAACAGTGTTAGTATGGTATTAAGAGTCTACGAAAACTCATGCTATCCAGACCTTGTCTACACTGCAGAAATAAAGTAGTTTAATACCACTTTTACTGCCACAGCTCAATGCTATGGAATTCTAGGAATTGTAGTTTGGTGGGGAACCAGAGCTCTCTGACAGGGAAGGCTCAATATCTCACAAAACTACAAATCCCAGGTTTCCATAGCAATGAGCCATGCATGGCAGTTAAAGTGGTGTCAAACTGCTTTATTCCTGCAGTGCAGGTGCAGCCTCAATTGGTCTCAAAGGTGCTACAAGATCCCTCTATTCGTGGCCAATCCCTGTAAGAAATAACAGGAAAATTTTGCATATCTGGGTCTCGCTTCTTTCTTTTTTTTCCAGTTAGCTGTTAATGCTGACAAAAATGACCTTGTTTTTGTTTTTAACCACTCATTCTTAAAGAAACTTTTGGGAAATAGGTATATTTATCTGAAAGATGTGGAGAAGTCAACTGGGAAAAGGACTCCCTCTTCTGTCCACACAGTATACAGAGAATTTCAACACATAAGTACGTAGTAAGTGTGGGAGGGAGGCATATCTCCATGATCAGTGATATAATATCAACTCCACCTTTCTTCACTGGAGTAGGCAAGAATCCCCTGCAGCAGGAATAGAAATGATGAATTAACGCCTCTGCAATGGGAACAAAGTATTCTAGATGGAGATACAGTACTTGATTTTGTTGGACCTAAATCATGCGGATGCAGGTTGATATCTGCAAAGCCACTGATGGGAAGCTACTAACTCATCTATCCTACTGTTACCCAAATTGTAGGGAGTCCCAAGAGGGCGCCCACTTGTTGAATTCAATAGGAGAAATTAAAATTTAGCTCAATAGGAAACAGCGAGAGGCCTTCTGTAACTTAAAGCAAGCAAAAACAGTTTTATTCAGGCAGACTTTTAATGTGTAATAATAGGATGGCTTTTATATGGGGTGCTTGTTATATGGAGTGGGTATTGTGGTTTTTAATGTTTGTAATTTTATATTGTTTTTAGCGGATGTTTTTAATTGTTTTATTGTAAGATGTTTCTTAGAATTTTTATTTGTGAGCCCCCTTGGGTCCCTTTCTGGGAGAAAGGTGGCATAGAAATCAAGTAGATGAATAAATAGGTTTTTGTGGGTTTTTGGGGCTGTGAGGTTGTGTTCTAGAAGAATGCATTCCTGATGTTTCACCTGCATCTGTGGCTGGCCAGCCACAGATGCAGGCGAAACGTCAGGAATGCATTCTTCTAGAACACAGCCTCACAGCCCGAAAAACCCACAAAAGCCTATGGATGCCAGCCATGAAAGCCTTCAACTTCACAATAAATAAATAAATAATAAAAAGCTGGGTTTTTTAGCCTATATATATCGATTCCAAACTATCAGAACTGCAGAGTGCAAGGTCCAAATGTAGTTTTATTTGTACAGTAAAAGAGAAATAAACTTTCACACAAGAACACACATTCACACACACACACACACACACACATACAAGAATTAAGATATAAAATATAAGATAGATGATAGATAGATAGATAGATAATGTTAGCAGATAGCAATTTGGAGGGTAGGGCAAGACTTTACTAGTTGCAGAGGTGGAGCCCCAGTCTGGGCAAGGCTGTATGTTGAATGTGGCTTAGCACTCTGCCTTGGATCAAGTCTGAATCGGACAGATTTTCTGCCCGATTCCAAACTGTACCAAAATGGGAGTGCCCAAGTGGGCATATTTATGGGGTGAACTGTGTCTTGAGGCAATTAAGTGGGTTTTTCCAGGAATCCCAGAAACAATGGGATTCCCAGCTGGTTGATGGTTTTAACTACAGAGTTACAAGAGGAATATTTTTGGTTGATGGTGGTGACATTGGTTTAATCAAGCAAGAATAAGATCAGGACAACCCCAGGGAATTTGGGACAAGATGAGCTGTTGGGAAAAACAGTAGTCCCTTCACATTCATTGGGGTTCGGGCGAATGTGGAAAACCACAAATAAAAAAAACACATTTATTTTTACCTGACCAAACACCTTTCTAAGAATCTCCAAGTCCTCCAGTACAGCTCTGTTAACATCTGCCAGATGTTGATTACAGAATCATGCTGGAGGACCTACAAATGCCCAGAGAAGTGTTTTCTCTAGGAACTTCTAGGTTCTCCAGCACAATTCTATGGTCAACTTCTGGAAGAGTTGTGCTGGAGGACCTAGAAGTTCCTAGAGAGAACATATTAATCAAAAATTCAAATAATCAAATCTGCAAAAGTCAAAGCCGCAAATGTGGAGGGCCAGCTGTACAATGGAGGCTAGCAGGGAGATTGGCTTACTACTTTAGGCTGACAGACATCTTCTTTTAACTTTCTAAACTGTTTAATATGTCTTTAGCCTTTTAAAAATCATTCTATTGTTTACATTATTTTAACCTGATGTGTTACTGTTTCATCATTTTGTCACCACGCTGAGATTAGTATATAAAAGGCGTGAAATATTTTTTAACATTTTAATAATAGATAAATACATTTGGGAAGAGAAGCTGAAACGGCTGCCCAGTAGTTCCTCCACATTCGCTGGGGTTAGGGGTGAAAGACTTTTGTGAATGTGGAAAACTACAAAGAAAAAAACTCTATTCTTTTTACCTGAGAGAACACCTCTCTGGGAATCTCCAGGTCCTCCAGTGCAATTCTGTGGTCAACATCTGCCAGACGATCACAGAAGTGTTTTCTCTAGGAACTTCTTGGTTTCCCAGCATAACTCTATAGTCAACATCTGGCAGAGTTGTGCTGGAGGACCTCAAGATTCCCTAGGGAAAACATAGTAATTAATCAAAACTGCAAATAATCAAATCTGCAAATGTGGACGGACAACTGTACTTGATTAGGAGCCTTGACTTTTTATTTTACTTTTCACATTGCTATCAGGCACTTAAAAAACATTTATCAGCTGACACATCTAAATATTTACATGCCTTGAATTTTTGAACTGAACATCCTTGTGAAGCAGCATCTTTCCCCTCACATCCCTTGCCTCCGCATGTATATTTTGGATCTGTTTCTGCATTTTTAAAACCCTGCGGCATCTAATGATTCTGATTCTAAACAAGGTAGCCATCCAACTAAGACATAATGGAGAAAAATATTTATTGAAGGAATATGTCCTCCAACAATACCTGAGCTGAGAACAGCAACGTCTTGAGAAAATGCAGGCTTGTAACTAACATCATCTTAATCCCCCCCCCCGTATGATTTTTAAAACCTTTGCCTAACCTTTGCCACAAGCTTGCATCGTGTATTTTGTGCATTTTGGTTGGCCCAATCACTGTTTTGTGGGTTTTGGATGTTATTGTACTTTGCTACATGGCCAATACAGCTACCCCTGGATATACTGAAAGAAATAAGGAGAACCGAAAGAAAAAAGAATAAGGTAACAGGTGAAGACAGCATGGCAGATTGCATCACTTTTGATTAAAATTGACTGCTGTGACTAATGAAGCAAAGCTTTAGTTGCTTAATCTAACTATCCAAAGCTTGCAGAATGAACTATTATTAATGAATGCTTCCTTGAGAGGATCAGGACAGGTGTCTTCCTTCCTCATAAAGTTTATGTTGCATAACTGACCAAATAAAGAATGGGGTACAGATGGAGCATACCAGGACTACTTTTATCTCAATGTCTTCCTATTCAGATATCCTAATTATCCAGATACAGTGAGAACCTGTGTTCCCTCCACACCACACCCTCCAAAATGTCACAAATGAAAACCTAAACATGTGTGGCTACACAACCTCAGAGTGTCATCTGGGTAGCAAAAAATATTAATATGGATAAATACACAAGCTAAGAGAACATGCAGCAGTTTGCTTTGGCTTGTACCTACTGGGAAGTGCAAGATTCTCCTGCCTCCTCTTCCCCAATGAGTTAATTTAATGCAAACTACTTTTGCACTTTAAACTCACTTTGCAGCAATGGAAATAAACTGAGAACAAAGGGGTTGAAAGTTAAAAGAGGAGAAAGGAACTGGGACATTTTAAAAGCAGTTGGGGGGGGGAGTAGAACTACAGAGAGTAAAACAGAACTGTCCCTGCCATATTGGGACCGTTCTTAAGTCTTGGGGTTTATTTCCTGAAAAACTAGGGCATGGGATGTAGACACATTGACCATAACGCCACCATTCCTTGCCCTACGTGCCTCTTTTACAATCCTTGCCTGATGAAGAAGCCCATGAACTTTGAAAGCTAGTGTAATGTATTCTGTGCCCTGGGGCTGGGCTAATAGAAGTATCACTGTAAAATGGATTTAGGAAATATGAAGGCAGCCTTCTCCAAACTGAGATGTATTGATAGTAGGATTATGGGAGCTATAGTTCAGCACATCTGGAAAGGGTGCCAGTGTAGGGAAGACTTGTTGTTGCTGCTGTGTGCCTTCAAGTCATTTCCAACTTATGGCAACTATAATGGGATTTTCTTGGTGAGATTTGTTCAGAGGAGGTTAAAATCATAGAGTTGGAAGAGACCCCAAGGGCCATCCAGTCCAACCGCCTGCCATGCAGGAACCCACAATCAAAGCAACCCCGACAGATGGCCATCCAGCCTCTGCTTAAAGACCTCCAAGGAAGGAGACTCCACCACAAACTCCGAGGGAGTGTGTTCCACTCTCGAACCGCCCTCACTGTCAGGAAGTTCCTCCTAATGTTGAGATGGAATCTCTTTTCCTGGAGCTTGCATCCATTGTTCTGGGTCCTGTTCTCTGGAGTGGCAGAAAACAAGCTTACTCTTCCTTTCAAATAATAATAATAATAATAATAATAATAATAATAATAATAATAATAATAATAATAATAATAATAATTTCTATCCCACCCCTCTGCAGAAGCAATTGGGGCGGCTTACAACAATAAAATGCCACAATGTACACCCCCAAACCCACCCACCCCTTAAAATAGTATTAAACATCGAAAGATTAAAAACAGTAAACAATAAATAAACAGTTTACAATTATATATATATATATATATATATATATATATATATATATATATACACACACACATACACAAGCAGGCCGTCAGCAATAGATGTGGCAGCGGGTAGGGGAAAAGATAAACTCATATTTAAACATGGTTGTCATATCACCCTTTAACCATCTCTTCTCCAGACTAAACATACCCAGTTCCCTAAGTCGTTCCTCATAGGGCTTGGTTTCCAAATCTTTCACCATTTTGGTTGCTCTCCTTTGGACACGCTCCAGCTTCTCCACATCCTTTTTTGAATTGTGGTGCACAGAACTGGACACAGTATTATTCCAGGTGAGATTGGCTTCCCTTGAGGATGAGAGCATGTAACTTGCCCAAGGTCACCCAATGGTTTCATGGCCAAGTGGAGAATTGAACCCTGGTCTCCAGAGTTGTAGTCCAACGCTCAAACCACTAGGCCATGTTGCCTCAGGAAGACTGTAGTGAAGTCTTATTGGGGAATAAACTGGATGACAAAGGATTGACTGGGATTGTCCCTGCCAAATCAGGACAATTGGAGGCCATAGGTTAGTTTCGCTCATGTTGACAACTATCCATCTGCCTCATACGACATATGAAAATGTACTCTTTTTGACTACAATTCCAATAATGTCCCAGTTACCGTAATCATTGGAAATTGTGTAAAAAATGTTAGCGAGTGGCTTAGAAAAGGCAAGGCTCTTCCAGAGGACTGATCCCTAATCCTTTCCTTTCCACTGTAAGCAACAAGAAGAATTGTCATTGCCTTTCTTTTTTCTTTTCTTTTAAATTACTTTTTATTATAAGTTAGTTACATTTATCTGTTGCCTTATTTCATAAAAGAGAAACCCATAGATAACATTTTTACATGAATTAAAAAAAGAATGTACAATTAGCACACTTAGTCCCCATATTTCTTTGTGACTTTTCCACTGATATTTTAGGAATTGCCATTGTCTTTCTAGGCCTTGGGAAATAGTGTGGTTTTTCTGTTTGTACATTCAGTTATGTTTTTTCCACTTCAGTGTAAGGAACTTAGCCCAAACTGTGAAAACACTCAGAAGACTTTATCACACGGGGGAAATCCTGTGCAGAAATGGGATTTTAAGTAGAAAAAACCCACAAAAGCAGGTAGATTTTCAGACAACATTGCTGTTAAAGTGTGCTTAACCTGAACAGAAAGTACGGTAATCAAAAAACGTTTCTTTTTACTTTCAGAAAATTCCGAAAATAAAAAGCGGCGGCTTTTGACTATTTTTCATTTGGGTTAAGCACACTTTAAACAGCAATATGTGTGAAAATCTACCTGCTTTTGCGGGTTTTCCCCACCTTTTAAATCCCATTTCTGCACGGGATTTCCCCCATGTCATAACGTCCAGATAAAGTAATGACAGCTAAATTCTTACCAATGTAAAAATTGTTTCCCATTAATGCTCATGAAACACAAGATATCTGCAAATAAATAATTTTGATGGCATCCAGGCACAGGGCTATTTCAATGTACTGTATATACTCATGTATAAGTCTAGAAATTTTAAGTAAAAAATTAGACTCAAAAAACCTGAGTCGACATATCAACAGATCAAGGTAAATACAGTCGCTCCTCCGTTCTTGTGGATTTCAACTCTGTGGTTTTACATATTAATGGAGAGGCAGCCTCAGTTTAAATCAATGGGCTGTGCCCCCTGCAGGCACATACCCCATTCAAGTCTCCAGGACCAGATGAATTACATCCAAGGGTATTAAAAGAACTGGCAAATGTAATATCGGAACCATTGGCAATAATCTTTGAGAACTCCTGGAAAACAGGAGAAGTCCCAGTGGACTGGAGGAGGGCAAATGTTGTCCCCATCTTCAAAAAGGGGAAAAAAGAGGATCCCAACAATTATCGTCCAGTTAGTCTGACATCAATACCAGGAAAGATTCTGGAGCAGATCATTAAACAGAGTCTGTGAACATCTGGAAAGTAATTTCATAATAACAAAAAGTCAACATGGGTTTCAGAGAAACAGGTCATGCCAGACAAATCTGATCTCTTTTTTTGATAAAATTACCAGCTTGGTAGATGAAGGGAATGCTGTGGATATAGTATATCTTGATTTCAGTGAGGCCTTTGACAAGGTTCCCCATGACATTCTTGCAAACAAGCTGGTAAAATGTGGGCTGGACAAAGTAACTGTTACATGGATTTGTAATTGGTTGACTGGCCGAACCCAAAGGGTGCTCAACAATGGCTCCTTTTCAACTTGGAAAGAAGTGACCAGTGGGGTGCCACAGGGCTCTGTCCTGGGCCCAGTGCTATTCAATCTCTTTATCAATGACTTGGATGACGGTATTGGGGGCATAGTTATCAAATTTGCAGACGACACCAAATTAGCAGGAGTAGCTAATACTCCAGAGGACAGGATCAAAATTCAAAATGAATTGAATAGACTAGAAAGCTGGGCCGAAGCTAACAAAATGAAATTCAATGCGGAGAAATGTAAGGTACTGCACTTAGGACGGAAAAATGAAAAGTACAGATATACAATGGGGAACACCTGGCTGAATGAGACTACGTGTGAAAGGGATCTAGGAGTCCAGGTAGACCACAAGTTGAACATGAGTCAACAGTGCGATGCAGCAGCTAAAAAGGCCAATGCAATTTTAGGCTGCATCAGTAGAAGTATAGTGTCTAGATCAAGAGAAGTAATAGTGCCTCTCTATTCTGCTTTGGTCAGGCCTCACCTGGAATACTGTGTCCAGTTCTGGGCACCACAATTCAAAAAGGATGTGGAGAAACTGGAGCGTGTCCAAAGGAGGGCAACTAAAATGGTGAAGGGTCTGGAAACCAAGCCCTACGAGGAACGACTTAGGGAGCTGGGGATGTTTAGCCTGGAGAAGAGAAGGTTAAGAGGGGATATGATAGCCTTGTTTAAATATTTGAAGGGATGTCATATCGAGGAGGGAACAAGCTTGTTTTCTGCTGCTCCAGAGACTAGGACCCGAAACAATGGATGCAAGCTGCAAGAAAAGAGATTCCACCTCAACATTAGGAGGAACTTCCTGACAGTAAGGGCTGTTCGACAGTGGAACACACTCCCTCGGAGAGTAGTGGAGTCTTCTTCCTTGGAGGTCTTTAAGCAGCGGCTGGATGGTCATCTGTCGGGGATGCTTTGATTGGGAGTTCCTGCATGGCAGGGGGTGGACTGGATGGCCCTTGTGGTCTCTTCCAACTCTATGATTCTATGATTCTATGATTCTAATATTCACTAATCTCCCTTTTCGTGGGGGTCCGGAACAGATCCCCCGCAAAAACAGCTGTAGTACAACTGTACTATACTTTAACTCTTATTTTAAAAAAGAACCATCCTCTGGTGAAAGGCAAGAGAAGGGTAGGCAACCTTTCTCCTTTAAGGGCCGAGGGACTTCAGCTCCCAGAAGCCTCAGCCATGTTGGCCAATAGTCCCATGTTGGCCAATAGCTCCTGGGATTCTGGGAGCTGAAGTCCCTCGGCCCTTAAAGGGGAAAGGTTGCCTACCCCTGGTTCTGTCCTGGAAACAAAGACCCCTCCTCTACTCTCCCATCCAGCCTTTAGCATGAGCACAAAGTTATGTCTGCTGGAATTTTTAAAAGTTCTTCGGCATTGTTTTCCTTTGCTTCCCCCTTTAGATCTTTTGTTACATGCCCCCAAGATTTACCCTCAACTTATACACGGGTCGTAGCAAAATCCCTAATTTTGGCACCAAAACAAGCTCTCGACTTATATAGGAAGTCGACTTATAGTCAAGTATATACGGTATCCAGTTACAGTTCTTATTATGATTCAGCTTCTTATTATGATCCAACTGCTACGGCAACAGCCTGTGGAATCTTGTGATTTGCATCTTTAGAGGAATATTTAGAATTCTTAGCCACAGAGCTTTGCTGTCTGAGACCAGACTACAAGGCAAGCCCCAAGGTTTCCCTCTTCTGGACCCACTCCAGTTTCTCCACATCCTTTCTTGAATTGTGGTGCCCAGAACTGGACACAGTACTATTCCAGGTGAGGCCTGACCAAAGCAGAATAGAGTGGCACTATGACTTCCCTCCATTTAGACCAGGCCTGCATAGCATATGGCCCGGGGGCCATATGTGGCCCGTCAAAGAATTTTGGGCAGCCCGCAACAATGTGGAACAACTTCAAGGCTCCTCTGGTGCTTGGCCTCCTCCTGAGGAGAGGGACAAGTGGAGGAAGAGGAGGAGGAAGGACAAACACTTGCTTTCCAAGGGTCCTCAGCTGCTCGGCTTTCTTCTGAGGAGAGGGCCAGAGGAGGAGGATGGGCAAATACTTGCCCTCCAAGGCTCTTCCACTGCTTGGCTTTCTTCTGATGAAAAGGCAGAGTGGAGGACCATAGAATCATAGAGTTGGAAGAGATCCCAAGGGCCATCCAATCCAACCCCATTCTGCCATGCAGGAACTCAAAATCAAAGCATCCCCGACAGATGGCCATCCAGCCTCTGCTTAAAGACCTCCAAGGAAGGAGACTCCACTATTTTCCGAGGGAGTGTCTTCCACTGTTGAACAGCCCTTACTGTCAGGAAGTTCCTCCTAATGTTGAGGTGGAATCTCTTTTCCTGCAGCTTGCATCCATTGTTCCAGGTCCTGTTCTCCGGAGCAGCAGAAAACAATCTTGTTCCCTCCTCAATATGACATTCCTTCAAATATTTAAACAGGGCTATCATATCACCTCTTAACTTTCTCTTCTCCAGGCTAAACATTCCCAGCTCCCTGAGTCGTTCCTCATAGGGCTTGGTTTCCAGACCCTTCACCATTTTAGTTGCCCTCCTTTGGACACGCTCCAGTTTCTCCACATCCTTTTTGA
This sequence comes from Phrynosoma blainvillii, assembly GCA_026167975.1. Taxonomy (NCBI): domain Eukaryota; kingdom Metazoa; phylum Chordata; class Lepidosauria; order Squamata; family Phrynosomatidae; genus Phrynosoma; species Phrynosoma blainvillii. Next base: position 448,712,367 of record JANUYF010000001.1, on the reverse strand, counting down.
ATTGTGGTGCCCAGAACTGGACACAGTATTATTCCAGGTGAGGCCTGACCAAAGCAGAATACAGTGGCACTATTACTTCCCTTGATCTATATCAGGGGTCGGCAACCTACGGCCTGCGGGCCGGGTGCGGCCTGCAGAGACCTTTGGACTGGCCCATGGCTGGTCCAGCTGCTGCTGGCGTGCTGTGCGCGAGTGCGGGTGCCATTTTTGCATCCAAAATGGCGCCTGTGCTTGGAGCCATGCGCATGCACAGGCGCCATTTTGGATGCAAAAATGGCGTCCACGCTTGCGGGCACCATTTTGGAAGGCCCCACAGGGGCTGCGCCATGCGAATTTGCCCAGCACACGTGCGGGGGGGACGTTCCCAATGCCCAGGGAACACCCCCCCGCCCGTGCGCCAGGCGAATTCGCATGGCGCACGCGCGGGGGCGTTCCAAAATGGCGCTCCCCACACGCACGCATGTGCATGACAGTGGACGTCGTGTGTATGCATGCGCAGGGGGGCAAGAGCATGGGGGGCAAGCATTAACCTGTGGCATCCCCCCCCCTCCTCCAGCAACAATGTTGCTGACCCCTGATCTAGATACTATACTTCTATTGATGCGGCCTAAAATCACATTGAGGATGAGTGAACAGCTGCAACACTCCTCTGCTGCTCTGTGGGGAGGAAGAGTTTGGGCAAACGCTCGCCCCTCAGGGCTCCTCCACTGCCCCATTTTCTACGGAGGAGAAAGCCAGGCGGCGGTGGTGGAGGACAGACAAACGCTTGTCCTGCAAGGCTCATCTTCTTCCCAGCTTTCTCTTGAGGAAAGGGCCAGGCAGAGGAGGAGGAGGAGGGGGAGGGGGGAGGAGTTAATATTAATGAAAATTATTATTAATAATGATTTGTATAATTAATTAATTAATATTTAATTAAACCTATCTGTGGCCCAAAGAAGTTTTGCCTATTTTAATTTTGGCCCCTTCCTACTGCCCAGTTGTGTAGGTCTGATCTAGACACTATACTTCTGTTAATGCAGCCTAAAATTGCATTGGCCTTTTTAGCTGCTGCATCACACTGTTGACTCGTGTTTAACTTGTGGTCTACTAGGATTCCTAGATCCCTTTCAAGCCAAGTGTCCACCATCCTATATCTATGCATTTAGTTTTTTTTCATCCTAAGTGTAGTATCTTACATTTCTCTGTGTTGAAATTCATTTTGTTAGCTTTTGCCCAGCTTTCTAATCCATTCAGGTCATTTTGAATTTTCATCCTGTTTTCTGAGGTATTAGCTATTCCTCCTAATTTGGTGTCATCTGCAAATTTGAGAAGCATGACCCCTATTCTTTCATTCAAGTCATTGCTAAAGATGTTGAAGAGCACTGGGCCCAAGACAGAACCCCACTGGACACCCCACTGGACACTTCTTTCAGATAAAGGCTTGGCAATAGTGTATATTCGGTCAAAGGCTTGGCCACAGTGTATAAAATATACGCTGATTTTCTTGAATTTGACTCCACATTAATTTCAAAAAAGGAGTAATAAGGAGAAGTAAGAAAAAAGTACAAAAAGTACTCGCCCAACGTGGGGCTCGAACCCACGACCCTGGGATTAAGAGTCCCATGCTCTACCGACTGAGCTAGCCGGGCGTTGGAACACACGCACCGCAGAACCACCTTTGAGGTGTCCTCTACGCATGCGCACTTCTTTTTCTCGAAGCACAGTCACTCCCGCCCGCCAAGGGCGGTGACTCGGCGCTCTGTTTCCCGAGCGCGCATGCGCGCTGCGAAGCAGTTGCTCCGCCCCCTCTCTTGTCCGTCACCCTACGTTTGAGAGGCTATTGGACAAGACTCTGGAAGAGGCGTCCAATGGTTAGGCGCGTTGTTGAGAAGTGGCTGAAGGGGTGACTGCTTGAGGCGGTAGCGGACCAGAAAAACGAGGGCCGGCGCGGAGGTGGGACGGTTGTTTTCTATCAGCTCTCTTCCTCCGCCGGCATGAGTTCCATCGGCACCGGGGTGAGTGAGCCTCAGGGGAAAAGAACGTCTGGGGGGGGGGGCTGTCTCTGTTCTTGGCCGGGCGAAGAGCTCCCTCGGGGGGCCGCCTCGGCTAGACTGTGGCGCCTTTCCTTCCCCTCAGATACGGGGGCGCGCTTTCCGTGACGTCATCTCTGCGCGCTTGGGAGGGAAAGGTTGGGGACGATCTTCTTTTAGGCCGCTGAGTCACTGGCGAAGAAAGCGGAGGCGGAAGGTGGTGCTACTTGGGGAAGAAGCAGAGGGAGGTGGGGGCACCGGTCACCCCTAGTTGTAAGGGGCTGCCCCCTTTTTGAGGGCAGGCTCAAGTGGTTAAGACGCTGACTCTGTTGATTTCAGGATGGGCAGGTTGGCAGTTCGAGGCCCAGGTGCCACTTGATGGGGTGAGCTCCCATCACTAGTCCCAGCTTCTGCCAACCTAGCAGTTCGAAAGCATGCAAATACAAGTAGATAAAATAGGTACCACTTTGGTGGGAAGGTAAACAGCATTCTGTGCAATCATGCTGGCAATCACATGACCACAGAGTAGTCTCTGACTACGCTGGCTCTTCAGCTTAGTAACGGAGATGAGCATCGCCCCTTATGGTTGGACATGACTTGTCAACAAGGAATACCAATACCTTTTACCTTTAAGGCATGACTCATTAGAAAAAACAATAATGCTAGGAAATGTGGAGGGATGTGGAAAGAGAGGAAGACCACATGTTGGATAGAATCATAGAGCTGAAAGAGACCACAAGGACCTTTCAGTCCAACTCCCTGCCATGCAGGAACTCACAATCAAAGCATCCTGACAAATGACCATCCAGCCTCTGTTTACAAAATCTCCAAAGACGGAGACTCCACCAGACTCTGAGGGAGTGTGTTCTACTGTCAAAAAGCTCTTACTGTCAGGAAGTTCCTCCTAAGGTTGATGTGGAATCTCTTTTCCTGTAGTTTGCATTAATTGCTCTGGTTCCTATTCTCTGGAGCCACAAAAAACAAAGTTGCTCCATCTGCAATATGACACTCCTTCAAATATTTAAACAGTGCTATCATGTCACCCATTAACTTTCTCCTCTCCAGGCTAAACATACCCAGCTGTCTTAAGTCGTTCCTCATAGGTCTTGGTGGTTTCCAGACCTTTCACTATTTTGGTCGCCCTCCTCTGGACATGCTCCATCTTGTCCACATCCTTCATGAACTGTGGTGCACAGAACTAGACACCAGACCTCCCAGACTGTGCCCAGAACTGGACACAGTATTCCAAGTTCTGGAACTGAATCTACAGGACTTCAGGACGGGTGGTGGTGGTCTTGGAGACGTCTCATTCCCAGGGTAGCCATGGGTCTGGGATGACTCGAGGGCAATTAACAACAACAACAAATCATGTCACTGGTATGGTTGACAGCAGGTGTCCTTTGTTATAAGAGATGACTCCTATATGAAAGCTGAGAAGCCTTTTCTTTCCACTAAACTGAATAACTTTTTCTTTGTTGAAATAACTTTCAATAATAGTAATAAGTAAACACTTATTCAATAAGTGTTTATTTCTTACCTGCCTCTCCTCATGGAATCAAGGCAGTGAATAACATGCTGCTTTAAATTCTATAAACTCTGGAAGCCAAGATGCCTAGATTGAGGCTGTCATACTTGCCACACCATGAGGAAAAATTAATAATTAGAAAAGACAATTATACTAGGAAAAGTGGAAGGCAGTAGAAAGAGAGGAAGACCCCATGCCAGATGGCTAGATTCTGTTGGGGGGTATTAGCCTTAGCCTGCAGGCCCTGAGCAAAGCAGTTGAAGACAAGGAGTCTTGGTGGGTTACCATGGGTCAGATTCGTCTCAAGGGCAGTTAACAACAACAAACTGAATAAGGTGCCAAAAATCCTGTATTTGTGGGTGTGGGCTCTTCATAAAGACAGATGTGTGCATGATGTCATTTATAAATGTGGGCAATATATTAATTTTACAGAGAATCCATCCATCCATCATAGAATCATACAGTTGGAAGAGACCACAAGGGCCATCCAGTCAAATTTGGCCATAGAGGAAGACACAATCAAAGCACTTCTGTCAGATGGCCATCCAGCCTCTGTTTAAAAGCCTCCACAGAAGGAAGTCCACCACTCTCCGAGGGAGTGGATTCCTCTGTCAAAAAGTTTTACTGCCAGGAAGGTCTTCCTATTGTTGAGATAGAATCTCTTTTCCTGTTGTTTTAATCCATTGCTCCAGGTCCTATTCTCTGGAGCAGCAGAAAACAAGCTTGCTCCATCCTCAACACGATATTCCTTCAAATATTTAAATAAGGCTATCATATCACCTCTTAACCTTCTCTTCTCCAGGCTAAACATATCCAGCTCCCAAAATCTCTCAGGGCATGATTTCCAGAACTTTCACCATTTTGTTTGTCCTCCCTTGGACATGAAAATGATTCTTCCCCAGACTGGGCCTCAAGGTAGTTAGGTTAACTTGATAACAACACTTTAATTTGGTATTTAGATAGACCATGTTAGAAAGATCACGTACTAGCTGAGCCACTTACTTCCTCGTGATAAATCTTGCATTAATTGCATTTCTCATGTCCTCCTATTGCTATTTGGAAAACCTGGCAACACTAGCAGGAGGGGGACAGCTGTGTTAGTTTTTTGCAGCAAAAAGCAACAAAGCCTTGTACTTTCGGAGGCAGGCAAGATATAAATCAAATAAAATTCACTTGGTTTCAGTTGTAGAGAACTCTTAATGTTGTCTTGTACCTGATGAAGCAAGCATGACTCTGTGGAAACAGATATATGTGGACCAGAGTCCACAGAAAGCTTAGGCCAGATTGGCATTCCAGTATTGCCACAGGACTCTCTGTTGTAGTATTATAAGAGCCTTGCAAAGAAGTGAAGCAGAGATAGGGGTGAAACAGATGGGCATTTAGACAACGCATGCCTCGAAAGCAGCTGCAAACTGGATGGAAGCCACACTCCGAGGCGAAAAACTGGAGCAAAAAGAATCCAGGATAGTCTGACTAAAGTGGAAAAATGCACATCTTTGCGCCTGCATAGCAACGCCCAACGCAAGTATGAGACAGTTACAGTAGGAATGGAATGCTTTCAAGAGTTCAGTCCTCTTGGTGTATATTGGCTAATTTTGGTTGTTAAAACTACTTTAAGGTTAGAGGAGAGTGGATTGCCCTCTAAGTCATGAATTCAATCTTAATTCAGACAAGGCAAGAGGTGCTCCTGATCTGTCTAAAGGAGATCACTCCACCTGTAGTGGATGGTGTTAAACTCCTCTTGAAGATGCAGTTTTGCAGCTTGGGTGTTCTCCTGGACTCAGCTCTGAGCCGGGATGTTCAGGTTCTGGGGGTGACCCAGATTGTGTCTGCATAGTCAAAGCCAGTTGCACCTGCTCCTGGAGAAGTCAGATCTAGGTGTTGTATGAGGGGGTATTGTAAAGTTTTAATTATCACCTTTAAAAAAAACAGCTTGTTTTGATTTGTAGTTGTTAACTTTTCTGTACATAGTCACCATTTACACATTTTCCCCAGTGTTCTTGACCCTCCAAATACCATTATTGTAGAAGTCTGCAGATTGCGTCTTAAACCACTCTTCCACTCCATGAATGTTTGTGTTGTCAAATCGGCAACCCCGCAATGGACTTTTTGTTTCTGGGAACAAGAAAAAGTCACTAGGTGCGAGGTTGAGAGAATAAGGCAGATGCTGCAAGATCTCAAAGCCACATGCCCTTGCTTTGTTAATTGCAACTTGAGATGAGTGAGCTGGTGCGTTGTCAGCTAAGAGATGAATGCCTCTGGAGAGCATACCAAGGCATTTCTTTGATGCTTGCAACTTGTCCAGAAGATTCATGTAGTATGCCAGTGATGGTTTGTCACTTTTCAAGGTAATCTGTGAGAATGACTCCACGACAGTCTCAAAAAACGGAGAGCATGACCTTCCCTGCTGACTTTTGCACCTTTGTCTCTTTGGGGGGAGGGGAATTGGCATGCTTCCACTCCATGCTCATAGTTTTGGTCTCTGGATCATACTGATAGATTTAAGATTCATCCATGGTTACCAGATGACCAAAAAATTCCTCTTCATCCTGTTCCAACAGCGTCAACATCTGTCTTGAAAGGTCATGCCATGTTTGTTTCTGGAAAAGGGTTAGTAAACGTGGAACTCAGTGTGCAGACACCTTAGACGTGCAGTTCATCATGAATAATTTTCCACGCACTACCATAACTGATACCAGTTTCATTCATGATCATTTGGATGGTTACTCATCTGTCTTCCAGGATGAAACACTGCTTTCTTCACTGTGTCTGCATCATCCGTCAATGATGGCCTTCCAGGTCTTGGCTCATCTGTGAGGGACATGTGACAGTTTGGAAATTCCTTTTCCATCTCACAATAGTGTCATAAGAAGGGCAATCGTTTCTATAAACTACCATCATCTCATCATGAATTTGCTGGGCACTATTATCCTCCATCTTACACTTTAGTTACTTCTGGCATAACCTGTAACAAAAATAGAATTGTAATTGAATTCTATTGTTATGGTCAGTTGACTAATCAATAAACTTGTTGTTGTTGTGCAGCATCATCCAAAATCCATAAAACACTGATACCTTTATTGGACCAGTCAAAATGCACATTATACATGTTGCAAGCTTTTGAAGCTTCACTGGCTTCTTCATCACGCAAAGATGTTAAAAATGATACAGGAGAAAGAAAGAAAAATATATTTTGGCAATGTTAGTAATGGCCCTGGCCATTTGGTCATGATGTTGTGCTTCTTGTCCTCAGTTCAGATGGCATGGGTAGGTATCCATGTAAGATAAAAGGCTACTGCCTTTACAGGGTTTGCCTTTGGCAATTGTTCAGGAATTTCAGCATGTCCAGAATGCAGTGGCCAAAATGCTGAGGGCTGGTTGTTAAAATAGCTTTGCTGGCAAACAGTTTGTTTTTGAGCGCAATTCAAAGTACTGCTTAGCACCTACAAAGGTCTATACTGCTTTGGTGCAGACTGTCTGAAATATTGTATCTCTATGTGAACCAGACCTAGTCTTAAAATCCTTGGGGGAAGGGAAAGTCTTTCTGTTGGCTCTGCCACTGTCATAAGCCCATTCAGCGTTTTGTTTCTTTTATATATCACCTGTAACCTGTCTCAGTGCTAAGAATTTTTACTGTACCTTTAAACAGCATTACATATGTTTGGTGGAATCTGGCTTCCAGGGCATTTCAAAAACAAATTATTTTTTGCCTCTTTCCATTTTTGTGTGATAATGATTATCTCACTCTCTCAGAAGTGCAGATAGGTGAATGCCTGATTTAGTAGCACTGAATCACTAGCACTGCATGTTTTCTGAAATTAAGTCCCATTGAGTTCAGTGGGAATTACTCCAAGGTAAGTGGTATAGGATTACAGCTTCATTCCATTAATGTTTGAGTTTGGAGTTACATGGATGAGTTGGCACCACCAAAGGTCCAATCAGTTTTCATATTAAAACACTGCTCAACATACAGGAAATAACTCAAAAGATCAGTAGTGAATATTTGAGAAATATACGATATTTCCCAGCAGTCTCACATGACTGTTAGTAGGACTGAGAACAGTTATTTCCTAGGAAATGTAAATGTTCCAGCTAGACATTTTTGTAGAAGCCATATGATTACCTCACTTAGCAAACGATGCCCTTAATTTAAGAAAACTATGCATTAATATGTAAAGTATCAAACATTCGCCACTTGCATTTGTAACATTTGCAGATAATGCATCTGCTTTAGCTTCTAGATCAGTCACGCTTGGGAACCTCAAGATGTTATGGTCACCAGCCTTTAATATTGAGTGTAATCTGAATTTATGGCAAATAACTATAAACCCAGAGCCAGATTTAACATCTGTTGTGTAAATGGGCCCTGAAATTTAGAGCAAAACTCTGAAAAATAAAGAAAAGCTACTCACTGTGCTTCCTGGTTGACCAGCAGAGGTTGCTCTTGACTAGCATATGCCAGACTTCTCCTGTGACTTTGAAACCAGACACTGACAACAGGATAGGTTAGGTTTTGGCAAGATAACAACACAACAGATGCTCATTCTCAGCATTATTATTTTATTAATTTATATCCTGAATTTTTCCCCCAAAGAGCTGGGAATCACAGTAGCAATTGGAGCAAGTCCAAGTAGATGGAACATATCTTGAAATATATGAATATCTTTTAAAAAGTATAATAAAACCATCTATAGAATTAAAATGATTAAAAGGCAAGAATCAAAACAATATAAAACAGCTTATTAAAGCTTTTGTAAACAGATTTCAAGTGTCTTATCAGAATTCAAAAGTTTTCAGCTGCTGAGATAGAACAGAACATTTATTTCCATATCAAAATACCTAAGTGTAAGTGCTGTTCTGGAAGAATATTGTGTACATTTTGGCAGTAACAATTTAAAAATATTTTTAAGTTTGCTTTCTGAAGAAGGGTGAACAAGTATATTTTATTTTTGACTCTAATAATAGGCTGTAGTAAAGGTTCGAATCTCAACTGGGCCATGTAAACCCATTGGGTGACCTTGGGCAAGTCCACACTCTCAGCTTCAGTGTTAGATCAAACATTATTTGTGAGGCTGCGCTGAAAATGGCAGGCCTGCCTATCCTCTTCCCTAGGATGCCACTTGATGTAGAACTTAGATGTTTCATTGCACAACTTTGCTCTTCATCATGACTGTCTTTTCTAGAACCTTCTGACCTTGCAGCCTTACTGGAGGTGAAGAAAGAGTACAGAATCCAAAGTCTCACCGTGGGACATTTTAATGCCAAGCCAGTAACTGCTTTAAGATTGAAAGTGAAAGAATCAATGCTCCCACCCCCAAGATAACTTGCAAGTTAACTGCAAATTATGGCTCTCCTCCAATCTAAATTGGTTTTAGGTGAAGAATTTTATGGCTCACTAGCTGTTTCAGAAGACTACTGGATTCCAGCGCATAATGAATGCTTTTAAATTTAAATTGAGATAGTTCAGACAGCTGTTAAAAAAAAGTCCAACTCACATAATTTCATTTAACCCCACTTCTCATTTGTATCATAGATTAATCCAAAATACATAGGCAAAGATACTGCATCGTCAGACATAACTACAAGGATAGAACTCTGTCATAGCTAATTCTGACAATCCCACCCCCGAAAACCTACTTCTCAAGCCAGGCAGTGCCCCAACCGAAGGGTTTCTGGGAAATGATGTTTGGAGCACTCTCCTGATCAGAGGGTGCATTGAGAGGAGGCATCTGGAGAGAGCCTTCAGGGACCTGCTGTGACTGGTTCTCTCAAGGTGCCCTAAAACCATGCATTTGTCATTTCCCAGTGACCTGATCTGCATTGCCTCAAAAGCCCTTTGGATGGAGTGCTGCCTGGCTGAACACATAGGTTTTGGTGGTCATGTTCAGTTTTGAACTACTATAAACATGAATTCAAAATGTTATGAGGTAGTAAGTCTGGCTTATGATCTCTCAAGGACTGAACAGAATGCCAATCATAGTATACAATTACTGCTTGAAATATATGCAAAGGGATCTTGTAGCACCTTCGAGACTAACTGAAAGAGAGAAGTTGGTAGCATGAACCTTTGTAGACTTGAGCCTACTTGCATCTGAGAAAGTAGGCTCAAGTCTATGAAAGCTCATGCTACTACTCTCTTTCAGTTAGTCTCAAAGGTGCCACAAACTCCCTTTGCATACTGATTTTCCAGACTAACACAGCTTTGTCTTTGAATCCTGCTTGAATTATAGTATATCGTACCTAGGGAAACACATACAGCTTTTAAAAAATACAAAAATATTTAACAGTAGTTTACTCTTCCTAGGAAAAGGAAATAGAACATACACTTCATAGCCATTGCTTATGCTTGATTTGTAAAACTCTGTTGTTGTGTGCCTTCAAGTCATTTTTTATGACTTGAAGGTACTTTTTTTTTTTCTTGGCAAGATTGGTCTGCCATTGTCCTTTTCCTGAGGCTGAGAGCATGTGACTTCCCCAAGATCATCCAGTGGGTTTCATGGCCGAGTTGGGAATTGAACCCCTGTCTCCAGAGTCCTAGTCAAACATTCAAACTACTACAGTACACTGGCTCCCAAAAAACTGTATAAGGGTAATTACAGATTACACAAAACACTGTGCAATGTGTAACATATGCTTTTATCATTATCTGCTTATACTGCTTCTCACAATAGCAGGAGTGGGAATTGTGTGGCCCTCTGGATGTTAGACCTCTACTCCCATTGCTTATAGCTTGGACAGCTGTGGCATGCAGTCCAAAAACATTTAGAGGCCTGCATAAATCATACCCTTGCTCTAAGGTGTCAACCCTAATTTTACTTAGTAGGAAAGTACCACTGAACTCAGCAGGATTTACTTTTGTTCTCCAGTAATGGTATGCCTCAGGACACCAAATGCTCCAAATCTGCTGGGAAGAGTGGTGTATTTTCATGTTTTCTTGCATTTATTTAGTAATATTATTGAAAGATGTGCATTTTTGGAGACAGCTTGTTCCTGTAGTGGGGAAAACTGCCTACATTGAGATGTGATCAATACAGTTCAAGTTCTGTCACCTCTTGTTGCAGTTGCTCTTGGGAAAAAATAATGTTTTTCTTCCTCACAGTATGATTTGTCGGCCTCCACATTTTCTCCAGATGGTAGAGTATTTCAAGTAGAATATGCTATGAAAGCTGTTGAGAATAGCAGGTAAGAGATAAGTTTTTGTTTTTTCATCATTTGAAAATTATCAGCTAAGGTACAAGATGATTTTACAAGGAAGAATTTTCTCTATGGAGAGAAAGCAGGATCACACATTCATTCAGCTGCCTAGTATTTGCTTGACAATCCTTATCTATCCCAGTGTTATCTCCTTTGTCTGATAGCAGGTCTCTACAATTTCAGGCAAGGGGCTATCATGAATTGCTGCCTTATTCCACTGACTGCAGATGCCAGGAATTCAACCAGGCTCCTCCTTTTGATACACGTTTGTTTACTTTGGGTCTTTACAAACTTCCAGAAATAATGCAGCTTGAGACCACTTTAACTGCCCAGGCTCAATGCTAGGGAATCATGGGAATTGTATTTTTTTCCTGAGACATTGAGCCTTCTCTGTCAGAGAGCTCTGGTGCCACAATAAACTACAGTTCCCATGATTCCTTAGCACTGAGCCAGGGCAGTTAAAGTGGTCTCAAGTTGCATTATTTCTGGCAGTCTGTAAGGGCCCTTTCTTCACTTGTGCCAGTGAAATAAGGCCTTAAACTACAGACCTGCTACATTAAAATGAATCAGAATGCTAGAGTTGGAAGAGACCACAATAGCCATTCAGTCCAACCCTCTGCCATGCAGGCACAATCAAAGCACTCTCTATAACAGATGGCCTCTAGTTAAAAGAGAGTTTAAAAAGATTTAAGTAGCCTCTGTTTAAAAACCTCCAAATGAAGAGACTCCACCACACTTCAAAGCAGCATGTTTGAAGTTCTTTCTAATGTTGAGCTGGAATCTCTTTTCCTGTAGCTTGAATCCACTGCCCAGTGTCCTATTCTCTGGAGCATCAGAAAACAAACTTGTTCCATCCTCAGTATGACACCCCTTCAACTATGTAAACATGGTTATCATATCTTAACCTTCTTCAGACTAAACATACCCAACTCCCGGGCATGAAGACCAACTTTGGGTCTTAATATCAACGAGAACAGGATTGAACCTTTGTTTTCTAACATGATGGATAGAAGATGTGATGAGACTATATAAACAGATTTTAACGAAATTTACTTCCAAGTATGTGCTGGTACAGCTGCAGCTGTGAAGTCTGATTTTTGCATCTTCAAATGCCCCAGATTTAAAAATCTTACTCACAAATATCCTGGCATAGAATTAATATCCCTAGCTACATATATTGAAGTAACTGCTCTGTAGCTGTTGACTGAAACCAGTATAATTTATGGGCTACTTCTGAACTATTATATAAAAATACCATTTGTACATTTGTTTCTTAGGGAATGAACGTCTGCCAAGGTAACACTGTCGCTTCATTTATGTTGTCACAAACACTGAAGGTTTGATTCATTGATTTATACAGAGTCCAAAATCTTCAGGCAGGGAATACTTTTATTAGGATGAAGTATACAGTACTTCCATAAAAGTATACAAGATTTCAAGTTCTGTATTTAAACTTTATTGTCATAATATCAGAAGGAACCTATTTGTTTTAAGTACCAAAGTTGTAAATGGCATATTGCCTGGATGCATAAACATCTCTTGGGTGGTTTACAAAGGGGAATGTCTGCTACACTGTGTGTGTGTGGTTTTCCTCCATTTATTTGAGGGTGATGGCCTTTTATTTTGATGCAATACTACTCCTGGACAAAGCAGGTTTCTGTTTCAGATATACTTCTGAAGTCACAAGTGAATCCATAGTTAATAACTGAAATAGAGTTGGCCCTCCATTTTCATGGGTGATCCGTTCCGGACCTATCCACCCAACTCGCAAAAATGGAGATTCATGAATGGGAGTGCACCCCTCTGTGGATATATAAAGCCGCGGACATAAAATCCATGAGAATGGAGGGGCAAAAACTGTACTAGATTTCTTATTTGGCTGAAGAGCCCCCCCCCCCCCCCATCTTTAATTTTTTTCCTGGGCTTTTCATGTTATTTAGGGAAAAGAAATTTGACTTTGGTGCCTAAAACTTATTGATTAGAACAATTTCATAGGTGCCCTGTGTTGGGCAATGAGGTTGCTGTTGGTGTTTCCTAGACTAGATGCAAAGCACATTAAGCTATTGTTTAGGTGGCTGTGATGAATTATTATATCAGCTATTTAGACAATTGTTTTTATTAGCTTAGTTTCTCTTCACAATGTTTCTTTTTGTTACAGTAAGAGATATATTACTGAATCATTATGGAAGGTAAATTTCTGTAAAAGTGGAACTTCTGGTTAAGGTTTGCTGTGAAATGTTGTTTATTTCCTATTCTATAGCAACCAAACATGAAATATTAAAATACTAAAGTGTAAATATTTTCATTCCAAATCCAAGGGCATGCGTCCGTCCAGTGGATTCCCTCCTTAGAAAAGTATGACTTTCACTTGAAACTGCCTTGTTTATGCAGGCCTTTGAACAGAAGGTTTCTTGTCACTGAAAGGGACATTATATACATAATTGAGCTTTTAGGGTCAGGTTGCATTGATCTTGTTAACTTTTATGCTTTCTTTTCTAGAGCACCTTTAGGTTGGGCATCCTATAAGTAAACACAGTGAACTGATTACTCTGTTATGATTTCTTTTCAGTACAGCAATTGGGATACGGTGTAAAGATGGTGTAGTCTTTGGAGTAGAAAAACTAGTTCTATCCAAACTTTATGAAGAAGGATCCAATAAACGTCTCTTTAATGTTGATCGACATGTTGGAATGGTGAGTTGATGCTCAGAACTTTATACTTATTGTTTATTGCATGGGTATGCTTAAATGGTGATTATTCACTTGTTAAAAATCCTCCTGGATAAGCAAGTTGTAACTTCCAGCTTGTAAGGAGGAAGAATTTGTGGCCTCAACTTGTGGGAGTGGAAATGCTAGTTTGACCAGTTCTCGAAACACGTTCTTGGTAAACACGTTCCTGATGTAAACGATAATGCCAGAATGAGACTTGGAGATTGATGTGTTGAGTTTTAAATTCCTGAATTCACTTCATTCTGAGATGATGATCTTTATTTCAGGCTGTAGCAGGACTTCTGGCAGATGCCCGATCTTTGGCTGACATAGCAAGGGAAGAAGCTTCAAACTTCAGGTCCAACTATGGCTACAACATTCCACTGAAAGTAAGTAGGGTTCTTTTTGTTGTTGTGCATGCAACCACTGAAATATAAAGGCCATGTTCACTCATAATGCTAAACCTGCCTTGGGTGGTCACCCCCACCCCCTGGTCAAGAATAATATTTGGGAAATTCCTTCCACTTTTAGTTAGCCTATTGGCTGAGTTGTTAAGATCTGGAATTGTGGTTAATTAGTATGAGTATGGCTAGTTCAAACAAATCTGATTCATAACCTATGAAATTGCCTTGTTTGAACTTAACTGTAATTAGGGTTAGGTACTGATTGTCATTCTAGGCAGAACAACAGAGCAGAGTCAATCAAGAGCTTCTGAAATCTTCCCTATGTGTGAGGCAGAAGGAAAGGCATAAAGCAAGCCTGAGGCTAACCTGTTTTCTTCTTAGATACATAATGATGAATCATGGCTTAGTATGATATGGAAACATGGCCAGAAATTATCTTAGCTTCTTTTACATAAAAAGCTTCAATTAAAATGAAATGGTAGTTTTTCCCCCCATGCTCTAACATCCTCCTCCTTTTTCTTTTTTTTTCTTTTTTTTTTTTGCTCCGATAGCATCTTGCAGACAGAGTGGCTATGTACGTACATGCCTACACGCTATACAGCGCTGTCAGACCTTTTGGCTGCAGGTATGAACTTTTATTCACTATATTGCAGTTCATAACATCCTGTGAGTAATGGTTTGGGGCATATAATAACTTCCTAAAACAATAAACAAACAGATGTATAAAACACACATTGAAAAGAACCTATGAGTGCTTAAGTCAAAAGGGAAGGATGGTAGGACTAGAAGTACACATGGGGTAGTGAAGTTTAATCCTCAAATGGCTAGCTGGCAGGCAAAAAATCTCTACAAAAGATATCCTGCCAAACATATTTTGGAAGAGAGCTTTCTTCAAAGTGAATAGCTGACTTGTTTCAAAGAGGCAGTTCCTCTGTGTTCTACAGAATGTTTGAGGCATGCCACATGTAATATCCAAGTCTCCCTCAGCAACATTACTAAGAATTCAGTGTATGCAGTTTGCTGCAGGGTAGGTATACTACTTCCCTGCCCTCAGGATGCAACTCCACAAGCTGCTCAACCTATAGATTGTTTATTCAACTCAAGAGATTGTGAGTATGTATATATATTGAAGACAAGACACTCAACATCCTTCTACATGTTCCTTTCCATTTCCAATTTTGTATTTGGAAGAACAATACTATTTATTCCTTTGCAATTTTGAATGTGCTAAAAGCTTAAAATTAATATTTGGAAGGGGAACATACCTTTGGGTATCAGGTTTGGTTTCTAGGCTCTCTGTTGACAATCATGGCATTTAGTTACTTTGGAGATGTAGTTCTTTAGAGGGACACACATGTCTGCTGACTTGGGATAAAAATATAGCTATTTTTAATCTTGTAAAAATTCAAAAATGTGCATGTAATTAGGTAAGTTGATCATGTGGTTTCCTTTACAAAGGTCTGAGAACTTGCCCATGATTACTTTTGAATCCAGAACACAAGGGTAGCAGAATACTTTTAGTTTAATAATTTTTATAATATAATTTTGCCAAACTGAGATAGGTGACTGGCTACTTGTAATAGTGCTCAACTGATCATGATACTTTACCACTTATGAAATCACTGTCTTACCTGTCTCAAAAATGTTTATTTATTACTTGGATTACTTGGAGAATAATAATTGTGGGCTGTGGCTTATACCAAGTGACTTCAGAGAAACAACCACAAATTATTAAGACATTTTTTGTGCATGAGGTCAGCCTTGTCAGAATTCTTTGCAGACTGCAAGTTCTGTATTAACAAGATCCCTTGCCTTTTCCAGCTTCATGTTGGGTTCCTATGATGATGATGATGGTGCCCAGCTGTACATGATTGATCCTTCAGGTGTTTCATATGTGAGTGTTCTTAACCACTTTTTATGTCAAGACTTCTGTTTGCATGGAAGGTAGTAAAAGAAAATGTTAGTCATGTGTCCAGTAAAAGTATGGCTAGCAGGAAGTTTCTGATGAGAGAAAATACCTCACACCTGAAGACAGGTAATACAGTTGCAGATTATTGGATAATTGTCAGTGCACAGGTGTTTTCTTTTTGGAGGGCATTCAAAGGGGTGTACTAGATAATAAATGATTATAAATAACTGGCAACTGAAACCATTACATTTTTGTCATGATAAAAAGCTTATCAACTGCTTGGTCTTGTTGAGCAATGTTCCTTGAAATGAGGAATCACATTCCAAAGGAAACTCCAGGGACAAACAGTTGAACGTCTGGTGAGGCATTTAGAATTCGCTGCTAGAGTGTTGGTTGTCTTCCCAAATGACAAATCCAAGGATTCTGTGGTTTTTTTAGCCATGGCTATTGAAGTGGTATCAAAGTGCTATAAGTGTGTAATGTGGAAAAGACCAGTCTCTGTTGGCCATGTAGTGTTGGGATGAGAAAGCAGGAAGACATGAGGCATAGATAGAAAACAAGTGCTTTGAAGGATTGGAGCAGAATGGCAGAAGCTGGAACAAAAACACACTGTCAGCAAAAGCAAAAGATTATTAAATGGTCTGCCAGTACAAGAATCTAGATTTCATTACCAGGGAAAGCAAGCTGTATACACTTTCCACATGCAGCTGTCCCTTTAAAGTCACCTCTCATACACCATGGAATAAACTTTCCTTCAGCAACGCTGGCTGAAAAGTTATGCAGCTGCCTTCACTATAATGGCTACAATTCTGTTTGTCCTCCCTGCCCCCCCCCCCCCCCCCATATCAAATAAGCACCTGTATTGTTTTAAAGGCATTTTCATGATGATTCAGCTAAAATGAAATAAGGAGTAATCGATGATGTAGTATGTGGCTTCACCCATTTCTTCTATCTCTCATACAAAATTAAAACTTTTTTTAGTGGAACCAACATGAAGCTGGTTTGAAATGCAGCCTTGTCTTCATTGCCCCTGTCACTGCAATCCTTTACTATAAATTTACTCCCAATGGGTGGTAATGTGAGTAAGCTGATAGAGGGCCAGTTAATAGTCTCTTATGACTTGGTTGCTGATTCCTTAGCTGCTTTTTTTGGACAAACAGGGTCTTTGAGGATCAGCAGCAAGTAGGGAAAAAAGGAATACTGCCTACATCAGGGGTAGGCAACCTTTTTGAGCCCGGGGCCGGGTTGCTGTCCCTTAGACAATTGGGGGGGCAAAGCACCAAAAATAAATAAATATATTTTTTAAAAATTTTAAAAAATATGCATGCACACTCTCTCAGCCCCAGAAAAACCATGGCAAAACCCCTGTGAAGATTTTGCCAAGAAAACCCCAAGAATAAGTAATAACCACAATAATCAATATCATCATGACGGGTGGCAGCAGCAGCAGGACCGGCCTGGGGCCGGTCCAAAGGCCTCGGTGGGCCACATCCGCCCACCCCACCCCACCCCACCCCCCGAGGCCTTAGGTTGCCTACCCCTGGCCTACATGAAGGAATGCAGCCAATTTTATATGTGCTCAGAAGGGCTGGGTGCAGTGTAGCAAATAAGTCAGACACAAAGCAGGAATCTACTGCTCCACCACCACTTTTTGATTTCAAAAGTCAAAACTGAATTTTTGGTTTACTTTCTCATATGGATATACTATTTGTATATTATACTTAAAGCTTGTTCTTGAAACCCAAGATTGTCATAAATCACTTTTCTTGCTTTTACAGGGTTACTGGGGCTGTGCCATTGGGAAAGCACGACAAGCTGCAAAGACAGAAATTGAAAAACTCCAAGTAAGGCTGTGATCTTTCACAGAATGTTATTGATCCAATTTCTTGTTTCCTTCCTTCTGAACAATGTCCCACATTGCTTAACAACATGATGATTTATAGTCTTCAAACCTAGCTATCTAGAACTCTCACCCTATCAGCAGAACACTGGTCCACAATAGGAAAGTCCTTCACTGCATTCCATTTTAGTTGTTTGTCCAATCATACATGGTGGTTGTAGAATTCAGCTTCCTGAAAATCTTAGTCAGATTTAGGGCCTTTACAGACTGCCGGAAATAATGCAGCTTGAGACCACTTTAACTGCCCTCACTCAGTGCTAGGGAATCATGGGAATTGCTTTTTTTCTGAGACATTGAGCCATCTCTGTCAGAGCCACAGTAAACTACATATCCCATGATTCCCTAGCACTGAGCCAGGGCAATCAAAGTGGTCTCTTATTTATGGCAGTCTAAAGGCCCTTAGTCAAGCTTTCTCCCCAACAAACATTTCTAGCCTTTAATGATTGCTAAGATATACCTCTAGCTTCAGTCCATACTGCAGGAATAATCCAGGCTGACACCACGTGAACTGCCGTGGCTCTGCTAGGGAATTCTGGGAATTGTAGTTTTGGGAGGTATTTAGCCTTCTCTGCCAAAGAGCTCTGGTGCCACAAGAAATTACAGTTCCTAGAATTCCATACCATTGAGCTGTGGCAGTTAAAGTGGTGTCCAACTTTGCCAGAGCAACACCCAAGAAAGCCTGAGTATCCCAAGTGGAATATCATTTCCAGGGGTCTGAAGGTGGAAGTTCACTACCATTTAACTTTTTGCTACTTTCTCTTTATGAAAATGTCAAGACCTTAACTCCCTTATAGTCCTCAATATGCAATCCCATGTTGACCTGTTATAGTGGGCTGCTATCCCAGATTCTACTTGCTACCCATTTTCTTTTGTACAGAAAGGGAAAACCGCTATTTCATATTTATATCTAAATGTGGAGAGGCTCTTTTGCTCTAACAATAAATAGTTCAAAAAAATCAGGTTGCCTACCCCTGATTTTGGTAGTTCCCATACTTTACACTTTTTATTGGAATTCTGTTAGACCTTGAGCTTTTTTCATCCACAAGCAAATTCATAGCCAGCTCTTAAAACTGTGTTCAAAACTATTCTGCATTGTTTCAATTCTAGCAATGATTGGACTTCAGAATAAACTAGGATATGCTATCCTATATGTGTACACCCTACATTTCAGTCCTTTTCTGAGTCTTACAAATTTGATACAATGAAATAATCTTAAAATGAACCTCCTAGAAATTCATGCAAAAATTCCCTCTGGTGCCACTCCCCTTACTGTTCCCCCTAGATTTTTTTTCTCAACTGGATATTCTTTAAATTAGGTTTTCATTTAAATCCTACATCACTAACTAGCTTGGCCTTACCTAGGTGTAATAACTACTTGTAAATTAATGCTTTATTTCTTAGTTTTCAAACCACCACTTGTCTGCAGTGTCCTCCTTAGATGATTTTTCAGAGAGAAAATATATACCACTACCAAAGTCATGTAATCCATTTCTTGATAGGGATGGAGAGGATGTGCCCTGATCCAAACTGCTGTTTGGCTGAAACCTTAAAATAATCCTGGTTTTTACTTTGGTTAGTACTTCTCATAACATGATTGCACTTACCAGAGATTTCCTTGTGAAACTGAGACATTCTGTGCTACTCATGGGGTAAAAAGGTCAGAAGTACAAACCAAGATTTACCATCTCTAGGGAGACACAAGCATCCTTATTATGCTTGTGTCAACATAATTAGAGATGTGAAGGCCTGAGAAAAATAGAAAATAATGAAAAAATTGAAAGGAAGAAAATAAATTATGGAATGTTTTATTTTATCATAATTCAGGAAAAAAATTGAGATGAAATGGTTTTTCTCCAGACCTTTACATCTCTACTTATAACACTAAAATTTAGATTTAGTATCTTAAAGAGGAGTTGCAGAAATCTTTTGGATTTTGTACTCCTGATGGTTCTTGCAGTTTATGATGAAGGCACATCTTCACTAATCACAATTCAGATTATCCACTGTTTAAGATTTGGATGACATACTAAACTAAGTGGAAAGGGTTGAATGATTATCTGTTTACAATTTGTTTAGAGGTTATCTGTGCTCTTTCTGATAAATCACTGTGTGAGATGCTAATAATTTAAGGAGCACATAAATACAGCTGTTTTAGAGAGAAAATATCTTTTTTTGCTCTTGATGGCTGCATCTGTTATTTATGTTGCTGTATAATTTTTTTTGCATCTTCCTCTGTCTATGATTAAACACTATCAATATCTCCACAGATGAAAGAAATGACGTGTCGTGATGTTGTTAAAGAAGTTGCAAAAATGTAAGTTGTTCCTGTCATTCATGCCCAAATTGTCATAGGCTAGCTTTTGATTGCAAAAACACGTAGTACAATAGTTACTTAGGTGGGCAAGGCAGCCTTCATTTAGGCCCTTTGGCTCGTGCTTGCGTGGTGGTTCTTGGGAACAAATAGTTTACATAAATTGGACTTGCTCTTTTAGATCCAGCTTTGCAGCCATGTAAAAGTATGTGATTTCAGATGACATGTTCCATAACTATAACTTCAGGTTTGTATGTGAGAGATGCAGTATATTGTTGTGAATTCTAATTCTGTTCAACATTTCTGAGAACTTGTTGTGTTTTCAATATATGCAAAGTCACTTTACAAGTAATCCCATTGTTTTTCCAAATTCAAGAATCTCACTTTTCTTATTGATCAATAATTGAAGAATCATGTTTTTCTCTTGTTTCTAGAATCTACATAGTCCATGATGAAGTGAAAGACAAAGCTTTTGAACTGGAACTCAGTTGGGTTGGAGAAAGTAATTATCACATGGATATTTTTTTTTTTTTTTTACATTTGCTGTTTGAAGGAAATCGTTATATTATAAATGTGAATAATTATATATTTAAATAATGTTGAAGCATTACAAAATTATGAACCAGTATGGTGGTATGGTTAAGTATTGGACTAGGATTCTAGGGTTTAATTCCCTGTTTATCCTTGGAGACCCCCTTGAGTGACCTTGGGCAAGTCACACATACAGCATCAGAGGTAGGCAAATCCCCTCTGAACAAATTTTGCCAAGACAACCTTCTGATAGGGTCACCGCAAATCAGAAACATTACTAAATAATTTCTGCCTAGAACTAATCTAAATCAACTTGGAATCTAGGTGATCTGCAAAACAAAGACAATTCCTGTTTGCCAGATGCACAATCAGATGTAATGTTTTACTGTTCTCTTAGAATGTCCTCAAAGTCTGGTGTTTGTTTTTTATTCACAGTAACTAAAGGAAAACATGAAATTGTCCCAAAAGACATTAAAGAAGAAGCTGAGAAATATGCTAAGGTAAATTCTGGAGTTATTGGAAGTAACTACTCACAAACTCAGTGGCTCCAAACAGTTCCACTATACTGTACTGTCAAGGCTAACTGGCATAGTTCAGAACCTAACGGCAGTAATGCTAGCCTATGAAAAATTCCACAAGGATGATTCTTTTATTAGGCCAACCAATCTGACAAGATTAATTTTGGCTTGCTTGGTACTAGTTTCAAAAAGTTCTTCTGTGAGAAAGATACCTGCTTGCAAAGATGGCCTGACTCAGTTAGAAATACCAGTTGGAAGCAAGTGAAGTGGGTTTTGGTTTGCTGTAGTCTTGGCTAATGTAAATCAACCAAACTTTCACTCCAGAGATTGTGGCGATCTGAATTTTTAGTTCACTATACACTGTTTCTATTTAGCAAGAAGTAAAACCTGATATTCTGTTTTTCTTTTGACAGGAATCTCTGAAAGAAGAGGATGAATCAGATGATGAAAACATGTAACATGTTGTTACTTTACACAAGATTTAATCTATACTGCTGGCCTGTTTTATGTATTTGCCATTATGTATGTCTGGAAGAATATTTTGAGTGACCAACTTGCACTAAACATTTTTCCAATTACTCTTTGGATTTGAGTATTTTTTGATCAAGGCTTAAAACAGAGGCAAAAAGGCTGAGTATGATATGCATTAAATCCAACAAGTGATTTAAGAGATGTATTGCCCTTGTTGGTAATGCCAACCTGGTATAATGGTTTGAGCATTTGACTAGGACACTGGGAAACCAGGGTCCGAATCTCATGATGGTAATGGCAAACCCCCTCTGAAAAAACTTGCCAAGAAAGCCCTATGATAGGGTCACCATAAGTCAAAAACAACTTCAAGACACAAAACAACAACAATCACCGTCATTTGGGACCTTATTACACAAAACCTATGCTCCAAATCTGGGAATGGTTGCCTTCCTCCTCCCTGGGACCTGTGCTACATCCATAACTGCACTTCTGTTAAAAAAAAAACATTACAAGCTATAGCCATCCTCAGATGTGAGTTAGAAAACAGGAGGCTCTTAAGGGACTAATCACAACTGTATATACCATGGGTAGGCGACCTTTCCCCTTTAAGGGCCGAGGGACTTCAGCTCCCAGAAGCCTCAGCCATGTTGGCCAATAGCTCCTGGGATTCTGGGAGCTGAAGTCCCTCAGCCCTTAAAGGGGAAATGTTGCCTACGCCTGCTATATACTCATGCATAAATCTAGAAATTTTAGTTAAAAAATTGACCCAAAAACCTGAATCGGCTTATCCAAGGGTCAGTGTAAATATTGTACTTTTAACTCTTATTCTTTAAAAAAGGAACCCAGTTATTTTTTAAAAAAATAACCATTTTTTTAAAAAAGGTGAAAGGCAAGAATGTAATCTGTCCTGGAAGCACTGACCCCTCTAATCTCTCATCCATGCACCCTTTAGGATGAGCACAAACAGTTTTGCCTGCTGGAATTTTGTAAGTTCTTTGGTCTTGTTTTCCTTTACATGCCCCTAAGTTTTACCCTTGACTTATCCATGGGTCATATCAAAAGCCATAATTTTGGCCCCAAAACCTCCCTTCAACTTATACATGAGGTTGATTTATAGTCAAATATATATGGTAATTTCAGGCTATTGTGTTAAACTAGCAAATGAAAAAAAAAGTATCAGCTGAATCCCATTTTTGGAAGAAAAGGGACATAAATCAAATCAGTATTTGTTGATAATCCAGTGTGAGAGCCAGTGTGGAGCAGTGGTTTGAGCACTGGACTACGGCTCTGCAGACTAGGTTTGATTCCCTGCCTGGCCATAAAAACCCTGGTTGACCTTGGGCGAGTCATACTCTCGGCCCCAGAAAACCCTGTAGTAGGTTCACCTGAGGGTCTCCATAAGTCAAGAAATTACTTGAAGGTAAACACACCAAGAACATAATGCAATACAATAGTCAGGGCAACTCAGGAGAACACGTTACTCAGTGGGTCCCATAAGTGGCTAAACTGCAAAATAATCATTCACTTCTGTAAAATCTCTGCCATTATTTTAACTTTGTGACTAGTAAAAAAGAATAGCTGTCTCTACTCGCCATAACTGAGCGTGTCCAGTTGTCACTCAAGAACAATGCTTATCTGGAGAGATGCAAAGGACTATATTTACAATTTAAGGAGCAGCACAGAAGTAGGCTCTTACAAGTCCAAGTACTTCTTGCCAATTATCTATTTCTGCTATTAAAGAAGAAAACAGGCTGTGCAAATGTAGTCTCAAAGAATGGTTTTGCATAGTAATAAATGACAAATATTTCTCAAGAAGTATCTTGTGCACCATTGAATACTCTTAATTTTTTAGCACTTTGATGGTGAGGATAATAATAAAAGATCTCATTACTGTACAACACAGAGTTGCTGAAGCACTGCAAACTTACAAGGCAGTAACAAGGTCCCAGATGTTGGGGGTAAAGTTGCATAAAGCTTGTTCTGGAATCAGTCGAGGCTAGCTGTGTTTCAAAGCATCATGGCTTCCTCTTCCCTGTTGCTTGGCCTCAAACCACTCCACAAATGTCCAATCTGGGAAGAAGGATGAATGAAAACACACATGAATCAAGGTAGATTCAAGTGAGTTCATTTTACATAGTTCCCAAGCATATGAACTATACTTAAGTCACACTGTCCAGTTTTGGGAGAAGACTGGAATGGTAAATGTTTACTTAGCTATGCAAGATGTGTGGTTTCTCATTACATGCAGACAACCACTGGCAGTTTTCCTTGCTGTAGATCCCAAAATGCCCCTTCAGCCAACAGGACGGCCTATAGCTCCTTAGAAAAACCATTTCATATTGTTATAGCTTGTGACTGCTTCACAAGGAAATGTGTTACTTTGGACTGACAAAAACAAATCAAGCTAAATGAGAAGCATGGAATGTCGGTCAGTTCCTACTACCAAGCAGAAGAGCTAGCAGCAAAGTAATTATTGTTGTATTTTCACTGGCTACTTCCTAAAGTAGTTTATTCTGTAGCTACATGTTTTGACAGTTGAGCCTGGAAAAAGCTTCAGCTCAGAATTGGACATTTTCTATTAAAAAGGGAGAAAGCTCAGGTGTATCCAAAGCACTAAAGGAAACCCAGTTTATTGAGAAACCTGCCTTTAACCTATATTGACTCAGACTGCCAGTCGACATAGCTTAGTATTCTTAAACCTGACAGCGACCTTACAGTGTTTCAGGACAGATTCTTTCCTAGCTCTACCTGGAGATCTGAGTCTTTCATCTAAGATTTAATGCCTTATCAGGAGAGACTTAGTGGGCTGGGTATGTTTAACCTGAAGAGAAGGTTAAGAGGTGACATGAAAGCCCTGTTTAAATATTTGAAGGGATGTTCTATTGAGGATGGAGCAAGCTTGTTTTCTGCTGCTCCAGAGAATAGGACATAGAACAACAGATTCAAACTATAGGAAAAGCATTTGCACCTCAACATTAGGAAGAACGTCCTGACAGTAAGAGCTGTTTGACAGTGGAACACACTCCTTCGGAGAGTGGTGGTCTCCTTCTTTGGGGTTTTTCAAACAGAGACTGGATGGCCATCTGTCGGGGGTGCATTGTGTATTCCTGCATGGCAGAATGGAGTTGTACTGGATGGCCCTTGAGGTCTCTTCCAACTCCATGATTCTAAGTGCTAATCAGGCTCAACTTCCAAAATCAGGTGAATTCAGGGTTCTTGACATATTTTATACAATTATTCATAGAGCTTAGATACTCTAGTATTTTGCTTTTTGCTAATTTTATGAGGAAGAAAGACCTTTACAGATAAAACCTTTCCCATCCTCCCCTCATAAGGAAATAACACAGAATAAGCAGATCCCTCAGTGGTAATAACTTAAGATTTGTATAATTGGATTTTCTATGGACTGGCACCCTTTTGCTTCTGCAGACCAGAGTTACGGCGTGATTGTCCCATGGTAAGAGGTGTCAGGCTGGAAGCATCCAGAAAAACCTGATGTGAAGCGTCAGTCTCAGACATTTTATTCCAATTAATAGCCCAGTGTGTTTTGTCCACAAAACATTTGTATGGCCTTCAAGACTTGGGTAAGCTTTTTTAGCCAGTGTGGCATAGTGGTCTGAGTGTTGGATGACAACTCTGGTCTCCAGCTCAACCATGAAACTCACTGAGTGGTCTTGGGCAAGTCATTTGCTCTCGGCCTCAGATGATGACAATGGCAAACCTGTGAACAAATCTACCTAATTTGGAAACGATTTGAAGGCACACAACAACACTGTTGAGAAGGAAAATGGATTTGTTATTGTGGGTTTGAACTCTGGCCCCAACTTTAAAACTGCCATTAGCAAGTTTATTTTAATTTTGGATATGATTATCCCAAGAGGTAAGTACTGGGCATAAATGACCTGATAACATCTGGTGAAAAAAGTGCCTTGTAAAAATGCACTGAAAGTTTATTTGAATTGAAATGGTGCTGATCGAACACACATCCATGTTTTACAACTGTGAGATATGACTGGGCTCCAAGGTAAAATAACACCATGGTTTGTGAGTCAGGCTTGAAAAAATACTACAACTGTAATATTTTCCTACATTTACATGCCACTTTCCTGAAACAAATCGAAGAGAGCATAAAACTCTTCCTCCCCATTGCATATTCAGAACAATCCAATGTCAGTGAGACTGTCACAGTGTGCCTGACAGAAGGTCACTATGTGTTTTCATAGCTCAGTATGCATTAGAACCCTGAACTTCCAAATCGTACTCCCAACACACTAACTTCTAGGCAATAGTGACAGTGGTTTTGATATAATGGCTGACTAAGGTTTGTCGCCAAAGTAGATATCCAAGGTAAGAGCGCACAAGCTGAAACTTATTTTTGTGGCAGTAAACTAGTTTGGTACAATATGTCAACCAAGACATTCATTAGCATGTTCCCCCCCCCCCAAAAATGAATTCATATGTATTAAAACACTGGTTCACAACTTCAACAACAGCTACATTTTGTATATGTAAATACGGTGTTAATTCAATGGATACTAATTGCATTAACAGAACCCAGGATTAATTGCCAAAAAAGAATAGCTGAGTTTCCAAGGCAAATCAACTTTTTTTTTTTTTTTTTTTACAAATCCAGTTACAGTACCTTTCTTGCAAGTCAAGTCATGCAGCTCATTTCAATTCAAACCTTGGACAATATGCAAAACTAGAGGAAAGCAGAAATTCATTTTTACCCTTTTCCCCCACCCACTTTGCTTCCCAGATTTATAAACATCAACCTACATGTTTACTGTGCAAGAGTTTTTAATTCTAGTTTAGGTAACATACATTTTGTATGTTTATTCATTTTAGGTGTATTTTTTTTTCATCTGGTAGTCCAGTTTGAATCCCAGTTTGGGGGAAAAGATGGTATAAACAGATATCATACAAAAGCTCACATAAAAGAAGAGCAAAACAAAAACAAACAATGCACAATTCAAAATAAAAGACAGCCAAGTTAACTTTCCCACTATAGACAACTGCTGTAGCACAAAGGACATCTTTGAATATGGGCTGCTATAGGAAAGTGCAAGTTACAACATGTCATCTCCTTTTGTTGTTCAGTAAGCAGCTTAAACCTTCTGTTTACCATTGCCACAGTTAAAGCCTTACATGGCCAAGCTTATTTATACTGAATCATCTTTTGACAATTTAATCATCAGCACTTTCAGTTACTAAATTCTATAAGGATGCCATTGCTCACCTTCAGTACCTGTTACTACGTGCAGCATTGCTGCCATAGCTTTATTACTACCTGTTATCCATTCCAACTCCATAGCATCCAAAATCTACAGATGAGATATTTAATCTGTCAGCTTATAAACTTCAGCTGATTCCTCCCATCATGACACCAAGAATCTTAAACTGGCGCTGTATGCAGACCAATATTCAACATAAAAGACATCCCTCATATTGACTTTTCACTCACAAGATTTCTGACCCACCACTGCAGTCATGATCTACAACCATCTTGTCAACTGCATCAACATTCAGAGTGTACGTTGCCTATATTCAG
This sequence comes from Phrynosoma blainvillii, assembly GCA_026167975.1. Lineage (NCBI taxonomy): Eukaryota > Metazoa > Chordata > Lepidosauria > Squamata > Phrynosomatidae > Phrynosoma > Phrynosoma blainvillii. Next base: position 448,685,336 of record JANUYF010000001.1, on the reverse strand, counting down.
CTGTCCTCCAGCTGAATATATGCCAAGCATGTTCCTCTTCAATTCAATTTTCCAGTTTTGCAACTGCGAAATTCTCAATCTAAGTAAGTTGTTTGATGCCACAGGCTCCTTCACGAAGTACTTCATCACTGTTCCAATTTTATTTACCATGGCACTGATGACCACTTGGATGCCTTTCTAGGGCGCGTTCTGAAGTAGAAAACTCCTGAGAAAAATGAGAAATATAAACTATCAGTAATCTCTACCATAAAATGTAATCAGTACAGCAATTTGTCGTGTTTTCTGAGTTTGGCTCTCCAAGTTCATAATTTACATTGCCTTATTTCCTGCTTTTCCATGTCAGCACCAAGTATCTACTCTACAGAACCTCACAAATTCTCATACACAGGCATGTGCAAAGACCTAGAACTGAGACACCAACCCAGCACTGACCACACTCGGGGGAACAAAGTAGCAACTCTTGCCAAATTGGGTGGGAAAGCAACCAACCCTCACAGATCATGATGGATCAAATAAAACTATTTGCTAGAGGACATTCAATCCATCCACTTTTGGGCTTGTAAGAAGGGGCAGCCTTTATCTGCTTTAGGATATTGTGTTCTCCTGTATGGCTGCCCCATTTGGAAAACCACTGCCCTGTTGGTTGCATGGAGGCAGCTAAATGAAATCAGGAAGTGACTGCAGCTATCTCAAGCTTCTTTTATGCTTCTGTTTATCCCTGGCTAGACCAACTCAATTTGGCTCCTCCTCTTCCTGAAGTGTTTCAATTGCATCAAGTCATGATTGAAGGTAATATTCAAATTCTTGCTTTTGTATTATGTCTTTTAGATTATGGGCAGAAAGCATCTACTTTTATTGATTGTGTATAAGATATACTTGGAACTTTTCCGGAAGAATTAAGCAACAGTTGCTTAATCAGAAAAATAAGAAACATGTTAGCCCAAGATGATAAAATTAGGATTGACTAACAATAATGTTAGTCCTGATGAGAAATCTGTACTTAGGACAAGAAGCTACTGTCAGAACAAAAAACAGAGAAACAGAATGGTTCCCAATTGGCAAAGGATTCAGACAAGGCTGCATCCTATCACCCTACCTATTCAACTTATATGCAGAACATATTCTAAGGATAGCAGGCTTGGATACAGAAATAGGAGGAGTGAAAATAGGAGGAAGGAATGAAGGAATACAGTTGTCCCTCCCCATCTGCGGACTTGGGAGTCTGTGGCCTCACTCTTCACAGGACGGCAAGCAGGGAGGGACAAAATGGTAGTGCGTACCTGCGCATGTGCCATTATTTTCAATGGGGCTCCAATATTTGTGAGTTCCCATTTTCATGGGGAAGGGGTCCGGAACGGATCCCCCGTGAATTGGGAGGGGTGACTGTACTAATAATCTAAGATATGCAGATGACACCATAATACTAGCAGAAAACCTCATAAAACTGGATCAACTACTAAGAAAGATCAAGGAAAAAAGGGCAAAGGTAGGCTTATTGTTGAACATAATACAAATACATCTGAGAAAGTAGACTTAAGTGTACAAAAGCTCATGCTGCCAACTTCTTTCTTTAGTTAATCTCAAAGGTGCTACAAGATATCTCTACATGTCAAACATAAAGAAAACAAAAATAACGAAAATGGAGAATCTACACAAATTTAACATAGACAATAAAGAAATAGAAACAGTAAAAGAATTCTCATACCTGGGATCAAACATTGATAGAAATGGGGACTGCAGTCAGGAAATCAGAAGAAGACTAAGAATGGGGAGGGCGGCTATGAAAGAGCTAGAAAAGATCCTAAAATGCAAAGATATACAACTCAGCACAAAAGTTAGAATCATACAAGCCATTGTATCCCCTATTACCATGAACAGATGTGCGAGCTGGGCAGTTAAGACGGAAGATGGGAGGAAAATTAATTCATTTGAAATGTGGTGCTGGAGATGAGCGCTGAGGATCCCATGGACAGCCAAAAAGACAAAGGAATGGGTCCTGGAGCAGATCAAGCCAGAGATCTCCCTGAAGCCAAGATGACAAAACAGAGGCTATCATGCTTTGGACACATCATTGGAAGGCACAACTCATAGGAAAAAAACAATAATACTGGAAAAGGTTGAGGGCAGTAAGAGAAGAAGGCTGCATGCTAGATGGATGATTCTATTAAGGAGGTCACAGGTATGGGTTTTCAAGAATTAAGTAGTGTAGTGGAGGGCAGGGAGTCTTGGAGATGTCTCATCCACAGAGTCACAATGGATCAAGACTGACTCAAGGGCAGTTAACAACAAAAAACAATAATGAAGAGCATCCTCTCTCCGCCCTATTTCAATTTGTATGTTATGAATGGCACGATGAATATGCCTGAAGACATGGACATGAACAGCTAGTTCATGCTTCCTAGGAGGTGTCACAACTGTTTCATTTCTGGCTGGTTTGAGGCATTGTATTGTCAAATGTGATGAAAGCTAATCAGCTCTTTTTTTCTTTTCTTTATTTTAGAAAGAGGCAATCCAGGGGTATTTTGCCTCATAAAGGTCAAACAAGCACTTGCTGAAAATAATTACAGAGCAGAATGAAGTCAAGTCAATGTAAAGGAAAACTGTATGTGTGTTATGTTCTTTTAAGTCACATGTTGACTTACAGCAACTCCATGTTTTTCATAGGATTCTCTTAGGCAAGGAATATTATTGTTGTTATATTTATTTATATTCCTCCTCCCCCCCCCCAAAAAATAGGGATACAAAGCAGCTTACAAATTAAAAACAATACAACTGAAAACATACAAAAGTGAACGTTAAAATATAATATAATATTAAAACACATCACTCATTAATAGAATAAAATACAATTAAAAATGAAGTGCTTAAAACAGTGTATAAAATACTAAAACATTAAAAATAAAACTACATACAGGCCTTTAAAAAATTCAGGACCAGCACCACCCAGCATTAAGAGCTCAACTTCAACCCTTTGTAAAGGCCTGCTGGCATAAAAATGTTTTAACTTGCCACCGTAAAGACAGCAATGAAGGGACCATTCTGGCCTCTAGTGAGGGAGTTCCAAAATCTGGGAGCAGCCACTGAGAAAGCCCTCTCCCTTCTTCCCACTAAACAAACCTGAGAAAGTGGTGGGACAGAGAGAACAGCCTCTCCAGATGATCTTAAAACCCTAGTGGGCTTGTACAGGGTGACAGGTCAAAAGCAGCACTGTGAATTGTGCCTGGAAACAGACTGGCAGCCAATGCACCTGCTGCAACAAGGGAGTTGTATGCTCCTTGTAAGCAACTCTGGTTAACAACCTGAGCACTTTTGAAAGGAAGCCCCACAAAGAGTACATTATAGTAATCCAAACAGGATGTAACCAAGGCATGTACCAACATGGCCAGATCTGACTTCTCCAGGAATGGGTACAGTTGGCACACTAGCTTTAACTGTGCAAAATACTTAAGAAATGGTTTGCCAGTTCATTCCTCTTAAATATACCTAAAGCACTTGGTACTCCTTGGTGGTCTCCCATCCAAGTACCAATCAGTGCTGCTGACCCTGCTTAGCTTCCAAGATCAGGACCTTTAGGGTATTCAGGCCCTGTAAAGCTAAATTACCTTGCACAATATAGCCAAGTGTACAATATAGCCAAAGTTGAGCTCAAAGGCAATATTTCCATATATTCAATAATCTATTCCTTCAGTGCAAATCTTCTCTGTTTACAAATTTAATTTTCCAGCAACTGCTGACTCAAATAGGTTTCTTCTTGAATCTATTAGATAAACCCAAACAGTCTCTATCTTCTAATCCATTCTGCTATAATCAGACAGGACAAAGCCATGGCCTTTGAAATAGCAATATAAAACTTCAAGCTAGTTGAAATGATGTTACTACTCTCTAGTTCCAGAATTACTGCCCTCAACAGAGATTAATTTTTCCATTTTATCAGTAGAGAAGAAATATAATGGGTGGGCTGATGTGAAATAAGTAGTATGAACCCTGAGGCAAAACTGAGTATTGCTAATGAAAGAATTGATTTAGCATATTATGGTCACTTATCTTTCAGTTATTTCTTCCCTCTGTTGTAGGCCAAAGTAAGTTTCAGTTCTCACAATAAGTTTCACCATACAGAATAATTCCTAACTATTAAGTTCCAGGAACATCACTCTGAGAACATTACTCTCCTTACTATACTGTAACTGGAGCAAACTTATCTATTAATTATAGTGACAAGACACTATCCCACCATGATAAGCTTATTCTATTAAGAACCACCAACTTCCTCACGTCCACTAGCAAGCTGATGAAAAGGAGAAGATAGCTTTTTAAAATGTTCTTAAAAGTTTTCCCTGGCATATGTAATAATTTCCCTTCCCAGGTGAACAGGCTTATGGCACCTACAAAACAGTAAGGGTTGATCTGGTAGAAGCATTCATAGACTTCAGCTCATTTCATCAAATACACAGAGGATCAACCAAGATAGTAGGCTATTATAAGTGAGAATTTTATTTAAAAATGGGTTTCTCTCCATTTTACTTTGAAAGCAAACTTGCAAACTGGTTCAAAGTTACTAGTATAAAAATTATTCATTAAGTTATTTGCTCATTTGTTGGTCATTTGTCACCTAAAATGGGAGGGAGGGAACACCCTGAAAGCTCCTATCTAGTCATCCAGAAATGCCTGCGTCAGACAACATGTACTAAAATGGAAAATGGACAGCCAGCCTATACCACAAGTCAACAAGTTCCAAGGGATTCTCAAAAAAAGGGGGGAAAGGAATTCACACATGAATATGACATAGATACAAATGTGTGTATATGGGGAGGAGGAACAGTGGCACACAAAATATTCAACTGTGAGAGCATATTTTATTTGGAGTACATTATGTAGCCCCTGTGTAAATACAAATTCCAAATAGGAATCCATGTAACACTTGGTCTTGCTTTTTCAAGCTTCCAAGAATTTTATTTTAGCACCTTTCATCAGATATATTTTTAATATGTACTGATTTGTTAAAATATTTCAATCCAGCCATATGTCATCTCAAATATCTTAATTTGGAAAACTGTATGGGACAGACAGGGTGTGTGGGGGTTATAAACCATGAGGCTGAGGTACAACAAAAGACAGAGGGTAACAGCAAGCCTAGTCCAATGTATAAACATCTTTTCCCTTTCCCCCACATAGGCATACATCTACCAATCTAGGATAATATTTTGTCTTACCTAATAATGAGTGTTTTAGTCTACAATATATTATTTCAGTTAGAACCAGTGCCCTTTAGCGGTTAGCTGGCTTTGGGCCTGGGAAAGCTAGATTCTCACTCCCAAAAGCCGTAAAAACTCAGTAGGTGACTATGGACCACTCTAATCGTCTCTCAATCTGACCCACTTCAAAAGGTTGATGTGAGGTGCTTTAACTATGCACTTTTAAAATAGAATTTTCCATTGCTAAAAAACTTTTATAAATTAAGTATCAGCTAAACATTCTTTTAAAGTTTTGTAATGTAGACCAGGGTGGCCTTGTCTTTGCCCTCCTTCTGGCAGTAGGTTAAAACATTTCTGTGCTGTCAGTGCTTTTACAAAGTAACTAGGGTTGGGCTGTTAATACTGTGTGGTTTTGTTTCTAAGGCTGGAGCAAATGTGTAGTAATTTGAATGTTTGAAACACACTGAGTGATCTTGGGTGAATCATACATTCTCAGCCCCAGAAAACCCTGAGATAGATTTGTCTGTGAGTCGCTATAAGTCGGATATGACTTGAAAGCACACAATAGCCTTTTAAAGCCTTTTAAATTTTTAAATGTTTAGTGCTTTAATTTCATAAATTGGTTAATCATTTTTTAAAAAAATCTTTCAGTGCTGGACTATGACTCCAGAGAACAGGATTCGATTCCCCACTCAGTCATGAAGCCCATGGGTGACCTTGGGCAAGGCAATGGCAAACCTCCTCTGAACAAATCTTGCAAAGAAAACTCCATGAAAGCCTCAGAGTCGCCATGAGTCGGAAACGACTTGAAAGCCCACAACAGTAACTTCTACTATCATTAATGATGTTGGACTGTTTTTAATTCTATTTTTTTTAAAAACGGTGTTAGGTGCCTTGAGTCCCATTACTGGGGAAGGACGGAATAAAAATAAATAAATAAACAAACAAAACATCTCACCTTTTGTCACAGACCTGTGATAGGAATGTAACTAATAAATAAATATTTCACCATGAAACAGTTTGAGGCATCACAGATCAGTTTGTGTGTAAACAGCGGGACAAAGCTCCATCCCAGCAAAATGGACCCACCATGAGATTTTTCTATTCTGTGGAAACTGTGAAACTAAATCACCATGTAAGGAAAGCCTACTAGCAGAAAATAGAGATATGGAAAAAATATTGAAAATGGTCAAGGCAGAAAGTGCAAAGGCAGGTTTACAACTGAACATCGAGAAAACAAAAATTATGACCACAGACAATGTACATAATTTTAAACTAAATGATGAACAGATCAAAATAGTCTAAGATTTTCCATAACTGGGCTCAATCAGAGTGGAGACTACAGTAAAGAAATTAGAAGACTAAGACTTAGAAGGGCAGTTATGGAGGAACTATACTGAAGTGAAAAAATAAGTTATTAAATACTAACGCTAGGACTGTCCCATTTACAATTGTGAGAGCTGGACAGTGAAGAAAGCTGAAAGAAAATGTGAGATGTAATACTGGATGAAAGTTCTGCGGATACTGTGGACTGCTAAAAAGACCAATAAATGGGTCCTAAAGCAGATCAGGCCAAAACTCTCCCTGGAAGTAAAGATGACTAAACGAAGGTTGCTCCATTTTGGCCATACCATAAGGAAAGACTATAATGCTTGAGACTGCAGTCAAGAAATCATAAGACGACCAGGAATGGGAAGGGAAGCAATGAAAGAACTAGAAAAGATCCTAAAGACTAAAGCTATACAACTGAGCACCAAAGTTAGAACCATCCAAGCCACTGTATTCCCCATTACCATGTACAGATGTGAGAGCTGGACAGTGAAGAAAGTGGGTAAGAAGAAAACCAACCAGAAGAAGAAGATTAAGAATGGGGAGGACAGCTATGAAAGAACTAGAAAAGATTCTCAAATGCAAAGATAGACAACTGAACACAGAAGTAGACTCATACAAACCATTGCATTTACTATAACCATGTATGGATGTGAGAACTGGCAGTTAAGAAAGAAGATAGGAGGAAAATCAATTCATCTGAGCTGTGGTGCTGGAGAAGAGCGCTGAGGATCCTGTGGACAGCCAAAAAGACAAGTGGGTCCTAGATCAGATCAAGCCAGAGATCTCATCAGAAGCCGAGATGATCAAATTGAGGCTGTCGTACTTTGGCCACATCATGGGAAGGCTGGACTCACTAAAAAAAGAGAATAATGCTAGGAAAGATGGAAGGTAGTAGAAAGAAACAGAAGCCGTACGCCAGACGGTTAGGGGGGTTGCAGACTGCCAGAAATAGTGCAAATTGAGTCCACTTTTAGGGCTAGGGAATCATGGGAACTGTATTTTATTGTGGCACCAGAGCTCTCTGACAGAGAAGGCTCAATGTCTCAGAATAAAACCAATTCCCATGATTCCCTAGCACTAACGCTAACCCTAAAAATGGACTCAATTTGCACTATTTCCGGCAGTCTGCAACCCCCCCTAGACTCATGGTTAGACTCAATCAGGGAGGCCATGGGCAAGTCTACAGGACCTGAGCAGAGCAGCTGAGGACAGGGGGGGGTCTTGGAAATGTCTCACCACAGTGGTCAATTCCAGGGCAGCTAACAACAACAAAGTGGAGGGCCATAGGAAATGAGGAAGACTACATAGACTCAGAGAAGCAACAGCCATGAGTCTGCTGGAGCTGAGCAGGGCAGTTGATGACCGGGTGACCTGGAGTTTTCTCACACATCAGGGTGACCACATGTTCTAACCACAAAGTAAGACAAGAAACCGCAAAATGTTGGGACATTCAAGAAAAATGGATTCCATGACCAAATAAAAGCTAAAAAATACTCATATTAATGTAAATTCATGCTTCTTAGAATTTAAAAATATAGCCATGTTAGTCTGTAGAATCAGTATGTAGAGAGATCTTGTAGCACCTTTGAGACTAACTGAAAGCAAGAATGTGAAGTTGAAGGCTTTTATAGTCAGTGTCCATAGTTTTCTGTGGGTTTTCCAGACTATGTGGCCATGTTCTGGAAGAATTTATCCCTGACATTTCACTTGCATCTGTGGCTGGCATCTTCAGAGAATGGTTAAATTAAACAGACATAAAGCCTCCTCATATATATATATATATATATATATGTAACTCACTCCCATGCCACCAACCTCTGAAGATGCAAGCCACACTTGCAGGTGAAACGTCAGAAATAAACTCTTCCAGAATATGGCCACATAGCCCAAAAACTATGACAGAAAGAAATTGGCAGCATGAACTTTCCTAGACTTAAATCTTCTTCTCCAAATGCATCTAAGGAAGTAGACTGAAGCAGACTTTAGCCTAGGCAAGCTCGTGCTGCCAACTTCTTTCTTTCAATTAGTCATGCTCAAAATGGACAACATTTTCGAATTCCTCCTGGAGAGAGGGTTGAAATGGAGGGCATGCAGTGGAAAAGGAGAACGTCTCATACCATGGCTCAGAGTCACTTTGAAAGCAACAAACAACAGCTACAACTACAGTAATAAGTAGGTGTTCCTGTGTAAGTAATACTGTAATTCCCTAACCAGTGTTGCAAGGTACAAAAAGAAGTCTCGATAAGCACAGACAGTTGGAACCACTGGAAATGAAAAGTGAGCAAGATCCAGAAGGAGTTAGTTATTAACATGAACATTTACAGAGACAGAAACTGTGAGGGTGTTTTTTTTTTAAGATCCCCAAGGAGCTGCGTGTTTGCATTTCTGGAAGTGGGGATATTGAAGACACCATACACTATATGCTACAAAATCCCAAGAGATAAATTTCTGAAGAGAAGTTTAGAACAGGTAGCTAACCAAAATGACCTGGAGAAAATCACTTCCTTGTTAGCTAATACAGCAAAGTCTGTTATGTTCAACACTTCCAGATTTGCTGTGAAAGCAGCTAAACTTAGATCAGATTTTGAGGGTAAAGGCCTACATGGGAATCTGCAATAAATAGATTATACTAATTTGAATGGATTACATTAACATTGTCATGTGTTTAGTATGAAACATTTTTGTAATTTTAGTGGAAACATTTTGCTTGCTAGAGCCAAATGTGACTAAACATTTTAAAAGATTTTAATCATTTTTGTAATTTGATGCCTATAATCTGTATGTTTGACTACATCAAAGCCTTTCATTGCATAGATCCTGAAAGGCTATGGAACACCTTTAAAGACATGGGAGTGCTACCACATCTGATAGTCCTGATGAGGAATCTGTACTCAGGAAAAGAGGCTCCTGTCAGAACAGAACATGGAGAAACAGAATGGTTCCCAATTGGCAAGGGAATCAGACAAGGCTGTATCCTTTCACCCTATCTGTTCAACTTGTATATTATATGAAAAGCAGGCTTGGACACAGAAGAAGGAGGAGAGAAAATAGGAGGAAGGAATATCATCTAAGATACGCAGATGACACCATAATACCTCACAGACCTAGAACACCTACTAAGGAAGATCAAAGAAGAAAGTGCAAAGGCAGGCTTAATGTTGAACATAAAGAAAACAAAAATAATGACCACCAAGAACCTTCACAAGTTCACCCTAGACAATGAAATAGAAATAGTAAAAGAATCCCCATACCTGGGATCTAACAGTGATAGCAATAGAGACTGCAGTGAGGAAATCGGAAGAAGACTAAGGGCCTTTACAGACTGCCAGAAATAGTGCAAATTGAGTCCACTTTAACTGCTCTGGCTCAGCACTAGAGAATCATGGGAACTGTAGTTTATTGTGGCACCAGACCTCTCTGACAGAGAAGGCTCAATGTCTCAGAAAAAAATACAATTCCCATGATTCCCTAACACTGAGCCAGGATAGTTAAAGTGGCCTCAATTTGCACTATTTCTAGCAGTCTGCAAAGGCCCTAAGAATGGGGAGGGTGGCTATGAAAGAACTAGAAAAGATTCTAAAATGGAAAGAAGTACAACTCAGCACAAAAGTCAGAATCATACAAGCCACTGTATTCCCTATTACCATGGATGGATGTGAGAGCTGGACAGTCAAGAAAGAAGATATGAAGAAAATCAATGCATTTAAGATAATGTGGTGCTGGAGAAGAGTGCTGAGGATCCCATGGACAGCCAAAAAGACAAACAAATGGGTCCTAGAGCAGATCAAGCCGGAAACCTCCCTGGAAGCCAAGATGACCAAACTGAGACTGTTGTACTTTGGACACATCTTGAGAAGAGAGGACTCTTTGGAAAAGACAATAATGCTGGGAAAGGTGGAGGGAGGGAGGAAGAGAGGAAGGCCACATGCCAGATGGATAGACTCTGTGAAGGAGGTCTCCATGGGTATTAAGGGCTTGCAGGAATTACGCAGAGCATTGGAGGACAGAGGGTCATCTTGAAGAGGTCTCATCCATAGGGTCGCCATTAATCGAGATTGACTCGAGAGCAGTTAAAAACAACAGCAATCTGTATATGGTTGTCATGAACAAACTGTACAATTTTTCTTTTTGAACAACAACAAAAGAAGGAAAGCTGCTCCTTTCCCCTTCTGGCTTAGAGAGGAAGAGGAAGTGACCGAAAGCCCCGCCCCTCAATGGCGGCGCCGGCGCCCGTTCTTACGTCACACATGACTTCCGGTTCCCCTCCCCCACCCAGCCCTATTCTGGGGCAGAGCGCCAGTTCCGTCCGTTAACGGTCGTCGCGGTTGTTCCCTTCCCTTCTTCCACACGACACCCCTTCCCTCATAAACGCCGCCGCCGCCGCCATTCCTCAACCAAAGGCGAAGAGTTCCCCAGACTCGGCCCAAAATACCCCTCACCGTACCTGACTCTCCATTACCTCAGAGCAGGCTTTGACTCTCCGCTCGCAGTCCTTCCGCCGCGTTCGACCTCCGGCTCCTCCCCCCCTTTAAAAAAGAAATGGATTTAAGACGTGACTGAGGAGCGCACAAAATGGCGCCGGCCGAAGGGGAGGGGAAACAGAAACAGCCTAACGCTTCAAGGCCTGAAGGGCATGCGCGCTCGAACGCGTTTTGCCTTCTTCAACCGAGATTGCGAAGGCTTGGGCTGGCCCCGCCCTCCACTCCGTTTCCAAGAGACGGGGCCGATGCCAGCCAATCACCTCGCGCCTTCTATTTTTGTTTCTCCTGCCCCGCCAGGCTCTGTCCAATCCCAGCGCGGGGCACTTCCTTCCCTCCCACCTGCCTCCGCGCCTGTCAGAGAAGAGGAGGGACTAAGTGGAAACTTTGACTTCACTCCCTTTTTAAGCCTCTTCAACGGGAGGGGGCGGGGCTTGGGCGACCAATCCAAAGTCTCCTTAGCCAAAACGAGAGCGCTGGGGGAAGGAAGGGGGGTAGAACTCTCTTCACCCAATGGGTTGCTCGATCGCTTCCCTTCCGCAGTCCAATGGAAGGCGTGGGAAGGGGACGGACGCGCGAAGCGGCCAATAGGGGAGGAGCAAGGCCTCAATAGAGAGGAGGAGGAAGAAATAGAGAGAGCGCGCGCGAGAGAGAGCGGCTGCGCACGCGCGGGCAGCAGCCAATGGGAGGCGGCCGCTGCCTCAAGAGCTTGTTGTGAGCCGAGAGTGTCCCTCAGTCATTCAGTGAGGAAAGAAGGAGAAGGAGGCGGAGGAGGCAGGCGGGCCGTGCCTGGGCTGTCGGGAAGGAAGGGGCGGGCAGGAGGAGGCGGAGCGAAGCGAAGCGGAACAGCCCCCTCCGACACCGTCGTCGTCTTCGTCGCTGCTGCTGCTGCTTTCCTCCTCCTCCTGCCGTCGTCGTCGTCGCCGCCGTCGCCCTTCGCCGCCCGTTCCTGGTCAGGGGCCGGGCGGTCTCCCTCACAGAGACGCACCGGGGGAGTGGTGGCCCTTCGCCGAAGCCGCTGTGGCGGGTGTGAGTTGGTGGCAGGCTTTGCGGAGGGAGGGAGGGAGGGAGGGAGGGAGGGAAAGAAGCGGCTGAGGGGGCCCGAAAGGAAAGAAGGAAGGAAGGAAGGAAGGAAGGCTGGAGGGAGGGAGGGAGGGAGGGAGGAGGAGAGGGGCCGGGAACAGCCCCCTGGAAGTCGAGGGCCCCCTCACGGACCGTGGAGGAGGCGGCGGGGGCGTCCCAGGCCGGGACGGGTCCCTTGTCGTCGCCATCGCCGTCCTCCTGCTCCTCCGGAGTGGGGCGGGGGCGAGGCGAGGCGAGGCGAGGCGGCGGGGCTTCCTGCCCTTCCTGATTGGGGAGCCTCCAGCCCGGGTTTCTTCTCTCCGGAAGGCAGCGAAGTGGGGTGTGTGTGTGTGTGTGTGTGTGTGTTGGGGGGGTGCTATGTGTGCTCGCTCCCCCCGCCCAAGAAACACTCTTCGTCTCTTAATCTCTCCCTTCAGCTGCCCCACTTCTGAATGGGGCCTCTCTTGTCCCAGATTGAGGGGGTCTCCTGCCCCAGGAACAGGCGGGCAGGCAGGCGAGGTGAGGGGCGTGTGTGTGAATCCCCTCAAGAAATGCTCTTCTCTTCATCTCTTACTCTTCTCAACCGCCCCACAACTGAATGGGGCCTCTCTTGGCCCTTACTGGGGTATCTCCAGCCCCAATCTCTTCTTTCATGGTGTTGACCCCAAGAACAGGCAGGCAGAGGAGGGGGGTGTGCCCAAGAAATGCTCTTCTCTTCATATCTCGCTCCAACTGCCCCACAACTGAATGGGGCCTCTCTTGGCCCTTATTGGGGAGGCTCAGACCCTGAAAACAGGCAGGTTGTGTGTGTGTTTGTGTCCAAGAAATACTTTACTTTCAGCTCTTCATCTTCATTTCTTAGGGCCTTTGCAGACTGCTAAAAATAGTGCAAATTGAGTCCACTTTAACTGCCCTGGCTCAGTGCTAGGGAATCATGGGAATTGTTTTTTTTTTTCTGAGCCATTGAGCCTTCTCTGTCAGAGAGCTCTGATGCCACAATAAACTACAGTTCCCATGATTCCCTAGCACTGAGTCAGGGCAGTTAAAGTGGACTCAATTTGCACTACTTCTGGCAGTCTGAAAAGGTCCTTACTCTTTCTTCTCAGTCGCCCCACAACTGAATGGGACCTCCCTTGACCCTTCTTGGGGTGTTTCCAGCCCCAAAGAACTAGCAGGCAGGGGATTGTGTGTGTGTGTGTGTGTGTGTGTGTGTGTCCGTGTCCAAGAAATATTCTTCCCTTCATTTCTTAATCTTCATCTCTTACTCTTTTCTTTCAATCGCCCCACATCTGAATGGGTCCTCTCTTCACCCTTAGCTGGGGAGTCTCCAGCCCCAGCCTCTTCTTTCTTTCCAGGCAGGGAAGGTGTGCGTGTATTGGGGAGTCTCCAACCTGAATCTCCTCTCCTGCCGTGCTGACCCCAAGAACAGCCATGCAGGAGAGGTGGGGTGTATGTGTAGGGTGTGTGTCTTCTCTTTATCTCTTAATCTCTCAGCCCACATCTGAATAGGGCTTCTTTTTGCCCTTTCTAGGGAGCCTCTAGCCCTGGTCTCTTTTTTGTTCCCTGAGAAGATCCAGGCAGGGGACAAGTGTGTGTAAGAAATAGTAATAATAAAATATCTTATCCTCACCATGGATCAAGGCAGGGGATGATAACCATTAACAAATAAACATGTCAGGGGGTTAGATTGAATGGTCCTTGTGGTCTCTTCCAACTCTATGATTCTAGGATTCTGAACAACATCAGTTAAAACACACCAGTTTACTCTTCTCTTCATCTCTTAATCTCTCACCACCATCACTGCCCCACATCCTCACACATTATTGGGGAGTCTCCAGCCCCAGTCTCTTTCCTGTTCTCTGAGAGCAGACAGGCATGGGAGCTGGGGTATGTGTCCAAGAAACATTTTTCTCTTCATCTCTCCCCATGGGGCCTCTCTTCACCTGTGGTGGGCAGGCAGGGCTTTGGGGAGTGTCTTCGCATGAACACATATGTCAGTTGACCAGGCCTCTTCTCTGAGGGGATAATACCCTCACACGTACGCACACCATCACCACACACACACACACGCAACATTTCTCTTCCCTCCTCCTGTGATGGTTGGGAAGGAGGGGATGTACTTGGTGTGTGCATGTATGTAGTCATATTGGCATGCTTGTGAGGGCCCAACTGTTGTTGTGAGGGACCTAAAAGAGACAAGAAATGTTTTATTTATTTATGGGATTTAAATCCTGCCTTTCTTCCACAATGAGAGTCGAGGAAGCTGTGTTGTGGTCTTATGTGTTTGTGGGACAGATTCAGAGGATGAGATGAGGGTTTCTGCTTCTCAAAAAGAGTCCTGTGAAACTTGTTTTTACTGGTGTGGGTGTGGGTGAGGGAGTCAAGCTCCAGCATATGGGGAAGTGGATGAGAAAGGAAAGGGGCAGGTTTTGTCAAGAGGAAAAACATAGAGTGAGGATGGTTAGCTGCATGTTAGGATGTTGAGTGGCTCCCGGGATGCCTCCTGCTAAGCCAGGAGGGGAACCTTTTTTCAATAGGCAAACTGCTGTGGACTTTGAGGGGGTGCTTCAAGCAACGGCAGCAGCCCTGTACACATTTGAGAGTTAAGCTACACTGTACATGTACAGTACCCTTAACTAAATGTATATACAGTCCAGTTAGAAGTGATAAATGGAGGGTGTGTCTGCATGTGACTGGCCTGTCAGCTTCCCTTTTACAAATCAGCTTCTTTTCCTGCAGATCATGTTGTGATCTCAAACTTATGACATTTGAGAGGGCAGCTGAAGATGCTGGCTGTAGCTTTGTTGCAGTTCTCTGATTTCTTTCCATCCTCTGCTTCTCCTAGAACAATAGTGGGAGCCATAGAGTTGGAAGAGACCCCAAGCTGCACCTGTCCAATCCCCTGTCATGCAGGAATACACATTCAAAGCACCCCTGACAGATGGCCATCCAGCTTCCATTTAAAACCCTCCAAAGAAAGAGACTTACCACACTCCAAGTCAACGTATTCCACTGTCAAACAGCTCTTACCATTTAGAATCTCTTTTCCTGAAGTTTGAATCTATTGCTCTGTGTCCTAGCCTCTGGAGTAGCAGAACACAAGCTTGCTCCCACTTCAATATGACATCCCTTCAAATACAATAACATATATCTTAGTATTTGCTATCATATCACCTCTTAACCTCTTCTCCAGGCTAAGCATACCCAGCTCCCTAAACCACTCATGATAGGGCATTGTTTCCAGACCTTTCACCATTTTGGTCGCCCTTCTCTAGACATGCTCCCTCCAGATATTGGTGGACTGCAGTCCTTAGTAGCATAAGAGAGCATATAGAAGCATACTGGGTACTGTAGTCCAGCACCATGCCCTAAAATACATGTCTTCTGCATGCACATAGTGTCACTCTTTTTCTTAGCAGGTTGTAAAGAAGGAGGGAGCCAGGGCAGCAATTAACAATGAGGCATGCAAAGTTGAGTAAGAGAGACAAAAGAGAAGGTGGTGGCTTCTCTTGCTTTCTAGCCAGAGCTTTGAAAGGCCCCCTTTAGCCCATTTGATTTTTTCCTTTAACCTTTCTAAATCATGTTAGGCCTGGAATGGGTGTTTTAGAGATGCAAAGGGTGTGTGTTGTGTACACTATAGAGAGGAGTGCGTTTAACAATTAGCCACAGACTTTGTAGGTGAATTCTGCTCAGTAGTGTTGTGTAACCTGTCTTGTAAGCATATGGTTGAATCTTCAATACTCACATTTTCTTTTTTTCCCTTTTAGATTTTTCTTCTGCTGTGGCAAAGAGAAGCTTTCTGAGCTGGAATCTCTCAAATAATTTTCCGAGATGAAGGTAAATGCATACTGCTTAGGAGTGCATGAACAGCATCTTTCTTTCTTTCTTTATTTCATTTTTCATTTTCTCCCTTGACCATCTAGTCTGCTCATGTGCATTACATGTTTTTGTGCTTATTTTTCTTAAAATGTTAAAAATACAACATCCTGCTTAATGTCTGTTTGGTTAAATATGTTCTACTTACCATTTTCTCAACATGTTTGCCACTTGCTGAGTTACTTCAGAAGTCTCCAAACTCAATGAGCAAGTTAAAGTTACTGT
The DNA here is from genome assembly GCA_026167975.1 of Phrynosoma blainvillii. Lineage (NCBI taxonomy): Eukaryota > Metazoa > Chordata > Lepidosauria > Squamata > Phrynosomatidae > Phrynosoma > Phrynosoma blainvillii. The sequence goes on along the minus strand of JANUYF010000001.1, from coordinate 448,669,171 downwards.
TGCACAGAAATATAATAAAATGCTGATATAAAACCTATATCTGTCTAATATGACACTGACCCACCAGGGTCTCAAGCAGAAATCTCTACCATTACTTGCTGCCTGATATTGGGAATTGAACATGGGACCTTCTGCAGGCAAGCTATGTGCTCAGAGAGAGCTGTAGTTCCTCTCCGATACACTTGAATGTGGAAATATGCACATGGAAATTTCAGAGTACAGTTTTTACTCTTCATTTAGATTTTGCAGATCAGAAAGATAGTAATTCAGAATCGTCTATGTAAATCAAGGCTCCCACTCAATGTTCTTGGATTGCAGCTTCCATCCTGGCCAATGGAAGTTTCAGTCCAGTAGCATCTGGAGGACAGCAACTCCCTGATTTCTGGTGTAACCAGTTTGCTAATAGAAGTGGATGGAATGGGAAAAGATTTGTAGAGACAAATTGTTCTTAGTAATACGTTGCTATTCTTGCGAATAGTTATTTCTATATTGAAGTTCAGTGGACTTTAGCATTTGTTGGAGGAAAAGAAATGAATAATAAATAGCACTGGTAGGTAGATATACATGAAATTATTATATTTGAACACTTCTGAAAGTTATTGATCTGGTGGTCTGAAAATTTTCAGAAATAAATTGAGTGCTTCCACTTCTTCTATTCACAAAATTAACATGTAAGAAGTATCTTCAGTGGTGGGGATGTTTGTACATTGGTCTTGGAGCTTTCTGCTTTGACAAGCAGTTAAGTACTATCCAAAAGTGGATTTTTGTTTCCTATGAGAACAGAAGTAAAATTATCTACCCAGTCTTACTGTTTGACAGGAATTTAGGATCATTCATTGGTTCTTATGATGTCGCTTACTCATATTTTGTGACAAATATGGAATTGCCACCATTTGGTTGAAGAAATATTCACATTTGGGGCAGTACATTTAAAGTGAAAAATAGATAATGTATTTTAGTTATTTGGGGCTCTGTTGAATCCTGACTGCAATCCAGCATGCACTTGTTTGACAGAAAACCACACTGAATGTAATAGGCCTAAATTAGTAAACATGCTGTTGTGCTTGTTTGGGAGATGTGAAACAGCCAGCTTTTGGAAAAGATGAGGAAATTTTGAAAAGGAAAAGAAAGTGATACATTCCCTTAAACATCATTTAAGCTTCTCCTCCACCCCTCCAGATTGCATATGCCAAGTCAGAAAGATACAGAATACAGAAATATTCTATATTCTTATGGCTAAAAAAATGTTACAAGGAAAACTGGGCTGCTACTACTTCTGTTAGAGAATATGCTTGTAGCCAATAATTTTTAAAAGTGTAACAGTGAAAGCATTTTGCATAGAACTAAACTTTGCATAAATGCATGGTCTTGCAGGATTTTTTGCATTGTTTTTCCAGATCTTTTAATTTTTGATAGCTGTAGGTTGGCTCCCAAACAGTAGCTGATATGCTGCATAATAAAGATGAGAATGGTGAGAAAGATGAGAAAATATTTGTGGTGATAAAAAAATCTTTTCCTTTGTTTTGGTAGCAGGATTTTGTGTGCACATACTTCTGTATTTGGGTGCTTTCCAATAGCAGGTGTAGATCAACAGTCATTTGAGATATCCTGTAGACTTTAGAGCTTTTAATGCTTATTTTGTTTCTGACACAAGCTAAAAGCTGGAAGCATAGACTCAAATCTGAGGTGTGTCTTTATGGGCACTTCTGTCTATGGAGCTTTGTGCTCAGTGATGTTTCTGTTCTTCAGGCAGCAGATGAGCCTGCCTACCTGACAGTGGGAACTGATGTCAGTGCCAAGTACCGGGGTGCCTTCTGCGAGGCAAAAATTAAGACCGTAAAAAGGCTGGTGAAAGTTAAGGTAAGATGAAACATTTAAAAGGGCTTATTAAGGGCTGTTAGGGAACACAAAGGGTCGTCTTATGCTATTTCAGGCTAGTGGTTCACCTAATCCAGTACTGCCTGGTATGAATAGCTGTAACTCTATGTTGTTTCAGGGTTTCTACATCTTTTGCTCACACAGCAACTTTTACCTCTGCAGTGGACAATTTCAGGGGCTAGTGAAGGGGGCAGTTTTGCTGTCCTTACATGTGCCACACTCATCCACTCTGGTGCCAGAAAAAAGAACCTAGGACAGGGGTTCTCAGCCTTTGATTCTCCAGGTATTTTCGATTTCAGCTCCCAGTATGGGCCATACTGGGTAGTGTTCCTGGGAACTGAAGTCAAAAGCAACTGGAGGAGCAAAGGTTAACTTATGCTTTTCCCAGTTTGCTGCTGAATTTCAGTAGTGACATGTTGAGGTGGGGGGCTGCAGAAATACACTGAGGTGCCTGTGACTGATGGGCCATATGTTATCCATCCCTGCTTTAATTGGAGATGCCTGGGACTTTTGTATGCAAAATATGTGTCAGGCTGTTATCCATCTCAATGGAGACACTTGGTGAAAATAAAAAGTTTGCCAAAATGCAAGGCAGCTTCTTCACCTTCAGTAGTAGGAAAATGTAATGATTATAGTAGGATTGCATAGGAAACTATGAGTTTTCAAAAGTAGGGAAACAATCATTGTTTTATTTTGGCACTCTTAACTTGTAGGGTGTTAAGAGAAGGATAAGGAGCTTATGTTCTATTTAGCAACTGCTTCTGGCTGCCTTACATTTAGTGTTACTTCTGGCTTATGAGCAGGGTGGCTAATAATATTTATAGCAAACCATCAGGTTTTTGTAAATAAAACCCCATTGGGTCTATTTGTATATCATGAACTTGCCTTAAAATACCTGCATTTCTCAAGGATCTCCAATACAGTTATCCCTCTCCGTTGCGGACTTTGAGTCCGCAGTCCCTCTCTTTGCGGAATGGACAAACGGGGAGGGATATAATGGCGTGCGCCTGCATGCAGCCACGCACACCATTATTTTCAATGGGGCTTGAATATTTGCAAGCTGCCATGGGGGGGGCAAAACGGATCCCTCGCGAATTGGGAGGGGATGCTGTAAGAACTTTTCTAGTAATACAGCATGGAGTAGCGATACAGTATAATATACATATAGCATACAGTTTCTGGATTATTAATAGAGCTATTGAATTGATGTAATCTGTTGTGGTATCAGACAGACAGACCTAATGGCCTTGTTGCTGGTGTAGCAGGAATTGTGATTTGCTCAATCATTGGTCATAGGAAAGTATATGGATCTAGGTTAATAGCCCAGTTGTAGGTAGAACCAAGATAATATCAGCTTCTTCTTTTATAATGTACAGTCCTATGGTATCTTTAAAAATATACATTCCAAAAAATAAACCTTGATTTTGCTATTTTATGTAGAGAGATCTTGTAGCACCTTTGAGACTAACTGTAAGAAAGAAGTTGACAGTATGCTGCCAATTTCTTTCTTTCAGTTAGTCTCAAAGGTGCTACAAGATCTTTCTACATACTGATTCTGCAGACTAGCACGGCTATATCTTCCAATTCTTTGCTATTTAAGGGACATCATTTCACTACACCATTGTATATAATGGGACTTGAACATCCAGATTTTGTTATTCACAGAGTCCTGGAACCAAACCCTAGCAGATACTAAGGGCCCATTGTACGTACGTGCCTGGACGTAAACTCCATTGAACCCAGTGATACATTTGAGTAGATAGGCATAGGATTGTACCGCTGTTGTAGTATAGACATTTGATGGCTGGAATTTGTCAAATTTGTATCAGGAATTTAGAGGTGCTACAGGAAAAAAAATCCCTTAGGCAGTACTGTTTTTTAATTACTGGCTCATGTGGCTGGTTGATATTATTAAACAAGATGAATGCCCCACTCAGTCAACAGTTTGAAGTTGCTTAAACTCCATATAAAATCTTCCAGCACTTAATTTTACAATTTCGAGGAAGGAAGACATCAGAATGTTGGGATACAATGGTTTGGATCTAGTCCTGTTCCTCAATGAATAGAAAGCCTCCTTCTGTTCGTTGAAAATAAGTGTATCTGGGGGAGTATGGCACTGGAAGGGGCAGCAGGTGATGTTTGCTGAATCCACTTCCCCTTTCCTAGCCTCTCATACCACTTCCTGTGTGTTACTCCAGAAAATCTCCCAGGGCCTGCAGAGCACCTTTAGTGGGCTTCAACAAAAATAACCTCCTTCCTGCCTCAGGTGGAACACCCTGCAGGTAGCATTTTGCTGACTGTTACTCTGGATCTCAGCCATCCTAAGTTATGTGTAAATTTTTTTTAGCCTACTTGTAATATTGTTCAAAATCTCTCTCATATTATTTAGGTGATTTTAAAGCAAGATAATTCAACACAGTTAGTGCAGGATGACCAAGTGAAAGGACCTTTACGGGTATGTATGCAGCATGTTTCCTTCAGTTAAAAACTGGCTTTGTTTGGTGGGTTAATTCAGTCTGAGCCGAATGAATTCCCATTTGTTTTTAATCGTCAGTGGATATTTTTTTTATCTCAAGTATTACATGAAGTAAAAAAAATCTATAAATAGGTTAGTCCAAAATAGAGAAAGGAGTTCTCTACAAGAAGAGGTGGTATACTAAGATTAATTCCAGTGCTGCGTATATGCATCTGTAATGATTTCTTTCAGAAACATTGACTTAATACAAAGTTTCCAAATTCAAAAGTGTGGACACTGAAGGGATGATCCTCAATTCTGGTTCTGTTGCAGTACATATGCAGTATTCTGTTTTTAGCTAGCAATAAAATACAGATATCAATTTAGTGGCAGACCTCCCACTCTTGAGAGTAACAGTCTTTTAAGTGCTGCAGCCAATATTCCTTGGACTGAGGGCATTTCTTTCAAACAAATCACTGTTGCTTTTCACAAAATCGCCATTACTACAAAAACAGATTTAAGTAACTACTATGAGATGGGCTGAATTTTTTGCCATGAAGAAGTAAGCTGCTACCTTGGATGCATTTGTCCCTCTTCATTGGACAGAAATGCCCCATGTGGTATTGACTGAACACTGAAGAAGTGGTGGACTAAGAAGACACAAGCTGTACGATAACTGATAAATACAGAAGAACACATGAAACACCATTATTTTTCCTGAAAGCAAAGACCATTATTTTATCGTTGACTGGGTGGTCACCGGAGAGGCTAAGACACCTGGAATGCAATATTCAGTCAGTTAGTGCCTTTATTACATTCAACAGACTATGACAGGGGTAGGCAACCTTTTTGAGCCGGGGGCCGGGTTGCTGTACCTCAGACAATTGGGGGGCCAAAGCACCAAAAATAAATAAATAAATAAATTTTTAAAATTTTTTAAAAATATGCATGCACACTCTCTCAGCCCCAGAAAAGCCATGGCAAAACCCCTGTGGAGATTTTGCCAAGAAAACCCCAAGAACAAGTAATAACAACAATAATCAATATCATCATGGCGGGCGGCGGCGGTGGTGGCGGTGGCAGGACCCACCTGGGGCCGGTCCAACGGCCTCAGGGGGCCGCATCCCCCCCCCCCCCCCCCCCGGGGCCTTAGGTTGCCTACCCCTGGACTATGAGGTAGAGAAGAAGTTAAAAACAATAAAAAACAATAGTATAAAAATAGCATATAAATATACAATGAATTTACAATATAAATATACAAAATATGGTATGTAAACAATTAACACCAGCTTAAGAACAGAATGTAATCAATGCTACATAAGCAAGCTACCAATATTCTCCTCCTGTTCTACAAAATTGGTCCTTTATTTAGGATTCAAATACTAATATTTTGTAAGCTACACCCAGTATTGTTGTCAAATATGTAACATCACCCTATGGGTTTTAATTGTGGTAGGGGGGAACCCTTTGCAACTTCTTCCATAGCTTTTTTTAGTATCTCTTAAAAAGTATCAAGTTCCAGCCCAGAGATTGTCCTGAAAGTTTATTGAGCAATCCTGTTATTAACATTGTTCCATCATCCTTATAGAAGATACACAAGAAAAGAACATAAGATAATGTTTCCATTAATCTTACTCCGCAAGGGAAAACTCATTGATTACATTCATTTTGTTGGAATCAACCCTGTAATATAGCAGATGAGATTACATTAAACCTAGCTTTGCTAAACACGCAGTAATACTTTGGAATAGTTAAATTATCTAAATAATTTGTGCCTTCATTCAAGTTAAAGGACAAACCTAAACTAATGGGGGAGCAAGAGGTATGTGCAATAGATAAAGAATACCGTATGTCAATATCCTTAATCCATTGTGCGAGGATCGACTTTGCCCTGAGTCAGTCTAATGCAGGGAGAGAACTGTCTGAGAGGCCTAATCTCTGAAACTTTTCTTAACAGAGTTAGACAATTTTGAGCTATATGTTTCTTTTTGCATGAGATAGACATAACCAGTCTTTGGGCCGACAAAAACGTTTCAGGAGTGCAGTATTTGTAGAGCTATCCTATAGAGCCAAGGAGCGTGTTGACCTGTTGTAAAAACAAATTGCAGGGCGGTGGGAGGGGGATGGAATTCTGAATTTAAGCTACATAAATAAAGGTCTGTATCCCAGGTGCAGGCATACCTCAGTTAACAAAGCCTGACAGTGAAGCTCCTTTTTATAAAATCTTTTTATGCCATCCCAGCCTCAGTCTAGCTGAAAGTTTTGTAGCAGCATCAGCATTAGGAGGATGGTGGAGGAGGACTGAACAACACTGACTTCTGGTGTGAGATTGCAGCAGCATTCTGCAGTAAATAGTGCAATAAAACTTGAGCTGTGAAAGAATGGGATTCCACACTAACTAATTCTTCTGTAGTTTTGTGTGCCAGAGCTACCTACAACAGGGAACTAAAGAGCAGCTGCCTTCAGAACCCCTTACCAAACATGCATAAACAGTAGAACAGAGAGAAAAGGAGAGACCAGATAAGTCTACCTCAGCAGCTACTTCCAGCATGTTTTTTTTTAAAAAGCATAGGTCCAGCCATCAAAATGGAAAATATAAAAAAAGTGGAGGTTGGTAAAAGAAAAGAAAAATGAAGAAGCTTTCAAGTAGACTCTAGAAGGTTCAGAATGTTTTTGTTTACTTAGCTGACTTGGTTGTTTCATTTCATATGTGCATAGTGTTTTGAATAAAACTTTCATTGAAGCATGTTGAACTGCAAATTTCATGGTGTAGGAGTCTATCCATATTTTTTCCATGTTATTTGTGGAAAGAATATTTTCTGCTAAAGAAATAATGATCAAGGACTTACCTAATTTGTTAACTGAGGTATACTAGTATCACACATTGTGGAGGAACAGTAAAGCACTCAGTGGTTTAAATAAGAGTGTTCACATGAAAGAGAACATGAAGTGTGATCTTTAATATTATAGGCAGGTGCAATTGTTGAAACCAAGATGCCTGACGGATCCTTTCAAGAAGCCATCATCAGTAAATTGACAGATGCCAGCTGGTATACTGTAGGTGAGTAATTTTCATGTCTTTCCAGTACAAAACATATTTCATTGGCATTAAGGTGTATTTCACTTGCTTTTGTCCCAAAGACCTAATGCTCCCTAGGCAATTATCTTAAGTGACTACTTTCTAATAAAATATGGTGTCTTTGTGTAAAAGAAAATGGCTGAACGTATCACAGTGGTTCAGTTGGGATAAGAAATTGGAACCAAATGAAATTTCTTATATTTTTGTCACTTTAAGGCTATTCTTGAACAGGTCCAATGAAAGTTTTATTCAATAGATCCAAAGAATATTCTTTCTTTATGGACACTTTCTTAAAGTATAGCAGCCAAAGTCAATGAAACTGAATAACCATTTATTTATTTATTGAATCGATATCCTGCCTTTTTCTCAAGATGGGATTCAAGATGACTTACAATATTTTTAAAAAATTAAGCAAGAACAGCAACAACTAGTAACTTGTGGACTTAATCTGTATTAACAGTATAAATATCTAAATTAATTACTTCAGATTGTGCCTAAAAATCCACTGGTGGAATGCCCAGTCATGTTAAAAGTGATTCCCTGAATGTGGAAATCTGGTCCATCTTTAAGAAGGTTTCTAGATGAGCCTTGTTCTTGACATGCTGTTTTTTTCCATATCTTTTTTCTATTAGTTAGCATGAAAAGGGATCTTGTAACACTTTTGAGACAGGTCCAAAACCCACTGCAGATATAATCCAGTTTGAGGCCACTTTAATGGCTCTGGCTTAGTGCTAGGGAATCCTGGGAATTGTTTATTGTGGTACCAGAGCTCTCTGACAGAGAAGGCTATATGTCTCACACAACTACAGTTCCCAGAATTCCCTAGCACTGAACCAGGGTAGTTAAAGTGGTCTCAAACTGAATTATTTCTGCAGTGTATTTTGGCCCTTAGCCTTCCATTTCCTTATTTTTAAATTTTATACAAATACATATACACATCTCTTTATCTATAAAGTGGGAGGGAAAGCGCACACAAACACACACACAAAATGAGAGGGAAAGCAGGTGTGTGTGTGTGTGTGTGTATGGAAACTGTAGCTTGTTGTGGAACTACATTTCTCTGACAGAGAAGGCTATATATCTCACAAAACTACAGTTCCCAGAATTCCCTAGCATTGAGCCAGGGCAGTTAAAGTGGTCTCAAACTGGGTTATTTCTGCAGTGTGTTTTGGACCTGGGTGAAGTAAATTGTAGCATAAGATTTTGTAGACTTGGTTGACATCCTCAGATGATGATGATGATGATGATTAAAGTTTATTTCTAAAGTGTACACAATGTACACAGCGCTGTACAAAGAGATGATCAAAGCATTAAAATAAATAAAAATCTGCCAAAGGCATACAATCTAAAAATACAAAGAGAATAGGTAAAATAAAAATTAATTAAAGCAGATGTAGACCAAGTCAAAAAAAGCATGTGCTACAACCTTCACTCAGTCTCATAGGTTCTACAGGATCTCTTTGCATGCTGATATTCCAGAATAACAAGGCTATGTCTCTCAATTTTACAATTAGTTAGTTTGACAGTTCCCAGCCTGAAGGCAAATCTAAATAAGACATGTCATACAAGAAATAGGGGATGATGGGATGGAAATCATTCAGCAATTCCTGGTGGCTATCCTTTGCTCTCAGATGTGCAACTGCACTTCGAACATGGAGGGAGGGTTTCACAAGCCTCTGGCATTACAACTTGCTTGAGTTCTTTCGTTCTCCCTCTGAGGCCACAGCAATCGGAGTTGGAACACAGAGGGAAATGATTGTACTTTTAATATTGTAAATACTTTTGAACAGGATATGAGGTTTGGATTTGGCTTTATATTCTATTGAATGTTGCTACAGCCCAGGCTTAAGAACTATTTTTGTCTTTGATTTTTATATATGCACATATGCATGCATGTGCACACATACATGCACACACACACACACACACACACACACACACAGAGGTATGTGTGATCAGACAGGCTAATAAGTTACATAGCCATATTAGCAATGCTGCTTGAAGGAATGAAAAGCCAAAGTGAAGGATTTTGTTCAGATGTCTACATATTCCCTGACCTTAGCAATAGCACAGGAGTTGGTTTAAAAAAAAACAAAACCAAACAAAACTCTTTGCACAACTATAAAATAATTGAAGAAGGAAGGTCTGAATGTCACTCATAATTTCCAAATATACACAGAAATGGTTTTGTTGCATTTTTTAACTTGGATATCTTTGCTTTGATAATGATAGTTCCAGATTTTAGAAATTCTTTTTTTAAAAAGCTGAAACAGTATTGATAACAGTTGATACCAAATTTATGAGGGTAAATAACTTAAAGTCATATTAGAAGCCTCCCTTGCCTTATCCTATTAGGGGAATGGTTATAGTTTAGTGATCACATGCTTTTCATGCAGAAGAGCTCAGTTCCAATTCCTGCAGTCCCCAGTTAAATAGATTTCTGGGTCTATAGAACCAAGGACTTCAGACAGTTGCTGACACCTATTTAGAGTATTAATGAGTGATTCCCAACCTTGACTTTTCAGATATTGTTGGACCCCGTTCTCAGTTCTGGGACACTTGTGTGCAGTCAGACTGCAACCCTCTCATCCATGGAGAAGCACTGAGCTAGATAGATCAGTGGTATAGCATGTTATTATAAGTAGCTTGATTTGACCGTATTGAAGGCCTCTGCCAGTGGAGAATTGCTGGCAAAAAAACATAATATATTAAAAGTTGTCAACTGGTTTTTGAATAAAATATTTTTGGAGTTTTTTTAAAAAAGAAAAATATGTACAGGTAAATGCTTTGCATGTTAGTGAGCGATAACTACATGGATCTGGAACAATATTCAGCCTGTTAGAACAATGGTGGTATTGTCAGTTACATCTTTTAAGAGGTTTTCTGAGTGCTTTGCAACTTAATACCTGAGTAAATATTGATCTCTGGAAGAATGACTTAAAATTGTTCTAGGAGTGTTTCATGCAAGTGTCAAGGACAAAGCTGTAATGATACTCAAATTCAGGCTCTAGATTTGCATCAAGAATTAAGAACTTGCTTTATGATTTAGATGTTTATTTTTGGTAAACTCAGATGTGACTAAACTTTATTGGGCTGGTGCATTAAAATGAAATTCTTGGCTCTTGTTCCCCTGTGGGTGAGTTCCAAGAGACTGGTTCTGTACTTTGCCCTCCTGTTGCTTCCTTGTAGGATATACTCTTGAAACATTTGACAGGACTGGGTACTAAAATGTTGCTTGTCTTTGGAAATAGCTGGGGTGGGTGCATTTTAAGCAGATACAGGCAATACTTTGTTCAAAATGTGAAGCTTCTGGTACAGACAGTTTCCTCTTTTACACTTCAGTCTTTACGTTTGCTATGACTTTCAGCTGGCCCAGCAGCTTTTGGCAAATATCAGTCTTTTCCCCTGGAATTATTGCTGCTTTATAGACACCTGTGCTCTCCCAATGGATACCAAGGTGTTAGTCTTAATGTGTAAAGAGAAATGCATCTTTAAGATAGAGTAAATTTTTATGTGAAGGTTTTAAAAAAATTATTGGAAGAAGGTATTCAGATTATGATGAAACTTTTGTTTAGATTTTATTGTTGCAAGAATAAGAAAGCAGGATATGCTCTGAAGACCATGAGGGAAAGCATACACATCATTCCTCTTAGTGATATTTCTTGGCAGGGGTTTGGATACTGAGTTTTGTCCTGCCAGCAGGAGCATCCCATGAGCACAGTTCAACTTGCTGAGTGATTCTACAATCAAAACAATCAGTGTTCCTTTTTCCCTGCAGTGTTCCTTTTCCCCTTGGTGGCTTTGGAAATTCTAAATTCGTCAGTATAAAATGGGATTGTTGGGTAAGGGCCTTTGCAGACTGCCAGAAATAGTGCACATTAAATTGAGGCACTGCCCTGGCTCAGTGCTAGGGAGTCATGGGAATTGTATTTTTTTCTGGGACATTAGCCTTCTCTGTCAGAGAGCTCTGGTGCCACAATAAATTACAGTTCCCTTGATTCCCTAGCACTGAGCCAGGGCAGTGCCTCAATTTAATGTGCACTATTTCTGGCAGTCTGCAAAGGCCCTATGTTTTGTTGGATGAAACATGAACAGTTAAAGAGCAAAACTACTCCATCAGTTACTCTTCTGGAAAACTTTAATTCTGTGGCATCTTTTGACAGTGTATTATTTAAGAACAGCTGAGGAGTGTTCTGAAAAGGTCATGTGCTGGGAAGCTTTGATTTGAAGACGGTTGCATGTGAAGTAGATTAAAAAGAAAGGGGATTTAAAACAGCAAGGAGTATTTAACTGGGTGAAAGGAGTAGGAGGTGATAGGATAGAAGTATGGTTGTAAAAAAGCAGTGAGAAGCCAGATGCTTGTGCTCCTGCTCTTTACCAACAAGAAAAGTGTAAACAGCATATTTAATGTGCTAAAATGACATTGTTTCTCTGGCAAATAGCTGAGTTGCGGTTGCACAATCTTGCTCTATTCAATAACTTAGGTTAGGTTACTAAGAGTGGATTTCATAAATATAGAGGTATTGTTTTCTTGACTAGTAGTTGAAACGGAGGGAAATTCACTGTGCTGTGAAACTTGCAGGTTTATGTCCTATTATGGTTCCATTCAGAAACTAACAGAAGAAGGAGGGCTGGGTGGAAGTAATTAACTAAACACGCAGCTCCTGTATATGTAGTCTATGCCTTTTTATAAAGCATAAAACCAAGCTGCACAAAGCCATAGATAAGTCATTGGAACAAGTCCTGCATGTTGAATGTGATGTGAAAACATCCATTGCATGTACATTGGGGTCATGTGTGAAGTATTCCAATAAAATATTAGATCTCTTAGTCTTTCCATTGGTACTTTTTGTTGAAAATGTAAGCTTTATACAAGTCCAGTTAATTTAATAATACATCCTTTATCAGGCATACTAACAGACCCCAGGAGCTACAAACACATGCTTTCCTACTAGGATATGATGTGCCCTCAGTTGAGACAAAGAAACAAGTTTTCAGGTTAAAGCAAACCCATTGTAATAGACATTGGCTAGGAAAGATGTCATTTTTTAATATCCTTTTTCCTTGTTTTCATAACCCACTGAAAGAAGATGGGGGGGGGGAGCAAGTTTTTCTCACCTCAGGGTAATTTTTATTCTGTGATGAAGTCTTCTTAGTGTGCATACTTCCAAGATACTAAAATCCTCTGAATATTCTAGAAAGCTGTCTTGATCCTGCAGCCTGAATTTAAGAGATAATCAACTGTCCTTTTGCCTGTCAAAATTGATGTGCTTTGATATAATTAATTGTGCTTAAAATGGACATTACTTACTCTGTAGTAGCAGGAAATGTTCCTTGGCTAGGAGAGGGCATTAGAAAAGTATCACTTGAAGATTAGCCTTTGTGGTCTTTCTCCCAGCATTTGAAATAAAGATATAAGGCATTCTTGAGTCATACCTACATGTAAAACAAATATGTGGAGGAAGTTGTTTAGCTAGCTAGTAACCAGCTTGCTCATAGTCTAGATTCAGATTTCAGTATGAATTCTCTTTGAACATTCTAAGTAGACTCCAGTTTCTTTTGGGTTAAATAAAAGTAGACATAACACATTGTTGTTTTACCTTTCATTTTAACTAACCTTTCAGACTTGGAACACATGGCCATGCCACAAGTTTCAGCATCAGTGACACAACCTTCAGCTCTGTATATCTTTATGTGTTAAAAATTTAGGCCTTAATTCAATTGAAGAAATTGCATAGTTTTCAGATCTGGGGTGTGTTTTCTTTGTCCCAGACACAATCCCTTGTGTCTGCTGAAGACAGATTTTTCCATCCTTGCTTAACATTTAGGCCAACTGCCTTAGATGCAACATTTTAGATACTACAAGTGCTTTCTGTTGTCCCCTTCACAGATTGGATAAGTGCACAGGAGTAGGTAGCTGTCCATATGTCTAGAGGAGATGTTGAGCAGGTGGGGACCTTAGTCTTTTCTGAATAAAAAACATTTTCCTGGCTTCCTGTCTTTTGTTGTTTCTGCTGCTGCTTTTAGTTTTATTGGAGTCCACACACTTTGCCCTTCTCACAGTTGCCTCTGGAAGTTACAGAAGCTGTGGTAGACTTCTTTTTGTAGTTTGCCTTCTGGTAAACAGCAATTTTTGTCTGAAAGGCTGATCTTAATGCGCACTCTAGCTTACCTTTTGTTGATTAGAGACAGAATTGAAAGGGCTTGAAAGGTTTGTTCCCCAGGCTGTGGAGAAAACAGTGTTCTCCTCTAGCCACTTTCCTGTCTTTTTTTATCTACAGTTATGTGTGTCTCTGCCTAGCTCACGATAAATATTCATTTAGTATTTGTCTTCTGGAGGAGTGGTGTGTCTTTAAATCTATACTGGAAAAGATTTTTTTAAAAACAGAGTTCTTGACTTAATCTCTGTTTTTAACAGAATTAAATATAATCTTTACATGTATAGTTGTATTTAGCGGTATCCAACACTACTATGAATTGATGGTTTTTGGCTCCAGGAATTGTGTAAGTGACTTGTCCTGATGAAGTTGCAATCCCTCTCAGGTGGTAAATACAGCAGTTAGATTGCTAACTGGAACACCATGTAGAAACCATATAATAGCAGCCTTAAACAAATTGCACTGGTTGCCAGTATGCTTCCAGTCCAAAGTCTAAGTGATGGTGATGACAACAAAAGGCCTAAGTGGTTTAGGACCTTGATATTTGAAGGAGCACCTCTATATGCACTGGCCTGAGGTTTACTGGATCCGCTAGTGAGGGCAATTCACTGTGTGAAAATGTGGGAAAAGGCTTTTTCCGTATATCTGTTGTATAAGATGCTTCTGTCTGAAATGTATATTGCATTGTTCTGTGACATGTATGTTATAGGGTGAAATACTGCTGACAGCTTGCTGTTTTCAGGAAGCTCATTTCTTCAGTCAATGCACTCGGCTCAATGACTTCATGTCATCTAAGCTTATGGACTCCTTGCCTTCCCATGGGTGAATGGCTACTGTGCTGTAGAAGGTGCCATCCAGCTAGAAGATTAGGATTTCTCTTTCATTTACCAATGCATTTGTCAACCATTTCTTCCCTTTTGTCTCTAGCTCCATGTCTTTGTCACATTGAGAAGCACTGGTGGCTAAGCAATATTTCAGTGAGTGGTTCCAGTTTTTTGCCACTGATAGTAATGAATAAGATGGAGAGAAAGTCTCAGTGTAAAAGATGCTTCATTCCACATTGAAATGTTCCATGAGACATTTCACAGGTGAAATTTATGTAACAAGAGACCAATGAATGATTTAAGAACATCAAATTCAATCAGATTTAATCCACATCTGCAACCTTATACATACAGTAGGCCCTTGGTATCTGCTGGGGTTTGATTCAGGACCCATTGTAGATACCAAAATGCATGGATGCTCAAATCCCATTATATATAGTGGTGTACTAAAATGGCATCCCCTATATAAAATGGCAAAATCATAGAGTTGGAAGAGACTACAAGGGCCATCCAGTCCAACCCCCTGCCATGAAGAAACTCAAAATCAAACCATGCCCGACAGATGGCCATCCAGCCTCTGTTTAAAGACCTCCAAAGAAGGAGAGTCCACCATTCTTCTGAGGGAGTGTGTTCCACTTTTGAACAGCTCTCACTGTCATGACGTTCCTCCTAATGTTGAGGTGGAATCTCTTTTCCTATAGCTTGCATCCGTTGTTCCGAGTCCTATTCTCTGGAGCAGCAGAAAACAAGCTAGTGCCCTCCTCAACATGACATTCCTTCAAATATTTAAACAGGGCTATCATATCCCCTCTTAGCCATCTCTTCTCTAGGCTAAACATACCCAGTTCCCTAAGTCATTCCTCGTAGGACATGGTTTCCAGACCCTTCACCATTTTAGTCGTCGTCCTCTGGACATGCTCCAGTTTTTCAACATCCAAACTGGATGTTGAAAAACTCCAAATCAAAGTTTGCTTTTTGGATTTGTGTGTGTAAATATTTTCAGACTTTCAGGTTGAATCTGTGGATGCAGAATCTGTGAATACCGAGGTCTGACAGTTATAATTTATACGTAGAATATGTTTACTGTAATATGATATATTATGAGATAATTTGAGGTGACATAAGCCTGTGTCTGTGGCTTACAATGATTTCTGAATCCATTTGCTTTCATAGCATCAGTGGTTCAAACTTTTGGTGAAAGAACAGTTCAGACAGAATTCTTCTGCGAACTACTACTTGCTTCAACAATTCACATCATTCAGCTGCTTTTTGCAAATAGAACATTTTGCAATTAGAATATATATAATATTGTTTTGGTCTGGCTTTGTTTAGTTTTTGATGATGGTGACGAGAGGACATTGCGGCGGACATCGTTGTGTTTGAAAGGGGAGAGACACTTTGCAGAAAGTGAGGTAATGTTGTCAACGCTAATGCTAATTATTGTATTTTTCAGTTTTTAATTTGTCTTCTTACTGAAATTTGTTAGCTTTTCTCTTCTTTCTCTTAGACTCTTGACCAGCTGCCACTAACAAACCCTGAGCACTTTGGAACACCAGTCATTGGAAAGAAATCCAACAGAGGAAGAAGATCCTCTCTTCCTGTGTGAGTGTTTTATGATGCTGTACTTGACTAATGGTATTAGTAGCCTTTTCTCAAACTTAATGAGCTTTAGCCTCCTTCTGCATTAGAATGACCCAGGCAGGTATTGCCTTCAGTGGAGAGCAGAGAATTAAATGTGTCGCCTCTGCAAGGAGAATAATTGCAGAATTGTGTCTTATACCATATTTAGTTTAAAATTGTTACTGCTAGACATTCATTTAATGGTAATGGTGTAATAAACCATATAGAAATTAAAAAACAGGGTAGGATGAAAACAGTGGCTTTAGGCATGTCTCAAAGAGATTTTTAAAAAGAAAATCATTGGCAGTTTGTTCCACCAAAACATCGATTCACAGAGTTGGAAGCATCCGCAAGGGCCATCCAGTTCAACCCCATTCTGCCATGCAGGAATACACAATCAAAGCACCCCCAATGGATGGCTATCCAGCCTCTGTTTAAAAACCTCCAAAGAAGGAGACCCCACCAAACTCCAAGGGAGCATGTTCCACTGTTGAATGACTCTTACTGTCAGGAAGTTCTTCCTAATGTTGAGGTGGAATCTCTTTTCCTTTAGTTTGAACCCATTGCTCTGTGTCCTAGTCTCTGGAACTGCAGAAAACAAGCTAGCTCTATCTTCAGTATGGCAGTATGACATCCCTTCAAATATTTAAACTCGGGTAGGCAACCTTTTTGAGCCGGGGGCCGAGTTGCTGTCCCTCAGACAATTGGGGGGCCGAAGCACCATAAATTAAATAAATAAATAAATAAATTTAAAAAATCATGCACACTCTCTCAGCCCCAGAAAAGCCATGGCAAAACCCCTGTGGAGATTTTGCCAAGAAAACCCCAAGAACAAGTAATAACAACAATAATATCATCATGGTGGGCGGCGGCGGCGGCGGCAGGACCGGACTAGGGCCGGTCCAAAGGCCTCGGGGGCCCGCATCCGGCCCCCGGGCCTTAGGTTGCCTACCCCTGATATAACTACTTAACCTTCTCTTCCCAAGGCTAAACATATTTAGCTCCCTAAGCTGCTTCTCGTACGGCAACAAGTCTGCTGTCATTGAGGGGCTGAGAAGGAAACTGTATAACAGCAAACCAATACAATTCCATCGTTCCTTGAGGAGCATAAAATGAGCACATTTCTGTGGATCCAGGCTAGAAAGGTGATATGAACTTTTTGACTATGGATATCTTCTAAGGTGAAGAAAGAACTCATCTGAAGTATTCCGGACTTTTGCTGTCCCAGCTACTATTGGTATTCTCTGAAATAGAATATTCTCTTCCTTCAGGAACATCTTACAGATCTCTACTGGAGATCTTAGTAGATGGTGCAGGAGCACAGAAGTTATAAATCAAAAAACATGATGACAGGGAAAGTTAAAGATCCTGGGTGTTAAGGAACAATCTTTGCATTCCAGGTGGTAGTTCAAAAGAGGAGTTATGCACATTTAGTGGGGTTCAAACATAAATTTATTGCCACGCTGCTCTGAAAGACTTGAAAATGTGGTGAAGGAAGAATATAAGCCAGGGGCAGACAACCTAAGGCCCGGGGGCCGGATGCGGCCCCCCCAAGGCCTTTGGACCAGCCCCAGGCCGGTCCTGCTGCCACTGCCTCCCACCATGATGATATTGGTTATTGTTGTTATTACTTGTTCTTGGGGTTTTCTTGGCAAAATCTCCACAGGGGTTTTGCCATGGTTTTTCTGGGGCTGAGAGAGTGTGCATGCATATTTTTATTTTTACTTTTTAAAAAATATTTATTTATTATTTATTTATGGTGCTTCGGCCCCCCAGTTGTCTGAGGGACAGCAACCCGGCCCCCGCCTCAAAAAGCTTGCCTACCCCTGATATAAGCAAATAGAAGATACTGTAGTTTCACTGCTCTGTAAGGCTGTTTGCTGTTTACTAATTGGCAGAAGTGGGTTAAATTTAGAAAAATGTCACTTTTTGTAATTTGCATAATTTACATGGTCATAGAATTTAGATTTTCTTGGTACAAGACCTGGACTATTTTGGTAGGTGCTTGTTTTGTTTTGTTTTAAGCTCTTAATAGGCTCACCTTCCCTTAGTTCCACAGAGGCACATAGACTGATCATTACAGACCAGGAGGCTTTTTTCACAGTGTGGTCATGGAGTCAGAAGTGGAAGAAAAAGTCAAAAGGTGCTAGGATATGAACCTGAGCAGTGAGCTGCCTGGTTGTGCAGAGACAACAGAGTAACTGGCTCTGATAAACCACTGTGTTGTCCCTGTGGCTGCTTAGTAGGTGGTGCAGGAAAGTCAAAATGTTTACTGTTCTAACCCCAGCATCTCATGACAAAAGCACCCATGCACATTAGCATCTGAACTTCTTTGGTAGTGTACAGGCTTTTCCACAAAGCATGCACGTTCCCAAGCAGGAACTCTTGACATATTGAGGCCAAGTTACAGTAGCTGTGATGGCAGGGTGTTCTCCTTTTGGCTTTTTTATCTCCATGTTCAGACTGTCTAAATCACCATATTCTTAATCCTCTAGTAATGAAGATGAAAAAGAGGAAGAAAGTAGCGAGGAGGAGGAAGATGATAAGAAGCGTCTCAATGATGACTTGCTTGGTAAAATTGTCAGCGTGACATCCAGTACTGAGGAGGGCGAGTGTTATCCAGCTTTGGTGAGTTGTGTAAGAAGTGTTCAGGGCAGTCATAATAAAACAAAATATTGAGAAAGGAGGGAGTTTGGAATTTCATCAGGGCATAATACCGTTTGAGCTGCCATTCAGCAAAGCTGGGGCAGAGCTTCATGTAAGGATGTGCTGTTTCTAAGTTCTTTGAAAAATAGGGAAAATTCTACATATTGATTTTCAGCTAGACTTCATAATCCAGAAGCATTTTCCAAAGCCTCTAGTATCACAATCCTTTTACAGTTCTTTTAAGGGGGGTGGGTGGGATTGTGTGATATAAAATGTATATTTTAATGCTGTAAGCCTCCCCTGTTGCGTTACGCAGAAAGGTGGGATATAAATAATTGTTGTTGTTGTTGTTGTTGTTGTTGTTATTGTTTGTATTTATATGGGGACCAGCTGTTCCTGTTTTGACAGAGGTGACTTTGGAATTTCTAACATTTTGTGGAGAGATGCTGTGGCACAGAAGCTGAGAATGCTAGTTGATTTTTGTGCACAGTTGAAGTAGGGCATTTAATTGTCATTTATAATAACCATAACCTAGCGTGTATTTATCCTAACTCTGCAGTGCACACATGTGAAAAGAAGACAGTCTTGTCTACAGACTTGTAGTCTAAAGGAAAAGGTGGGGTGGGGGGGATTATTAAATGCATGCACCATTTACCATTGTTCTAATATTGAGTAGTTTGAGTAGAAGCAATTCTGGGAAAGGCAGTAGATCTTTCATGGCCCAAGCCATGGAGTCCTTATCTCTCATGTGGCCAGGTGGAATGGATACAGCTCAATGATTGCTGATGGGGAGGAGGAGCCAATAGCAGCTTGTGTTTCCTTTTAATTAAATTTATAGATTAATGTTTATGTAAAAGACTTAATAATCTGAAGAGTTGCAGTCATTGGCAGCAGTGCATGTATCTCCACTGGCAGTCTTTGGAAAGTTTTGCCTTGATGTCAGGGAGATATTCCCAGTTGATGTATGTTACATGTGTGTGGCTGTGGAAAGGGGAACAACTTGGTGTGTGTTCAGGAGGAACAGACAAAATGTACTGTGACACATCAGAGGAAGTTTGCAAAATCAGCAGATTGCTATAGACTTGCTACAGTAAACAAAATTAGTACCTCCACCTGCAGCCAGTAATGCCACATAAAATGCATTCTGAGGCTGGGGACTTTTCTATATAACTTTCCAGCATCTCATAACTCTGAGATTGGGCACTCTATTTATGAACTGAAGCAAAAACTTTCAACAAAATATAACATATTACTTAATGGCTGTGCTTCAGCCTTAGAATATTCGAGCTTACAACATTATGGCTGCTGTTTGATAGGCTTAACTGCTTCTCACATTTGGGGTTACTGTTATCGGTGGTCTGTGTCCAAGTTGAGTTGTCCAAGATCACATCGTTTAATGGTACACCTGAGCAAGTTTAGAAATCATTGTAAATACATATGTAATTTATTTACTTACTTATTTATTTTTGGCTTGTTATGGGGGGAGGGGAATTAAACAGATTGTGATTCCAATTGTTACACAAAAGTGGTTTTAATGATGGAACATTCTGGATTATCGAAATACTGCATGCACATGTAGACACAGACACACAGAGCGAGACAATCTGTTGTCTTACTGGATCAACTCATGCTCCATTTAATCTATTACTCTGTTTTGGATCATAACTAACCAAATTTCACATAAGATTTCACATGATGGTTTTCCCCAAATTAAGACGTCTACTGCCTATGCATTTTGCAGCCGTGGCTAATAGCTGTGGATGGATCTTACCCTCAAATGTGACTGACCATATATGCATGTATATTTTAAGCCTACTATATATGTGGCAGCTTCTTTCTTATGCAAAAAGAGAAGTTGGTAGCATAAGCCTTTGTAGACTACTTCATCAGATGCATGGATTGAAGTGCTCATGGACAGACATTTATACCTATGAATGAGCAGGTTCTCTGTACGATTAGCAATAGACATGCAAAACTTGTGGATATGGTGATGAGGTGACAAGTTCAATTTTAAATATGGTTAGATAGATATTACCTAAAGCCAAGATTAGTTACTTATGATATGAACTATTTGTTTTGGTTGTAAATGCACTGATTTTATTGAGTGACATAATGTTAAGAGGGAGAAAAAATACCATACAACATAGATATTGACTTGGAGTTGATTTCTTTTGGAGAATTAACTACTGCTCTTGGGAAATGATATAACAGATAATTTATCAGCTTACCTTTCCTTTAGATAAAGAATCTGAAAATCCTAAATGTATTATTTTATTGTGGGTGGGCTTTTTTAATTTCAGGTATTATCACCCAGCTGCAGTGATGACATTATGGTGAAAAAGGACCAGTGTTTAGTTAGATCTTTTGCAGATTCCAAATTGTGAGTAATGTTTTAAAATTATTTCTCTTTTCATCTCTAAAATTTAGGGTGTCACAAAATTAAATCAGGAACAACTGACAAATTAAAATCAAAATTAAAACATAGCTAAACATGCTTCCAAAGTTAGAAGTTTTCCTACATAAATCTCCAGACTTAATGCAGATGGGGCATGATTAAGGCAACATTTGAATATTTGTTAGATTTAGTCTAAATTGAAATGGTCCTACAGGTTATTGTTGACAATTATCAATTGTTTGTTAAGGTTGTGTCCCGAATGCCTTTTGTATCTTCCATAAAATTGGAGCAACAATGGTTGAAGCATATTCAAAATGCAAAGGTCAAAAAAAGCTGAGTTCTTCTTTCCTTTTTCCTACCTGGGATGGAATTCTTAATGCACAGGGTACTTTTAAGCAAATACATTAGTCAACACCTGAATTCTACATCTGAATGCTGTAGGGACTGAACAGAAGTAAAGAAGAGACTACACTGAAGTATTTAATTCTCTTTAGAGAGACACATAAAAGAGCTGTTGGCTGACTAAAGAGTTTCCCCATTATTACTTACATGCTTTTTTAACTGTTTAATTGATTTTTAATGCATATTACCAGAACTTCAATATAAGTATCTTCTGGGAGCATATTGCAAGATAAGTTACACTCCAGTAAGCAAAAGCTATTATCCATTAGAAGGAAAGGCCATCTATATTTTACATTACTTTCCTTATTAATATCTATGCTTCTAACCCCAAATACACTTCATCTGCAATCCCACTATCTGCTCAAATAAAATTCAGGTTTAGCCACCTTCTCCAACTTGATGTCCTCTAGGTATGTTGAATGATAGGTCCCAACATGTCTGACTAGTGGCTATATTGGCCAGGATTTATAAGGATTGTAATCTAAAACCTTTGGAAGGTTTTGGGAAATTATCTTCAGCTATTGTATCCCTCATTACCATGTATGAATGTGAGACACTGACAGTGAATAAAGTGGATAGAAAGAAAATCATCTCATTTGATATGTGGTGCTGGAGAAAAGTGCTGAGGATACCATTGACATCCCAAAAGACAAGTGAATGGATCTTAGAACAGATTAAACCTGCACTCTCCCTGGAAGCCAAGATGACCAAACTAAGGCTGTCGGACTTTGGCTGCATCATGAGAAGGCATGACTCATTTGAAAATACAATAATTCTTAAGGAAGGTAGAAGGTAGTAGAAATAGAGGAAGAGTGTATGCCAAATGCCTGTACTGAGTCAGGGAAGTCACAGGCCTGAACCTGCAGGACCTGAGCAGAGACGGTGAGAATAGGGGGTCTTGGAAGTGTCTCATTCACAGGGTCACCATGAGACGATGTCAAATCAAAACCAGTGAACAACAGACAAAACAAACCTTTAGTAAGCTTACCATCCTGATATGTGTGTGGGCCATGCAAGAATGTGGCATATGGGTGAGACTAATGCAACAGAAGTACTGAATAGATTTGCATTTCATCAATTATATTTATGACTCTGCTATAATGTAAATTTTAGCTGCTTCTGTTAACTTTTTTAAGCTTCTTTGAATCCCAAACTTGGGGGTGGCATATAGATAACGATGATGATGGTGATAAGACAGCTTGATAATGTGGGTATTGCTTGTTCGTCGGTGCTTGCTTGCAGCCTTACCCCTTCACACTCCTTAATCCAATATCCTGATAACTAGGGAAACCTTGTGGATTGGATATTAGTGACTTAGCTGAATTCAGCCAGTAAATCTATGGTGAAACAGGAGTTTGAACCCATGTCAAAGTCCACTGATCCATGAGCAAGTGCTCATATTCACATTTTTGCATGAATAAGGCAACCCAAACTAGTGAAATCTAAAATGAAAATATAAAATGTATATGTTATTTGATGCGGTCATTGTTCTAAGTAGTGATTTAAAATAATGCTGAAATAATTGTTCATGCTTTTAATTTTTCATGTTAAATACAAGATTTACTTACTATATTGTAAATGTTAAAATAACCTGTTCAGTTGTTTGTTAATAACAAAGAGTGTGCATATTTTGTCACTGCTAGTGAGCAAAGGGGAAAAGGATTTTAAAGAAAAATTGGGGAGGGGGGGACTCAACCAGATTTTTAACATGTTATGTTTAATGGAATTAAACAATTCTCTTGCAGTTACTCAGTATCAAGAAAGGACATTGAGAAATTAGACATCCAAAACATTACAAAACCTGAGTTATCATCTAGAAAAGGTAAAAGTTGTTATTTATCATATTTTTGGGAGAAATAATGTTATGACAGGATGCTGAAAGTCTGATTGTAAGACGCCATGCACCAGTGGGAAAGTACTTAGGATGTTTTGGTTGCATTGCCAACAAATACACTGGTAACAGTTAACAGTGCTTGGAGTTGCACTTAAATCAGATTCATATTTGGAAAGCAAAAACTTACATTGTCACTTGAATGAAAAGATACAGTGGGCTGGAGCCAGATTTGGTCATATTTGGAGTAGGCCCATTATAATAAAGCTTAAGTGGTTTTAAATCAGTCTGCAACAGATATGACATGAGTATGAATCCGCCCATATAGATGTTTATAGGATTGAGATGTATCGCTGGTTATCCTTAAGCATGCCTTTTTGGTATACTGAAATGATATATACCAAGGCATTCTCAAGAACACTGAAAAGCATGATACAGTCTTGTTAGAAGGAATCATAGTTCTATACTATACAGTACTATATAGGTTCCCTTCTCTGGAGATCCGAAGCACTCCAAAATCAAAAATTGTCCGCATGGGTGACTCAGGTAATGACACCTTTTTTTTCTTCTGATGGTTCAGGTTACCCCAACTTTGTTTTATGCACAGAACTATTAATAATACAGTGTGTAAAATTACCTTCAAGCTATGTGTATAAGATGTGTGTGAAACATAAATGAATTTCACGTTTAGACTTGGGTCCCATCTCCAAGATACCTCATTTTGTATATGCAAATATTTCAAAATCCAGAAAAATCCTAAACACTTCTGGTTCCAAGTATTTCAGATATTAGATATTCACCCTGCAGTTCCACTGATAACACTTTCGAAACCACAGAGGATTCAGTTGTTCCCATATTTAGATAATATTTTGTGAAAACTTGGTGCAGAGAGAAGGCAGAGTGCAACCTCAGACTGACACTACCATGTTTATAGACGTAAGGTTTTCTAATAAATTTTAGAAGAGTCAGTTGAGAGTCAGATTATAACTCATTTGGGAGCAGAACTAAATACACAGAAGGGATGTGTCTTCCTTTCTAACAAAAGAAAGCAGAATATAAAGTACAAAATAACCAGGGGAAGGGGGGGGGAGGTAGATCTACACATAAGGACATTACAAGTTCTCATGAGACTGTATCAGTCATATAATAATGAAAAGACATATCACCCTGACCATACCAGTACAAATAAAGAGAAATTTATTTTGGTGTGTTAAACCAGTGAATATAGGCCAGGGATCTTGGTTTGTACAACAAAAACAACAAATGCAAGTCTATGGATGGGGTGTCAATTTTCAGAGTCAGGTAGTTCAGGAAGAATGGACAAAGTTAGAGAAAAACCTCAGCATAAATTTACTGGAGATGAAAGCAGTCAGGTTAGCAGTGTTAAAATTTGCAGGCAAAATAAACAAGTATGTGCAGGTGTCTGCAGGCAACATCACTGTGAAAGTATGCCTTTGAAACCCAGGGGGAACAAGATCCCAGCATCTACTAAAGAAATCAACCACTATATTGGCTGGGGCTGAGAAATGGTTGAACTCACTGACAGAAATCTGTCTCAAAAAGGTTTCCAATCTGACAGTGAATTACTTAAGCAAAATAAAATACAGTGAGGCATTTGAACCAGAGATTATTCTGCAATTTACAAAACAACAATGAAAATTTTGTGGTGGACCTTTTCTTGATCTGGTCAAAATTTCAAAGTACAGTTAGCCCTCCATATCCACATGTTTTTTTTTATCCAGGGATTCAAGCATCCACAGTTTGAAAATATTTTCAAAATACATAAATTCCAAAAAGCATACCTTGATTTTGCCATTTTATATATCAGGAACACCATCTTATTATGCTATTGTGTATAATGGGACTTGAGCATACACGGATTTTGGTATCCACAGGGAGTCCTGGAACCAAACCCCGGCAATCAAGGGCCCACTGTAAAAAAAATTTTTTTAGTAGGCGGAAGTGCAAGTGTGGATGAGCACAGTTCATTAGCACTAGATTGGCTGAAGGATCTACTTTATGTGTTCCCTCTACTTCCAGTAGTACACAGGATATTGATGAAAATCAGAGTGGAGAGGGCAGAAGTAATCTTAATTGCCCCACTTTGGCCATGCAGACTATGGTATCTTCTATTAATAAATATATGATGTATTGACTCAAGGTCCAGTTTATTATCCCAGCACGCAATGGTCAAGGCTGTCAGAGTTGAGTGGCAAACTCTAAGAAAGCAAGAGTACCTAGAGTCAGTAATGAATACCATTCTAGCATCTAGACAGCAATCAGCAGAAACTATATATGAGACCATTTGGAAGGCATTCTGGAAATGGTGTGAACAAAATTCAATGTTAATGGAAGAGATACAGACTGGAGATGTCTTGTCCTTTCTATATAGTGGAATAGCTAAAGGACCAAGGCCTAATACTTTAAAGAGGCAGGTTGCAGCTTTGTCATCTGTGCTGTTAATGGAAAGCCTTTGTCAGCTCATTCACATGTCAAGCAGTTCGGGGAGGGGGGGTCAACTTTACAAGCTCAACCAACCATTCACACAATAAATCCTAATCTATGCAGATCTGATAGAGATAAGTTACCTTTGACCATCAGTCCCTCCTTTCTTCCAAAAACTGGGCCACACTTATACATGAGTCTACTGACATTTTGTCCAAAATCTGACACATTCTTTAGAAAGAAGATCGGACTCCTTGGATGTCAGGGGGGCTGTAAAGATTTCTATTGAAAGAGCAATTAGGCATACAGAGGGCTTATTTATTTTGTTTCATCCAAGAATTTTAGGCTTCAGGGCTACTAAAAAAATATTTCAAGATGGTTGAAAGGTTGCATTCATTTCTCCTATGACTACTTAACACACCAAGATCTTAATAATTGTGAGCTCAGGCAACTACTAAATCAATGACAACTACAGCAGCATTTAGTGTAATATCTTCATTGGAACAAATGTGTAAGGCAGCAGGTTGGAAAGAGCCATTCACATTTATTAGACATTATAAAGTGGACAGGTTTAAATCAGGACAGACAGTGTATGGTTGAACAGTTTTACAAGCAGTAGTTCAGGAATCAAGCAGTCACTCCTGCCCATGAAGAGATTGGGTTAGGTATATCCCAATGGTTGTAGTCTTGAGAATGAGAGGTTGATGCCTACTGCAGTGATTCTAAGAAGGCTGAAGGAGCAATCCACTCCCACTCATGACTGCATTAAAAAAGAACAACAACAACAACTGTCCATTTACTGTCTACTTTAATTCTTCATCTGAATGGTTTTTAAAACTGGGAACGTGAAAGGCTGTGTAATAAAACTGAGGGGGAAAGAGAAGGAGACAATGGAATAAACAGTTTGGAATTTTGGTCTCCTAGCTTGATCAGCTGGCATGAGGAAATATCAAATGGTTGTGGATTGCTCCTTCAGCCTGTTTAGAATAATCATTCATGGTATGTCCCATCCTCTCATTCTCCTCT
Source organism: Phrynosoma blainvillii (assembly GCA_026167975.1). Taxonomy (NCBI): domain Eukaryota; kingdom Metazoa; phylum Chordata; class Lepidosauria; order Squamata; family Phrynosomatidae; genus Phrynosoma; species Phrynosoma blainvillii. Next base: position 448,642,412 of record JANUYF010000001.1, on the reverse strand, counting down.
TCAAAGGCATCCTCCTAATCTATTCCAGAGAATTTGAGGACCTTCTAGAGCTGATGGAAGATTTTGCAGTTTGTTGTGGCACCAAAGTGTTGCCACAACAAAATACAACTCCCAGAATTCCATAGCATGAAGTCATGGCAGTTAAGTGGTGTCAGACTGGATTATTTCTGCAGTGTGGCTGCAGCCTTTGAAACAGAAAGGAGAAGGTCCTATTGTGTAAATCGAAATCCACACTTGCCATGGTGAATTCTTCCAATGCAGAATAATCTGCAATTATAAACAGGTTTTACAGTTAAATTTTAGTGATGCCACAATGAGCAGAATGTGCTACTGGTTCAATATTCCACATTACAAGAACTAGAGAACTTGCCCTTAAATATGGAATAGGAATTCTACACTATGTATAACTCTGAGAAAGGAGATAATAATCATACATTCAGATGACTCTGGTAGAAGGGGGAAGTGTAAATGATTTGTTGTTGTTTTGAAAATCAGAAACTACTTTTTACCTCCTGCTTGGCAGCTCAGCATAAAAGTTTGTGACCTGGTCTTGAAATTTAACAAAATTGAGCAAAGAAGCAAGGCTGGTGTTAATTGATAATAATATAGTTTTGATTCTTAGTACCTTGAATGAGTAAGCACGGGACGTTTTCCTCCGAAGGGTTACAAGAGGCAAGCTACTTCTACAATCTGAAGGTTATACCTGCTAACTGGAAGATGGATATGCGTGAAATTTTGGAATCCTCTAGCAGTGATGAAGAAGAGGGAGGTGATGCTGGAAGTGAAAAGGAAGAGGAAGCGAAAAAAGAAAATAAGGAGGAGGAAGTAGCGGTGAGTGTATGTACTGGCTTTGGACAAGTATGTAACATATAGCATGCCCCAACTATGACAATGCACCGTGAATGCTAGGCTTGAAAATCTTAGTCTGATCATCTAAATCAGCCCTCTGCCATAGTGTCTTCCAGACATTTTAACTGTGATGCCTATCTTCTCTGACCATGGTGGCTGGGGATAATGGGAACTTTACACAGAAACATCTGAAGGACATCATTTTATAAATTTCTGGTATTGATGAAACCAAGTCCTAGATAAGTAGGCTTAGAATGTTTGGACTCTTAATGTAAAAAAAGTTATGAAAAACCCAAAATGACAGATGGCTGACATTCCTAGTAAAAGGTAAGGATGTATTGCTGAGAACCATCATTCTGGAAACTGAAGGAATGGATTAATTAATTTTAATTTGTTAAAAAATCTCTGTTCAGTATGCACTTTGTGGGAGAATGGACTCCCTCATCATTTAGATTACAGAACATTCTAATAATCACTATTAAACATCTTAAATTAACAAAGTTAATATTTTAGGTAATTACAACTCAGTAACTGAATGATGAATGTGAGTGGGTAGTGTGGAGTGTGGTTTATAATGGGTGGACGGAGGCTTGGGACCGTCATGTGTCCTCAGGCTACCTCTGTGTGGCTAAGAATGTGTTTGCCTTTACATTTGCATTGTTGTTCACCTAAATCATGTATGTTTTTTGCTTATTCTGTTGCTTTATCTTTTTCCTTAGGGGTATGGCTTTTCTTTCCCAGATTTTAAAATCAAAAGTCTTTCCATAATTTTCTCAAGGTGCATTATTTTACATTCCTAGGATTCAGAAGTATGTGCTAACCATAGCCATGAAAGTTGGGAATTTCTTCCACATGCGACAACTGTGTCAGATGTCAAATCTTTCTAAAGCTATATATTTTGAAATGGATTCTTAGTTGATAGTCTTCTGGTCTGGAATAGATTGAGTTCATAATACATCACAACATTGTTGGAAGTTTAGATACAGATTAAGCTATCTCATTCTAATACAGAACATTTACACCAATTATAGTGTAAGCAAATCTGGAGAGCTACTGGTATTCAGAAGGTAGGGTGGCAAAGGCAAGAATACCGAGACAGACCTCTCTTTAAAAAAGGTGCTTGCTGCATTGGAATAATGTGTGTGCAGAACACTGCCTGTTCTGCGGGAAAGGAAAGAACTTCTGATAAGATCTCTGAGCCAAGACAAAAGTTAGTGTTTCAAGGTGAAGGAAAGCATTCCCAAATTTGTTTTCCTGAGGTTCAGATTTCATGTAGTTATCTTCTTTTTCTTTCATTAGTACCATGTATCCTTCACTTTGTAGTTTGCTTTCTTAACCTGGGTGAGATTTACACTAGTTTCCCCTTTAAGTGACTCATGTTACAAGATCAGTTATTGCTTACTGTAAGTGTCACCTTGAAGCCATGGAAGGCAAACCATGTGGGATGTATCTCAGTGCCCTGTCTAGAAATCATGGAGTTGAGCTTCAGGTAATACTAAAGTTCTAAATGATGTTCTTCTAAACCATTTTTGTCTTGCACCATGAGGACTGGAAGCTTTCTCTGCAAATAAGGATTCTTGGACTTTTCCATTCAGCAGATGTTGCTGTTAATACACACATATATGTGCACACCCCATGGCTTAGAGCAGTGGTCCCCAACCCCCGGTCCGCGGCCCGGTACCGGTCCGCGGAACAAATGGTACCGGGCCGCCCTGCTACTGCGTCTTCTGATTTAATAATCAATGCGACGCCGCAACCCCCCCCCCCAGTGGGCCACGGAAAAATTATCAAACGTTGACCAGTCCACAGCAATAAAAAGGTTGGGGACCACTGGCTTAGAGAACTCTTGCATTGCTCTTTCTAACTCTGCTGGGCTCTTGAATTCTCTTTGATAGTATTTTATGAGTTGGTCTTTTTCACTACTGTAAGAAAAAAAGATTCAAGGAAAAATAGTTTTCACTAAAGTATTTTTCTTGCACACAGTTTTTCACTTTTGTGAAAAATGCCAAGGGAAGAAGACCAGTTGAATAGTCATGTATTAGATTTAACACTGTAATAACCATATATTAGGGAGAGCACTGTTAGTAATCTAGTAATGTGTTGGTATGCATTGTGGTTACGTCAAGGAGGCTGTGAGAATAAAAAGTTGATGAATGGAAAAACAGATACCTATTCACTGTGTTAATGGTGTGCTAAGACTTTTAAAAATCTTTTTTATTCATCATGCATTATATAAGCACAAAAATTTTAAGAGCCAGCATGGTGTAGTGGGTTGAGTGTTGGACTGCGTCTCTGGAGATCAGGGTTCAATTCTCTGCTCAAGGATTTAAAAAACCCAAACGGGCAAGTCACGCTCTTTCAGCCTCAGAGAATGGCAACGGCAACGGCAACGGCAACCTCCTTCTGAAGAAACTTATCAAGAAAACCTTATGATAGGTTTGCCTTTAAGTATAAGTGAAAAATGCTTTAGAGGCATACAACAACAACATTTTAATATAGATGCACCCTATCTAAGAGTGACCAGTGATGTCCCTTTTGCTTTGTGACCTAAAATTTCATTTCCATCATTCTGTAGCAGAAAATCCTTGATGTTAAACACCACCTCCCCTTATCCTTCTTCCTGGTCAAAAATATAGGATTTGACTATGGTTAAAATGAACTGTCCACTTGGAGTGTCTTCAAAGGCATGAGAAATGCCCTGGCATCTTTTGTCATATTGAGTCTTTCTGGCAGGTTAGCAGAGGCAAGAAACAGAGTCAGGTCTGTCAAAAAAAATGTCTGCATTATGATAGTTTGTGTGCAGTACGTTGCCTGTTCTAGAAGGGAAGAGGGAATCATTGATTAGACCTTTGAACTAATGCAGTAGTATTTTTTTCTATTAGTGAAAAAGTACTGTTACAGTACTTTTGAATAAATTCAGTGCTTATGTGTTTCTTCAGATTTGCTTCATATGCTGAACATAATTTGAGCTTCTTTTTTTCCTCCCCCTCCCCCTAATAAAAACCAGTGGGGCAAATAGGTTAAAATTGCATGGGTCTTTCCAGCTGAAATCTCACCTTGGCCCTGAACACATGAGATACCTTTTAACAAGGTACTTTCTCACTCTGGGCCCTCTGCATGTAATGTAGGAATAATAAACCAGCTCTATCTCATATTTCTTTGATTATGTTTTGAAAACCATTCTTTAAGAACATCGATAAGACTTTAAGAGAAGTAATAACATGCTTTTATACACTGGTCTTACTCCTAAATACTGTAGACCAATTGATTCAGTGGGAACTTGGAAAAGTCAACACTTAATAATGTCTGGCATTTTATGAGTTCTATTGATTGAATAAATTTGGGTTAACAGTTGGATTTAGGCAGTGATCTTGAATAAACTGAAAAAGAACATATTAGAACTTTATGTTGTTGCCTAATGAGAGCTCTCTTGACTAAAAAGTTCTATATTATTTTAATGGATGTGGGCTTACACCAATCCTTTTGAGTCTCCTGTACTGTATGGTCCAGCTGTAGGGCTCCCATAACATGAGACTTCTATTGACATAGGACCTTTGCAGACTGCTAGAAATAGTGCAAATTGAGTCCACTTTAACTGCCCTGCCTCAGTGTTAGGGAATCATGGGAATTTAGTTTTTTTCTGAGACATTGAGCCTTCTCTGTCAGAGAGCTCTGGTGCCACAATAAACTACAGTTCCCATGATTTCCTAGCACTGAGTCAGAGCAGTTAAAGTGGACTCAATTTGCACTATTTCTTGCAGTCTGCAGAGGTCCTCAGTGACTTTAGTTGAGACTCCCTTTCCTGAGTAGGGAAATAACATATGTGGAAACTAGGGTTGCCAGAATGAAAACTGAAGATGGCTCCTGTATCTTTAATGGTTGTGCAGAAATGGAATTTCAGCAGGTGCCACATAACCAGGTAACAAGTATCACACTTACTGACATTCCTTCTTCTGCTACAGTGCTACTTACAGTGGCATTCCTTGAACTAGTCCCAGTTCCTGAGCAATTGAATGGCAGTCCCTGGTAAGTTCCCAGGAAAAATAGAAAAATTATACTTAGTGAGCAAAGTATGCTGCTGGTCTGAGGCACACTGGGAAGCAGTTGCAGATCCCCAGCATCTGATAACCTGAGAAGCACTGTTCTGTTGTTCTGCTATCAAATCGGCCCTGACTCATGGTGATCCTGTGGATGATCCCCCGTTGCTCTGCTGAGGTCCTGTAGATTCAGGCCCATGGCCTCCCTGATTGAGTCTATCCATCAGGTGTGTGGTCCTTCCTTCTTTCTACTGTGTTCTACTTTTCCTAGTTTATCTTCTTTCTGTCAGCTTTCTTTGCTGCCCAGCTCTCACATTTATACACGGTGATGGAGGAATGTATTTCTTGGACGATTCTAAATTTAGTGCTCAGTTATATGTCTTTACACTTTAGGATCTTATCTAGTTCTTTCATGGCTGCCCTTCCCATTCCTAATCTTCTTCTGATTTCTTCTTCTACAGTCTCCATTCTGATCAATGTTTGATCCAAGATACAGAAATCTTAGCTATTTCAATTTCCTCATTGTCTGGGTTGAATTTATGTATTTCCTCCATGGTCATTATTTTTGTTTTCTTTATGTTCAACAGTAAAGCCTTTCTGCACTTTCTTCTTTGCACTTTTTTAGTAATTGTTCCAAGTCTGTGACGGTTTCCACTAGTAGTATGCTGTCATCTGCATATCTTAGATTGTTGATATTTCTTTCTCCTATCTTCACAACCATTAAAGGTATTGGAGCCATTTCCAGTTTTCACTCTGGCAACCCTAGCGAAAAGCATCACCAGCTTAAAAAGTGCCTCTGATAAGAAGTAGGCTCACTTCAGGAATGAAACAGGCAATCCCGATTTCAAGAGGAATTGCACTTGTGTTGGTCTTCTCCACCCCTTGGGCTCCCTCAGAATGCAGGTGATTACGGAAAAAGACTTCACGGGTATTCATGGCATATTTCTGCACACATCTTTGAAGCACATGGCAGGTAGACGTTGGCGTGTTTTCCCCCTTGTTTGCAGCTACTGCAGGACGAGAGGAACTTAAGCGGTGCATTCAAGGAAGCTCTCCTTATGCTTCCAATTTTATGGGTCTAATCCTGGTTCTTAGGGAAATATTTCCATGGGGAGGGGGGAGTTGTCAAATGCAAATCATGAGATTTAAAAGAAAACCAAAATTGAGGGAAACCATGGCAAAATATTACACCTCTGCTTCCAGAGAGGAGAGCAAACCTTACTTTGTTTTGTGAAAATCTTGCCGTTTGCAAGTTTTGTGTGTGCCTGGTTTAAACCATAGCAAAGGTCTGATAAGAAAGCACAGACTGGGATGGGACAAGACAAGGGTTACCAGGACGTGAGGTTTTCTTGGCAAGATTTGTTCAGAGGTTTGCCATTGCCGGGATGACCAGATGACTCCTTTTCCAAGACATGGCCTACATTTTAACCTTCTGGGAAGATGATCATCTGTCAGGGATACTTTGATTTTGAGATCCTGCATGGCAGGACTGGATGGCCCTTGTGGTCTCTTCCAGCTCTATGATTCCATGATTCTATCCAGGAGGAATTCCAAAATGTCCTCCATTTTGAGTATGATTGTGAAGCATGAATTTTATATTTATATGAGTGTCGTTAGCTTTTATTTTATAATGTCCTACAACTTTCTTAAGTGTCCTACATTTTGTGGAGCCTTTGTCCTCTGATGCAGTGAGGACATCTGGCCATTTTGGCCATTGCGTTCCCCTAGGGCTGGGAGCATGCAGTTTATGTACTTATGGAGACCCTGTCATGGGGTTTTCTTGGTAAGATTTGTTCAGAGGGGGTTTGCTGTTGCCAGGATGACTAGACATCCTCCTTTTTCAGGATATGTTCTAATTTCAGCCGCCTGTCTGAGAGGAACTCCAAAATGTCCTCCATTTTGAGCACAACTGAGGACCATGAATTTTACATTCATATGAGAGTCTTTAGCTTTTACTTGCCTTCCTCTGAGACTGAGAGCATGCAACTTATGTACTTATGGCGACCCTGAGGTAACATCCTACATTTCATTTGGTAGCGTCCTACATCTTGTGGTGCCTTTGTCCTCCTTTATGGTGGTCACCTTGGCCATTGCCTTCCCCTAAGGCTGGGAGCACATAACTTATAAAGCAAAAGCAAGCAAAGCAGCTTCATTTATATATCGCTTCATATCGCGCTATGGGGTGTCTAAGCGGTTTACAATGTAAGCCCATTGCCCCCCAACAGCTGGGTCCTCATTTTAGCGACCTCGGAAGGATGCAGGCCTGAGTCTAGCCTGAGCCCTGGCTGGTATTGAACTCGCAACCTTTTGGTCTATGAGTGAGTGGCTGCAGTACAGGCATTTAACCACTGCGCCACCAGGGCTCTTATGTACTTATGGCAACCCTGAGGTAACGTTCTACATTTTATTTGGTGATGTCCTATATCTTTCTTGCCTGTCCCACACTTTGCAGCGGTGCCTTTGTCCTCCTTTGCATTGGTCACCTTGGCCATTGCATTCCCTTGAGGCTGGGAACATGCAACTTACGTACTTATGGCTACCCTAAGGTAACATCCTACATTTCATTTGGTAACGTCCTACGTCTTGCAATGCCCTTGTCCTCCTTTTATGTAGTCACTTTGGCCATTGCCTTCCCTTAAGGCTGGGAGCACCTAACTTATGTACTTATGGCGACCCTGAGGTAACATCCTACATTTCATTTGGTGACGTCCTACATCTTGAGGTGCCTTAGTCCTCTGTGGTGGAGGACACCCTGCGTGGGACCCAGGTTAAACTTTGCAAGTGTGGTGGCTGTTGAGGAAGAGGGACCGCTTGGACAGGCAGAAAGGACAAGGAGGGCCATTCCCCTTCTCTCCTTTCCCCTTTCCTTGCACTCTCTGGCCTTGCAAGGGCCCCGAAAACCCAAATGTCTGTTCATGCTTAGAGGCTGCCTAGGGGGTTGCCATGGCGATGCACTGTTGGTCCCCACTGAGCATGCTCAGGAAAGGGGAAGATTTAGCAGAGGCTTGGCAGGCTGCCCGGGGAGGCTTACCAGATGCTTTGAAATGGGCTGTCTCTTTGCTTTTCCTTTCATGTAATGTCTGATGGTTATTATTTTGTTGTTGTTGTTGTTGTTATTATTATTATTATTATTATTATTATTATTATTATTTTCATATGGAAGAGACTGTATGCCATGCTATGTAACCCTGCCTTCGGTGCAGCCAGAGAAAAGGAACACACAGATATTTTTGCAAGTTAGGATGAAGTACGTTGCCACACAGTGGTGAGCAGATTAGCTAGAAAAGCAAATATATTCTTTCTTCCCCCCCCCCCCCATTTCATTTAAGAGAAAAAAAATGTAGCACTTAGGTAAGGATTCCTTGTAATGTGTGGGCTTTTCTGGAGGGGTGGGATTTAGGTTTAGTAAGTTTATGTTGCCTTTCCCCCACAACCCACCCCAACAATATAAAGATCTATGAGTCCCTTTTTCCCTCCTCCTTTCCTTGCCAAAACCCAGACCATTGTTTTATATATGTTTGTGTGTGTGTGTGTAGGTTTCGCTCTGCCATAAAAGAAGGGCTTTTTAACAAAATGGAGTCACTTTCCATGCAAGCGTGCTAATGCTGAGCAAAGTGTGAGCGCTTGATCCATTTGAGGAATGTGGAATATCTCTCCTCCTCCTCTTCCTTCTCTCCCTCCTCCTCCTCCTTTCCTTCTCTCCTCCCTCATGTTGTTACACACGGTGAACAGGCCACATTTTGCAGGGTGTGAACTGTTGCAGAGCTCACTGGCTTTTGTGTCTTAGCATTGCTCAATGCACCCTTCTTGCAGGTAAGTGAACATGGGAGGATTGTCTGTTCGGACTCTGGATAACCATTTTATGTGTCCTTCCTTACAGCTGATCAGTTTGCTCCAGACAGCTTCTACCTTTCAAACAAAAGAGGAAGGAGGGGGAAGCTCTGGCTTTTTTTTCCCTTTTTTTTAAAGGAAAGAAAATGGCATTCCTGGGGATCTTTTTTCTTCTTCTTCTCAGTCTTAGTTTGGAATATAATAAACTGCTGGAGAAGGCGGGAAGGTAAAGTGCACTAGAAAGAGAATGCTGCATGATCTATTGTTTCATAGGGTAGTAGAGTTTATTTTGGTGAAAAAGAAGACTTAAAGATGAATATAGGCGCGATGGAACCCCGGCACTTGCTTTTTATGCTGTCAGCAGAAAGTGGCCATACTGAATCATTAAACCAAATTAATTATTTTAAATTCTTGAACATGGAGCAATGATGTTTCCTCATCTTTCCTTTCCCTATGTGTTACATCTGAAAAGAATATTCAGAGTCTATTGGTGTTCTTAAGAACCAGATGCATTCCTAAGTAAGCCTATAAGTAGACTGACTTCTTTTGGCTTTTCAGTTGGCTCTGTAAAATGGAGCATCTTCTTTGTATTTTATTTTTAAAAATAGGGTGGAATTATTTTCTAATCGAGGTGTACAATTTTATGAAAATGCCTTTGTGCTGTGATTTACTAGTTGGATATCTTTATTGCAGTTCTTAGCTGTGCATCTCCTGGATGGACCATCTCCTTGAGAAATGACACATGGGGCCCAATCCACCAATCACTGCTTCACTTAACTCCACCAGAGCTTTTTGGAAGCTCCAACCCATCTCCTCTTCAGATGTATGGAGCTTATGCTGCAGCAATATTTGCTTGGTGGATTAGTCTTGCAAATTCTCCCTTTTCTATAAGCACGTCTCATTATACCTGTGTAGCAGTTTGACCCCAGGACTTACTATTTAGAGACCAACCAGTTTTCTGCAGTGTTAACACTCCCATTCATATAAATGTGTATTTGTTATACATACAATATATATCAGACCTGATTCATTTCAGCTTCTGAATAGGTTTCTTATCAGACCTGATTCATTTCAGCTTCTGAATAGGTTTCTTACTAGACCATTGAATTTTGACCCAAGACTTTGCTTACACAGAAACTGCTTTCAGGGCACCTGTAGCACATTGGAATTATGCCTCTTCTGTAACATGACTTGCAAAAACAGTGCTTGCAGGAAGCCAAAGGTGACTTCTGCTGGTGACTTTCAGACATTCAGTTACTGCCACTGCCATGTGCAAGAGTAGATCCAGATGGTGCTATACAGAAAACCAGTTATATTTTGCTGCTGTCCTGAAATAGTACATGTTAACCTTGCGCTTTATTGTGTTGTGTTTGAAGTAAGGATTTCAAATGTATTAATATTTTATGAGTTTTGGAAACTGGTCTAATAATTCTCCTCCTCAGCTGAGATCTATACTTCTTCCATTCTCCAGAGGTTAGGCAGTGGAATTTGGATTTGTCCTTGAAATAAGTCTGGTCTGCCTGCAATTTTGTAAAATAGCAGTAGTCATCCTTGCTTGGATCTCTGATTTATTCATAATGGGCCCATGTACTCCAGTCTTCAGGAAGTAATGGAGATTCCACAGGCTTCTTTCTGTTCAGAGAAAGAGAAAGCCATCATTCCATTACAGTGACTACTTTGGGTTTCCCTTATCACTGAAAAGGTTTATTGGAGATCGTGCCTAGTCAAGGGTAGATGACTTTCACCATCTTACAAGCACAAAGGGTTAAGAAGGGGAGTCAAATGAAATCTGAAGTTTACTGTCTTACTTAGGACTGAAATCATAGCATTCCTGTGGATGATTGATATCTTTTAATACTATTTTTTCCTTGGGGTTGTTCCTGCCTAAATGCCCTTGAGAGTTCAAATTGTTACCTAAAGCTGCAGGTAGCCATTGGTGCAGAATGTGGTTCAGAAAACGTGGCTTTCAAAGCATGCCAAGACTGCATGCTTTCAAAATCCTTAAAACCGTGAGAACATAAAATAAATACGGGGTGCTTCCTCTTCTTTTGCCTAAATACATTTTCTGTGTGCCTGAGAACATCTATATCTTCTGCAGCATAATACCAATATCCTTTTGACTCTTGTGTCCTTGTTGGAAGGTATGTATGCTTTTTTTGGTGAGCTTTTCCCCCTGCAGTTTTACAGTTTGGCTCTCAAAAAATTTCATAGTCTGTTGACCAAGTGGTGCAGCAAAAAAAAAAAAAAGACATATTTGTGGCCTTTGGGCTTATTTAGAGTGAAAAAACAGCATTCCAACTTTTCCAGCATGTTCTAACATAGTGAGGCTTACACAGCATGGTGACTTCAGTTGCTGTTGTAAATGTTTTGCATAAATGGCTGTGTTTGTTTTTCCTTGGGCTATCAGTAAGATTTGGGAGGGGGTATTAATAGTAAGCCAACTGGACATTCAGCCATCTGTTTAACTTTCTGAAAAACAACAAACTGTATTATATATTTCTTATTATTTAAAACCCTTGTAATGTTAAAGGCTAAAGCAAAAAATGAATGTTGTTGCTCAGTGCAGTTCTGCAGCCTTAGAAATGGATGTCCTCTGAGTGCGTGTTAAACGTGTAAAAAGTGGTTCCCGGTCTGAACAAAGGCTACTATTTGCCTTTGTGACAGTAAAGCAATCCCATATCACTTGCAGAATCTGCTTTGGCATTCAGAAAGTAACTGTGCAGGCCCACAATTTCTTTGTTACATGTATTGGGTTTTATATGTATTCAGATTGTAGTTTAAATATTTTACTTTATGCTGAGAGCAAAGTCAGCTATGTTGAATGACTGGAAGAAAATGATGATAATTATATTTCTTTTACTGTGCTACACTCATTTCCAAACTGTAATAACCTTGCTTTTAAAAAAAAAACCCAGTGGAAGTTTGAAGGAAAACAATTGCCTCATTATTTAAAACAAGATTGGAGAGTACAACTAAATTTGGTCAGTAGATAAGTGTGCAGCATCCAAAGAAGGAGCTATAAATTTGCTTCTCTCATATATATCCAAACCTTAATTAAAGTTTTCTTCACAGGATCCTGATCTGACAATTGAAGAAAGTGAGGCTGGTGGCTCCTGGGAAGAATGCTTGATCAGATGCCACTCAAGCTGTGGCATATCTTCCCCAGCTTGGCACCTTCTTTAATAGCCTTTTTATTCTTCCAAGCTTTTAAGATCTGTGACCCCAAAGCCTGACTTCTTACTCCATTGCTCTTATGTCGTTCACTTCTAATTGTGCTGTGAACTTGGATTTAGGTGTTTCTCTTCAGGAAAATTGCATGCTGTAGTGTGTTAGATATTTTAAATGTTTTATCTTTGGTCCAAAATACACTGCAGAAATAATCCAGTTTGAGACTGTGTTAACTGCACTAGCTCAATGCTAGGGAATTCTGGGAACTGTAGTTTTGTGAGCCATTTAGCTTTCTCTGTCAGAACACTCTGATGCCACAATAAACTACAGTTCCCAGAATTCCCTGGCACTGAGGCAGGGCACTTAAAGTGATCTCAAACTGGATTATTTCTACAGTGTGTTTTGGACCTTTGTTAACTGTCTGCAGAACTATGGAAATAAAATATTTTTAGCTGTATCATTTCCACATTTAGGTTTAAAAGCTGAAATGTGTATCTAACACACTTGGGAAAGATTGATTCTTGTCTCCTATATATACAGTGGTACCTCGACATACGAGTGCCCTGATATACGAGTGTTTTGAGATACGAGCCGCCGAGCGAGCAATATTTTGCTTTGAGATGAGAGCAAGATTTGAGATACGAGGAATCGCACACTACACCGCACACTACATTTCAATTAATTTCAATGGGGAAAATTGAGATGCTTTGAGATACGAGCAATTTGACATATGAGCAAGGTTACGGAACGAATTAAACTCGTATGTCGAGGTACCACTGTATATGTAAAGCATGCTGTCCCACACTGCATCCATTCTTCCTGTATGAGATGAGTTAAAACCATCAAAGAGCACATATTCAGAACTTTTATATACAACGTAATATGCACTGACATTACTAGATGCAAACAGAAAACTAACATAACTTCATAGAATTGCTTTATTTCTTCAGAGTTCTGATCAGTTACACTTGACAAATTTACATTAAACTCATAACCTGCTGAATCATTATACTATTATTCTGTAAAAAAAAATAACATGTACACTGGTGTGCCATTCATAAGCAAACAAGAAATCACAAGATCTAAGGAATTCATATGATGCTACTGATGTCTGCTAAATACTGCAGTTAGATGGAATAAAGACTTCCATTTTCTTTTCAGAATCGGGGAGGAACATGAACAGACTGACTTGAATGTCAGCCCCCAACTAAACTAAGAATTAGGTAACAATTGAGTGGAGAGAAACTGAATAAAGAGTAAAAATTGTTAAAGGTACTTCAATAAGAAAACCTTGTCAACAGTTTTGTTTACCACAATTTGCAGGATATTTGGAGGGAAAAATCAAAGCCTCCAGGAATGTAATCTCCCAGAAACATTTTTGCCACATCTGATGAACGCTGAGGTTCTCAGAGGCTCATTTCCCCGCCATAGGCATGTACCTTGTCAGAAAGAGTCATTTATGCAGGCAGTCCTAGGTTCAAGTGCTTCTCAGGTTAGCTTTCGTAGAGTGGCTATATAAAGGTAAAGCAGGGTGGCGAGAAGACATGCTCCATTATTAACGCCTTGGAGAAAGGGCAGGATAAATATATAGTAATGAGAAATCAGGAGTTTCCTGCAAAGTTGTACATTTTACAGCACTGTCTGGTGTCTGGCATGCTGCAATACAGTTTAAAAATCCATAAATACATTGCAGAAGTGAGAGCTTTAATCCTCAGTGTGCATGTTATAATTCAAAGATATAGCCATGTTAGTCTGTAGAATCATATATAGAATATGTAGAATCATATGTAGAATCAGTCTGTATATAGAGAGATCTTGTATCACCTTTGAGATTAACTGAAAGAAGTTTGCAGCATGAGATTTCATAGACTTCAGTCTACTTCCTCTGAGCATCTGAAGAAGTAGACTGAAGTGTACAAAAGCTCATGCTGCCAACTTTCTTTCAGTTAGTCTCAAAGGTGCTACAAGATCGCTCTACGTGTGTGTTATAGTTGCCCTAATTGCATAATATGGGTAATGGGTGACAACAGAAATAGAGTCAAAACAGGTCCCCTGAGATAGATACAGGTATCGTAATTAAGGGAACCCTGAGGATTGCAGAAGTAATACAGAAAAATCTTAAATGAGCAGTGTGTGTCTGGTAGCTGTGGAATGCTAGCTTCTATTGCAAAAAGAAGCAGAAAACATTGAGAGTAACTGCAGGAGTGGGAAGCCTGGTTTAGAGAAAGCTGCAGGAAGGGATGGCTAGCTGGATCCTTGAACCCACCCCAGGAGTTGGCAACATTTTGTTGCATGTCCCATTAGCTTAGTGAAGACTCAGAAATTTTGCTTAAAGTTCCAAATCTTTTCAACTGAAAAACTGAACAAGGACAAGTAATTCTAATGGGAAGCATCTTGTTCCAGCTGCTATCAGCCTGATGAAGATAACTTCATATTCTCGGGGCAATTAGTCAGTGAGAAGTCAAAGGCTTTCACAGCTGGCATCCATAGTTTCTTCTGGGTTTTTCAGGCTATGAGGCCGTGTTCTAAAAGAATTTATTCCTTACATTTCACCTGCATCTGTGGCTGGCATCTTCAGAGAATGGTGACATGGAGATGCGTGGGGTATATATACTGTGTACTCCTGGTTGGAGTGATTCACGTGTTAATCTGTGATTTGTTCTGTGGTTGAATGGTAAGGCCTCAGGTCAGAATGCACAAGGAAGCCATTGAAATCCACAAACACTTAGACAGTTTCAACAGGAAAGAAGAAACCCTGACAGTAAACAAAGTCTGGCTACCAGTCCTGAAAAACACCAAAATCAAGACTCAGCAAATGCAAATGAAACCACCCAGGGCCAGAGTTTTTTTCCAGCAGACAGTGGATCACTAATTATACACTAATCCTCCTTGCATATCCTCCCACCCTTAGGCCTTTCATCAACTACTGAACAAAACACAGATTAACACATGCAAATCACCTCAACCAGGGCACATATACCCCACACACCTCCATGCCACCATTCTCTGAAGATGCCAGCCACAGATGCAGGTGAAATGTCAGGAAAAAATTCTTCTAGCACACAGTCTCATAGCCTGAAAAAAAACACAAAAAACAACCAGTGATTTCTTAAGGCTAAAACCAGGCCCTAAGAACAGAAGAGTATGCAGTTGTCTCCAGATCCTGTCAATTTTCATTTGACATCATGTTTTCTACCAAGTTGTTTAGAGATCTATATAATGTTCATTCGTAAATTTTAACTTTTTTTCAGATCTGAAATTTGCTGAAGCCAACTATCCCAGTGCAAATGCTTGTGATGCTGCCATTAAATCAATGTGTGTATCTTTTCAGAAATATTTGAATATCTTGACTTTCTGTATTATTTTGACAGCTTGAGGAAGAGCTTGATCCTGAAGAGAGGGACAATTTCCTCCAACAGCTTTACAAGTTTATGGAAGACAGAGGTAACAATGCTTAGCTTGGGCTGAAATGAGGAATATTTAAACTAATGTGGAACTCTATTTGACTAGTGTTGTGTTTCTATCTGATTGGAGCACCTAAGTGCTTTATGCTATATGGCCATATTCATGAGAGTATGTTCCATTAAACTCAGTGGCATTTCATTCTGAGCACATACATACAGAATTGCTATTGTACTTTATAAATGCTGAGCATCTAAAACTTACCAAATGTAAAAGATGTATTATGATGCAGCATTTAGGAGGGGAGGTACTTAGTTATTAGAGCCAGTGTGGTGTAGTGGTTTGAGTATTGGACTAGGACACAGAAAGACCAGGGTTCAAATCCCCAGACAGCCATGGAAATCCACTGAGTGACCTTGGAAAGGTCACACACTCTCAGCCTCTGAACAAATTCTGCCAAGGTCAAAAAACCTTCTGAACAAATTCTGCCAAGAAAACTCCATGATAGGTTCACCTTGTTGTTGTGTGCCTTCAAGTTGTTTCTGACTTCTGGTGACCCAAAGGGGCTGTACAGACAGGCAAAAAAAGGTGCTTTCAGACTGACGTAGAGACGTGGTGTTTAGACGACGCATCCCTAAAAGCCAGCAGGAAAGCACCCTCTAGATGCTGCATGCCTGGAAAAGCTGCTCCAAAAAGAAGCAGCTTTTTCCCGCCTCTTCTGGAAAGATGCACACCTTCACATGTGTGTGTGTATGCAGCAACACTGGTGTGTCAGAAAAAGAGCGCCAGAGATTTAAAACAGCCGTGCAGCGGAAATTGAGTCGGCAATCCAGAGCATGCACCCTACGATGCAGGCTTTAATTTAAAACGCCCGATGCTTCCAGGTGTAGATGCACCGCTGTAGATGTGCTTTAATATTAGAACCCTAACCCTAATTCTAACCCTACGCATGCGCCCTAGCAACTGTTCTCTATTATGACAATAAATGCATTCCGTCGCTTGTGCAGTTACTGTCGGCATGCACAGTAGGTTGCATGAAAGAGGCTTTTGTGACCTCTTCTGTGCAGGTGTGCATAAGACCTACACACCACTTCCTGGCATGATGGTGGGGGGTGGCTCCTGGAGTACCGTTTGTCTGTGTGTTCTGTTGACCATGTCCTTTGCATGACCACCAGCTACGTGTATCATGTCTGTCCACACAAACCTCCCTTGCATATCCCTCTCCCCTCCACCCTGATCTGTGTGGGACATGTTTTGTGGAGGATGACAGAATAGGTGTCTTTTTGGTTGACAAACTCGTTCCTCCACCCCAAGGGTGGCACAATCAGACAGTAGACAGTGAATCTTAGCATGATATGTGGATGTATGACAGGTCCTGCGCAGGGATGCCGAACCTCAGTCACCTTTGTACACAGGGAGTGACAGACTGTATGCCACTGTATGACATATTCTGCACAGATGTGTAGGTTTGCCAGGATGTGTCCCTGCGCATGTGTGCATGCATCTGAGAGAATGAAAAAAAAATGAAAGCAGCTGCTGCCGCCCTGTGCGGTTGCTCCGTCCCCATTTATGACATTCTCAGGGCAGGCGGTGCTGTTGCTGCAGCTTAGGGAAAAGGCAGATTCATGTCACCTTTTCCTGCCTGTCTGTACAGCCCTGAAGTTTCTTCAGAGAGGATTTGGGTATAAAATATTCTCAATGACTAATTCATATCTATCTGGTTGCTGGAGCTACTGAGTCAGGATTTATTTTACTTTTTACAATTAAAATGTTAAAACTACCAGTAAGCATCAATTTATATCAAGCTTTTAAAAATTACAAGAACATGTACATATTTGAAGAGGTTCAGCTTGAAGGGCATAGTGATTTAAGCTGTCATGCTTCCCCTTCTTGGATGCTTTTTATTGCTTTTTATCTACTTGTAGGATTTATCAGAAAGGGAGAAAATATTGGAATTTCCATTACATGACATTTAATTGACAGATCCGAATTTTAAGCTTGTCTGAATCCTGTTTAAGATAACCTTTCCCCCCCACAAAAGCCAGCAAACAAATAGGAATTTTAGATTTTAAGATGCCTCTTCTGTCTAACTAGAAGAAGCAATTCATAATGTCATTTGTATTTTCACTAGCCCACAGTCATTTTTTGATTGTAGTCTAAAAATAATCAATCTTCATAACATTTCAGTGCTGGAGACTTAACTTTGTGCTGTCACAGGTGTCAGGCAAGAAGCTTGCTGAACTGTGTGTAAAAGTCTGTATTGTATGGTAAAACTGCAAAACTAGTATAGTAATACTTCTGCATTCCCTCTCTCTCTTTATAAATATTAATTAGGTACTCCTATCAATAAGCCACCAGTTCTGGGCTATAAGGATCTTAACCTCTTCAAACTTTTCAGACTGGTATACCAGCAGGGTGGGTGCGACAATGTAAGTATGAATTTTCTTGAAGTTAGCCTTTATTATTGTCTTTTGATTTTAAGTGAACATTGAATTGAAATTTTTGTTAAGGGTATTACAAAAAATCTTAACAACTAAAACTTCTCTCCTTTCGCCCATTCATGTGCTGAAAAGATTGATAGTGGAGCTGTATGGAAGCAAATTTATATGGACCTTGGCATTCCTATTTTGAACTCAGCTGCTTCCTACAATGTAAAAACGGCTTATAGAAAGTAAGTAGCCCTTTTGCTTATCTAAATTATATACATCCTGCCTAAAGGACAAAAGTCCCTGAGTACATCATCAAGCTTTTCTGTTTCAGCTATGGCTATTCAAATAACTCAAAATAATGTACAGTTGGCCCTTGGTATCCATGAACTTGCCACCCATGGATCCAAGCATTTGCAGATCGCAAACCCACGTTGTCTCCAATGGCGGTGTGTGCAGGTGGCCACGCCACTGTTAGGGACAGGCCCCATTGTCCCATGGTGGTGCGTCCACGTGCACATGCCACCATTAGGGACAATGCGAGCTTGAGCACCCGTGGATTTTCGTATCAATAGCGGGATCAGGAACAGATTCCCCTGCAGATACCTAGGGCCGACTGTAGATTCAAAACAAACAAGAAACGGGATTTGAGGAGGGGCAAGAATGAGAAGAATAAGCTCTATTCAGTAGGGAGTCTTATGAACAATAACACCATCTTGGTGCATATGTTTTTATTTACTGTTCAATTTTCTTTTCTCCCAGGCAGGCAGTCCGTTTCTGGGCTTTTGCAATGGCTGACAATAATTTAAAAGATCATAAATACAGTTGGCCCTCTGTATCCACAGATTTTTTATCCACGGATTCAAGCATCCAGTGCTTGAAAATATTCAAATATACATATATTCCAAACAGCAAAACTTGATTTTACCATTTTATATAAGGAATACCATTTTACTATGCCATTGTACGTAATGAGACTTGAGCACCATCGGGCCTAGTGCAAGAAGAAGAGCCCTCCCTCCATTCCATCCAGTGTCATCTGAGGGAGAGACACTAGGCCCAGCACCATCGGGCCTAGTGTAAGAAGAAGAGCCCTCCCTCCATTCCATCCAGTGTCATCTGAGGGAGAGACACAAGGCCCAGCACCTTCAGGCCTAGTGTAAGAAGAAGAGCCCTCCCTCCATTACCATCTGATGTCATCTGGGGGAGAGACACTAGGCCAAGCACCACCCAGCCTAGAATAGGAAAGAGGGAAGAGATTCGAATGTATCTGCTTTAATGTTTGTTTTGATGTTTTGAAATGCTGTACGCCACCCCGATTGCCTAGCAGAGGGGTGGGATATAAATAAAAATTATTATTATTATTATTAGCATCCATGGATTTTTGTATCCACAGGCAGGGTGGTGGTCTTAGAATCAAACCCCGGCAGATACCAAGGGCCTACTATAATACTGTTCAAAGTGCAAAAGGAAGCCAGTTACAAGCAGCTATGAGGAACTGGTACCATTTCCTGTGGTCTTCCATACCTTAATACAGTGTTTCTCCATTATTTTTTGTCACGCCCCCCCTAGGAAAGAAGAAAACATTTCGCGCCCCCCACCCCCGCGCGATCACATGGGCGGGTTTGGCCAATCAGGATAGAGCTACTGGGGCTGTGCTGGGACAATCTCCCTCTCTCCAGCCGTAACGGGCCCCCCTTTATGGAGCCTCGTGCCCCCCCTGGGGGGCCCACCCCACTATTTGAGAACCGCTGCCTTAATACATTCTGTCAGAGCATCTAAGAGGAGGGAAGGAAGGGGGAAAAACAGCTTGCTGAATGAAAGGAATACAGGAGTATGTTTTGAGAATGTATATGCTAGAGATGAAACCAAGAATTCTTCTCTGGATCAGACTGTTAACTGAAAGGGAGCTTTCAAAAAGCGTATAATGTTACTTCATGTTGTGAAGAAGATGGGAAGAACTCTGTGCTTCCATACTCTTAAATATGACTTCTAATATTTGTAGGTATCTTTATGGTTTCGAAGAGTATTGCCGTTCTGCAAACATTCAGTTTAGAACCATCCACCACAATGAACCAAAAATTATACAAGTAGTGCAGAAGCAAGAAGAGCCAATGGAGGAAAGTATAAAAGAAGAGCCAGAGATGTCCCCTGTAGAGGTTCAGAAAGAGGCAGAAGAAAATTATTGCAGCAGTGAAAGTGAAAAAGAAGAAATTGAGCAGAGGTCTCCAAGGGTAAGCATTTTGAAAAAAAGTCCTCTGTTACTCATATCATTCTTATCTCCTGTAACACAGGCTATGCAATTTGTGTTGTCAAATCCCTCTTCCAGTTTTTTATTCTTATAAACCTTTTTATACCCTCCTTTCCCCACAAAGCCAGGACTCAAGGCACCTTACAAATTATAGTATACAAATTAGAGTATAGTCAAAAACATAAAAATGATGAACATTAAAATGGAATTAAACTATTAAACCAGGGGTAGGCAACCTTTTTGAGCCAGGGGCGGGCCGGGTTGCTGTCCC
This sequence comes from Phrynosoma blainvillii, assembly GCA_026167975.1. Lineage (NCBI taxonomy): Eukaryota > Metazoa > Chordata > Lepidosauria > Squamata > Phrynosomatidae > Phrynosoma > Phrynosoma blainvillii. Next base: position 448,622,177 of record JANUYF010000001.1, on the reverse strand, counting down.
TCAGACAATTGAGGGGCCGAAGCACCAAAAATAAATAAATAAATAAATAAATAAATATTTTTAAAACATAAAAATAAAAATATATATGCATGCACACTCTCTCAGCCCCAGAAAAGCCATGGCAAAACCTGTTGGAATATATTCTTGATACCGGTTAAGATTATCAAGAAAGAAGAAAAGATTGTTTAATCTCTTCAGCAGAGCAACCCACTGCAGAAGATGGCGAGCAGGAACACACACTAGGTCCACCTAAATTCTCCACACCCATGTGTCTATAAAAACAAGTCAGACATTTTTGAGTAGAATAATAAAAATAAACTTTACTTACAAAAGTTCATGTATATAAAAATATACAGGTTAAACTTTAGTTGCAAGACAGAAAAGACGTAGCTCTGCATGCTTGCTGGTCAGCCATGTTAGAAGGAGGAAAAGAGCGGGAACAGCAGAGTAAAGAAAGATTTTAAACTTAGGCCAGTAGGGGAAGTGAGCTCAGTTAAACAGACAAGAAAAGAGGAGGGGCTACGAGTGGGTGACAAAACAACCACAGACATGCATAAAACACATTCCTAGAGAGACCAGCATGCGAGGTTGCTATATCCCAACACCCCTTCTCAACCGAGCATGCACCCCAGGCCCAACTTGACTCGTAGTCTCTGGAAACCATCTTGTTCTCTTTAAATTTGAATCCCCAAGTAGTATGTGGCATTTCCAAGTTCCTTCAGTTCAACTTCTTTATTCAGGTGATTGACAATTTCAGTGTAGTCTGTATCTCTTTGTGTAGCTATGATTAGGTCATCAACATATGTCAGAATATATGCTAAATGTCCATCCTTGGTCCTTGTGTATAGACATTTGTCTGCTTTTCCTTGTTGAAAGTCCAACTGTTTTAGCATCTCATCCAATTTTTCATTCCAATCTCTGGCAGCCTGTTTAAGTCCATATAGCCCCTTCTCAAGCTTACAAACGTTGTGTGGTCTTTCTTTGTCTATAAAACCTGGAGGCTGTTTCATAAAAATGTCTTCTGTAATCACTCCATGTAGAAATGCTGTCTTTACATCAACATGTCTGATGTCCATTTGTTTTGAAGCTGCTAGGCTAAGAAGTAATCTTATAGTAGTATGTTTTACCACTGGTGAAAAGGTCTCATCAAAGTCTTCTCCATATTTTTGTGAGAAGCCTTGTGCAACAAGTCTTGCCTTGTAGCGTTCAATTTTTCCTTCTCCATCTTGTTTTAGTTTGAACACCCATCTGGATCCTATAGCTTTCTTTCCTGGTGGGAGTTCTGTAAGTGTCCATGTTCTATTGTTGTGTAGTGCCTCTATTTCTTCTTCAGCAGCTTTTCTCCATTTAACTGCTTCATCAGCAGGCATTCTTTCAGTTTCTTCTATGTTTGATGGTTCTCTAGGCAATTCTAACTTTGTAAGATAAGAAAGTCGGGTAGGTGGTTTACCTCTGTTGGGTCGCAGTAAGTATCTGGAATCTTGCTCTGGAACCTCGCTTGTCTCTGTAGCATTCTCCGGTCCAGGCATCTCATCTGCTTCATCTGCATCCCCTTCTGAAGATGTAGAGTCTGCTTGTGCATCTTTTCTGATAGGGACAACAATCGGCTGAGGGTTGAACCTTGATGTTGCATCTTTCTCATTTGAGAAGTCCAATGCACCATCTTGGTCATCTAAGGATTCAAGAATAGTTCCTTTCTTGTTTATTCTGCTTCGTTCATCAAAGTAAACCACATGCCTGATGAACACTTCTCCAGTCTTTAAGTTCATCACTTTGTATCCTTTTGATGCAGACGCATATCCAATGAAAATAGTTTGTTCTGATCTGGCGTCCAACTTGTCTCTCTTTTGTGAGGGTATGTAGGAGTAAGCAAGACTTCCAAAAGTCTTGATGTGCTTCATGTTTGGCACTTTGCCATGCCACAGCTGGAAAGGTGTCTGTGTAGTGCCCTTGGTTGGCAATCTATTCTGAAGGTATGTGGCTGTCATGATGGCATCTCCCCAGAACTGGTTAGGAAGACCTGCATCTGCCAACATGCACTTTGTCATCTCCAAGAGAGATCTTAGCTTTCTTTCAGCTGAACCATTCTGAGCCGGTGTGTATGGGACACTTCTTCTGTGTTGAATTCCACGTTCTTCCAAGAAGGATTGAGTATATTTTGACAGATACTCGCTCCCACAGTCCGTTTGAATGGCTTTGGGTCTTTTTTCAAATTTTGTTGTCACCATTGCAACATATTTCTTTAGCATCTCTTGAGCTTCACTCTTTTGTTTTAGAAGGTAGGTGACACAGTATTTCGAAAAATCATCCATGAATATTAGTATATATCTGTTTCCACCCATTGAGGGAAGAGAAAATGGACCACAGATATCTGAATGGATCAAATCCAGTACTTGATAGCTTCTTTGTTCAGTACTTGCTCTAAAGGAAGGATTCACTGCCTTTTGTTCAATGCAAACTCTGCACCTTTCAGAGTTTTCATAGCCTTGGGACTTTATCTTGATCCCAGTAGCTAAATTTTGTTTTTGTAATTGAAGAACTGCTTTGATATCACGATGGGCAAAGCGTCTGTGCCATAGCTCAAGGCTGTCCTCATCCATGTGTCCTTGAAGTGCATTCACTTGTGGAGCTGAAAGGTTCACTTCATATAAACCATCACATTCAAATGCTTGTGCATATATGACATTGTCTTTAGAAACTGTACATTGTCCGTCTTTGAAATTGATTTCAAATCCCTTCTTGTCTAAAACTGACACACTAAGCATATTTCCTCTCAAATTTGGAACATACAATGCATTTGTGATAGTATTTTCCATGACTCTATTACCAGGCACCTTGAAAGGCAGTTTAAAATCTCCTTTTCCTTCAACAATCAAATGCTGATCTCCTGCAGTCTCAATGTGTCCATTAACATTTTTATCAATTTCATCAAAATAGGACTCACAGTGTGTAGAATGTTGTGTACAGCCTGAATCGATAATCCAAAAATTTGAATTATCTGTGTTAATGCCAGTGGACAAAGCTTGTGCCTTTGTGAAAAAGGTCTTTCCTCTCTCTTCCTTCCTTGAGGAATTGTCCTGTCTTTGTCTCCTAAAATCAGCTTGAAGATGGTCATCCTGTCTCTGTGTCCTAGAATCAGCTTGAGAATAGGTTGAAGAATTCTTAGGAAGCAAGCAATTTCTTGAGATATGCCCCTTTTTATTACATCTATAGCAGGTAACCTCTGATTGGCCAGTAGGAATGGCTCTTCTTCTCCCTGGATTTGCAAAATAGTGAAGTGAAGCAGAAGCTTCTTTGCTTTCATAGTGGTAACTTCCTGTTTCTGTGATGCATTCCTCTCTCAATTTACTTAAAACTTGGTTGTATCCCATTTCTGGCAAAGCATTAATGACTGTACAAAAGGCATCAAATTCTTTTCCCAATGTTCCCAGTAAATAGGCAATTTTAAGGTTATCACAAGGTGTAAAATCACAAAGAGTCATTTTTTCAAACAGTTCTGTTACATGGGAGATATGTCTTTCACAGTGTTGTTTAGAATTCAACCTAAGATTCATAAGATCTTTCATGATAAAAGAGAGTGATTTAGTGGTCTTCTTTCCAAAATTTTCTTCAAGCTTTAAAAGCATCTCTCTGACAGTCTTGCAATTGTGTACTAAGCAAATTAAGTCTCTAGACAGAGATTCTTGCACAATGTGTCTTGCAATTGCATCTTCTTTCAACCAAACTAATCTTTCTTTTTCTGTAGTTGGGATTTGAGAGTCCACACAGTGAAATACCCCATGGGCTTGAAGAAAAACTTCTAACCTTGTTTTCCACTCAGAGTAATTATCTGGGGTGAGCTTTAATCTTGAAGATTGTAGGGACATCTTTGCAAAAATAGTCAGCCAAAAATCAAAACTCAAAACACAGTATCAATAAAAAGCATCAACTGCTCAAAAGCAAAAATTAAAACTCTCTCTGGTAGACACGGGTTATTAAGGGAGAGTGGACAAAACCGCAATAATCAATAACAACTCAGCTAAGTAAACCAGCAGCATCCAAAAACAGCAAAAGGCAAAATACCCGAACAATCTAGTTTTAAATTGTTCCCTTCTGTTCAGCGCACCTGGGCCCCATAACCTGTTGGAATATATTCTTGATACCGGTTAAGATTATCAAGAAAGAAAAAAAGATTGTTTAATCTCTTCAGCAGAGCAACCCACTGCAGAAGATGGCGAGCAGGAACACACACTAGGTCCACCTAAATTCTCCACACCCATGTGTCTATAAAAACAAGTCAGACATTTTTGAGTAGAATAATAAAAATAAACTTTACTTACAAAAGTTCATGTATATAAAAATATACAGGTTAAACTTTAGTTGAAAGACAGAAAAGAAGTAGCTCTGCATGCTTGCTGGTCAGCCATGTTAGAAGGAGGAAAAGAGCGGGAACAGCAGAGTAAAGAAGGATTTTAAACTTAGGCCAGTAGGGGAAGTGAGCTCAGTTAAACAGACAAGAAAAGAGGAGGGGCTACGAGTGGGTGACAAAACAACCACAGACATGCATAAAACACATTCCTAGAGAGACCAGCATGCGAGGTTGCTATATCCCAACAAAACCCCTGTGGAGATTTTGCCAAGAAAACCCCAAGAACAAGTAATAACAACAATAATCAATATCATCATGGTGGGTAGCGGCGGCGGCAGGACCGGCCTGGGGCCGGTCCAAAGGCCTCAGGGGGCCGCATCCAGCCCCCGGGCCTTAGGTTGCCTACCCCTGTATTAAACCATCGACAACTCTAGTAAGCAATATAAAAATACATTTTAAAATGTGAAGACACCATTTAAAACATTATAATGCCATCCCTTCTACATTGAGCACAAGTGCATTATCCATCTTTCTAGAGCTCTTCATGGGCTTTGCCTATCCTTGTTTAAATCATACATTATTAGTGATCTTAGATATCTGTTAGATTAGATATCTTAGGGCCTTTACAGACTGCCAGAAATAATGCAGCTTGAGTCCACTTTAATTGCCCTGGATCAGTGCTAGGGAATCATGGGCACTGTAGTTTTTTCTGAGACATTGAACCTTCTCTATCAGAGAGCTCTGGTGCCACGATAAACTACAGTTCCCATGATTCCCTAGCACGGAGTCAGGGCAGTTAAATGGACTCATGCTGCATTATTTCTGACAGTCTGTAAAGGCCCTTAGTCTATCTCTCAGAATGGATTAAACTTAATAATCAAAAGCTTCTAAACCTTGAGGGATTTAATTTAAGATATGGGTGGCATGCCTAACTCTGGTATAGCAAAAATAAGATACATAAAAACTTCATCCGGAAATCTTCTACCCAAAGATACCAGGCTGGCTTTCCCCCCAAAAGGCTTTATTGGAAAGAACAAAGATAACCACGAGATGGCTAAGATATCGCAATTTATTAAATAAGGATAATCAACAACAATATGTAATGAAACCTATAAAAGAAATCCCAGAATTTGAACTAAAAAGCCACTGGCTGGTCTACAATCAACTGACAGAAAGATATAAATCAGACAAAAAGGAATTTGGTTTTGACATCCAAAAAAATGAACTAGATGAAATACTAGAAGAAAACATTGCTAAACCAGATGCAAAAATCTACAAGATATTCCTTAACAGAAATCAAGAACAAGAAATCATCAAAGGAGAAATGATAAAATGGACTAAAGATCTTGAGAGAAACATAGATCTGGAAAGCTGGCAATATTCCAGAAGGAAAACATTGCAATTTACGAAATGTCAAAATGTCAGGGAAAATTACCTAAAGATGGCATACAGATGGCACCTAACTCCATCCAAACTAGCACAAATTTACAAAAATAAAGGAAACAAGTGCTGGAAGTGCAATAACGCTGTCAGAAATTGGTTCCACATGTGATGGTTGTGTCCCAAGATTAAAAAATTGAGAAGAAATTCATACAGAAATCAACAAAATAGACATACAATTTCAAATGTTACCTGAAATCTACTTGTTAAACATGATCAATAAAATATCAGATATAGAAGCAAAAAAACACTGGAAAATACTACTATATATGATCACTTCAGCCAGAATTCTCATTGCACAAAAATGGAAAACAAAAGAGCTACCTACAATAGAAAATTGGTTGTTAAAAACTCTAGACAATATAGAATTAGATTAACAAACTTGATAGAAAGAAGGTCTATAGAAATAACGAACACAGATTGGGAGAAATTTTTAAAAATGTACAAAACGATGATCATAAATACACCTTCAGTGTTTACAAAGCCCTGAAACAATGCAGAACTACTATAAGCATAGAAAGACTGAAGTCACAAAAACAGATTACAGTAAGAGGGAACTGTATTTTATAGAAATTTCTTCATTCAAAAACAAGGTAGATCAATTGGAAGTTCAGAAATAATTTATTTAGTTGTTAAAATAATTGGAATGAAATGTTGTTTAGAAGTGTACATTTGTAAAAGTGTAAATTTAATAAAAAAATAATTTTAAAAAATCATACATTATTAGTGATATTTCTTAGCTGCTCTAAAACAGGTTCCCAGGGCAATGTTACAGAATAAAAGCAAAACAAGTTTAAATTGTTTTGCTGCTTTCTTTTCAGAAAGCTTCTGAATCAGATAGATATCTGTGGGATGCTAAAGGGCTGTATTAGCCTCCTGGGAAAGACCTTGAGGGAGCACCCCCTTACCACAAATTCTCAATTTCCTATGTTCCCAAATACCCCCTAAGAGCTGTGGGGGGCATTTTCTCCATGCTTTTTAAGGTCCAAAGTGGGCTTTTTTCGAAAGAGAAATGGTTTATGCTTCCTCCCAAGTCTGAAACTCACTCCCTGTTCTCTTGTTTAATTCTTTCTTTCTCTTCTGTCATATCCACTTTCAAAGCTTACATTGGTCTAAAACAGGGGCTGGCAACCTGCGGGCTGGTTCCGGCCCAGGGCCCCGCGCTTACCGGCCCAGGCGGACCCCTGCCGCCGCGCAGCTGCAACACATTTGCACATGCACAGGAGTACCGTGCATGCGCAAACAAGTCGCAGCCGCCATTTTGGAGAACAAAATGGCGGCAGCGGCGGCAGAGAGGCAGGGGCATGCATGGTAGGTGGGGGTTGCGCGTGAGCGCGCGTACCGCCATTTCCCCCCCCCCCTCGGCCCGCTGGAAGGGACGACTTCGGGGGACCGGCCCCCGGCTCAAAAAGGTTGCCTACCCCAGTCTAAAACATGCTGCAGAAATAATCCAGTTTCAGACCGCTTCAACTGTCCTGACTCAGTGCTAGGGAATTCTGGAAACTGTAGTTTTGTGAGACATTTAGCTTTATCAGTGCTCTGGTGCCACAACAAGCTACAATTCCTAGGATTCCCTAGCACTACGCCAGGACAGTTAAAGCAGTCTCAAACTGTATTATTTCTGCACTGTGTTTTGGACCTTTGTCTCTGAAGCCTCAGAGTTCACATTTGAAAATGAAATGAATTAATATATATGTGTGTGTTTACTGCATTTACCGTATTTTTCGCCCTATAGGGCGCACTTTTTCTTCCCCAAAACGTGCGTGGGGAAGTGAGTGCGCCCTATAGGGCGAAGGGGCCGAGGCCGTGGGGAGAAGGAGCCCTCCTTCCCCCCGCGACCTCAGTCTTTGAATGGACTGGTGCTGGGATCGAAGCGATCCCGGCACCAGCCCATTGAAAGACAGAGGCCACGGGGAGAAGGAGGGCTCCTTCTCCCCGCGGCCTCAGTCTTGGAATCGGCTGGTGCCGGGATCGAAGCGATCCCGGCCCCAGCCGATTGAAGACCGAGGCCGGCGGGGGAAGGAGCCTTCCTTCCCCCCCCCCCCCCCCCGGCCTCGGTCTGGAATCGGCTGGGGCCGGGATCGTTTCGATCCCGGCACAAGCCCATTCCAAGACTGAGGCCGGGGGGGGGGGGAGAAGGAGCCCTCCTTCCACCCCGGCCTCAGTCTTTCAATGGGCTTGTGCCGGGATCGTTTCGATCCCAGCACAAGCCCATGGAAAGACTGAGGCCGGGGGGAAGAAGGAGCCCTCCTTCCACCCCGGCCTCAGTCTTTCAATGGGCTTGTGCCGGGATCGTTTCGATCCCGGCACAAGCCCATGGAAAGACTGAGGCCAGGGGGGGGGGGAGAAGGAGCCCTCCTTCCACCCCGGCCTCAGTCTTTCAATGGGCTTGTGCCGGGATCGTTTCGATCCCGGCACAAGCCCATGGAAAGACTGAGGCCAGGGGGGGGGGAGAAGGAGCCCTCCTTCCACCCCGGCCTCAGTCTTTCAATGGGCTTGTGCCGGGATCGTTTCGATCCCAGCACAAGCCCATGGAAAGACTGAGGCCGGGGGGGAGAAGGAGCCCTCCTTCCACCCCGGCCTCAGTCTTTCAATGGGCTTGTGCCGGGATCGTTTCGATCCCGGCACAAGCCCATGGAAAGACTGAGGCCAGGGGGGGGGGGAGAAGGAGCCCTCCTTCCACCCCGGCCTCAGTCTTTCAATGGGCTTGTGCCGGGATCGTTTCGATCCCAGCACAAGCCCATGGAAAGACTGAGGCCGGGGGGGGGGAGAAGGAGCCCTCCTTCCACCCCGGCCTCAGTCTTTCAATGGGCTTGTGCCGGGATCGTTTCGATCCCAGCACAAGCCCATGGAAAGACTGAGGCCGGGGGGGGGAGAAGGAGCCCTCCTTCCACCCCGGCCTCAGTCTTTCAATGGGCTTGTGCCGGGATCGTTTCGATCCCAGCACAAGCCCATGGAAAGACTGAGGCCGGGGGGGAGAAGGAGCCCTCCTTCCACCCCGGCCTCAGTCTTTCAATGGGCTTGTGCCGGGATCGTTTCGATCCCAGCACAAGCCCATGGAAAGACTGAGGCCGGGGGGGAGAAGGAGCCCTCCTTCCACCCCGGCCTCAGTCTTTCAATGGGCTTGTGCCGGGATCGTTTCGATCCCAGCACAAGCCCATGGAAAGACTGAGGCCGGGGGGGGGGGGGGGAGAAGGAGCCCTCCTTCCACCCCGGCCTCAGTCTTTCAATGGGCTTGTGCCGGGATCGTTTCGATCCCGGCACAAGCCCATGGAAAGACTGAGGCCAGGGGGGGGGGAGAAGGAGCCCTCCTTCTCCCCCCGGCCTCAGTCTTGGAATGGGCTGGTGCCGGGATCGAAACGATCCCGGCACCAGCCCATTCCAAGACCGAGGCGGGGGGGGGGGGGAAGGAAGGCTCCTTCCCTCGCTGGCGGGTCTTCAATCGGCTGGGGCCGGGATCGTTTCGATCCCGGCCCCAGCCCATTCAAAGACTGAGGTCGCGGGGGGGGGGGGAAGAAGCCCTCCTTCCCCCCCCCCCCCCCCCCCCCCGCGACCTCAGTTCAATGGGCTGGTGCTGGGATCGGTCTCCAATCCCAGCACCAGCCCATTGAACAACTCCGGCTAAAGGGAGGAATCCTTTTTTCTTGGATTTTCCCCCTTAAAAATTGGGTGCGCCCAATATGCCGGAGCGCCCTATAGGGCGAAAAATACGGTACTTATATTTTATCCCTGCTTTCTCATGCCAGAGATGTTATCATTTAAAGGAGATAATGTTGTGTTGGTATATGCAACAATTCTCCCCTCACAAAAGAGTTTCCTTGAAATATTCCTGAAATCTTAATCAGTGTTTACAGTGCGAGCTTTCGCTCTTTCTCTCTTCTTGGTCTTCCATGTTTTATATTAGAGATGTGACTTGATTATCACAGAGAGGAGGGGCAGGCCTGTTCTCAACTGCCCCAGAGGGTAGTACTAGGTCTAATGGTTGAAGTTACAGGAGAGTAGATTTTGGTTGAACATTAAAAATAACTTCTTGACAGTAAGAGGGTTCAGCAGTGGAATGAATTGACTGGAGAGATGATGGGGTCTTCTTCTCTGGACGTCTTCAAAAGAGATTAAATTGCTACCTGCTGGGGATGCTTCAGTTGGAGATCTTGCATTGAGTGTGGGATTAGACTTGGTGGCCCATGAGACCCCTTCCAACTCTGTAATTCTATGATTACTCAACAGGGTATGCATTGATTTAGCCCTGCATTCATTTGCTTGTGGTTAAAATAGCATTTCTAAAAGGAAAAAAACCCAGACTTTTTTTAAAAAAGTATGCACATGTACCCCATAGCAAGCACTGTCCAGGAAGATGCATTTTTCCTTTCCCTCTTGCGCAGTGAAGAATGCCTCTTTTAAGATTATGCCTGTCATCTGCTGTTTTTTGTAAATTCCTATAGTTCAAAAGATTGACAAGAAAAGTGTTGCCCCGATTTTTTCAGGATATACTCATGGATACTTTTAAACAGGTTTTTGATCAATTATCCGGGTTAGTTAATTACAGTTTGTAGCTTAATTTATACTGAATTGGTGGGGGAATGAATTAAATTGAGATTTGCAAGAGGTTTCAGCATCTTTCTGTTCCTGAATTGTCAGGCATATTTGATTTATGGTTGCCAAGTGAAAAAAAAATTATTAAAGGTACAGGAGCCTTGCCCTGTTTTTCACCCGGCTACCGTAACTTATAATAATTATCATTATTTATTTATTTATATTCCGCCCCTCTGCAACGCAATTGCTGCGGCTTACAACATCAAAACTACAATGAAATGTATACAAACCCAAAAACCTACCCCCCCTAAAAAGATATTAAACAGACTATTTAAAAGCATAATTAAAGCATGTCCAAAACCATGAACTATTATACTCCCAGTAGGGCTTTTTTTAAAAAAAAACAAAACAAAACCCACCTACAGAGCAAATGGAAGCATATCCCTCTGTTTCTTCTGGATAGGTCTACCTACTTACTCTCATCGTTCTGTCTGTGTTTGCATTTCACAGTAATCCAGATTTATAAAAACTTCTGGCTTGTTGTGAATGATGCTGATGCATGGTGCTCAGTTTCCCCCATTCAGCGGCTCCTCCATGCAGGAGCATCAGAGCAAAGCATAGATCCTCTGTCCTTAGTCCATTTAGCATGTGGCTTGTTTAGCATGATGAGAACTCTGACTTGTTTCTCTTCAGTCTGGAGGTAGAAGGTCTGTGGTTTGTTTAGATGACCCTCTCCCTATAGGGCAAGTCAAGTGGCGCATCCCAGCATGCTGCTTGGAAACGGTAAGCCAAAACCATAAATTACTGTTATCCCTCCCAGTTTTTCTCTGTCTGCTTAAGCTTGTTCATATGTTAACAGAATTCACATGCTTTGATCTTGAATAGGAAAAGCACAATCCTGGCTTTCTACGATAGAGTGGGGTACTCTACATGTACATGAATTCTCTGATATGCCATTTGTCAAGAAAAAGCTTTAATTTCATCCTACAGTCTTGTATTGTGTAATCTTGCTGCCTGGAAGGCAGCAGTGAGTCTTAAATAGCTCGTTTTTTCCTTCTCCTGTCATAGGGACGACGAAGGCTTGTCCGTGATGTTGCTGTTGCTAAAAAAGAAGGCGAAGATGATAAAATGCAGGACAAACTAAAAGACAGCAACAAGGAGAACAAAGATGTGGAGGAAATGTCCAATAGTGCAGAGAAAAGGGGAAATGAGATGGTCCTTGGAAGCAGAAAGACCACACCAAAGCAAAAGGAAAAGAAAGCAAAACAGGAAGGGGAATCTGACAGGGAGTCAGATGAAGAAGAGGAGAGGAGGCAAGAAAAAATATATTTTCCCCTTTCTATTTGGTGTTACAATATATCTGCTGAGTACAAAAGGCTTGGAATCATTCAGCTTGTGAAAATGATACTTACAGGGCAGTACTATGTCTACTCCAAATCTAATTCAGTTGAGCTTACTCAAAGGCAAATGAGATGAGTACAGGACTGCAGCCTTAATCTGTAACTTGAGTGTAAAGCAGCTTTTATTTGGCTGTTTTTATCTGGATCCCTGTAAAGCATTCATCTCTTTGCAAATCTAATCTTCATAGTTAAGAGCATGGAAGTGTGATTATCATGAACGCATTCAGATGTGATGCAAATTATGTTTCAGTATTATCAGAAAAGCCTTACCTATTCCTCCTTTTCTTTGGTGCAGCTCCAAGTAGGAGTTTAGAGATTTCCTTTTTAAATTAATAGCAGTCATCCATGTTGTCTAAAGCTTCAACTGTGGTTAACCTTAATTGTCTAGTGAAACCTTCACAGCTTCTAAAAATGGTTTGAAGTTGGCTTGTTTCCACTAACTGTGGTTAGGATTTTCCAGTTTGTCCTGGTTTGGATGACATGGTAAGCAGCAGTGAATCTAAAACAGAAATGAAAAATTCCAGACTCCTTTTCCTGACAGAAATTAATTTTAAATATATGCAAACCTGGAGATACTAGACCTGTTCCCACAATACTGAACCATAGTTTATCATTACATGCAATTCCTCCTGGGGCAGAATAAATACCTGCTGCTATATAGTCTCATATTAAAATTTACCTAAAATCTGTGTTCCCTTGGAACAAAGTCCTAGAGTGTCAAGTACCAGCATCCCCAGTTAGAATTTCCCATCTCTGTTTTATCAGAATGCCCACAGATCCCAACCAGGATAACTTCTGAGTTTGTGTTTGAGCTCAGTCATTCCAAAAACACCAGAGTATTTTTGGAATATGGGTAGGGATTACTGTTGTGGTACAGGATTATTTCTTGGTTTTATGTAGCACATTTTCAAAATGTTGCTTGTTATGGTAGCAGTATACTTTTGAGGAGGATTCCTGTAAGGGATCATAGTAACATCATATTGCAGAGAGAAGAAAGAGGCACTGAGGCTGCAGAAGTGCCTTTCCTAAGAACACACTTTGTGAGTGCCTGGCGGAAGTGAAATTGGAACTGGAGACGTTCTTGCTTTTTTCTTTCAGCAACTTCACCACATAACTGCACTTAAAATTACAAGAAAAAAGATTCCACCTAAACATTACAAATAACTTCCTGATGTAAGAACTCTTCAACAGTGGAATACACTGCTTTGGAGAGTCCTGGACATAGGTGTCTTTAAAAAGAGGCTGAATGGCCATCTCTCAGGAATGCTTTAAGTGTGTATTTCTGCATGTCAGGGGTTTTGGACTGGAGGGCCCTTTTGGCTCTTTCAGCTTTATGATTGTACAAGCCTTCAGTGCCTCTCTTCACTGCCTTTCAGTCCTTGTTTAACTTAGATGTGGATAACCTGCAGCTGTCAGACTAATTTCAAGGGTTTTGTAGGTAATTCGTTCACAGCTCTATTAAGTGATCTGTCTGTTCTCTGATAAGTGAAAGAGAGAGAGTATGAATGAAGCCCTGCAGACTACCCCAATGGAAAGTGGCTCTCAGCAGAAAAAAACTTTCTCCTCCTGCAGTTGGAAGGGTTACAGTTGGGAACAGAAGGGAATTGTATTTTACTTTCCCAGGTGCTACTTCTATCAGTTGCATCTCTTTGGGACATATTTTCTTTACCTGCAGGCCTGTGACCTGACTACTTTCATCTTTTTAGTAGAGACCTTAATTTTAAGGAAAATAAATTATAAACCCAAATCTGTCAGTTCAGATTCTCCAGAAGCACAGAGAGCAGAAGAAATTGTGCACATTACTAGTTTACATCTGATTGATTTAGTGACTTTTATTTAATTGCTGCCTCTTATAGTAGCAGACATAGTAGCAGCTTTTCCAAGAACCATGGTAGGTTAGGTGCTAGCTAAAGCTCATCAGGTTTGCTTACTACTCAGAAGTCGGTCCCTTTGAATTAATTGGGACTAGTATGTGATTTGCATCTAACTCAGTGATTCCCAAACTTTAGTCCTCCTGGTGTTTTTGGACTTCAACTCCCAGAAGCCCCAGACAACTTGGCCAACAAAGGAATTCTTGGAGGTGAAATCCCAAAACATCTGGAAGACCAAACTTTGGGAACCAGTGATCTAAGATGTGAAGTAATCACAATTAAATTGTATTTTAATTTTAAGACCTTTTAAAATGAGCTGCAGCCCTAATGGTATGGTAGTTGAATCAATTTTTCATCTAGAATGCCTTGTATTCTGAAGTGAACAGACAAAGGGGAAAGATGGTGAATTTAAGTAGGTTAAGGTACAGACTGAGATCAAGATCCTTGCTTCTGGTTCTCAATGAAATGCATTATGGAGGGTTGGAGGGATTTAATTAAACAGAGTGAGGGCATATGGCTGAAAGTGGGGAGAAATCAAAAGGGTTTAAGAAGGTTATCATTACAATGAATAATTTGGTATGAAATTTGCAGAAGTGAAGCAATACTTTTGCTGTTGGTCTTGTTCTGTAATATAATGGTACATTAGAAGAACAAATGGTGCAAGAAACAGGTTTTAATGCTAAAATGTTGCTCCCAAATCCTCTGAGTTACTTTTAAGTGGAGTTTCCAATAAACTTATTCTAGATGCTTTGGAAACAAAAATAGAGCTCGTAGATGACCTCAGATTGAGGACTTGAAAGACTATAGCTTAAGATGTTAGTAAGTTGCTGCACAAGTACAGTCACTCCTCATATCCATGAATTAAGCAACCATGGCTTGAAAATATTTAAAAATAAATAAATTCCAAAAAGCAAACCTTGATTTTGCCTCTTTATATAAGGGTCACCATTTTACTATCCATTGTATTTAATGAGACTTGAACATCCATGGATTTTGGTATCCACAGGGGGTCCTGGAACCAAACCCCAGCAGATAACAATGGCCCACTGTAGTGAGTACTCTGACAGATCGCAACTAAATATTGAGTGATCGGGTCCAGAACTGCTTTCGCTTCAGTATCACTGAAGCAAGTGGTACTCCCAAACAATTAACAGAATCTGCTCCTTGAGTGATTTTACTTGTGTACAGATCTGTGCAACACAGGTCTTATCCAACTATATGATGTCCTATCTTGTGCCGGAAATTCAATGTATCCTGCACATACATCAGCACCTATGAGAAATGCACTCCTGTTTATTTTGGTACATGCATGTGTAACTGGAAGTCCTGACTAGGTTTCCATGGAATGTACCTATCACAAAACACATGTGCTGCCTTTATTATGTACAAGGTGTGTGGTATCTTGATGGAAACATTTATTCATACAAGTAATTCATGTCTGTATTGCCTCATTGCAGTTTTCCTTCTCTACTTGTGTTTCACAACTAGTCTAGCTAAAAAGGTACTACAAGGAAGGAAGGGGAACTGGTGCCTAGAACCTTTCCTTAAGTAGTAGATGATAACTTTGGAAAACTACACTAGAGTAATGAAAGTTGTAAAAGTGGTCCTGAAAGGTTGATCACCTATTGCACTGGTATTGACTTGGGAGCTTTCCATTGATTACTCTCTGTCACTGTGGGATTGATTAGCTGCTTGTACAAGATTCATTACTTGGGAAGTTAAGGTTTTGCCAGGATTCTGTTGCTGAATCATGCTCCTTCAAGATAGAGTTGGCAGCATTGCAAGCCGTCACAAAAGTGTAGCATAAAGGAGGAAGGTGACCGCTATTCTGCTGCCTGCATTTGGCTTCTAATTGGCCTGCATCCTCACTCCCATTTTGCTGCAGGGAAGAACTTGAAAACCGGGGAGAATCGGAAGGAGAGGAGGGTGAGGAAGACACAGAGCCTTGTCTAACAGGAACCAAAGTCAAAGTAAAATATGGCCGTGGGAAAACTCAGAAAATTTATGAAGCCAGTATTAAAAGTACAGAAAATGATGATGGAGAAGTTTTGTATTTGGTACATTACTACGGCTGGAATGTAAGGTAAGGGGAAAGACATTAAACCAGTCTTGATTTTCACTGTTGTATAACAATGGCTTGGATAATTCAAGTTAGCCAGCTGCAGCCCTGTCCTTATCCTACCACTTTTTCTTTGGATGTGGCAGTTCCTAGTCTTGGTTAAACTAGGAGCAGCCTATTATCAAGCTGTTAATACTATGCCCTGATTGCTTTTGGAGCTGGAAGACACAGCCATTTCCCTCCCGCCCCCGCCTCCCAAAAAACTATAGGTTACCATGGAGTATTGCACCTTAACTACAATTTGTATTTGAGGAATGTGTAGTTTTCCAAATGTTGGACTCCCAACTCCCTTTAGCCTCATACAACTCAGCCAGTGGTCACAGATATTGGAAATACTAGCCCAGCAACATCTGGAGCACACAGAGACATACAATAATAGTCTTCTAGAAGTGCCTTGATGTAGTAAGATTTTGTTTCTTGCATCCATGTTCTAAACCAGCAATTGCCTGGTGGCTTCTTTCGAACAGAAAGTAGTCTGCCAAGTGATTTTTATCTACTCCCTCATCAGTCTTATCTCAATTTTTAATTGAGGCACAATTGAAATATTCACAATAGTGTGTATTAATGCAAGAGGAAAAATAAAAGGTGTAGTATGTAGTTGGAGTGTTGGACTAGGACTATGGGAGACCACAATTAGAATCCCAGCAATGGAAACCCACTGGGCGACTCTCTGTCACACACTCTCTGCCATAGAGGAAAGCAGTGACAAACTTCTTCTGAACAAAAAACTTGCTAAGATAGTCCTATGATAGGTTCACCTTAAGGTCACCATAAATTGGAAATGACTTGAAGGCACAAACCAACAACAAATGTACTTATTTATTTAATATATATTTCACCTTTGTCCTGATAGATGAGGTTTCTTTTGGAAAGTTAAATTTATTTATTTTGATAACTAATCAAGAGCTGGAATTGTCCAAGATTGCTAAAAATCTAATTAAGTAATTTTTTTATTTTTACAATTAATGCATGATCAAAAGCCGTTGTTGACAGGAGTAATAATATGATGTGTGTTTCCTATAGGTATGATGAGTGGGTGAAAGCTGATCGGATTATTTGGCCTGCAGAGAAGGGAGGAACAAAAAAGAAGCAAAAGAAAAAAGCAAAAGTAGGTAACAATAGTGAATTTATTTTCAACAAAATCTGTTTTTGGTTTTTGTTTTTATTAAAAAGGACTCTTTCCTTTCTGACCACTATTTGAAAATATTGCAGACAATGCATCAGTAAAAAAAAAACCTAGAGGTATGCATTTGGATTTCAACAAATGTGTGCATCTGTCAGAATTGTACTGGATGTCAATATGCTTCTGGGAGTGCATCCCCCTATATTTGCAATGTGGCACCCCAGTTGTGGAACACCCTTCCTTTGGAGGCCAAGTTGACACTAATGTTGGTGTAATTTAAGCACCAGGTTAAAACATGGCTGTTTATTGAAGTCTTTTGAGCCTCACTAGTATACTTCCTATGCTATGCATGGGATTTTAAAACTATTTTAATGTTTTAAATCTGTTTCAGCTTCTTAATATTGTTAATGGCTTTTGGTATATTTAAATTATTGTTTTAAATTGTTTTAATCTGTTAGTATTGATTTTATCAGTGTGCTGCACTGACCTTTTTTATATAGGGTGTGATAGAAATGTTTTAACAACAAATAAACAAATACACAGACAGTATGAAAATTTTTCAAGCTTTGTCACCTCAGAATTGGCTACGCTGCTTGCAAGATTTATCCAGTTCTATCTGAAAACCAAAAAGCTGTACCTTTTTTAATGCTCAGTGACGATCAGTAGTAAGGGAGAAAGGTTTTGGTATTCAGAAAGGAGATTCTTACTTTTTCCCAGACTAAACTTTGACAGCTGCTAAAATTAACAAAGAAAAAACGAATGTATTAACCAAAAACACAACGAAGGAAGAAGATAAGATAATTGAAGAAATATCTGGATTTCAGATAAAGAAAAAAATTAAATATTTAGGGATAGAGTTGACAGCAAAAAATGTAGACCTTTACAAAAATAATTATGAGAAAACTATGAGAGAAATAAAGACCTAACAAAATGGAGTAAATTAAATATCTCCTGGCTAGGGAGAATAGCTACAATTAAAATGCAAGTACTTCCCAGACTCATGTTCCTCTTCCCAGACTAAACTTTGACAGCTGCTAAAGTGGTCCAC
Source organism: Phrynosoma blainvillii (assembly GCA_026167975.1). Taxonomy (NCBI): domain Eukaryota; kingdom Metazoa; phylum Chordata; class Lepidosauria; order Squamata; family Phrynosomatidae; genus Phrynosoma; species Phrynosoma blainvillii. The sequence continues at coordinate 448,604,295 of JANUYF010000001.1, read as the reverse complement.
AGTGAATCTTCTGAATGGTCAGTGTCTAAACACAAACTTTTGGCTGGGGCACACCTCTAAATAAAGGGTATGTGTTTGTGTTCAGAGCAAAGAAGAGTGTGAAAAAGATGAAAAGAAAGAAGAGGAGAAACAAAAAGCTAAGCGTGGGCGCCCTCCTCTGAAATCCACTCTTCTATCAAACCTGTCTTCCTGTCTAGCGAAAACTCCAAATAGTGAAAGTAAGCCAGGAGTCCGAAGCGCACGCGGCAGCCTGCCAGATTGCTCACCTTTACCTAATGGGACAGAAGGTAACTTTCAGTTTGGTGCCATGATGGGTTGGGGCACATGCTCTTTTTTCACTTGGCCCAACCTGCTAATGACACCCATTAGGGTAGAAAGCTTGCTTTCTCTTGAAAGTCAAGAAATATAAAGTAATTTGTGTTAAGACTGTGCCATGCATTACAGAAAGAAGTAAAGGTTTTCTTTGCAAAAACTCCTTGTTCCCTCTAAATACTGCAGCCTCTTCCATTAACTTTTAGGAGCACCTCGCAGGCAAACAAGGCGAAGCTCAGGAATGTTGGATTCTGATAGAGGCTCAAATGGTGAGTAGGTTTATTTGTAAATTGTGAGGAGATGGTACACAGAATGGGAAATAGGGGAATGGACAGCTAGTGCAAGTCAATCTTGGCCTGCAGAAAAGGAGAGCAGGGTTAGTAACTGCACTGTGGAGCATGCCATGAGTTTCTAACTTAATGCTGAAAAGTACAAATACTTACCATGTTACTTTTTCAGTAGCACACAGTAATTACCAGTTGTGAATTCATGTGGTTCTTCAAAAACTATGACTTACATACTGTGATCAGTAGTTATTTGAGCCCCCCACCCCCAGTGTGAATATTCTTTGTCCTTTGGTGTCTGATTTTAGTTTCATATGCCTTATTAAAATAATGCAGTTCACTTCCAAGCACACAAACATATTGTTCTAAAGAGTGATTCTAGTGAGATATTTTATACTCTTGATACCAAGACTAGAGGTTAAATTACAGTAGTGGAGATACACCTATATACTTAGGTATACCTATGTGAGCTGATGTTTTAAATCTTCTAAAGACTTTTAAGAGCAAGCATGATGAACTTACTAGTGTGTCTTGTAGCAGAGAAAAAGAAGCCGTGTTTTATAAGCTTATGCACCTAGTATAACTGATAATATGTTTGTGTGTTATTTTGGTACCTATACAAAATATCTCATGGGAAATTGTCATAAAATATCAGAAAAAATAATGTCCTCCTCCTGAATAAAATGATGTGAGACTTTTTCTTTTTTGGCTAAGAAACTACCTGATTATATCTTCATTAAACACATTTTACACTTTATCAGGGAGCTAAAAGCAAAGCATGAATATTAAGATTCATGCTTTCCATTGTAAAAGTAGGCACATTCAGAAGATACAATTTTCTTAGTCTACTCTACTTATAGCTCAGTTTGAACAATGTTTTTATAGATTGTATCTGGAGCTATGCCTTGTTTTGATTATCATTCTGTGGTGTGTGTGTATGTGGTTTTTGGTAGACTCCATTTCATCTGACAGTGATGTGGATGAAGCTTCTGAAAAGAATATGAATGAAGAGCTTTCTCCAAGCAATTCTGAACTAGAAAAAGATGAGAAACGAATGGTTGATAAATCTGAAGAAGAGATCCCAAAGATCACACATGTGCTCAAAGAAAATGACAGGAATCAAGTCTACTCCCTAGAAACATTGAAATTAGAAGTTGAAGAGCGTGAACAAATGGTTCAGATTTTTGTAAACAAAAGTGATCAAGTAGAGGACATCAAGAGAGAGATGGAGAAATCACCTAAAGGGAAAGGACGAAGGAACAGAACAAAAGATTCGTCCTTAGAGAATGTAAAGATTGTGCCACTAAACCAAGAAGAGCCAGGTGAACATCTTGTTGAATGTGAAAGATTAGATACTTCTGCTTTGGACAGTAAATGTTTGAGCAGCACTTGTGAGAATGAAACAGATGCTTGTGGAAAAGAGAAGAAGTTTTTGAAAAGGAAAACAACGGAACAGCCGTCAGCTGACAAACGGTTGCGACAGGAGAATGAAATGGAGGTGCCAAATATTGTAACTGAGGGGAGGACAAATGAATGTTCTGGGACAAAAGAATGTAGGGATTTCAGTGCTGATGAGTCTCTCAGAAATGAGAATGAGGAAATGCCATCCTTGGTGGCAGAATTGGATCAGCGCCTTCAAGCTCGGAGAAGTGAGCATTTTGATTGTTGTTCTGAGGAAAATCGTAACATCCCATTGAAGGATGAAGATGACTCCATGCCTCAAATTGGGCCCGAAACTCTCCTTTGCCATGAAGTAGACTTAGATGACATTGATGAGAAGGACAAGAGTGGGCCTGAGAACTCTCTAGCGGAAAAACATGACACCAATAATCCCACTTCAAACCTGCCTGCCTTACCTCCTATGGTCCAGCCAAGCTTTTCTGTTGCCTCACCTCTCACTCTCAGTCAGGATGAATCGCGGAGCATAAAAAGTGAAAGCGACATCACCATTGAAGTGGACAGTGTGGCTGAAGAGTCTCAGGAAGGTCTATGCGAGAGTGAGTCCGCAAATGGATTTGAAGCCTGTACCACCTCAAGCAATTGCAGTGTAGCGATCCCAGAAAGGGAGATGGGAGAGAAGGGTAAGTTCCACCTTCTGAATAAAACACCTATTTTGATGGTTCATTAAAAGTGAGTTTCTAGTCTCTGTGGTTGAGTTAGACAGAAGTGTGGTTGCAAGGAGACAGATGAGGAATAAGGAGGGGAAAGAAGTCATGACTTTTGGAGAACTGCCTCCAAACTCTTCACATTCTACTTAATTTATTCATTTTTATCCCACTAAGGCAGCTAACAAATGTTCAGATGGGTAAAAAAAAAATACTAGAATAAACTGCAACTGCACATCAGTAGCAGTGTGTTGTATGCTGCCAGGAGTGTTCAGTTGTGTTAGCTGAAGCAAAATTTTGCCCTGTCCACTGACAAGCCCAGCTCCTACTTTGAAGTTTCTTAGAGCATGTTTGCTCTACTGGAGGTTTAGCCCAAATAGGAATGATCCTCCAGATCCATACCTCGGGGAGGGGAGGCTTAGAAATGCAAGGCAGATAACAAGCCCTAGCCTGCAGGCATCCAGTCTTGGATCAGGGTGAGAAAGAGATATTGTGCTTGATCCAAATTTTGGAGACCTATCACAAGATCAAGAACAAGACCTTCCAAAAGATTCCCAAAATTGAGTTTATACTTGGTAACCCCAAAGGCCAGAGGAAATTTATGGATCCCTGTTTTGTTTCCATAAATTTATACTTGGTAACTCCAAAAGCCAAATGCCTTCCCTAAATACGTCTATAAAGTGGAATTTGATACCATTTCATACATGAATGATGCTAGTGGACACCATGGAACAGAATCTGGTAAACTTTGCTGCAAGGTCACGTTTTTCACTTCTTTGACCTCCACTGCTTCCCATTTGGGTTTCTTTGCTTACTCCATGTAATTCTCATTCCCCTCCTGTCTGGAGAGTGCATTTCTATGCACTGTTCTGTGTCCTTTACAGGTACCTGTTCAGGGGCCATGAATCTCCATTCACTTCCCCTGCTATAATTCAAATTTTGGAGACCAACCCTACTGTCATTGTGAAATACTATAATCTTTTGCTGGGGCAGCTCTGCCTAAATATGCCCTGTTCTACAAGTTTCTTCAGCCTTTTTGTATCAGCTTATGGCACACTGTATTTTGTTTTACCATAATTTGGGTTCCCTCATGGATCCTTTCAATTCTACAGTTTTGAACCAATCATGCCCTAAAAAGTTATTAAATGAAAAGCACCTTCACTTTATTTTCAGGTCAAAAAAGGCCTTGTGACAATAGTAGCAGCTCATTGGCAAAGAAGCAAAAGCGAACCCCAAAACGAGCAACCACTGTAGCCAAAAATGAAAAAAATGGTGCAGGTATGTTTATTTTATTTTCCAGAAGAGCATATGCTCTACTTTTTCATTCCTTTTCTAATTCTGGTGTTACATTTGTCACGATTACAGGGATGTGGGTTTATATTAAGTAAGAAAATCTTTATTTGGCTGCTCTTCCATAGCATGGATACCCCATGTTGGCAAAATAAATAAATAAAATAAAATCAAAAGTAACACCTAACTGTAAAGTTGAACTATTACTTTGGTCAAGAGTTCTTGGAAATAGGGTTGTTTTTTTCTATCGAGAAATATTTTCTACATTTGACTGCACATGAATAGGATCAAAATGGAGACTACAGAAGCCTATACTTTTGTCAATGTGTTCCAGAATTTAATTTTAACCATGTGCTTACTCTGTGGGACTCAGTGATAAGAACCTAATGATTGTGTTCATAATCAACCAGTAGCTGTGATAAGAATTTTAATAAGCAGACAAAAGTGTCCCCTGCGCAGGTGAATTATATACATAATTCCAATGTTACATATGCCATGTAAATACAGCTTACATTTTGCAAGAATGGATGGGGTCTTGGCTGCTGCTGGGCAAAGGGACGTTGTCAGTTTGATTCTTACACATGTAAAGGAGTGTGTCCTAGATTCTTTTGGAGATATGGTTTAGTAAACTGGCTGTAACCTGTGAAACAAAGCTTTGTCTTGTACGCTTCAGCTGAAGGAGGTTCAGATGTCTGGTTTTCAGGCTTTCCTTTTAAGAGTTAGGATGCCATCTGCATGTGCACTAAATGTCTGAAAATGTACCGTGTTTTGATAACCCCTCCTAGAAATGTTGGATACTTGTATACTTCACCAGTAGCAGTATTCATGATGCAGGTTTTAATTGTCAGTTAAATTTTTACCAAAAGTACATGCTGTAAGGAGGTTCTATGAATTTATATATACATAGTTTTTGTGGGTTTTTTCAGGCTGTGTGGCCATGTTCTAGAAGAGTTTCTGACGTTTCGCCAGCATCTGTGGCTGAACATCAGAAAGAAACTCTTCTAGAACATGGCCACACAGCCCGAAAAAACCCACAAAAACTATGGATGCCGGCCATGAAAGCCTACAACTTCACATTTATATATACATAATTATTGCTATTCAAAATACTGGCTCTGTAGGGATGGGCTAACCCCAAACACTGTCTTGTTACAGGGCAAAGCAGTGACAGTGAGGATCTTCCTGCCCTGGACCACTCAAGCAAATGTACTTCTGTAAAACACCTTGGTGTATCAAAGCCACAGAAGCTCACTCGATCACCTGCAAGGGTGATATCCTCACATGTTAAGGACGGAGATAAGGAGAAGCAGAGGGACAAGAACCACCAAAATGTTTCCCCAAGAGTGTATAAGTGGAGTTTCCAACTAAGTAAGTGCTGTACATGTTTCTAATTATAAATGAAAATATGTATGCACTCTTTTGGACCTTGACTGTTGCCACTGTTTGCTTTCAGAACAGTGTTTTGAAGAATCTCCCATAGCTCTTTTAATTTTAATCTTTGAAAAACTTCTAGTGAGTATTAGAAAGGGAAAGTCCCTTCCATTTCTGATCTTTGCAGTTTGAAGACTACTGGGGACAGGAGGTAGCAGTGGGAAAGCCCAGCAAGCTTGTCTACTGCTGCCCCATATGAACTCAAAATGTGCCCTAGCTGTGACTCAGAATCCTTTGCAGTATGCTGGGCTTTCATGGTAAATTTAGTAGGCAAAGCATAAAGGGTGGACTAGTTTTGTCTGCACCCCATCTCTTAAAAGGGTGACAATTCAGGTTACCAAATTTTACCCCTTTTAATTGCAGTAGTACTCCAGTTATCACCTCAGTGTTGTTGTTATTTATAGTAAATACTTTTATTCTGGGTCTCAGCAGCCCATTGTGGCTGCTAACCAAAACACAGTCAATAGTAAACACAGTAGGAACAAAAGCATCACATTAAATCTGGAAACTACTAAAATGCCGCTAACACATATTTAAAAAGAAAGTTGTGACAGGATACCAGATGTATTTAACCACTTTACAATCTAGAGGCCTGTTAGAAGACAAAAGTGTTGATGCACTAATGAAAAATAATGGAGGGAAAAAGAGAGGCCTCTCTTGGGGGAATATTCTGATTCCTGGCTGCAATCACTTGCATGTCTCCATTGTACAAAGTTCAGAAGTTGCTGAACATGCAGAAGGCCCTCTGTGGAAAATGTTAACTTTTTGGCATGCTCCTGTGAGAGAAAGTGACCTTCAAGTGTCCCAGTCCAAAGCCAACGCTTCAAATACAGTAGTCATTTTAACATGTTGTTTAAAATTCTAGAACACAGTCACTATTTAAACTATAAAAATTTTGAACTCGTAGATACGTTGTAAATTGTGTTTTCAGTTCTGGTACATCTTTTACAGCCTGTTGGGACCTCAGATGTTCTCCTGACCTCCATTATATTCCAGATACTGGCACTGTAGTAATTTAAGATTATCAGGATACAAAGCCTTTTGTTCTTTTCTGTGGAGGGAAAAACATAGGATCATAAAGTTGGAAGAGACTACAGTGGCCATCAAATCTGACACACACACACACACACACACCCCTGCCATGCAGGAACTCACAATCAAAGCATTCCTGACAGATGGTCATCAAACCTTTGTTGAAAACCTCCAACGAAGGAGACTCCACCACTCTCTGAGGCAGTATATTCTACTGTTGAACAGCTCTTACTGTCAGGAAGTTCTTCCTAAAGTTTAGGTGGAACCTTTTTTCATATAGTTTAAATCTTGAAACTGTACTTTACGTGGCACTCCAGCTTGTGGTATACATCCCATATTTTTAAATCCTTGAGAGGTATGTTAGTCTAAGATGGTGTCCTGCCCCTAGCTTGATGTTTGTGGCTTGGATGCATGAGCAGGGATATGAACCTTAGTCCAAGCTGGACACTAATAGCTGCTCTATGAGTTTATATAGAATCATAGAGTTGGAAAGAAACCACAAGGGCCATCAAGTCCAATTCCCTGCCATGCAGTAATGCACAGTCAAAGCACCCGGACAGGTGGGTATGTAGCACACAACAAAGGTGATCCGTTCATAACATGAGCTAAGCATAGTACTTACTTAATCTTGCTCACAGAGATGCACCTGGGAAGATACCGGCACATGACATGTAAACAAAGGTTTACATCTGCTCATGCTTATCAATTTCTTGATTGTAACCACAGTGTTGAATGGCATGAAGTGCTCTTGTAAAAGAATTTTTATCCACTTGTTCTTAGGATCTGGATATTTTGGGATTCTGAAAATAATTGTACTCTAGGACAGGTTGAGATTTTCTCTTATGGAGAAACAATGGATCAGATTGTGCACACTACAAACAATACACTAGTATTGTTTTTCTTTAAGGCAAATTATTTCTTTTTCACTAAATATAAACACCATGAGAGTTGGATCTTACCCATTTTTTTAAACTTTGAAACATGTATGCCTGTTGCATATTTGGTTGTCTGTGCCAAATACAATTGTATTCAGTGGCACAGTGTGATAATAATGCATTACTTCTTTGTATGTTATTTATTTATTTATTTATTTCAAGGATTTATATCCTGCCTTTTTCCCACAATGGGGGGCAGTTGACAGTTACGTGTCCCTAATATTCACAATTATTATTTTTTTTTAAAAAAACTACCTTTAAATTGCTAAAGATGGCTTTTTAAAGATGAATTTTTATTTTTAAAGATGAATTGGACAACATGAGCAGCACAGAGAGGATTTCCTTTCTCCAAGAAAAACTACAGGAAATCAGGAAATACTACATGTCTCTGAAGTCTGAAGTAGCTACCATAGACAGGAGAAGAAAACGATTGAAAAAGAAAGACCGAGAAGGCAAGTTGAGTCATTGTAAGGTATACAGCCTTTTGCACCAGTGGCCTTGTTAGAAATATTGTGTACCAATTCTTGATCTGCAACTTCTCCCTCATTATTGCAACTTTTATATAGTTTATGGAACATTTGGACATAATGTTAATGGGAAATTTGTGCGGTGTTTCTTGACTGCTTCATCAACAACCCTACATTTGAATTAAGGTGATACTAGTTTTTTCTGCCTAAGGGTTATTTCTAGCTGCTGTTGAGTTAGAAACAATGGTCTCATGGTTTGAAGGCTCACTGAAGAGGTTTTATTGATTCCAGTATAGTGGGCTAGTAATTAAATTAAATGGGACGCAGTGGCTCAGTGGTTAAGATGCAGGTAGGCAGTTTGAGGTTGGCACTGCGAGACGGAGTGAGCTCCTGTCACTAGTCCCAGATCTTCCAACTTAGCAATTCGAAAGCCTGTAAAAGTGCAAGAAGATAAATAGGTAGCACTTCTGTGGGAAGGTAATGGCATTCTGTGCAGTCATGCTAGCCACATGACCACAGAGTCGTCTTTGAAAATGCTGGCTCTTCGGCTTAGTAACGGAGATGAGCACCTCCCCCCACAGTCAAACACAGCTTGACAACTTTGTCAGAGGGGAATACTTTTACCTTTTTAATTAAAAGTTAAGGAAAGCTTTTTCAGGAGGTTATCAGAAAGTAGGTTAGTTGGGGGCTGTGGTCAGCTCTATTGGTGAAGGGGCTATTTATTTATTTGTTTGTTTGTTTGTTTATATTTTACAGTGTCCCACACCGGAGCTTCTATGTCTTCTGGCTCTTCAGACACTGGAATGAGCCCTTCGTCATCTTCTCCTCCACAGAACGTGCTTGCAGTTGAATGCAGGTGATACTAGTCTTCTCTGCCTTGCGCAGCATGTTGCTGTCATGGACAGAAATCCTGAAATACCATAGAAAGCACTCAGCTGATTTGACATTGCCAAGTATATTCTGTATACTCTTCCACTGCTGGACTGTGTCTGTCTCTCCTCCGCTTGGTGCCCCTTCCTCCATTTTGTCATTGTGGATTTTTTTTAAAAAAAAAACAAAAAACTTTTGTTATGGAAATTAAGCTACTTGGCAATTGAAGGTGTATGGGTGCACTTAGACAGCTCTGTCTTTGTGCTTTTTAGGGTCCCGTCCCCCCCTTTAAAACAGAATAAGGGCACTTAGTATAATTTGGAAACACAGATATCCAATTTAGCATTTGGGTGTTATAAGGAAGTTTGCTTTTTTTAAATAAAGAAAAAAGAGCAAGCGCACTGAATTGGCATCTGGATAGGCTCATCTGAAAATAGCTACTGCTGCACTTTCTTCACCAAGCTGTATCTTAATCCTGAGTGAGAGTCCCATTTTTTTAAATTTTTTTTTGAAGAAGCACTTGCTATACAGACCTGCCAAAGTATGTATTCAGCAATGTGCCCAGTTTTAAAGGTATAAATTGGACAAAATAAATTGTGAAAGGAAGTGTAGTTGACTGGAAACTACCATTGTAACGAGTCTTCCACTTTTTATAGGATTTTTGAGCACATGATTATGCAAATATTTTAATGTTTAATGTTTACAGTGGAATTGTGAATAGGTTTTCAGTGGACTATCTTATCCCTTGACAAATGTATTTTGTCTCTTTTTCTATGTAATTTCAGAGTTTTTATTTTGTTACAAAAAGGCAAAAATTAAAATATATAACAATGAAGTTATTTAACAAAATTTCTAAAGCTGAATTTTTTTGTGTAAAATAAGGTATCTTGCGACTTGTTAAATATATTTATTCAGACATTGGATGTTGTATTTTTATGTATTTTCTAAAAAAATAATAAAATAGGGGAGAAAAAGTCTTGTTAGGTTCACTCTTTCAATAAAATACACCTGCCACTTAAAAATAAATCCATATATAGGCGGCTTTATGTATTAGCCATACCTGTATATGAAGTGGTTTTGTCTGTTCAACCTTTCGCAGTGTAAAACTGTAATCTGGCATCTGGATTAAAGTATAACCTGTCTTGAAAACTTTGGCAGTCCTAGTACTTCTGTTGCTTTTAAGGAACACATTTTCTAGTGTTGCCCTCACAATGCTTTGTCCCACTTTTTTCATTTGCTGTATTTCTGAAATGAATCTTACAGCTGCCAGAGTTGAGATGTGTATCATCAAAAGAATTGACATGACTGCTTTGGCTGTGGATTATCCCACAGACTGAAAACAGTTTGTAAATAACTTTCCCAAAACCATGTATTTAAGAAAGTTTGCATATACATTGTGTATAAAATGATTTTTTTATCAATTTTTTTAAAATCCACCTTTGTACATTGAAAAGGGGCTTTCTGCCTTTTTCCTTGTTAATATGTTCTAGAGTTATAACAGATTTATCTAGACTGTCAGGATCCTGAAAGTTCACAAAATCTGACATTCTCAGCTGTGAGATACTTGTGAAGGGGCCGTGTAGCTGAAGCTTGATGTCTCCTGCAATTTCATTTTACCACTCTGTCAATTTGTGATTCCAATTCTTTCCATTTTCAGAGAGAACTAAAGGAAAAAGTACTCTTGTAAAAATGCACTTTTCTGTCTTTTCTTAAGCAGAGCTATTTCAATGTATGATACAAATGGAGCTCAATGGAGAGAGCATTAATAAAGGTTATGTTTTTAAACATAGGCTTTATTTTATTTTTAAGTGATCTTATAAACTTGCCACATGAACAAACAGAAAGAAGATATGACTTCACAGTGTGTTACAGATGTTTCAGAGCAAACTTTTGAGTATATCCTTAATAATAAAAGCCATTATTACAGTAAAAATCTGGGTCACATATTCTCATGTAGTGTTCTCATATTCTCAGAGTATGGTGGAGTCTCCTTCCTTGGAGGTCTTTAAGCAGAGGCTGGATGGCCATCTGTCGAGGATGCTTTGATTGGGAGTTCCTGCATGGCAGGGGGTTGGACTGGATGGCCCTTGTGGCTCTATGATTCTATGTATGCTTAACATTTCCACTATTAATTTGAGAACCAGCCAGGCATTGCTTGCTTATTTATTATGGTTATATTTATGGTATTTATAACTTGCCTTTCTTCTTCGTGGTCTCTGTGAATCACACAAATGGGTTATTCTGCACATGTTTGAAAACTTCTGGTATCACTGGGCAAAACTCCATTTGCAACTTTTGGCAGTAGCTCCGGCCCCTCCATATAAGCATGGTGTCTTCCTGCTCTTTTCCCAGTTCGTTTCGTCTGCTGCGTTAGCTGCTAGGAAGGAACTTGCTGCTCAGTATTGCTCGTTTCTCTCGTGCTCATTTTGGATTTGACTTCTGGACTTGACTTTGATGACTCTTTGGATTTTGAACTTGACTCTGTTTGAGAATCACTTGACCTCAGATTGTTTGACCTTGATTTTTGCTTTTCATTTGGCTTCAACTTTGGTTGGAATTGTCTTCACACTCCTTCAAGCGCTGTGGGAAGTGCAGTGGTAAGATCCACAGTTCTGACCTGCACTCTTCTTGTCTCCTCTGTCTGGGCGAAGGACAATGTTCAATCCTGTGCCCTTTGTAGGTACATGACTTCCCAGGCCCTCAGAAATAGGGACAAGAGATTGAAGGCTGCTCTTTATGAGCTTGCCTTGAGGCCCCAACCCATTCCTGTGACCTCCAGCACTTCTGCAGACCCTCAGTCCTCTACATCAGGGATCGAGAAGCCCAAGGAGTGGGGAAGACCCAAGGAAAAATCTTCTCATCCCCAGACATCCAAGTTCAGTGGGGACTGCTCTCCTGAGGACCCGAAGGCCAAAAAGACCTCCAAGAGGAAGCGCTCGGCAGACAAGGATTCTTCTTTCAAAAAGTAGAAATCCTCATCAAAGGCCCTTCATCATGCCTTTTCTGCCTTGCCAAGAACCCTGACAACGACCTGAGGCAATGAGGTCTCCAAGACAAAAGCCCCTCCTTCCACACCAACCACTCGGGCCATTGCTCCAGCCAGTGCTCACGTCAAGCCTGAGCTGTTGAGTCCATGGCCTAAGACACCTGCGGCCTCATTGGAGATGTCCCAGGTGATTGAACTCGAATCGGCCTCAGGTGAGGACATTTGGGGCCGTGGAGACTGGCAGGATTGTGAGCTGCCGATCTTGACACCAGCCCACTGGACCTTTGTCGACACCAAGCGCGCTCAGGACTGAGCGCTCGAATCTCTTTGGTATCGAGACCCCTCAGGACCGAGGTGGATGATGTGGCTCGTGAGGAGGCCAGGCTCTACAAACGTTTCCCGGACCTAGTTTATGATGAGCTTCTGGGCCGCTACCTGTTGCTAGTAGACCCTGCTCTTCTTTGCCACTGCCTACAGGAAAGCAGGTCACCTTCACTGCCGAGACAGACCATGGTTCAAGCCCAAGTTCACTGAGCCTCTACTCCAGACGGTGTGTTTATCCCGGGTTCCCAACAGCCTCAGCGGAGACCACTGCCTAAGACACCTCTAGAGTCTCCAGCATGGTCCCAAGCTCCATCCCAACACTCCATCTCATCAGCATCAAGGCATTCACTTTCCAGATCTCGGTCCCGATAAGCTTCTCCATCCTCTGACCTCACGATCTTTCATTCTCCTCTCCAGCTGGTCAACCATGATCCTGCCTCTCCATCTGACTTTCATGGATCAAGTGGTTAGGATGGCCAACGCTTTGGAGGTTGAGCTCGTTAGGGTGGATGAGGATGCCATGGACTCTATTGAAGCCCGGTATACTGGAAGGTACCTACCCCTCCAGCTCTGGGATTTTTACCTTCCCTGGAAAAGATTGCTAAGCAGTCATGAGAGACCCCAGCCACCATTACTTCCACCTCCAAGAAGATCAAGCATCTCTACAGGATTGCTCCATCTCCTTCTTCTTGGCTGTTTGAGCACCCATGACCCAATTCAGCCATTGTGGAGGGTGCACAGTTGATGCCCACCCCAAAGACCATGAGGCAGTGGACAGAGGGTAAAAAGATGGATGGGTTCTATGCCGCAGCTTGCATGGGGGCATACCAGCAGCACATTATGGAACAGATGCTCCCATTGCTCGATGATCTCCCTGAGGAAAAGAGACCCTTGGCCCTTGCCCTCCAGGCCAAAGCCCATTCCATTGGGGCCCAATAGATCCTGTCCACAAGACATTCTGTGGATCGTGCCTCCAAAGTGTTGTCAGGCTCGATAGTGCTTAGTTGTCATGCCTGGTTGCAGTCTTCGGACCTAACACCCCAGGCCAGGGTGCTAATAGAGGACATGCCCTTTGATGACTCCAGACTCTTTAACAAGGAGACTGATGAAAAGTTGAATTTCTAGTACCAGATGAAGACAGTGGCCTGGAAACATGGTATGTCCTCTTCATCTTACCAGCCATCCCAGCGCCATCGCTCTGGAGACCAGGACCCGTGGAACCCCAAACCCACCCACCCCCCTGTACCAACAACGGTCTTACCCGGCCCGGCCCAAGACCATCAGTACCACCACGGCCAGCCCAGGGAGTGCCACCCCTCTCAATCCTCTTCCTCTTCACAACATGCTCAACCCCGGTACCCCCAGGGATACCGCAAAAAGGACCAGGAGCAGGGAAAGAAGAGGACATGAGATGGGGTAGCTCACTTTGTTGATACTACCTTTGGAGATAGACTGAGGCCCTTTTACACTGCTTGGGCCTCTATAACATCCGACTCTTGGGTTCTGGACATTGTTTGTAGGGGTTACTGTTGGTGTGTGGATGATGAGTGTTGTAGTGATGCCCTTTGGCACCCAGCAGAGTCTGCAGGACAAGCTGGCTGCTGTGATCCACAGCCACTGTGTAGATTTGCCATCAACTGGCTCAGCTTCCCTTCTCCAGCATCCTGTCTTCCTCAGTCAAGAAGACACATTGTAAAGTCCAAAAGCATAGCTTTATTAATGCATATAAAAAGTAAAAATAAGACAACTAAGTAAAATCCATTGTGATGAACTTGTCCAGTTCAGCCATGTAAGATTACATCTTTAACAATCCCAAAAGCATTAGGATCCAACTTGTTACAGTTAAAACCACTACATCCACACACGCTCACATCTTAAACAATAAACAATTCTTAGACAAAGGATTTTCTAAGCCCATCCCATACTCCACCTTCTAGGTGTTAACCTCATGTTAATTGGATAATGTCTGTATGATGTCTACTAACCCAGCCTCTTGCTGTCCATCATCCACCACGTGACTATCTTTCCCAGCCTAACGATTATTTACGTATTTGATATATCTTGTTATCCATAACAAAGTCTGGTTCCATGACTTGTATCTTTGGGAAAATACATTGTTGATGTCTCTGTTACCACCTGGCGTTGATTCACCCTGTTTCTCTAAATATTGTTTGTGCCTTGTCCAGAAACTGTTCTCAAGTGGAAAATTACAGACACACACACATCTTTACATTTCACCTTTGACTATATATCCCATTCATATCCTAACAATCCCCTCCTGAAACGTATAGATGTGTGAGATCACTATTATTGCTGTTGTTGTTATTGAAACTGTCTTAACACAATATTTGATTTTATACACTTAAAGTGACATCTCAATCTGTTATAACAATTGTTAATGTTGTTCTATCTCTAGAACCTTTGTTAATATATCTATACAGTTGTGGTTTGGCCTTAAACCCTTAGGCAAACAATTTCATTTTTAACTAGCTCTCTTTAACATTTTATCATAAAACTCCAATCCATTTTGATCTATATCTTAACATTTTTGTTATTGTCATGAAAAAATGTATGTCTGTAAATCTCTATATGTCACAACTGACAGTTTACAATTTAAGTCTTATAACAACTGTTTAATCTATTTTATCTTAGTTAATGTTATATATTTTGTTTTATCAGCACTTAAAACTCTATCAACACTTATAACTATATATCTTTATTTTTAATCTATCAAACTATTAAGCTTGTCTATATTTAAACAACAATCTTTAAACCGACTATCATATCAAATAAACTATCTATGAAACACTCTTACTTTAATGTCCTTTAATGTAATGATTTTCTAAGCCCATCCCATACTCCACCTTCTAGGTGTTAACTTTATGTTAATTGGATAATGACAGTATGATGTACCCAGCCTCTTGTTGTCCATCATCCACCACATGAGTAACTTTCCCAAGCCTAACGATGTTTACGTATTTGATATCTCTTTGTTATCCATAACAAAGTCTGGTTCCATTAGTTCTATCACTGGGAAAGTACATTGTTGATGTCTCTGTTACCACCTGGCGTTGATTCACCCTGTTTCTCTAAATATTGTTTGTGCCTTGTCCAGAAACTGTTCCCAAGTGGAAAATTACAGACACACACACATCTTTACATTTCACCTTTGACTATATATCCCATTCATATCCTAACAGTTACGCCCTCGAGTTCAAAGAGCTCCCTGTTACTGGAGCCATAGTCTCCACTCCCCCCTCAAACACTTTACTTGACGAAGTGTGCACCTTGTTGACCCCTCTTGATCCCGCTACTGTTTTTTCTTCCATTACTTCATTGTCTCGAAAGTGACTCAGGCCTTAGGCTCATTCTGAACCTACATCATTTGAATGGGTTTATCTTTTACCACCGTTTCCATATGGTAACTCTTGCTTCTATCCTGGCACTTTTGCAGAAGAACTTGTGGTTCGCGACTCTCAACTTGAATGATGCTTACTTCCACATCAGGACCCGAGAGGACTACAGGAGATTCTTATCCTTCGACGAGATGTACCAATACAGGGCATTTCCTTTCAGCCTCTCCACGGCACTAAGAGTCTTCACAGAGTGCATGGCCCCCATTGTAACTTATCCTCACCAGCAAGGCATCACGGTTTTTCCATACCTGGACGACTGGTTCTTTACCGCTCATTTCCAACAGGGACATAGACTTCACTCTCTCCCTCTTAGACTCCTGGTCAACAGGGACAAATCCGTGCTTACCCCTTCAAGACGGATCAGATTCATAAGTACCATCCTGGACACAGATCTTTGCACTGCATACTTACCGGTGGACAGGTTCCAAGCACTTTTAAAGGCTATTCGTGCTTGCATGTCCCACATGTCAGAGGTCGTACAATCCAGAAGGCCCTTGGACACATGGTATCAATGACCTATGTCACCCTGTGGGCAGCACTTCATCTCAGGCCCCTGTAGTCCTGGTTCCTGTTGGCCTTCAACCCCACAATCCCTTCACCGAACAGGTGGCTGTCCATTCCGAGGTCAGCATCGAGGACCTTCCATTGGTGGCTCGACCCCAGCAACGTCCAGTCCGGAATGCCCTTCCTGCCTCCACAACTTCAAACCTCTTTCACCACAGACACCTCTGTGGATGGCTGCGGCGCCCACACCTCAGCCCGACTGTCAGAGACCAGTGGTCCATCTCAGAACAAGCCCTTCATATAAATGCTCTCAAGATGCTAGCAGCGGAGAAGGCCCTCCGTGCCTTCGAGACCATCCTCTGAGGGAAGGTAGTGCTACTCCAGATGGACACAATGACGTTCTACATAAACAAGCAGGGAGGTATGAAGTCCCAAACCCTCCTCAAGATCACCTTGCAAATCTGGGACTCGCACATCCTGAGAGGGACCACCCTACTGGCCATTCACCTTCCAAGCGAAGACAACGAGCTGGCGGATGAACTTAACTGAACTTCAGGCTCATGCCACTAATGGCGTCTCCATCTCGAGGCAGTATCTGATTTGTTCCGGTCTTGGGAGATGCAGTCCGTCGACTTCTTCGCCGACCAGCACAACAGTCACTGTACACAGTTGTGTTCCCAGACTCAAGCTCCTGGCTCCTGAGGAGATGCCTTCCTGTTGGAGTGGTCCGGAGAGATAGTGTATGCGTTTCTACCTTTTCCTCTCATCACCTGCCTAGATGAGGACTGACTGCTCCGACGCCATCCTCATCACCCCATGGTGGCCAAGGCAGCCCTGGTTCGCGCCACTTCTCCACCTGTCTCATGATCGATTTCTCCAGCTCAAGCTGCATCCAGATCTCCTAACCCTCCACGAGGGCTGAGTCTGCCACCTGGACATGGGGGCCTGGCGGATTCTTCCTTAGGGAGCTTTTTGGACTCTGTGTGAATGGTTATTCTGGCTGCCCAGAAACCGTCCACTAGAAAGGCCTATGCTCTCGAATGGAACAGGTTCTTCGACTTCCTGAACTCGAAGGATATCCTTCAATCCCGTGTCTCGGTACCGATCATCCTGGAATTCCTCATGGGACTGGTGGAATCAGGACTATGCCTCTCCTCACTGAGATGCTACTGGCAGCCATCTGTTCTCACTACTAGCTTTAGGGCTGCCCATCCTTCTTCAAGGATACCTTGGTGAAGAAGTTCCTGAAGGGGTTCAACAACCTCCATCCTCGGTACCTGCTTGGAGTCTGCACTTAGTGCTTTCATACCTCTCAATTAAGCCCTTTGAGCCCTTGGCCACCACAGACCCAAGATTGCTGACCTGGAAGACCGCTTTCTTGGTGGCCATTACCTCAGCTCGCCATGCAAGTGAACTCTGTGCCTTGCGGATGGACCTGCCTTACCTTCGAATACACAAAGACAAGGTGGTCCTCTGTCCCGACATCACTTTCCTTCCAAATGTGGTGTCGTCTTTCTATTTGAACCAAGACATTGTGTTGCCAACTTTGGCCTCAAACCCGACAACAGATACTGAGCGCCTCCTCCATACCCTGGATGTGAGGAGGGCTCTGGCCTTTTACCTGGACAGAACTTCGGGCTCAAGGTGCTCCGAGAGACTTGTTTGCTACCCAGAGGCCAAGAAGGGACTACCTGTGACTGCCCAGAGGTTCTCTAAGTGGGTGGCTGGTACCATCCACTTGTGTTACGAACTTTCAGGTAGAGCTCTTCCAGCTCAGGTTCGGGCCCACTCAACCAGGGCAGTAGCTGCATCCTCCACTTTTCTGACGGGAGTTCCTTTGTAGGATGTCTGTAGGGCTACTATCTGGTGCCAGCCATTGACTTTAGTAGATATTACAGGCTGGACACCAGGGCTAGATGGGATGCAGCCTTTGGGAGGGCAGTGTTGCTTTCATGTTTGCACTGATATGTTTTTATTGCACTGCTTAGTTTGCATTAAGAAAGTTTAATGCTTCAGGTTTACACTGAATGTTGATTCATTCATGGTTGTGTCTGTTCCAAAAGAGATGACACTAACAAATGCATTTTGAGTTCAATGGTTTATTGTTGTTAATAAATACAACTTGTTTGAACATTACAACTTGTGTCATGACACTCCCTCCTCCACTGACTGTAGCTTGTCAGTCTAACCCAGAGGTAGGCAACCTTTTTGAGCCGGGGGCCGGGTTGCTGTCCCTCAGACAATTGGGGGGCCGAAGCACCATAAATAAATAAATTAAATATGATTTTTAAAAAATATATATATTTTTTAAAATATGCATGCATACTCTCTCAGCCCCAGAAAAGCCATGGCAAAACCCCTGTGGAGATTTTGCCGAGAAAACCCCAAGAACAAGTAATAACAATAATCAATATCATCATGGCGGGGGGGGGGGCAGCGGTGGCAGGACCGGTCTGGGGCTGGTCCAAAGGCCTCGGGGGGCCACATCTGGCCCCCGGGCCTTAGGTTGCCTACCCCTGGTCTAACCCATTTGTGTGATTCACAGAGACCATGAAGAAGGGCAAGTTGCTTACCTGTTACTGTAGTTCTTTGAGTGGTCATCTGCGAATTCACACAAATCCCACCCATCCTCCCCTCTGTCATGTCCTGCTCATCTAGATTCCTAGCAGCGGACACCAGGCTTAGATGGAGGGGTTGGAGCTACCGCCAAAAAGTTGCAAATGGAATTTTGCCCAGTGATACCAGAAGTTTCCGAGCTTTACTGCACATGTGCAGAATAACCCATTTGTGTGAATTCGCAGATGACCACTCGAAGAACTACAGTAACAGATATGCAGCCTGTCCTTTTTCCAGTTGGAGACCCAAGGTAGTTTACAACAAAACTAACATAATTAAAAATGAACAACTTATAAAAGTTAAAAAGCAATTAAACCATCATAAAAGTGAAATCAGTTAAAATAGTAACAGCTAAATGTCCACCCCATTGTATAAGGCCTGCTTTGCATGAAGAGTCAAATACTTGATTCTTAAATCTCAAAGACTTGCTGGAATAACAAGGTTTTACTTCCTTGTGAAAAGATAGTAAGGAGTGTGCCAGACTATTCTCTATTGGAAGGAAGCTTTAAATCAGTGATTTCCAAACTCTAGTCCTCCAGTTGTTTTGGACTTCAGCTCCCAAATGCCTCAGCCATCTTGACCAATGACCTGGGATTCTGGGAGCTGAAGTCCAAAATACCTGGAAGGCCAGTGTTCGGGAACCCCTGCTCTAAATTATGAGAGCAGCTCTCTTCCATGTTCCCACCAGATGTACCAGCAAGGGTGGTGGGATGGAGAGTAAGGCTTCCCCAGAAGATAACCCTCATATAACCTGGACCTGAAGTATGCATTGTTGTGTGCACTCAAGTCATTTTTGACATATGATGACCCAAAGGTGACCCTATCATAGGGTTTTCTTGGTAAGTTTCTTCAGAGGGGGTTTGACATTGCTGTCATTTGAGGCTGAGAGAGTGTGACTTGCTCAAGGACACCCACTGGGTTTTTATTCTCAGCCAGTGAAGCTGTTGTAACATGGGAGTTGAGTGCTCCCTATAGACAACTCCAGTTAGCAATCTAGCTGCAGTTTTTTGGATTGGCTGAAGTTTCTGAATACTCCTCAAAGGAAACCCCACATAGAGTACCTTACAGTAATCCAAACAGGATGTGACTAAGCCATTTGTCACCGTGGCAAGGTCCCAAGGAACAGACACAGCTGTCACACAATCCTTCTCTCCTGACTCCTTTTATCAAGCAGATCTCTACAAACAGAAGAGAAGGGTAAGCAATTTCATTGGTTTCCCCCATAGCCCCCCTGAAATTTTCATAACAGGGAATCCTTCAGAAGAACAAAGAACCTTTGTTACATGTCCCTAAGTTTTACCCTCAACTCATCTATGGGTCATATCAAAATCCATAATTTTGGTCCAAAAACCTGTCCTCGACTTATACATGAGGTCAATTTATAGTCAGGTATATACAGTATGTATGTGTCTTCAAATCACCTGTTGACTTATGACCCCATGAATTTCATAGGGTTTTCTTAAGGAATACGTAAGAGATGGTTTCCTTTCTCTGAAATACAGCCTACAGCACCCGATATTCATTGGTGGTCTCCCATCCAAGTACCAACCAGGGCTGCCCTTGCCTAGCTTCCAAGGTCAGATGGGACCTCATGCCTTTAGGATATTTAGACCAGATGGTCCTACAGACACTGCCATTAAGAGAAAGAGAGGGGATTTCCACCAGTCTTCCCTCCCTATGCAGGCTTTCTCCATAGATCTGAAGGATGAAGCAAAGGAAAACAAAGCCAAAAAACTTGCAAAATTCCAGCAGGCATAACTTTGTGCTCACCTAAAGGCTGGATGGATGACAGAATAGAGCTCATGCATTGCTTCCAGGGCAGATTACACTCTTGCCTTTCTCCAGGGGATAGTTTCTTTTTAAATAAGAGTTAAAATATAGTGCTTACATTGACCTGTGGATAAGTCAACTGGTTTCTTCGGATCAATTTTTGACTAAAATTTCTAGATTTATACATAAGTATATCTGTACACTGTACAATCAAAAGATTTTTAGGCAAAGTGGACTATAGTTCACAACTGGATATACAGTGGTCCCTCCACATTTGCTGGGGTTAGGGGTGAAGGACCCCTGTGAATGTGGAAAAAACGCAAATAAAAAAACACTTATTTTTACCTGAGAGAACACCTCTCTAGGACTCCAGGTCCTCCAGGGCATTTCTGTGGTCAACATCTGCCATACGTCGATCATAGAATCATGATGGAGGACCTACAAATGCCTAGAGAAGTGTTTTCTCTAGGAACTTCTAGGTTCCCCAGCACAACTCTATGGTCAACTTCTGGCAGAGTTGCGCTGGAGGACCTAGAGATACCTAGAGAATATATTAATCAAAACTACAAATAATCAAATCTGCAAAAATCAAATTCACAAATGTGGAGGGCCAACTGTACTTGCATATGATCCTTGTTTCCAAAAACTGCCCCATGTAGTCTGCATTCCTATTATATACTCTTCCAAAAGTTCACCTTGTGTCCCGTGCCTTGAGAGAAGAAAATAGGTTTACATTTCAAATTACCTACTACTTTAAAATTAAGATCTTGGTATTGCACCTTATTGGAACATTTAGTGGGAGTTTATCGATCTTCATTGCAACTGGGCAGTTGTAATCCAATTGAAAATGTGGAGAAGATTTCTCCTAGGCTTCAATAGTAGCTGAGGTGGAAATTGGGTGGAGCTCCAGATGTTGGAATACAGCTCCCAGTATTCTTCTCCCATGGATATGTACTGGCTAGGACTGCTGGGAATTGCAATTTAACAAAATCTGGAGGGCTTCATGATTCCCAGGCTTGATACTTGATTGATTCCAATATTCTAGGCTGCTTTCCTACTAAAACATGCAATAAATAGCACAGATTTGAGAACAAAGCTCCAATTGCATGAGTAGAAAAAGCGTAAGAATACATCCTCCTTTTTGGAAAGTGCATATATTGATACCACATTTTAACTTGTTTTCTATTAATAGTGTGGCCTGGTAAGTTGAAACAAAAACAGAATAGACAAGTAACATTTATGAGGGCCAACATACACATCATGAAGCAAATTTCATGTTCTGCACTCTTCCTAAAATCCAGCGTGAAGCAAAGTTGCATTGCAGATGAGGAATTAAAAACTAGGCATGGAATTAAAGCTCTGAATCTTGTGTTTTGTAACAAGATGAGAGTAGAAGAGACACTGGGCAGGGACTTTAATTAGTCTCTGGTAAAGATGAAGAGGAAAACTTAAGAAGGTGGTTTGATGTGGGCTGCCTTCTGTCCCATGCCAGGAGAAAGGCAGGGTATAAATGAAAGAAAGAAGACTGTAAATGGAAACTGGTCTACCCTTGTGCGGACATTTTGGAAAACACTGCATGTCAGAGCCTAGAATCATAGAATCAAAACAAGAGAGTTGGAAGAGACCTCGAGGGCCATCCAGTCCAACCCTCTGCCATGCAGGAACATTATGCTTTTGGAGGTGGTTTATGTGTTGTCTCAATGCCACAACTATAATAAATGTACTTTTATTTATTTTATAATAGTCCCTGAAGAAGGCCAATTGGTGACAAAGCCAAAACGTGTTGGGCTTTTTAAGAAATAAGTTTTTTGACCATCACGCAGCACATGGGACTTGGTCTCCTTTTAATCTTGTACTGTGAATATGTGCTTCCAGTTTTTTGTTCTGTTCCTGCCATGCAATATTTACTAACATAACCCCTCTTCTGTGCAACTGTTAAAGGCACAACAGGAGTCATCAGATTCATAGTTATTATTACATTTATTTATATCCCACTCCCCCACTCCCAAGTTGGACCTCAAAAGAGGCTCAAAGCATCAGAAAAGACCACAATGCAGTCCTACCCCATTCTGCCATGCAGGAATACAGAATCAAAGCACCCCAACAAATGGCCATCTGTTTAAAAACCTCCAAAGAAAGAGACTCCATCACACTTTAAGGCAATGTATTCCACTGTCAAACAGCTCTTACTGTCAGGAAGTTCCTCCTAAAGTTTAGGTGGAATCTCTTTTCCTGTAGTTTGCATCTGTTGCTCCAGATCTTATTCTCTGGAGCAGCAGAAAACAAGCTTTCTCCCTCCTCAATATGACATCCCTTCAAATATTTAAACAGACTATCATATCACTTCTTAACCTTATCTTCTCCCAGCTAAACATACCCAGCTCCCTAAGGGGGGTTGCAGACTACCAGAAATAGTGCAAATTGAGTCCACATTTAGGGTTAGGGTTAGGGAATCATGGGAACTGTGTTTTATTGTGGCACCAGAGCTCTCTCACAGAGAAGGCTCAATGTCTCAGAAAAAAAAACCAATTCCCATGATTCCCTAGCACTAACCCTAATCCTAAAAGTGGACTCAATTTGCACTATTTCTGGCAGTCTGCAACCCCCCTAAGTCTCTCCTCATAAGGCATGGTGGTTTCCAGACCTTTCACCATTTTAGTCGCCCTCCTTTGGACATGCTCCAGCTTCGCAACATCCTTTTTGAACTGTGGTGCCCAGAACTGGACACAGTATTCCAGGTGAGGCCTGACCAAAGCAGAATAGATTGGCACTATTACTTCCCTTGATCTAGACACTATACGTCTATTGATGCAGCCTAGAATCGCATTAGCCTTTTTATCTGCCGCATCACACTGTTGACTCATGTTCAACTTGTAGTCTACTAGAACTCCTTGATGCCTTTCACATGTTGTCTTGTCAAGTCAGGTGTCCCCCATCCTATACGTATACATTTAATTTTTTCTGCCTCAGTGTTGTACCTTACATTTCTTCCTGTTGAATTTCATTTTGTGAGTAGGGTCCCAGATTTCTAATCTATGAAGGTCATTTTGAATGTTGATACTGGTTTGGTTCGATTCCCTGCTTGGCTATGAAACCCACTGGGTGACCCTGAGCATGTCATATGCTCTCAGCCTCAGGGGAAGGCAATGGCAAACCACCTCTGAATAAATCTTGCCATTAAAACCCTATGACAGGTTCACAATTGGGGTGCCATAAATTGGAAACAACATGAACAACAACAACACCCACAACCATCTCTGGGGTATTAGCTACTCCTTCCTACCCAGTGTGTCGTGATCTGAACATTGGACTAAAGTCGAAGGCTTTCACAGCCGGCGTCCATAGTTTTTTGGGGGTTTTTTGGGCTATGAGGCCGTGTTCTAGAAGAATTTATTCCTGATGTTTCGCCTGCACCTGTGGCTGGCATCTTCAGACAAATTATCTGAATTTCTCTGTATTCTCTGAAGATGCCAGCCACAAATGCAGGTGAAACGTCAAGAATAAATTCTTCTAGAGCACAGCCTCATAGCCTGAAAAACCCACAAAAAACTAATGGACTATGATTCTGGAGACCAGAGTTCGAAACCCTACTCAGCCATGAAAACCCACTGGGTGAGTTTCATGGGCAAGTCACACTCTCTCAGCCTCAGAGGCATTGTAGTGTAGTGATTTGAGTGTTGGACTGTGGAGCCCATGTCCAAATTGCTGCTCGGCCATAGCAGGGTAACCAGATGTCCCATAACCACAAAGGAGGACAAGACATCTCAAAATGTAGGACATTAAGGAAAAATACAAAAGAAAAGCTAAAAATACTAATATAAATATAAATGTATGCTTCTTAGTCATGCTCAAAACGGAGGACATACTGGAATACTGCATGGACAGAAGGTTGAAATGTAGGACCTGTCCTGGAAAAGGAGGATGTCTGTTAACCCTGGGATATGGAAAACCCCTGGGTGACCTTGGGCAAGCCTCAGAGGATGGCCATGGCAAACCCCCTCTAAAGAAACTTGCCCCCCAAAAAGCCCCATGATAGATTTGCCTTAGGGTTGTCATAAGCTGGAAACAACTTGAAGACACACAACAACCACAACCAAAGCCTAGCCCAAAAATGTCCCGACCTCTTCCCTCTCACCCTTATTATTCCTCATTTTTTAAACACTGAGGTGGTTTTTGTTGCCGTCAGAGTCCCTCAGGCGAAACCATTCCTCCTTTTCCAGGACATGTCCTCCATTTTAACCTTCTGTCTAGGAGGAGTTTCCAAAGGGCCTCCATTTTGAGCAGGACTCGGGTCCAAAATACACTGCAGAAATAATCCAGTTTGAGACCGCTTTAACTGCTCTGGCTCAGTGCTAGGGAATCCTGGGAGTTGTAGTTTATTATGGCACCAGAGCCTCTGACAGAGAAGGCTAAATGTCTCACAAAACTACAGTTCCTAGAATTCCCTACCACTAAGCCAGGGCATTTAAAGCAGTCTCAAACTGGATTATTTCTGCAGTGTGTTCTAGGCTTAAGAAACATGACTTGACATTTAAATGTTTTTAGCTTTGATTTGGTCACATCCTCTATTTTAACTGAGTGTGAGGGCCTTGTCCTCCTTTTCAGTTAGGCCTTCTGGCCACCCTCATCCCTCCTCAGTGTACAAACACGCAAGTTGCCCAAAGCATGTGAGAAAAGGAGGGCTTTATCCCCGCTCTGTGGTAGCTGTGTATATGTGTGGAAACAAGGGCAGTTAAGACAAGTGCCGCAGGCTATTCTCTCATCCTTCTCGCCTGAGGTTCGGGAATAGGGGCCTGAGGGCGGCCATGTCTTTCCGGAAGGCCCTCCTTTGGCTCCTGGCTGGCGCCTGCGGCCTAACCTTGCTGGGCTACTGCCTTTATTTTGACCGCAAGCGGCGAGGAGCCCCCGACTTCAAGCGGAGGCTGAGGGAAAGTGAGTAGCAGCAATTGTGGCTGTTTTGCCTCAGGAGGCCGTGAGGAAAGCATGCCTTCTTTGTTTTCCCCCTCGGGCCGTATCCACACTGCAGGAATAATCCAGTTTGACACCACTTTAACTGCTCAGTGCTGTGGGATTCTGGGAATAGTTGCCTCAGGAGGCCTCAAGGGAAGTGTGCCTTTCCCCACCCTCAGGCTGCATCCACACTACTGAAATAATCCAATTTGACACCACTTTAACTGCCATGGCTTCTTGCTATGGGATTCTGGACTGGTTGCCTTAGGAGGCGGGAGGCTGTTAAGTTTATGATCTGCCTAAATTTCAAATCAAAGTATTAGTTTCGGTTAAAAATTTGTTTCTCTGTAAAATGAGCAGATTGTCTATAACTTTATTATTATTATTTGAATATATTTTTATTACTACTACTACTACTATTATATTTATTTATGTCCCACTTTTCCCCATAGTTTGGACCCAACGTGTCTTACAAATTACAAATACTCTTGTTAAATCAATCAGTCTTTAAAACCATAGTACAATTACTCAATAATAATACTCAATACCCAGTACATAATACTCAATACTCAGTATATAATACTCAATATTCAGCCTTTTAAAAAAATTCACAGAGACAAACGAAAAATATACAAATTATTTCCTCTCCCCCCCCCCTCTGCAGGTGTAACTTTATATCCTAGTCTCTTTCATTCCAACCAAATCTCTAAATTGATACAAACTGGGGGGAAGTTAACACATACAAACAAAAAACAAATATAAATTACTTCCTTCCCTCACCCCCACCTTATACTCTTTAACTCTTTCATTTCAAACAAATCTCTAAATTAATACAAAGTAAAACTCAAATGCACAAACAAACAAACAGAAATTATTTCCTCTTCCACTCTCTGCCAGTATAACTATATCTCTTATAGTTTTTTTCCCCTTTCAACCATATTTCTAAATTAAATTATTTTAGAAATGTCCAATATCAATACATGATAGAGAAGGGGGGAAGGAGAGGGCGGAAAAAGATAAATTTAAAAAATATAAATGTGTGTGTGCGTGTGGGGGGGAAAGAGTGACTTCCCATCTGCTTTTCACCAGTTACAAACTTATGCTCCATTTATACTTCTCCTCCTCTACGTAGTAATAATAATAATATATTATTATTATTATTATTATTGTTCAATTTACATAAACAAATAAATAAATAGAATAATTACTAATAATGAAAGGCACTGTAAGTTTACCAAAACATATTATTTTCTACAAAAAGCCAATAAAGATTAATCATCTTGTATTAATCTTGTGTTTATCAACTAACATTGTTAATAAAAAGACTATTATCTTCACAGGTACTCTCTCTACCCACATTTCCTAAATATATCTGCCTACCAAAACAAAAAAACAAAAGAACCTCTTCTAATTTTCTGCCGCTGCAATGTACATACTAACCCACTTTACAGATTAAAATCATTAACCATCTTTCAAATACATATATCTGATTTATCATTCATAATTTACAGAATTTAAATTTCTGGCTTTATGAAGGGTTCACACCCCCAAATACAGGATGGATGAGGAGAGAGATAAAAGACATATCTATGGCAGAGGGTGTCTTGTTCAGTGTACCGTATATAAAAGGAAAAGCTTTCCAGTCTTCAAATAGGGGAAATCTCTTTAAAAAGGAACACCTGGCAATCCTATCCACTTGATTATCCTATCTCTGTTTTAAATTGAAGCAACCCCTTAATAGGCAACTGTGCTTATTCCCAAATAGGTATGTGTGGGATAGCAGCCTCAGAAGTTATATAATCTCCCAGGAGATCCTGAAAGTAAGAAATCTGAAACATGAAGAAGAATAATTCAACCAACTCATACAAGCAGAGACCAATACCAGAAAATGAGTAGTTGGGGCACATCATAAACTGTGTTCACACATATTATCTTAAATAGTATTTTACTCTTAAGAACAGCTTCAGAAATAAAGTACTTTTTTTTTTTGCACTATAGACAGGGGTCAGGGAAAAGTTTAAAAACTGCTAGATTTGATGGTTACCAATATTCAGATAAAATCTTAAACTGTTGAAGTAACTGTTGGAGTTTTAACTGCTATTTGAGAAGAAAGAACCCACAAATTAAAGAGCAGGATACTTTCCCTTGCAGCAGAGGTCTTACCCCCTAAATTGAGAAAACATGGGACGTTACCACACTTGCAGCAAGAGAGCGGCGAGAAAGCTGGTTGGAATCATTTGGGAACCATTTTGGGCTCATGCCGGAATGTGCCCGGCAAGCGGAAAACATTACCACACTAGAATGGAATCAGTGAGGAATGTGAGATGCCAGAATGGTTCCGCTCCAGGGGCCCGGATCTCCTGTCCACACACAAGTTGAAAGATCCCTACCGCAACCCCCCGAATTCTGGGCTACAAAGCCATCCCTAATAATGATTTCCCCCCCCAACCCCTGAAGAGAGGAACATTGTTTACCCGTTCCGTTTGTTGCCCGCTCCAGGAAGTATACGTCATAAGATGCTTCCTCAAATCCTTGGGGAATACCGCGAGGAACCATGAGCCATAAAACGAGGAAATGCGGCATGACAAGGATCTCGTGTTCATACCTATGCCGAGATCAGCGTCATTCCGGCATAGTGCCGACCGCTCGAGTGTATTCCTTAAAACTCTCGGAATTCAAAAGGACTGAAATGAGGCTGAAATGACGCCGAAATGAGGTAGGGAAGGGCGGGGTTTGCTGCGACGTCGTGTGAACACACAGAAAAAAAGTCTGAAACGAGGCTGAAACGAGGCTGAAACGAGGCTGAAATGATGCTGCTTTAGGGCCAGTGTGGTAACGTCCATGGTTCGCAGATTGTTTCCAGACTCCCAAGAATCCTCACATCTCCCCCTCTAAATTCAGGTCAAAATCTCCACCTGCACTGCAGAAACGATGCAGTTTGACATCGCTTTAAATGCTGTGGCTCAGTGCTATGGGATGCTGGGATATGTAGTTGTGTGAAATATTTAGCCTTCTCTGTTGTAGTGGGTAAACAGGAACAGAGACCAGGGAATTTCAAGAAATAAGAGTTTTATTGTCGACAGGCTCCCAGACATGTCTGTCCTGTGACTGGGGAGAGCTCCTCCCCTCCTAATCAACATCCTTATATACCATCTTACACGGCTAGTTTATAATTATATTAACACATGCATAATTCAACATTTTCATTG
This sequence comes from Phrynosoma blainvillii, assembly GCA_026167975.1. Classification (NCBI taxonomy): domain Eukaryota; kingdom Metazoa; phylum Chordata; class Lepidosauria; order Squamata; family Phrynosomatidae; genus Phrynosoma; species Phrynosoma blainvillii. The sequence goes on along the minus strand of JANUYF010000001.1, from coordinate 448,575,794 downwards.
GTTACGAGATATGACTCCAAATCCCCTCCTTTCCCGATTATGTTACACTTTTCTTGCTATGCATGAACAAATCTTTCTTCCTTAAGCTGAAAAACTGTCAGCTTTCAAGGTAAAATAAACAACATTCCTCTGTTATCTTAAACAACATTTTTTTTGTTAATTCAAACAGTGAAACAGAGCTGGAAAAGTATTTTACAAACTGCCTTGCAATTGTACAATTTTAGACATAGAAAATGAGTCCCCAAGGATCATTCAATCCAGCCCCAAATTAGCCATGAGCTTTGTAGTTTCTTTAACACTTTTTAATCTCTTACACTGTCAGAGAACTGTAGTGCCTCAACAAACTACAAATCCTAGGATTCCATAGCACTGAGCCATGGCATTTGAAGCCGTGTCAAACTACATTATTTCTTCACTGCAGAAGCAGCCAGAAACATGTTTCTAACCCAAAATGATCCGCATCTTTAAACATGTGCTAAAGTTTAGTGACTAAGCACTACTTAGGCTCACCTACTTTGAAGAAATTACTAGATATCATTATGCGTTATCCACATTCCCTCCAGTGGCAATATCTGAAGGTTACTTTTAAAAAGTCATTAGTCACTATTATACTTCTCTGGGGTCTCCCAAAGTAGATAGTTGCTATTGTTATTGCTGTGTGCTGATCTGTTTCAGGGTCGGTGCAATTCAGACCATGAAAACTGCATTTCATGTTTGTTTGTTTATTATTATTATTATTATTATTATTATTAATGGCAGGGGCTCAAAGAATATGAGGAGACTATGGGGGGTTGCAGACTGCCAAAAATAGTGCAAATTGAGTCTACTTTTAGGGTTAGGGTTAGGGTTAGGGAATCATGGGAACTGTATTTTATTGTGGCACCAGAGCTCTCTGACAGAGAAGGCTCAATGTTTCAGGGGGAAAAAACAATTCCCATGATTCCCTAGCACTAACCCTAACCCTAAAAGTGGACTCAATTTGCACTATTTCTGGCAGTCTGCAACCCCCAACAGTTATGGATGTCTTGCATTGCTTGTTATTTGACTTTTACATTAGAAGGAATCCATAACCGGAAAATAAAAGAGTATGTGATCCAGCTTAAAAACGTCTAACAGTTCTGGAATATTAAATGTAGAAACTTCCATGTTACTCTTACAGAAAGAAAGAAAGAGAATGAAAAGGCAAAAGAGTGTGATGCAAAGGTGAAGTATCACATTTATTGATTATTTTCATGTATAGCCCGTCTTTCCTCCAGCATACATGGCTCTACTGTCCTTATTGCTTTATCTTCACAACAAACAAGTGAAGGTGGTCAAGCTGAGATAAAATACTGTATTTTCTGGCGTATAAGACTACTTTTTAACCCAGGAAAATTTTCTGCAAACTCGGGGGTCGTCTTATGCGCCGGGTGGCAGAGGAGGAGGAGGAAGGGATGGTGCAGCACAAGGCGGGAGGAGGAGAAAGAAAGGAAGGCCAAGATAGAGGAGAAGGACAGGAGCAAGGGGTGGCATGGTGTGGCATGAGGCAGGAGGAGGAAGCAGCAGCGGATAAGAGGTGAACCCCTATCCTGAGGTTTTCTTGGCAAGACTGGTTCAGAGGAGATTTGCCATTGCCTTCCCCTGAGGCTGAGAGTGTGTGACTTATCCAAGTTCACCCAGTGGGTTTCATGGCAGAGTGGGGAATCAAACCCAGGTCTCCAGAGTGATAGTCCAACACTCAAACGACTACATCATGCTGGCTCCTATTCCCATGTACTACCTATGTACCTATGCAGACTTTTTTGTTGTTCTTGTGTGTCTTCAAGTCCTTTCCGACTTATGGTGACCCTAAGGCAGCGGTTCTCAAATAGTGGGGCGTGCCCCCCCTGGGGGGGGCGCGAGGCTCCGTAAAGGGGGCCCCGTTACGGCTGGAGAGAGGGAGATTGTCCCAGCGCAGCCCCAGTAGCAGCCCAACGTGCTCTATCCTGATTGGTCAAACCCGCCCATGTGACTATTTACAGTCGCGTGGGGGGGGCGCGAAATGTTTTCTTCTTTCCTAGGGGGGGCGTGACAGAACATAATGGAGAAGCACTGTCCTAAGGCAACCTTATCATGGGGTTTTCTTGGCATGTTTCTTCAAATGGGGGATGCCATTACCATCCTCTGAGGCTGAGAGTATGTGACATGCCCAGGGTCACTTACTTGGCTGCAAATTGTACATACTCCAGAATGCATCACCTAATATATTTGCACTCCTTCCCCCCAACACTTTCTCATTTCCCCCCATTGGAAGAGGGGTCGTCTTATACGGCAAGTATATCCCAAACTCTATATTTTAACTGGAAAATTTGGGGGTCGACTTATACACCCAGTCATCTTATATGCCGGAAAATATGGGTACCTTCCCAAAGATTACCCAGTTTCATGGCTAGTAGGAGCTTGAACCTGGATCTCCTACATCCTGTCTAGTATTCTAACCAGCTGCACCACACTGGCTCTGTATCATTGGAAATGATACCAATTTTCCATTTAGGGTTGCCTGGCCCTGAATCTTAGGGCCTTGGCTCACTTCTCCAGTCCTCAGGGTGGAAAATCAGTGTAACAATGGGGGGAAGCAGACGGGTGGCACGGGGCTGCCCTGGGAAGCTGCGGATCGGGGCCGAGGTAGCCACATTCCTCGGCCCTGCAGCGCAGTGTCCCAGGCCCAGGAATACGGCGAAGGTGCGCCGCAAAAGGCATCTGGCGCACCTTCGGCCCTCTTCCGCTGCAGCGTGTGCGGACGCTGCAGTGAGTGCATCGTCGGAGCACCGGCCGTGTGGAGGGCCAGCCGCTCCAACGACGTTTTTAGGAAGGGGTTGGTGCGCCCAGCGTGAGGCTGCCCCTCCCCTTCCTGGCCTCAAAAACGGCGCTTTGCGCCGTCTGCTGAGGCCCAATGTCCCTCTGAAAAGTATCCAGGTGTATATTTTCCTCATTTTGTTAGTGCTTTTTATTTGAACAGCCTACTGTGTGCACTTGTGGTTGCTGCTTAATGTATCATGCTTAGTGGTAATATTAATCTTGTAATATCACAAGGGGTTGTCCCTAAGCCTTAGGTTTTGGCCCTGAAATCTTTGGCCCTGAGAAAGTCCTGACCTGGCAACCCTATTTCAAGATGGTATATTAAATTTAAAATTTGCAAGGATGTTATGTAAGGGAAGGCAATAGCAAACCTCATCTGAACAAATCTTGCCAAGAAAACCCCATGATAGTGTCCTAGGGTTGGCACAAGTTGGAAACAACTTGAAGGCACACAACAACAACAATAACATAACAGAAGACCAACACTCCCGATTCAATCCCTCCCCCCCCCCAAAAAAATATCAAGAAGCACATAAAGGGTACTGAGAAATTACAGTTAGTCCTTCGTATCCAAAGATTTTTTTATCCACGGATTCAAGCATCCGCAGCTTGAAATTATTTGAAAAATATAGAAATCCCCCCAAGCAAACCTTGATTTTGCCATTTTATATAAGGGACACCCTTTTAGTATGCTACTGTATTTAATAGGACTAGAGAATCCACGGATTTTGATATCCATGGGAGATTTTGGAACCAAGCCCTAGCCGATACTGAGGGCCCACTTATCAGCTTGGGTACTAATGTATGTGGAAAATTGTAAGGCAAATTAAAAGAACATCTTCTTCTTCTTCTTCTTGCTTTCAGGTTTCTATGTCTTTGATTCTCTTTCCTCCCCCCCCCCTCCCCATTAAACAAGTTTAGGGTATAAATCCTAGGGTATAAGAGTATTACAGAAGGCTACACATGAAGGCATCTATTTGCAAACTCAATTTGCAGTAAATCACACTGAATTCAGCATATAGTTTTGCATATCTGTAAGAAATGCACTATTTCTTAACTGTAGTTTTCTTTCTACTAATGAATATGGAGATTAGCTATGCTTCTTCCACTCAGGATGAAAGTCTTATTTAATGGAACAAACTTGTCAGTTTTACCTTAGTCTAATCCTGATTAGGCAGGGATGGGAACTGTATTCAGCTCCAAAGGCCATGTCAGAAATGTCACACTTTTTTTTCTTACATGATGGTAGTGAGTACTATAGACACTAGAGTTTCAGGTAGAGTACTTTTTGAGTCAGAAGCCTTGTCAAAATAATTTAGTTATTTACAAAACACGGACATAGAAGCCCTTGCAGGATTAATTTCCAGCATTGAATATGTACGCTTAGTAAAACATATATATATATATATATATATATATATATATATATAATCAGCTGAATTTTCTTATTAACACTCACATTGATTAGTCAATGCTTAATTTGCCTAAGATGAAAATGTTTGTAACACCCTTAGTTTCACAAGATGAAAGATACTGCAAAGCTACAAGATTTTTTTCTGCAAGAAATACAGCTGGCAGAGCTATGGTTGGCAAAAGGTAAGGACAGGAGAAATCGGAGGAGTGGTGGTAGAACCTGCCGAGATTAATGTATGCACATATGTATTACATCTATACATATTAAATTGTTTGAAAATTATCCATTACTATTAATACACAGTCAATATATTAATCACAAAGATGAGCTAGGTAATTATTTTGACCACTGCAATCATATTCTTATCTATTTGGAAATCATCTTTGTGAACATTATATGTAGAACTGAAGTAAAGGGATTTGCTTCTGCAAGTGAAAAGAGCTGCTATCATCCCACTTGTGTGTGGTACTTCCCCTCAAGGACTGAGTACAAAAAAAGGAAAAAAAGAAAGGAAAAAATTGGAAAAGATGGATTGCCGTGGCACAACCCAGAGATTGTTTGTTCCTTAAAAAATACACTGAAATACGGATAGAAGTAAAAGATATAGCCGTGTTAGTCTGTAAAAGCAGTATGTAGAGAGATCTTGGAGCACCTTTGAGACTAAAAAGAAATAAAATGGCAGCATGAGCTTTTGTAGACTTGTCTCATGCTGCTAATTTATTTATTTCAGTTAGTCTCAAAGGTACTAAAGATCCCTAAGTACTGAAATACAGGAGACAGCTCTCGTCTTCCTAATGGGACAGCCTTTATTTCTGCTTCTCTCCGCTATTTCTAAACATAGCTTTGGAGCTGTAATTTTATATGAGGCTCAGGTTAATTTCAGATTGCCAAGAAAGATTTGAAGAACAGAAAAATTAGAATTTAATTAATTTATTCATCTGTAAATTAGAAAATCTATTGGGGTAGGTTCGAAGTAGTTCAGGATCTATGTTTATATATCTCTGGGTGATTTGCTGTAGATCTGTAGATTTCTGACTCTCAAATGCCTAACAATTAAAAATCTTCCCCTTCATGCCAAATTAAGTGGAGAAAAACCAAGACCAGATTTCTAGGTAAGTGAATCTTGGTCCTGGTACTGATCAAGAATTCCTGGGATGACCATGTGCTCAAAGGTACAACCTGTCTGCATCACTGTTTTCTCCCTTGCTTTGCTTGGCAGGCTTTCAAGGTAAAAAACAAAGTAGATCCTGCAACCTGAAGCATGATCACCCCTATACAGTCAGCCCTACATATCCACAGATGATTTATCCATAGATAAGCATGCATGGATTCAAGCATTGAAAGCATTTATACATTCCAAAAAGCAAACTTTGATTTTGCCATGTTATACAAGGGACATCATTTTACTACGCCATGGTATTTAATGGGACTTGAGTATCTATGGATTTTGGTATCCACAGGAGTGTCCTGGAACCAAACCCCAGCAAATACCAAGGGTCCACTGTACTAGATTATTGTTCCTTGAATCTTGCAACAATTGTCTGAATAGGAAAAATTTAACGGACTCACTAATGTTCTAAAAACTAATGTATGCATTATGTAGTAAGAAAGAATAGATTGAGATGTTCTTGTTTCGTTATTAACTGCCATCAAGTCAATTTCAGCTTGTGGTGATCCTACGAATGAGACTCAGCTCCTTTGCTACACTGTGTTTAAGCCTGTTTTTCTCACACAAATGCCCTCCAAATAAATTGGGTTACAGCTCCCATCAGAAATGGCATCTGGAGGGCACCAGGTTGAAGAAGGTAACATTTAAAGATATAGCAGTTAGTCTGTAGAATAAATATGTATAGAGATTTTGTAGAACCTTTGAGGCTAACTGAAAAAAAAAAAGGGGGGGGGGAAAGAGGTTTGTAGTATGAGCTTTCATAGACTTTAGTCTACTTCTTCAGATGCTTATGATGGACTGAAGCCAGGGACAGACAGGACTGCAGATGTTTAACTGAAGATAACACAAAAGGGATATTGGCTACTGCAGGTCCAATTAACATGAGAACCCATGAGCTCTACATGATACGTAGTTTGCAAAGGGCTCCCCACACATAGGTCCTCAGGAACGACATCCTGTTGTTTGCACTTGTTGAGAATTAAGATATCTGTCTGTATCTGGTTGAAGAAGGGTCAGCTGAACTTTTAAAATCTGAGGCAACGAGATAGGACATGATAAGTGCTTTTTTCTTCCACTGGATCCTTTGCCCAGTCTTTTCTTTCACTTATGGGAACAAGCAGAAATATGCCTATAGTAGGTGAAGGCAGTGAAGACAGTAGAAGGGCAGCAGCAACATTTGATACTTTGCTGTGCAGTATCTGACTGAGTGGTACAGATACTGAGCTGTGCATGGAAAATAAATGTTTGCTGTAGTCCTAAGGATCCAAGTCTCAGGAAAATAAATTAATTACAGGTGAGCACAAGAAGAGCACTGAACACTTTGCCAATGCCATTTCAGTGTGTACACATCCAAACCAGCTACTGAAAGTCCTAGAACAGACTCTGCCACCCCAAATATTTGAGATGCTTCTGCATAGCATTCCATATACAATGCAGGTAGGTACATTTTAAACTTTCCAAGCTCAAACAAATGATGCATCATTTGATAACTCACTACCATGTTCAGGTATGGAGGAAAGCTTTTACTTCATGGCTCATGTATGCAGTACAAAGTAAAATTTCCAAACATTGCAGTCAGGTCGTAGGCTTTTATGGCCAGCATCCATAGTTTTTTGTGGGCTTTTCGGGCTGTGTGGCCATGTTCTAGAAGTTTCTTTCTGACGTTTCGCCAGCATCTGTGGCTGGCATCTTCAGAGAATTGTGGCTGGCATCTCTGAAGATGTCAGCCACAGATGCCGGCAAAACGTCAGAAACTCTTCTGGAACATGTCCAGACAGCCTGAAAAACCCACAAAAAACTATTGCAGTCAGGGGTTGTTTAATATAGTTGAGGCTTCTGAAGGCAAACTGGCAATCTGAGACTCAGGTTTTCAGAAAAGAGGCAAATGTAGTAGAAATATTCCTCCCTAGGAGCAAGGTCTTAGCGTGGTTCCTGGAAGGCAAGAATCTGTAATATCTGAATGATACTCATTGAGACACTTTTGCACAGTAATGAAAGTGTGGAAGACTATTGCTTTACAGCACTGTACACAAGATAGTACTGAATGAGCTTGAACAGAATTTTGTCAAGTGATATTACATTCAATTTCACCTCTTTATATTGATATTTTACTCTCACATGGTGTTTGCAGTGTCCCCCTTTCAGGGTACCCTGCAGGTTCATACTTGCTGCATCAGATGCTCCTAAACCAGGGGTAGGCAACCTTTCCGCTTTAAGGGCCGAGGGACTTCAGCTCCCAGAATCCAAGGAGCTATTGGCCAACATGGGACTATTGGCCAACATGGCTGAGGCTTCTGGGAGCTGAAGTCCCTCGGCCCTTAAAGGGGAAAGGTTGCCTACCCCTGTCCTAAACTATTTGTTAGGTTTACATGAGCATTTCTTTAAAGAGTGTGGTGTATGATGAACTGAATGCCAGTCCTGCTTATGTTTAGATAGACTGTTGAAATCAGTTTACTGCATATGGGATGTGTGGGTGTTTTTCTTCCCTAAGTTGAAAAACAAGATACATATTCTTGGGCTACAAGACATCAAGTGAAGTCACCTGTGGACACAGGTATTTCCTTACAGAAGCCAGTGCATTTTATAAAAGATAGAACTCAGAAGATTCAATGCGTTTGTATCCTTCAGCTGTCAATTCTTTCTTTCCCTGCTAGCGGCTTGAGACGGCCCTGAATGAACAGGATTAGAAATGAGAGAACACAGCATCACTCAAAGGGCTGCTCTTAAGGCAGGGCTTTATGATAGTCAATGAGCCTTCATTTCAAAAGACTTTCAATAAAGACAGTAATTTCCATTTATTTACTTTGATAAAAAATAAAGCTTGTTTTAGACACTTTGGGATATAATTTTTGAACAAACCATTGTTTTAAAACAGTCAATGCATGAGAAACAACAAAAAAATAAAAGTGTTTGCTTTCTCCCATCTCTAACCTAGTAACTGGCAGAGCCAGTTTGTAGGCCTCCAGAAAAGGCAGCATCAGCATTATTCCACTGCACAATAAAAAGTTATCTTAGAACAGACTCCATCAGTTCCACAGCTGATGGCTTCCACACTTTGTGGTACTCTGACCCATTCTGTTCCGAGTTGGTGGATGTTTCCACTACAGCAGTGGAGACTGGCACACCCTTTGGTGTACTGCAATCATTGTTGGCACTCTTTCATATAGACAAGCCCCTGCCTTCTAGCGAGGCTGGCTAAGAAGTCCTGCTTTGGCCGCAAGTGCTTCATTCTGTTGAATATGGTACTCTTGAAACCTCATAGATATCCTCTGGGTCATTTTTAAATACTTCTGTAAGCAGTGCTCCGAACATGTCATCTGTATCAAGAAAGAGACAGGAGGGCATTGGTAGTCACTCAGATTTTTAAAACATATTCTAATATTGTTAAATGTCTATCCATGTTTGTTATAATTTTTTAAAAATTTCATATTGCCCATCAGAAACTTTTATTTCCATCACAATTCATATTACAGTTTTAAAATGTACCGATACCCATAATGGAGGATTTGAGAAGTGAATCTTACTTGAAACTCTAAGTTTAATTGTAATTACACACAAATGAGAAATTAATTCTGACCAGAATTTGTGCAATTCAGACCTTTCAGAACCAAACATAGATTCAGCAACCCAATGTCTAAAGTCTACAGATCTGAGCTTGTGACACGATTCACATAACAAAATTTGCTAGAAACGTATACACTTGAAAAATATGCACAAACATGTTAGTAGGAGAAAAAAGCATATTTCCAAAAAATACATGTAATTAATAATGTAAACATTTCAAAAGCAATATTAAAATACTATATGTCTCAAAATTTAATTTGGAATGAGCTTTAAGGTGGGAATCAGAGAATATTGATGAGCCCAGATTTTCACATGCAGTTTTCCTCACATTTCACTTTATTTGCTATGGAGACACTATTTTAAGATTGCATCAACTTATTTACAAAAGAGAGAACCTGTATTATGGGGAGGGGGGGAAAGAACCATTATTTGACTTTACTGTTCTGATACTCCTTCCAGTATCAGATGCCCACTTGTACCAGTATCAATGGTCATTATTCTAAGGATTTTGGTAACAATTAAAAAAAAAAAGCCATTCATTCCTTTTTGGCTTTAATGGCAACATTGAATAAACAGGTTTACCTAACTCAAGATGTCCCACCTCCATCACTGCTCACCTTCTGTAAGCTCTTAACAATCCTTTACTGTCCACTTATGAAACACTACTCTTATGCCTATCAGCTTCTAATTTAATACAATTTGGCCTACTCCAGCATTATATACATCCCATCAACTAAAAAGCTCTGTATTAATTAAGTTGTTTAATATAGTTGAGGCTCCTGAAGGCAAACTGGCAATTTGGGATATATAAAATAGGTTACAAAAGTAGTCTCTACAAGTGTACATGTAAAAACGTGATGTGTGCATCCTCCATATATACATTACAAAGAGTAAGAAATGGTTGTTGGTGTCCACTGTGTGCACAGCTGGGATACTTGGGTTTGTTGCTGCACAATACGTGAACTATCTATCACTATGAGGACATTTTTGCTGCAGCTGAGACACAAGGAGAGACACATTAAATAACATATGGCTTTTGAAAATGATTTGCCAATTCCTGGAAAGAAAGCTCTATCAAAGGGCAAAATCCAGTCCTGCATGAATAGATGGGAACTCATGCAGTGGAATTCTGCATCAGTTGTGAGAGCTTCCTCAGTCCAACATTTTTGTCCTCTCATATGATGCAGTCCACAATAGCTGGTATGTTCCTTGACTGTCTACCACTAGTGAGCCTTTTCCAGTGAGGTGGTGAGCTTTAGAGGAACTAAGGGGAAGGAGGATCTGTCATATTAGTTAGCATTCCACTCATAAATAGAATTTCTATATTCAGAAGCAGTATACTTCAAAATATCAGATGCTGGGGACACTATTGGTCTACTTATGGGTTTCCAAGAAGCCTCTGACTGGCTACTATTGGAAAGAGAAAGATGGACTAGATAGGCCTTTGGTCTTATCCTGGAATTTCCTTTTTATAACTACACAGACTGAAAAGTTACATAATTTTTTGTATTAGTTGGGTTTTAACTGCCTTTCTACATTAAACACAGCTTTCCAATTTACACTGAACCTCCAACGGAAACAAATTCAAAGCTTATAAACTGTAGCTTACCTCTTCTGGCTTGACTTCTCGGCTAGTAAAATCTTTCACACAGTCCAGGAAGCAGGTTTCTGTAAGTTTGTTGTATGTCCCAAGAAATTCCTTGAACTGTAAATAAATCAAATAAATCTTCAGAACTGGATAGATCCTTACTTCACAGGAGACTGGATACAAGTAGGTGCAGGACACAGAAAAGTAACACCTACTGAAGTGAAGGGCACTTGTACAGCATATAATAAATATCTCTAATGATAAAAGCAATATTTACTACAGCTAGGGAAACCAACTTTCTTAGGGAGTATCAAACTATCAAATTCTTAGTTAATACAAACATTTCAAAAGCATCCTGTAGGCTCTAAGTTGAGAGTATTGTATTTACCTGCTTGATCTGATCAGATTCCGATATTTGCCCAGCCATAATTTAATGCTCAGCCAACTGTCACCTAAACTGAACACAAAATATTTAGGTCAATGTTTACTCCATAACATTTATAGCTGAAATACAAACACTGCAGCCAAAAGCCTACATCCAGTTGCTATTTCCAGAGTACACCCACTGAGTCAATTGTATGTGTGTGGGTGCCTTCATGTCACCAGTTAATTTATGGCGACCCCATGAATTTTATAGCGTTTTCTTAGGCAAGGAATACTCAGAAGTGGTTTTGCCAGTTCCTTCCTCTGAAATATAGCCTATAGCACCTGGTAAGTAGTCTCTCATCCAAGTACTAACCAGGGCTGACTCTGCTTAGCTTCCAAGGTCAAACAGGATCAGTCAATTCTTGTGTAAATCCCGCTGATTCAATATACCTACTCAGGTTGGAATTACCAATTGGGTACAGGTATAAATCTTTATTTTTAATTTGTTTTAAAAAAAACTTTATTATAACACAAATAAACATCACATCCGATACAACCTTTCATAAAACCATTCATAACATATATCTCACAATCATACTTATCATAAACACATAACACATATAGTGGACCCTTGTTTTATGTGGGGGATCTGTTCTGCCCCCCCCTACATAAGGGCATTACCATGGGACCTCAAGTCCCATTGATTTCAATGATGGCGTGCTCCTGCGCATTGTGCTGTGCATGTGCCGCAGGCATGCACACCATTAAGAGGGCCGGGGTTCACTGTCCACATGACCTTCAGTCCGTGTATGGTGAGCCCACATATGGCATAGGCGCACAGTACAATTTGTTCTACATATCCTTCTCAACTGTATCATTACAGTTTTCTTCTTATCTAGCATAGTATTTTTCTTTTCGCCCAGCTTCAACATAATTTGGCCGAATCTTTTTACCTTTAAAAAAACCCCAAAACCTAAGTACTTCTTTCTTCCTACATGATTATCACTACAAAAGTAACTTTCTTGAAATACTACCCTATCTTTTTTCTTTCTTAACTTATTACCAATCTTGCGTCTCTCCGTTTTCGTGACTTGGAGTCTGCGGTCTTGCACATTCGCAGGTAGGGAGGGACACAATGGACAAAAATGGACCATGTGCCCATGGTGCGCACTGCCGTTCAAGCCAATGGAGCTTGAATATTGGCGATTTTCCATTTTTTTGGGGGGGGGGGTCAGGAATGGATCCCCCGGAAAACGGAGGGGCAACGGTGTGTGTATGTGTATACACACACACACACATTTTCCTTTTAATTTGTTTTTCTTTTTTTCCTTTTTCTTATTCTTTTTAATTTTTATCTAATATCTTATTTCTCCAGTATTTTGTTAAGTCCCATTCCTCCTGTATCTTTGTGTCATCTTCATCTTTCAACCTTCGTGAAAGTAAATCAAAATTTCTCATCTCAAGCAATTTTTCTAACCATTCTTCCTGCGCTGGTATTTGACAAGACTTCCATTTTTGTCCATATAATAACCTGGCTGAAGTCACCATGTATAATAGCATTTTCCAATATTTTCTTTATATTTCCTTATGTAGTGCAGATGTTATATTCAGCAAATACATTTCTGGCCTCATATAGAAGAAAGTCCCTAAGATTTCCGCAATTGCTACATGGATCATTCTCCAATATCTTCTAGCTTTTTTGCAATTACACCACATGTGGAAATACTATCCATCTTTTACTCTACATTTCCAGCATTTTGAGCTTGAATTTTTATAGATTCTTGCCAATTTAAGTGGGGTTAAATGCCACATGTGAAACATCTTATAATAATTTTCTTTTAAATTTTGACACAGGGTAAACTTTTTTTTTTGCCACAATTTCTCCCAGGACTCCCTATCTATATTTTCTTGTATACACTGACTTCATTTTACCATTGTTTCTTTCACAGTTTCCTGTTCCAAATCTCTTTTTAAAATCTTTCTTTATAAATGTATATTCCTGTATTAAAAGCAAAGGAAGAGAGAGGGGCACAGTGAAAAGGACCTTTGGTAATTCTGATATTGGCTACCTGGGAAGCATTGTATTTATGGGAAAGTTCGGCAAAGCCTTTAATTTACACATAGTTTATGTATTGTTTTTCAACTGGCCGTGTTGAATTAATGTCCTTAAAGGGATTAGACATGCTAATACTAATATAAAATCAAGTCAAAGTATTTGTTGTAATCCGTTCATATAAAAACAGATGACACAATGCATTTTTTTGGCCCTAAAATTTAGGTGAATAAATTTTAGTATCTTAAAGTGAGTTCTGTCTTTTCTTATTATGTAGATACTTCTGATATAATTTCCAAATTTTCACTAACCATCAACTAAGGGCTTGGTACCCCTAATCTCTTCAATATCTCACACCAGAGCAATATATAGTGTTAATTCCAATATTTAGGATGGAACTTCAAACAAGGCTTCTTCAAGAGATGGGTGACACAGACCTCTATGACACAACTTCTAGAGTCTAGACCTAAGTGTACAGTTCAATGCGAGAATAGCAAGACAATTTGACAATGAGCCCTTAGCCCATTTTGGGTTCCCTAATAAACATCATAGACTTGGAACCATTACTAAGGAAAGTTAAAGAACAAAATGCAAAGGCAGGCTTACTGCTAAACATAAAGAAAACAAAATAATTACCACGAGGGGTCTAACATAAATTCAACCTGGATAATGAGGAAATCAAAATAGTTAAAAATTTCTTGTACCTTGGATCAAATATTGACCAGAATGGAGACTGAAGTCAAGAAATCAGAAGAAGACTAGGAATGGGAAGGGCAGCTATGAAAGAACTAGACAAGATCCTAAAGTGTACAGATATACAACTGAGCACAAAAGTTAGAATCTTCATTGTATTCTCCATCACCATGTACAGATGTAAGAGCTGGACAATGAAGAAAGTGGCTAAGAAGAAAATCAGCTAATTTGAGATGTGGTGCTGGAGAAGAGTGCTGAGGGTACCATGGACAGCCAAAAAGACAAACAAATGGGTTGTTGAACAGATGAAGCCTGAAATCTCCCTGGAAGCCAAGATGAGCAAACTAAGGCTGTCATACTTTGATAGCAACACACCTGGTATAACAGTGCTCTATACAAATAACATTACTCATTCTATACATATAGAAAGGATGGATACAATGCCCAGTATACTCTTGGGTCTTAATGGAGAAGGGGAAACCTCCCAACAATGGAATGGAAGTAAATGTCCTCCTTGGGTAAGAGCTGTATGTAGTTTTGTATATTTTATGTAATATATATTATTATGTCTTAATCATAAAATGTTTCATTGCACACACTTGTAGTTTATGATTACAGTTGTCCCTCCCTTTCCTCAGACTTGGAATCCGTGGTCTTGCTCTTTGCGGGAGGCACAAGTGGCCATTAATAAAATAGAGACACATCCTGGCGTGTGGCCCTGCACATGCCCCAGGCACACACACCATTATTTTCTATGGGACTCGAATATTTGTGAGTTGCCATTTTCACAAGGGGGTCCAGAATGGATTCCCTGTGAATTGGGAATTGTAATTGTATTCAGTTTTACAGCTGTTGTTACAGTACAATGGTCCCTCCACATTCACTGGGGTTAGGGGTGAAAAATCCCTGTGTATATGGAAAAACTGCAAATAAAAAACAAAACAAAACACTATTCTTTTTACATAAGATAACACCTCTCTAGGGATCTCCAGGTCCTCCAATGCAACTCTGACCTACAAATGCCTGGAGAAGTGTTTTACAACTCTATGGTCAACTTCTGGCAGAGTTGTGCCGGAGGACCTAGAAATTCCTAGAGAGAACACATTAATAAAAAATTAAAATAATCGAATCCGCAAAAGTCAAATCTGCAAATGTTGGAGGGGCAACTGTCAATTATTTTTCCAATTTTATTTTTATCATTGCAACACTTAGGTTGAGGAGCTACGTTTGCCTAATGCTGGGATTTAACCAAACTTATAAAATGCATTTGGGCAGAGGGAATGGGTGTATACAGTTACCACTCCCAATTTGCGGAACCCCCCCCCCCCCGGCAAATTGGGAAAATCGCCAATATTGGAGCAGCATTGATTTCAATAGGGGTGCGCTCCTACATGCAGCATGGCGCGTGTGCCTTAGGCACGCACACCATTTTGTCCCTCACAGCTTGCTGTTTGCGAAGGAGCGAAGGACGCGAACAGCAAGACCACGAACAGCAAGTGTATTTGTATAGACCACTGTTATACCAGGTGGTTGTTGCTATCAGTATTATTGTCAGGTTGCCTTGTTGTTTTGGGGTGTTGTACTATGGACACATCATGAGAGGGCATGAGTCACTAGAAAAGAAAATGTTAGGAAAGGTGGAGGGTAGCAGAAAGAGAGGAAGCCTGCATGCTAGATGGATAGACTCAATTAGGGAGATCAAGGGCCTGAATTTACAGGACCTGAGAAGAACAGTGGAGGATAGAGGGAATTGGAGATGTCTCCTCCACAGGGTTGCCATGAGTGGAGGTCAACTCAAGGGCATCTGACAAGGTCATCGTGAATGCTTGCAATCCCATCTTTCTGGGGCACAACACTAGAAAGCAGCAAGGAATGCCAAAGCCCAGCACCAAAGCTCCCTCCCAACTTCTTCCCTCTTAGCGTTGCCACCTTTTTTCACTCTCTTGACTCCTGTGCTCTTGAGGAAACCTGACCAGGGGCGACCAGACATCCCCCTTTTCTTAGGACATGTCCTACATCCCCAGCCTTCTGCCCAGGAGGAATTACAAAATGTCCTTCATTCTGAGTATGACTAAGATGCATTAATATATATATATATATATATATATATATATGAGTGTTTTTATCTTCTATTTGCTAATGCCTTCCATTTTTGTTGAATGTCCTACCTTTCACAGCACCTTGTCCTCCTTTGCAGTTATGACATCTGGTCACCCTGAACCAGACACGCAGTAATTCCAGCAGGCAAAGCGTTTTTTCCTCCTACAACATTTTCTCTTCATATTAAGAAAATCTTTACTACTCACTGAATTTGGCTCCTGTTAGGGCCAGTGTGGCATAGTGGTTTGAGTGTTGGACTACGACTCTGGAGATCAGGGTTCAAACTTTGCCTGGGTGATGTAAACCCACTGGGTGACCTTGGGCAAGTCACACTTTCCGCGCCTCAGAGGATGAGGCAATGGCAAACCTCCTTTGAAGAAACTTGCCAAGAAATTACCATGAAACGTTCGCCTTAGGATTGACGTAAGTCAGAAATGACTTGAAGGCACACAACAACAAAGGCGCACAGTTCCAGTTTCAACAGATGTGGCTGTTGTGTGCCTTCGTGCCGCTCCCAACTAATGGCGACCCTATCATGGGGTTTTCCTAACAAGTTTCTTCAGCCATTTTGCCATTGCCTTCCTGAGTCTGAGAGAGCGTGACTTGCCCAAGGTTGCCCAATGGGTTTCATGGCCAAACTGGGAATCAAATCCTGATCTCTAGAGTTGTAGTTCAACACTCAAACCACCAAGGGCCTTTGCGGACTGCCAGAAATAGTGCTAATTGAGTCCACTTTAACTGCCCTGGTTCAGTTCTAGGGAATCATGGGAACTGTATTTTTTTCTGAGACATTGAGCCTTCTCTGCCAGAGAGCTCTGGTGCCACAATAAACTACAGTTCCCATGATTCCCTCGCACTGAGTCAGGGCAGTTAAAGTGGACTCAATTTGCACTATTTCTGGCAGTCTGCAAAGGCCTCAAGCCACGCTGGCCCTCATAGACACACAATTTTAAAAGCCTTTTAAATCTATATCTATATATCTATATATCTATATATGTTGTTTGCCTTCAAGTCGTTCCTGACTTATGGCGACCTTATAATGGGGCTTTCTTGGCAAGTTTCTTCAGAAGGGGTTCCGCCATTGCCTCCCCCTAAGGCTGAGAGAGTGTGACTCCAACAAATGGCAACCTGTAAATCGACAGCCACCCTTCCCCTTTCCCCCAAACCCATCCTCCTTCTGGCCTGAGCTTATGACAAAGCAGCAGAAACTCCCCCTCACCTCAGGGCCACCCAACCCTTCCTCACACCCCTCTCGATGGCTGAGGCCAAAGAAGTGGAATTTCACCTTCTTCCACGGACCGCATGGGTCGGTGCATCGCTATAAAGTGTCCCCCACTCCTCCATCAAGCCCCCCCCATCCCCCACTCCACCCCAGAAGTCTCGGGTCGTCTCCTTTTTACTCCAGGCCGGTAAACTGGGAAGGCCGCCAGTGGCCTCGACGGAGCCGGTCATTACATACTTGTGCAGGCGGAATAGAAAAGCGCCGGGGGTCATTCGTGGACAGGCCTTGTTTCTACCCGGACGGCTGTCGGTGCAGGAACAGAGCGGGCGGGAAGAGCTTGACGCACATGCGCATAGAACTCCGGCGCTCTGATTGAAGGAGGTGATATGAGCTGCGCATGCGCATAGAACTCCGGCGCTCTGACGAGGGAGGTGATATGAGCCACTCATGCGCGTAGAATTCCAGCGCTCTGACTGGGGGAGGTAATGCGAGTTCCGCATGCGCATAAAACTCCGGCGCTCTGACTGGGGGAGGTAATGCATGTTGCGCATGCGCTTAGAACTCCGGCGCTCTGATTGGGGGAGTTGATGTGATCCGCGCATGCGTATT
Organism: Phrynosoma blainvillii; assembly: GCA_026167975.1. NCBI lineage: Eukaryota > Metazoa > Chordata > Lepidosauria > Squamata > Phrynosomatidae > Phrynosoma > Phrynosoma blainvillii. The sequence goes on along the minus strand of JANUYF010000001.1, from coordinate 448,558,200 downwards.
CTTTCCTCGGCCTGCAGAAGGGGCTGGACTGAATTGGCCGGTTGGGAAGCGGCGGGAGCCCAGCCTGTGGGTGCTGCTGTTACTATGGCAACCGGTGTTTTTCTTTTTATGGGGCAGCCAAAAGCGGAGGAGGGGGTATATATTTGGGGAGAAAGGGGTAGGTCTTCCTTGGGAGCCTTGCTACTTATAAGGAGAGGTTGAGGGTCTTCCTTTTCTCTCTGTGGGGATAATGTGTGAAGCTGTACCTGGGAATAAGTATCCTTTATAAACTATAGAGATGGAAGTCTCTGGCCTTCCAGATACTAATGTACTGCATTTCCCATCATCCTTGACCATTGGGAAGGCTGCTTGGTGGACCCAATAAGGATTTGAAGTTCTGTGGAGATGCTGGTTGGCTTTGGGCAGCTCACACTCTCTCAGCCTCATGGGCAGTTATATGTGTAAAGGCATTCAAGAGCCAGTGTGCTGTAGTGGTTTGATTGCCATGTAAACCCACTGGGTGACCTTGTGCAAGTCATACTCTCTCAGACTCGGGGAGTTTATATATATATATATAGAGAGAGAGAGAGAGAGAGAGAGAGAGAGCAGATGCAGTGGCTCAAGTGGTTAAGACACTGACTCTGTTGACTGCAAGATCGGCAGGTTGGTAGTTCAAGGCCCAGGTGCCGCTTGATGGGGTGAGCTTCCATCACTAGTCCCAGCTTCTGCCAGCCTAACAGTTCAAAAGCATGCAAATGCAAGTAGATCAATAGGTACCACTTCAGTGGGAAGGTAATAGTGTTCGGTGCAGTCACGCTGGCCACAAGATCACAGAGTAATCTCTGACAATGCTGGCTCTTCAGCTTAGTAACTGAGATGGGCACTGCCCCCTATGGTGGGACACAACTTGACAACCGTATCAATGGGGAATACCTTTACTTTTGCCTATATATATACACACACACACACACACACACACACAGAAAGGTGTTGGAGAGCCAGCATAGTTTAGTGGTTTGAGTGTTGGACTACGACTGGAGGTCAGGGTTTGAATCCCAGCTTAGCCAGGTAAACCTGCTGGGTAACCTTGGGCAAGTTACACTCTCTCAGCCTTAGGAAGGCCATGGGAAGCTTTCTCTGAACAAATCTTGCCATGAAAACCCCCTGATAGGTTCACCTTAGGGTTGCCATAAGCTGGAAATGACTTGAAGGCACACAACACACACACGCAGGAAAAAATTATTTTAATTTTCTTATTATCAAGGTTGAATTTATGTAGATCCTCTGGTCGTTATTTTTGTTTTCTTTATGTTGAGTAGTAAGCCTGCCTTTGCACTTTCTTTTTTTAACTTTCCTTAGTAACTTTTCCAGTTCTGTGAAATTTATTAGGGGACCCAAAACAGGCTAAGAGCTCACTATAAAATTGTCTTGCCATTCTCCTGACAACAACAAATGTGTTAACTTTTGTGTGTTAACTGTCTTCAAGTCGGCCTCGACTTATGGGGACTTTATGAATGAGGCACATAGTATAGCTTAGTAGTGGGTACCATGGCGGTGGTGTAGTGGTTTGAGCATCTAACTATGGCTTTGGAAACCAGAATTCAGTTCCTCACTTGGCATTGGAAACCATCTGGGTGACCTTGGGCAAGTCACACACTCTCAGCCACAAAAAACCATGTGATAGGTTTGTCTTAAGGTCGCCATAAGTCAGAAGCAACTTCAAGGCACACAACAACAGCAGCAGGGAGGCCTTCAGGTCTCCCCGGTCTGGTTTGTTGTATTCTGGCCTAAACAAAAGCAAAACAGAATGTTTTCACCCCAAAAGCAGCTCAAGCCTAAGTATGTTTGTTTGCATTCAAGCCCAAGAGATATGGTTTGTTGCTGTGTGCCTTCAGTTGTTCCTGACTTACGGCACCCCTAAGGCAAACCTGTCATGGGGTTTTCTTGGCAAGTTTCTTCAGAGTGGGATTGCCATTGCCATCCTCTAAGGCTGAGAGATTGTGACTTGCCCAAGGTCACCCATTGGGTTCACATGTCCAAATGGGGATTCAAACCCTGGTCTCCGAAGTCATAATCCAACACTCAAACCGCTATGCCATGCTGGCTCTTATCCAGCGATCTTAGTAGGCCTTATTTATGCACAGTTGAATGTAGGCTGCCAACCAGAATTAACCTACTGTATTGGCTGAGATATCTGTGTTTTTGGTGTTTGCTTGCCAGCTGACATGATTACCAGTTTATGTGGGTTTCAAGAGCATTTAGATGCCTCTTGGCCTTATGTAGATTTAAAAAGGCATTGGAACATCCATGAACAAAGACAATTTACCTCTGAATACCAAATGCAGGGAATATACAGCATTGTCTCTGTATGGGAACTGGACATTGTGTTGACAGACCTTAGTTGTCTGACACAAAAGACCTCTTGTATTATATCATGATATCAAGGTTCCCTTGTGTTCTTTTTTTTCTTGTTGAGAGAACAGTACTATGCCATTCCCATGGAAAATTGTTTGGGGAATCTTGGTATCCTCAGGGAACTGGTAGACAGTGACAACCCTCCACAAAATCCTATGAACTTGTTCTAAACCTTTTATTTTATTTTTTATTTTGGGATGTGTAGCTTTGTGAGATATATTTTTTCCCCTAAATCTTTTACAATCTCAGTTTTGTATGAGGAGTAGAATCATATGGGGACAAAGCTTATATATATCAATTTTGAAGCATTTTTCTCTATATTGATTCTGAATAAGTTGAAGAATTAAAGTCTTTTGAAATTTGGCAAGATATTTGAAAACAAAGCGGCTCAAGAGAATCTTGTGGCCTCTCCAGGCAGCTTAGCTAGATCTTTTCTGTGTAATATTCTGTAAAATAGACTTCACTAAAGGAAATAAGCAAAATTTTCTCAGGTCTGTAGTGTGGGATTTAAGTCCCTCACATTCCTCTGTGTTCCCTTTGCTTCCTCTGTTAACTATACATCAACTACTGTAACCAGCAGTGCACCAACTAGCTTTGTGCTTTGTTTTAAAGGAACAAGAACTGAAACATTTGCTATGAGCTGCTAACAAAAGTGGAAGAGATTGCTGGCTGGAGCTGAGATTCTTTGATTAGCCTCACTGCTGGTGAAGTCCTTATCCACTCCATCCACATCCACATGAAGAAGAAACTCCTTGACGCACAGACAGCAGCGTCTGCTGACAGCAAACCAGCTGCTTGTGCTAAGAAGAAGGTCTCCATTTCAGTGAAGAGGCTTCGGGAAATAGCTCCACCTCATCATCTGGGATGCTCTGCCGTGACTCAGGATGATGGAGCTTATGTTCCACCAGCATTGGTGGCAAACAAACCTGAACCTCATAAGGTGACAACAGAAACATCTGAAGACAAAACAGAAGGTACGTTTGTTAGTATTTTACAGATCTAAATCTTTTCATGCAGTCCAACAGATTTATATCAGTAGAAAAATTAATTGTCACATGCATCTACAGCACTTTCTCTGAGGCTGTCACCTCTCTTTATAAGCCATAAGTACTAAAATTTTCCATAAAATGTTTGTTTCCATAATTTTGTCACTTTTTCATCTAGATTAAAGGTGAAGTGTCTTCCTATTGTTGGATGTTGCAAATTTCCCCTTCCCAGCTGGCTTTGCTCCATCTTATTTCCTCCAGTGGATTTCTGACCACTTCCAGTTTGGGTTGTCATTTTTTTGGCTGTATTCCACTCCATTAAGTATTCCACTTACAGATTAATCAGGAAACACATCATACAGTAAATTAACATTTCTTCTAGGTGATCAAAACAAATATTTTGCTAGAGGGTCAGAACAGTTGCCATCTCCTGGAAAAGATGGACAGGCCTCACAGACAGCTCCAGAGGTAAGTGTAGTAGGGTTGTTGGTTTTTGCCTACAAGTGATATTTCATATGCTTATTTCCATAATGTTATGTCATACCAACCCAAAAGTCAGAAAATAGGCCATGTGCATATTTCTTTGACAGACGCTTTGCAGACTACAGCTTTTCTGGAGGACTGTCACCATCACAGATTAAATTTCATCAGTTTTACAGTACAGGCATTGTAAAATTGGTTTTTAAAGCCTCTGGTAGTGAAGCTCCTGTTTAAAAAATAAAATGCAGGAACAATCTTTCCTCCACCTTGCATTCACACCTAGCCATGCCAGACCAATGGGGCACTGGGTGGGGGATTGTTCTGTTTCTTGAACTGTTGTTGGTTGGGTCACTTGCAGGCATCCCTCCTCAAAATTACGCCCTTGATCTCAAAGGGCCTGAATAGACTGCCAGAAATAATCCAGTTTAAGACCACTTTAACTGTCCTGGCTCAATACTAGGGAATCATGGGAACTTGTGGCACCAGAGCTCTCTGACAGAGAAGGCTTAATGTCTCAGAAAAAGCTACAATTCCCTTGATTCCCTAGCATTGGGCCAGGACAGTTAACGTGGTCTCAAGTTAGATTATTTCTAGCAGTCTGTTCAGGCCCAGAGTCAGTTCTGCTGTTTGCAGGAAGCAGTGCTGGTTTCCTTAGTCAGCTGACTCTTCAACTTCTTCCCAGTTTAGGAAGATCTCCTCCCCCTCTAAGGAACTTTAAATCCTGCCAGCTTGCCCTCTCCTATTGCCTGTCTGCTCTTGCTTCATGTATATAGAACAAAAAACTTATTGGCCTTGTGCAGCTACCTTGGCAGCAACTATCTTTAGGAAGCTGGCAGCAAGTATCTTTACTGACCATGCAAGGAATAGCAAAACAGAGAGAAAAAGGGAGAATGGGTAAGCCTGCCTCCTTAGCCACTGGCACCCTATCATAACAGCATAGATCTGTATGTTTGGCCCCCAAAATGTTGACAAACTGGAACGTGTCCAGAGGAGGGTAACCAGAATGGTGAAAGGTCTGGGAGCCATGCCCTATGAGGAGAGGCTTAGGGAGCGGGGGATGTTTAGCCTGATGAAAAGAAGATTAAGAGGGGACATGATAGTCATGTTTAAATATTTGAGGGGATGTCATATTGAAGAAGGAAGAGGCTGTTTTCCATGGCTCCAGAGACTAAGACAAGGAGCAGTGGATTCAAACTACAGTAAAAGAGATTCCACCTCAACATTAGGAAGAACATCCTGACAGGCTGTTCTACAGCAGAATATGCTGCCTGGGAGAGTGGTGGAATCTCCTCTTTTGGAGGTTTTTAAACAGAGGTTTTTAAACAGAGGATGGCCATCTGTTGGGGATACTTTGATTATGAGTTCCTGCATGGCAGGAAGTTGGACTGGATGGCCCTTGCAGTCTCTTCCAATTCTATGATTCTGTGAGCAGACTGCTCCTTGCTTGCTATTTTAAAATCTGAATTAAAAACTTCCTTGTTTTCAAAAGCATTTAGAACTTTAGTTTAATATTGTTTTATATCCTGTATATTTGATTGTATATATTGGTTAATTCAGGGGTAGGCAACCTAAGGCCCGGGGGCCGGATGCGCCCCCCTGAGGCTTTTGGACCGGCCCCAGGGCGGTCCTGCCACTGCCGCCGCCGTCACCGCCCCCCGCCGCCCACCATGATGAAATTGATTATTGTTGTTATTACTTGTTCTTGGGGTTTTCTTGGCAAAATCTCCACAGGGGTTTTGCCATGGCTTTTCTGGGGCTGACAGTGTGAATGCATATTTTTTTTTTATTTTTAATTTTTAAAAAAATATTTATTTATTTATTTATTTATTTATTTATTCTTGGTGCTTCGGTCCCCCAATTGTCTGAGGGACAGCAACCCGGGCCCCGGCTCAAAAAGGTTGCCTACCCCTGGGTTAGTTTGTTTTATGTCATATTGTATTTTTTGCATTCTGTCTAGATAATTTGCTCTATTAACTGTATTGTATCATTTTATTTTATTATTCCTTTCTTTCCTTTACATGTATGTGTATGCACACACTTTAGAATGTATACCTTTGGCAGGACCTACGGTTTTCAGTTGTTGTGCCTGTAAAGTTCCATGTAAATTGATGGTGCTATAAACAAAAACAGCAACCATAATAATAATAGCAGACTCTTGGTGGCATCACATCCACAAGGCTATCTATCTAGAATTAACAAATAGGATTATCATGGTCAAAATCTAGCATCAGGCATAATGTGGGTAAAAATTGTGGACAAACTATAGAGCTAAATCAATGGGAGAGATGCTGGAATATGAGGCTAAAATACTCAGCAAGTCAGGATGTTTGTGAGAACTACTATAAAATTCTATATAGATGGCATCTCTCCCCAGATAGAATAAGTAGAATATACGCTACAGGAAAAGATCAGTGCTGGAAATGTGAAAGGGAAAGTGGTACCTTTTTCCATTTATGGTGGACCTGCATAGAAGCAAAAAGATTTTAGAAAGAAATCTGTGTAAATATAAATGAAATACATTTAGAATATAGACCACAATGCTATTATGTACATTGGATGATAATGATGAAAAAGGTATGGGAGAATTATCTTTTATATGTTGACTGCTGCTAAACAAACTTATGCAAGATACTGGAAATCAAAGAAGAAAATATAAATAGACGAATGGCTAATTAAACTTTTAGACATGATGGAGATGGACCTCCTGTAAAAAGAAATCAACAAAAAATTAAGAGAAAATATAACAGAAGATTGGAAAAAGTATATACATATATAAAAAAAGATTTGGGGAAATATAATATGTATAAAAATATGGGAGGAATATAAAGGTAAAGATTCAAACTCTTCTTTCAAGGAGGGAAAGATTTAGGAAGGAAATTAGAAACATTAAAACTAAAGCAATGGAGAAGTAATCAGAAGGATAATGATAACTTTTCTTTGATTAGAGAACAAGGTATACAGGGAAAATAAAACAAATAGAAATCAGTTAATGGATGGAACAAGGATGTAATGAATGGATAATTTGATGTAGTGAGATTGTATATTTGTTATTTGTAATATGTCTTTTCTCTTGTTTTGTTTTTTGTTATTGTTAAGTTACGAATGTGTTATTATTGAACAACAAACTTTATGTAATTATGTTTTAAAACTTAATAAAACAAATTTAAAAAATCTAGCATCAAGCAGGCGGATGTTCTTTAACATATTCTTGTCCTGTGAGTTGCCAAGCTGTAGGAAAGGGCAGGCTTTGCTGCTGGTTACTGGTGGGTAAGGGGAGACAATTCAGATGATGAAGAAGATACTGCTCTCAGCTCAGAGGGGGAAACAAACAAGAATGCTCTCACAGATATAGTGCAGCCTACTTTCCCTTCTCTATGGAACTCAGGCTAGCCACATTTTCATCATCGCTCCCTCCCCTCTGCACCAGTAAGCAGTAGCAGGGCCCTCTTGTGGTTTGCCAGCTATAGGGGGAGGGAAAGATTTTGGATGGAATGTAAAGGGTACAGCGTAGCCCCATGTAACCCTTGACCAAAAAGACAGATGCATGTGTACATGTAACAGGGTGCTGTCCTGCCTGTGTTATAGAGAATGGAAACTTTTTTCATGATTTTCTTCTTCCCTCCAATAGGCTTATTGCCATGAAAATGCAGTACATGTTTCTTCAGAAATGAAAGAAGAAGTGGCTAAACAAAAAGGTAATGTTTATGCATAAAGTTTATGTATAAGATTGCATCTTTGCTTCTTGCTTCTGTTTGTCTTTTTTGAGATAATTTTTCACTATTTCTCAGGAAGTGAAATTGAGTTTGATTCAACAAATCTTTTTAGTTTTTTCCTGAATCAGAATAGAACCTTTAGTGTGCTCTAAAAGTCTTTGTTGAACCTGAAGTTGGAAAAAGAGTCAGGTTACCAGTTTAGTATAAATGTGCCTCCAAACAATAAAACACATGATGTGGTTCAGCTAGCATCTTGACTAAGCTGGAATCGCTGGCTCAGCTAGAATCAGAGTGAGCACACAAAACAGAAGAGATCATGAAGAGTTTGTAAATCTTGGATATGTACAGGCTTCTATACTCTACCCTTTTCTAAAGCTGGCTCTGGAAAACATTGGGAGGGAGTGGAATTGTAGCCCTACTTCCCCTTTTTGACAGAGCTTTAGCTAACAAAGAGGTTACAGAGTACAAAGATACAATACAGTTGTGTTTTCTCTCTGTCCCCTGTTAACTTAGGAATCAATCAGGAATCATAGAATCACAGAGTTGGAAGAGACCACAAGAGCCTTCTCACATTCTTCCCCATACAATGGCCCTACTATTTTCTTTTTCTTCCCTCTAATTCCAAACATAGCCTAAACAACCTTTTAAAATTATTTTAAATCCTGGAATGCTCTTCCACATAAGGTTGGGGCGCAAACAAATGGTGTGTCAGGCATAATCCACTCTTGTTATGTGTCAAGTTGTCGGTGAAGAGTAGTATCTGAAGATGACTTTCTTTTTCCTAATGTTGCAGTTTGTGACAGTTTTGTTTTGTGCAAAGTATAGTTGTTCTGGGAACCAGTGCTGTGTAGAGCATTGGACTAGGATGCTTTGAGTCCAGGGTTTGAATTCCTGCTTATCCATCAAAACTCACTGGGTGACCTTGGACAAGTCACATTCTCTCAGTGAAAGGCAAGGGCAAACCCTCTCTGAAAAAATCTTGCCAAGTAAACCCTGTGATAGGGTCACCTCAGGGTTGGCGTAATTCAGAAATGATGTGAATGCACACAACAACAATAGTTTCTTCCCTTTCTGTTTTATAGCAGCTGACATTTTTGTTTCCCAGTATGATGCTGGACAGAAGGAGGCTGTAAGAGCTGTATTCAAGCAACGGTAAGTGTGACAACTTGAAACAGTGTATTGATCTCTTTGAATAGCTCTAAAGTGCTGTTGCTGTCAAGTCAGATTTATGAAGCCACAGAGTGGAGTGTCCCATAATTCCCTTCAATGTTTTTTTTTTCATTTTTCTTTGCTTTATTGTTTATAAACATATTTACATTATCAGAAAGATACATAATGAAAGCAAATTGTTAATATTCTTAACCTTGCTTAATTACATTTTTTACTTCCATAAAAAATAAAATTTACTTCCTTTGACGAACATTTGTGTTATGTGTTTATTTGTGTCTTGTTTTTCTACACTTCCCTTTTACACTGTTGCTATTCATTCACTTCTGTCTTATAGAGCTTTTTTTGTTTTTTTATATCTTATTCTGATCTCATTACCTTATCTTTATTGCTTGATGTTTAATTTTTGGTCACATCTATTTCCACCTGTTTTCACAGTAGATAAGTACCAATTTCCATTCCTTTAGAGTCTCCGTTTCTGATTTATCATGTAACATATTTGTAAGTCTATCCATTTCTATCATGTCTTGCAATTTCAGTACCCAATCATCTGTTGTGGGTATATTGTCTGTTTTCCACTTCTGTGCCACCAATAATCTTCCTGCTGTGACCATGTACAAGATTTTCCTCCAATGTTGGCATTCTATTTTTTTTGGAAGCTTATCTGTCATATTAAGTAAGTATAGCTCTGGGGACATGTCATATTTTATATTTAGCATTTTTTCTATTTCTTTATGTACATTTATCCAGAACATTTTTATTTTGGGGCATTCCCACCAAACATGAATCCAAGTTCCTGCAGCAGATTTACATTTCCAACAGATGTTCTTGTTCTCTTTATATATTTTCGCAATTTTTATCAGGGTGATGTACCATTTGGTTTCCATTTTTAGAAAATTTTCATGTAAATTTTGACATTTTGTGAATTTTTGCGACTTCTTTCTTGCATTTTGCCAACTATCAAGGTTGATTTCTTTGCCTAGATCCTTCGCCCATTGAATCATAGTGTCTTTTATTGCATCTTGCTCAAGTTTTCGTTGTTGTAGGAGTTTATAAAACTTAGATGTTAATTTCTTGTTTTCTTTTAGCAAAAGATTATCCAACTCATTTTTTCCTAAATCGAAGTCTTCTTGCTGCAGATCTTTTAAATCTTTCAGTCAGCTGGTGGTATAAAAACCAATGCTTTCGTATTTCCATCTCATTGATTTTTTCTCTAGGTTTGATCATAAGTTTGTTTTGGTTATTCATACATATGATCTCTTCATATTTTAACCACCTTGTTAGTTGTGTTCTGCTGAAAAAAGCTTCATGAGGGGAAATCCATCCAGGAATTTTCCTATAGAAAATGTGTTTTATGTTGATCCAGTTGGCTAGGATGGCTCTTCGGATAAAGTGGTGATCAAATTCTTTATTTATCTTATTTTTCTCATACCACAAATATCCGTGCCACCCGAATCGTTTGTTAAAGCCCTCCAAATTTAATAATTTGGAATTATTTAAATTCACCCACTCTCTTATCCAAGTTAAACAGTTAGCTTGATAGTACAGAAATAAATCGGGAAGGTTACATCCTCCGTTTATGCAGGTATCTGTTAATGTTTTCCACTTTATTCTTGGTTTTTTCTTACCCCAGATGAATCTTCTTATGTCCCTGTTCCAGCTTTCAAAGATCTTATTATTTGAGATTATGGGTATGTTAGCGAACAGAAAGTTAAGTTTGGGCAACACTGACATTTTGATCACCGCCACTTTACCTAAAAGTGATAGATTTAATTTAGACCAGTTCTCTAAGTCTTGTTTAATTTTTTTCCATGTTTTGTTATAGTTATTTTCAAACAGTTCTGTATTTCTCTTTGTTACCCATATTCCTAGATATTTGGTTTTCTTTACCACCTTGCAATTTGTTATTTTTTCTAGTTCTGTGTCTTCTTCCGGTGAAATGTTTTTAGTTATAATCACAGATTTTTGAGTATTTAGTTAAAAACCTGCAGCTTTACCGAAGTTATTAATTGTTTCTATCAATTTTTGCATGCTGATTATTGGGTTTTCCAAGAAGAACACCAGGTCGTCGGCATATGCTCTCAGCTTGTATTCAAATTTTTTTATCTTTACCCCTGTTATGTCTGGGTCTTCTCTTATTTTGTTATTAATTGCTTCTAGTACCATTATGAAAAGTAGGGGTGAGAGAGGGCAGCCCTGTCTTGTCCTTTTTGAATATTAAAACTTTTAGTCATCTCTCCATTAATCATAAGTTGGGCCTCCTGTTCCTTATATATGTTCCGAATCCAACCTTGAAATTTGTCACCCACTCCTATTTTCTCGAGTGTTTGTAACATATAGTTCCAGCTGAGATTATCAAATGCTTTATGCGCATCTACAAAAAGCATCCCCAATTTTTTATGATTATTTTTCTCAAAATATTCGATTAAATTCAGCATTATTCTAATGTTATCTTTTGCTTGCCTATTCGGGAGAAAACCTGCCTGGTCATCTTTGATTTGTTTTACTAGTAAAGGTTTTAGGCGTTCTGCTAATATAGATGTAAAGATTTTGTAATCCAGGTTGAGTAGCGATATTGGTCTGTAATTATCCATTTTAGATTTATCTTTGCCTTCTTTCGGAATTAGCGTTATATTGGCTAGCTTCCATGAGTTTGGTATGCCCTCTGTCAGGATATTATTCAAAGTTTCTTTTAATGGTTGAGTCAGAATTTCTTCAAATTTCTTATAGTAATTTGCCGTGAAGCCATCAGGTCCGGGTGATTTGTTAGATTTAAGGTTTGTTATTGCCTTCTTAATTTCTGCCTCAGAGATCTCAGCGTTAAGTTTGTTCAAGTCTTCTTCTTCAATCTCATCCCATTTTTGTTCAGATATTGCCGTGAGTATATTTTTTTCTGATTCTTGTGAATCTTTCTCATACAATTTGGAATAATACTGTAGGAATTTGGTTTTAATTCTGTCTTGTGTTGTTACTATTTCATTTCCGTCTTGAATTTCTTCTATTAAGTTCTTTTTTCTCTTGTTTTTTACTTGTTGTGCTAAATACTTCCCTGTTTTGTTGGCATGTTCAAAGTGTCTTTGTCTTACCATTCTTAGATTTTTCTCTATTTGTCTTGTTAATTCAGATCTTAGTTTGTTTTTAACAGTCTTTACATTTGTATGTTATGTTAATAGAACAGCTGGTTAATTCCTTTGAGAAGTATCTCTTTTGTTTATCTCCCCAGTCTTTCCACATCTATGTTAACTCTTCCTTGTCCTTTTTCTCTGTTAATCCTCTTTAATTACTATTATTGTTGTTGAGGTAACAAGTCCAACTCCTCAGAAAAAGAAAAGTTTCTTACTTCATTCAATGCCAGAAGTTAAATCAAAGGAAGACTTACACACAAAACGCCACAAATGCTCTAACTCCCGTAGCTTCTGTCTTTCCTTTACCAGGCAGACCACGTAGAGATAATAAAAAAAAGGTCACTTGGAGGCTAATGCCCTTTCCAACAAGTTTCCAGGGCGACCTTCCAAGCCAGCCCGGTTGCTCTTCGGCTCCTTATCTCCTGGCTCTTGGTTCGAGCCCTGGAGCCTCCTTCGAGCCCCGGTCCCCCACCCTTTCTCCAGGGTCTGGGCTTGGCGTCTGGGGCAACCTCCGTCACAGTCCTTTGTCGCTTTGCCTGTTCTTTAATTCAGCTTGGTGTGCTTTAATTGCTCCACCAGCTGAATGCCTTGACTGCAGTTGCAGATGCCTGAGACGCCGCTTCTGGCTCTTGGCAGGCGCGTGGGGGTATTCAGAGCAAGAGCTCCTCCACCACGCGTCCGAACACCTCGAACTCGTGACCGGAAGTCCTCAATGTGTTTTAAATGGTTGATTACAATAGAAAAGGCATAAATGTAAACCCTGATATTTGACACAAGCTCTGTGCAAAACAATGCTACAGGACACCTACAGTGTCCTAAAGGTTCCTGAAGACAAGTGACATTTCTTCTTCCTTTGAATCTGTTTTGGCTGGATCCCATCTTCAAAGCACTCTAGATAGTGGTTTGTTCAAGCTTTGAAGTGGGTTTGGACTACATTTCCCATAATCTTCAGGACAGTGTTTATAAACTGTGGGTGCTATGGTCTCAATCATCTGGGAAAGGAGGCACCAGTTAGGCATTGCCTTCCCCTGTTCTAGCCAAAAGGTTCTTATAGGGCTTGTCTACATGGATTGTTTACTCTGAATTCCCTCCAAGCTTACTGTTTCCTGTTTACATGACTCAGGGCCAAAACCCTGAATCAGACTCAGACTGGCTTCACCATGTCTGCATCTGATTCGATCTTTCCTCCCCTTAATCTGAATTTAAAAACCTTAATTTTTGCTCTGGGTTTTATGCTTTCTTTATAGTGATGACAGGCAGCCGCTTTCCCATCACAGTCCCTGTAAGTCTCCTGGAGCTGCTGCTGTAGGCACAACTTGCTCTGAGGTCAGAATGAGGCACCCATTGTTAATAACATGGATAGACACTTCGCTGTGGAAGAAGGGATAGATGCGTAATACCTATCCCTCCTTCATTTCACTCTGTTTCCCGGGATAACTTGGAGAGCGTACCAACCATTCCACAGACCCTTACGCTGCTCCTGTGCAATGCCAGGTCGGTTAAAAACAAGACCCATATTATCCACGATCTTATTGTGGATGCGGTGGCCGACCTGGCATTTTTTACTGAGACCTGGCTGGGAGACGCCAGCTCCGCCACATGGGCGCATGCCCTCCCAGCTGGGTACTCGGTTATTGAGCAGATAAGGAAAAGTGGGCGGGGAGGCGGAGTGGCCTTGGTTCACAGAAACAACTTAACCTTGACCAGGAAGCCTGTCCGGAAAACAACCCACATTGAGTGTATGTACCTTAGTCTGGAAACCAGGGATAGTTTAGGGATTCTGTTGGTATACCGGCCACCCCGTTGCTTAACAGACTCCCTAACCGAGCTGACCTTGCTGGTCTCAGAGCTATTCCTGGAGTCGCCCAGACTTTTGGTTCTGGGTGACTTCAACATTCCTCTTGAGACCGGCTTATCTAATCTAACAGGTGCACCTCGCGAGTTCATGGAGACCATGACAAGCATGGGCCTATCCCAGTTGGTGAACGGGCCCACACATTGTGCTGGCCATACACTTGATGGGTTTTTTAGTACGGAACAGGAATATCCGTGGGCGGAAGTTACAAAAGCCTCCACATTGTCATGGACGGATCACTTCTTGGTCAAGATTGAGCTAAAGGCCACTATTGGCCCCCTCGGGGGTGGTGGACCTTTGAGAATGGTCCGCCCTCGAAGGCACATGGAACCTATTGGTTTCCAGAAGGCCTTGGAGGGTTTAATGGTTGGTAATGCCGGTGATTCTGTTGTAGCCTTGGTGAATACTTGGAACATCGATCTTACCAGGGCTATTGACACAATCGCTCCCAAGCGTCCTTTCCAGCCCGCTTGAAACCGTAAGCCCTGTTTCACAGATGAACTTAGGAGGATGAAGCGAGCTGGACAACGACTAGAGCACGAATGTCGGAAGACTCGGCTCTCATCCAACAGAACTCGCCATAGGAAGCATCTTGATTCCTATCGGGAGGCTCTGCGCACAGCGCAGAGATCCTTCTGCGCTGCACGCATTGCGTCTGCAGAGTCCCGTCCAGCAGAGCTGTTTAGGGTGGTGGGGGAATTGACAAAGGTTTCTCCGGCACCAATCCCACTACTTAACCCAACGACAGCCTGCTGTGACGCGTTTAATACCTACCTAAAATCTCTTGGATAAGAGCCGATTTGGACACTATTGTTTTGTCAGAATCCGTAGACGAGATGTCCAGCAACTCCGTTGATGGCAATTTACTGGACCAGTTTCAATCTGTGAGTACCGATGACGTGGACAAGCTTCTTGGAAATATAAGGAAGACGACTTGCCCTCTCGATCCATGTCCATCTTGGCTGGTTGTCCGGGGGGTGGGGGGACGCGTTGAGAGTTTTCCTACAGGATACAATTAACGCATTTTTCAGGGAAGGTACAGTACCATCATGTTTGAAGGAGGCGGCCGTTAGGCCACTCATGAAAAAACCTTCCCTGGACCCCCTGGATAGAAAAAATTATAGACCAGTCTTCTTGCTCCATTTTTTGAGCAAGGTGATCGAGAGGGCAGTTGCTTCCCAACTCCAAGCAGTTTTGGATGAAACCGATTATCTTGATCCATTTCAAACTGGCTTCAGGACAGGTTATGGAGTGGAGACTGCCATGGTTGCTCTGACTGATGACCTCCGCTTGGGCATCGACAGGGGTAGTGTGACCCTGCTGGTGCTCTTGGACCTCTCAGCGGCCTTTGACACTATAGATCACTCCATCCTCTTGGGTCGGCTGAGGGGGTTAGGAATTGGAGGCACTGCTCTTCAGTGGTTCCGTTCCTTCCTCTCGGGCAGATCCCAGAGGGTGAGGCTCGGGGACAGTTGCTCTTCCAAAATCGAGCTTAATTGTGGCGTTCCTCAGCTGGGTGAGATCATTTGGAGGCATGGAGCTCGGTGCCATCAGTACGCTGATGACACCCAGATATATTTCTCCATGACCAGATCATCAGCTCAGACTTCAGATGGCGTCTCTCCTCTTAATGACTGTCTCAGAGCGGTAATGGATTGGATGAGGAAAAACAGATTGAAGCTGAATCCAGACAAAATGGAGGTACTGACAGTCACGGGCCCAAAACCAGATTTGGGAATACAGTCCCCAGTCCTGGATGGAGTCACACTCTCCTCTAAGGACTGTGTTCGCAGCTTGGGGGTTCTCCTAGATTCATCGCTTCACATGACTAGTCAGGTGAATGCGGTGGTCAGGAGCACCTGTTTATCAGCTTCGGCTGATACGCCAACTGCGCCCTTATCTGGACATGAGGGACCTGGAAACTGTGGTACATGCTCTGGTAACCTCACGCCTGGATTTCTGTAACGCACTCTACATGGGGCTACCCTTGTGCTTAACCCGGAAACTGCAATTAGTACAAAATATGGCAGCCAGGTTAATTACTGGAACATCGAGGAGGGAGCACATAACTCCAGGTCTAAAGTCCCTCCACTGGCTGCTGATTAGTTTCCAGGCACAGTACAAGGTGTTGGTTTTAACCTTTAAAGCCCTACATGGCTTGGGTCCATCTTATCTTAGGGACCGTCTCTCCCCGTATGATCCCCCCGTGCCCTGCGGTCCTCTGGCAGGAATTTGCTGCAACCAATAAAGACCAGGTTTTCGCAGACCTCCCAGAGGGCCTTTTCTGCAACCGCCCCCAGACTGTGGAATGGCCTGCTGGACGAGATCCGTCTTAGTACCACTCTTACTGCCTTTAAAAAGGCAGTAAAGACGGATCTCTTCCGGCAGGCCTTCCCGGAATAACCGCCCGGCTTGAAATCTTGAAATATTGATATATTGAATATTGATATGTTGAAATACTGTAATGTTGATATTGTGATATTGTGAAGGTGACCTGCTATACTCTATTTTATCTCGGCTTTTTTTAACTTTATGATGGTTTAATTCAGTTTTAAGGGGTGGGTGGGTAAGAGGTGGGAGGTAGAAATTGTTTTATTTCTTGTATTTTTAATTCTGTTGTACGCTGCCCCGATTGCCGAGCAGAGGGGCGGGTTATAAATAAAATTTATTATTATTATTATTATTATTATTATTATTATTATTATTACAGGACAGCAAACAGGAACTGAGTGGGAAGGCCGGTGCCTGTCATCACTGTGGATAGAGCACAGATAACAGGGAATTCGGGGTCAGAATATTCTGAGGATAGCCCAGAATATTCTGGCCAGTGAAAACAAGCCCATAGTAAGAATTTCTGCTGCCTGTCACCACTCAGTACCCTGCTCATAGATGGGCTTGTCTATGTCTATGTTATATTTATTGTGGAAAAGCACCCAATAGGAGGATAGGGCTAAAGCTTGTTGGTTCTGTCACAAGATTCTTCTTTTTGGGATTGGACAGCTTTATCTTCCCCATTACAGCGTTCTGCAAAGAATATTATATTAAAGAGTGCAAAGAGTGGATGCAATTGTCTTGGAACCAAATGATGATATACTGTCTCTGCATTATAAATATCAATTTTTCAGGCTATTATTTGACTATTAGACTTGATTTCACTCAAAGGCTTTGGAGCCTCTTCGCAAACAAATGTATTGGCTGAGGTCCTCCACCCGGCACGCTGAATGCAATGCTTTGCATGTGTACTTCTGTGTCTTCCCCTTAGCAGATGTCAAGCCTTACAAAGGTGCTGCTATGGCTATTTAATGGCCAGGGGAAGGGAGGTGAACAAGTAGCGGGGGCAGGGGCCCTTCCCAGTTTCAATTTTCCAGCTTAAGGATGGACAGCTTTCCTGGATGGAGAATTGCATTTTTCTTCTTCCACCTGGACAATTTTATCCAGGATAAGCTATGGTCTCTGTTGGGTTGGACTAAGACGATGATACTCAAAACTTTTTACCATTGGGGCCCCCTTTACATCTACATGCAGATGTTGTGCCCCCCCCCTGACTTCGTATATTAATAAAAATATTTTGTGTGTGTATTTTCAGTTGCACATTGATGTATATTCATATTTTTATATTTTATAAGGAAATAACATTATTCAAATTAAAAAAATATTTCAGTAAACTCAGTATTTAATTCAGCACATATGTAAATTTTACACATAAAGTTTGGCAAGTGAAGGAGAAGGTGGGATCAGGGCTTCCAAGTCTCGTGCACCCCTTGAGCAACTCTCACACACCCTTTGGGGTCCCGCCCCACAGTTTGAGAACCACTGGATTAAAATATTAGCCCTAACTATATCCCCTGAGTAAGACATGCAGCCTAACTTGGATAGAAAGGATTCACACAAAGTCTTTGGCCAAAGGATCTACAGAAAAACAAAACTGCTTTGAATCCAACTTACAGCACTGCCTCTGATGGACAAGCGTTTATTTCACAGAGAAGCTTTTTACAGACAGTTTAGATTGGCAACCTTTCCCCTTTAAGGGCCGAGGGACTTCAGCTCCCAGAAGCCTCAGCCATGTTGGCCAATAGTCCCATGTGGGCCAATAGCTCCTGGGATTCTGGGAGCTGAAGTCCCTTGGCCCTTAAAGGGGAAAGGTTGCCTACTCCTAGTTTAGAATGACAGAGAGAATTTCTTTCTGGTTGAAACATTGGAAAGTTGCTGCTGGTTGCAGTATACAGTATTCTAACAGATAAATAAGACAGCCTCTTGGTAGGCAAATAGTCTGACCTGGTGTAAGGCAACTTCTGTCTAATTATGAAATAATGTCAAGAAAATTTGTTCACTGAAAAATGTGCGGAGAAGAAGTAGGGAAAAATGTCTTTCAGAGAAATAACCACACACCTGTCTGTTCTTCCAACTTAGAATTCAAAATGCTCCATTATTTAAAGAGGTGAAGGTGCAGCTTCTAGATAACGTGTGGCCAGACAAAAAGGACAATCCTAAGTCAACACATAGTGAGATGGATTCAGCAACTACAATTGCTGCCGCCACAGCAGCAGCCATTGCTTCTACAGCTCCACTTCTCAAAGTAAGTGATCGGTTTCGATAACTGTTACAGTAAGCAAGGGAAAAGCTAAGATATCAGTTCCCACCACAACCACTGCGAGCATATGTGGACTGTGGGTCAGATCCTGAATATGTTTGGAAGCCTTTGGCCAAAGTATCTCCTCCCTTCCCTTTTCCTGCCAGCACTTTCAGCAGCATCTGTTCCACATCTGTGTATGTGGATTTGTGACTCTTGAACAGCCTTTCCAAAAGATCCAGAACCCTCCATGGTTCTGTGGAAAACATTTCCTTCAAAGCAGCCCACTGCATAGTGTCCCATTCCTGCCACAGTTGGACCGCAGTCACCACCACTCTTCACACGTTACCATTTGCCATCCAATGTGGCAGGATGCAGGTCCAAGCAAGCTGTCCAGGTGCATGCTCCTAATTCTGAGGAGTAGCTTTCTTTATTTGTAAGTTATTGGCTAACTTTCTCCAAAAGGTACTTGCCATATTTATTCTTTTGGGAACAAACAACATATAGCTATTTAATCCATTGGCCTAGGAGGTGCCAGTGATGACATGCAAAGTCCTAAACAACTTGGCACCTCAGTACTTGAAGGAGTCCCTCTCCTTATACATGCCTGCTCAAGGAATGAGATCTCCTGGAGGACCCTCCCACTGCTGAAGACAATACAATTGGGGAGGACACAGGAGACAGACTTATTGATGGTGGCACCCTACTTGTGGAATGCCTTCCCCTTGGAGACCTGATTGGTGCCAAATTTGATTTCTTTTCTGCACCAAGTCAAGACAGAGCTTTTTATTATAGCCTTTGGAGCCTGATTTACCTTTGCAGATACATGGTTTTAACTCTTTTAGCCTTTTAAAGCTCTTTTAACTTGTTTGAATTGTTTAATATGTTTTTAATTGTGTTGAAATTATTTCTTGGTTTTAATTTGGAATTGTTTATCTTGTTTTATCTGTTTGCTGCCCTGAGATCTCATAATAAAAGGGTGTTTTAATAAATGAAGAAGCAGAAGATTCCTCCTTCACAGCTCCTTAGATGTTGACTTACATTTCCCCTCCTCAGGTCCAAAGCGATTTGGAGGCAAAAGTGAGCTCCGTATCCAAAATACTTAGTAAGTTACAGGAGACAGATAGACAATTACAGCGTGTGGCAGAACAGCAAGCAACCATAAAGGCTCAACAGAGTGACAGGTCCCCTTGCCACCAGAGGGTTGGTGAGCTAGAGAAGCAAATGAGTCTATTCATGGAACAGCGAATTCAGCATCTGGAAAACTTGCAGCAGCAGCAAATGAATATTCAGGTAATAGCTAAAAAGTAAAAAATGCAGTTCTGTTTGATCACTGCTGACTAAACATCTTACTGATGTTTTACAGAACAGCATAAAGGGATGTGTGGCTCATTTTATGAGACTGCCTCTTGCAGAAAGTCCCTCCACCAGTAATGTGCTTAACTATAGTTCTCATAATCTGTATCCAGCCATAGCCATATTGGGCAGGGATGATGAGCATTGTAGCCCAATACATGAGGGGGACACTAGATTTTTTTGAGGAGGGGTGTTTTATGTTGGTCTTTATTGGTCTCCTTATGCTGCTGCCCTTCAGTTTTGTGCACATTATAACAGAAATAAGTCTCTATGAAATGTTAAAAATCACAGCCTTGATTCATTAAGTAGGTACAATTGTAATACTTGAAATATGTTGTCTCCTAGTTTGAGGAGGATGTTGGGTTGAACTTTGTTAATAACAGTGGAGGTTTGGGAGATTTAGGACCAAATACACATGTGAAATGTAAAATGCAGGGGTCAACCTGCATTTTAAAAAATAGTAATAAGTAGCTGCTGGGAAAAAAGGGATAGTTATTGGAATTGTGACATGTCTTCTTAAAGAACCTCTGTCCCCTGCCATTGAGAGGTCCAGTAGGACTGTCCCTCTGATGGCAAACAGCAACTACAGAGGGACAGTTTTTTTCAGAGTTTAACTGTCCTATCCTGCCAGCTAAGATTCCTACAGTATTAGCCCCCATGTTTAAAAATACAGATATTTACCCACCCACTCCAAACAAGGTGAGATGGGTCCTTTGTTCAGATAATTAGAAAACTGGTGGATTTTGTGTTTTGCATTTGTCAGTAGTGACCACACTGGGAGAGGGATAAGTGTGGTGGGCTTGCATCTCATTCCTAACATCATTCCATTTAGAATCCCACGGGTAAAGCAAAAGCTGCAAATGGGATGTAAATGTCACACCAAACGAGATTGTTATACTCTGTTCTGGTTGCTTTCTTCCTGCCCATAACTTTGTTTATTTATTTATTGAATTTATGTCCTGCTTTTCTCCCAAAATGGAATTCAAGGTAGAGTTCAAGCCACATATTACAATGTGTGATATTTTGTTTAAATCTGTACGTCACTGATCAGCAACCTTTTAAAAAGCAGGAGCAATATTTTGAAATGAGCAAGAGTTTGAGACCGGCAACACTGGTGTTCCCTGCTAACCTGACCACATGAGTTGAGACATAAGCAAAAAGATCTTGAACAATCCTTCCTCCCAACCCAGCATGACTAGCAAGAGAAGGTTGGGAGCAGATCTTCTCTTACATATAAAAGGCAACGTGCTTCTACTTGTTGTACCCTGACTCAGGAGCTTATCACACTACACTCTTAAAACAGGGCTATGGAAAACAAAACGATGGCTAACAGATTGGAAGCAATCAATATACATCCCCATCTACAAAAAGGGAGACACAAGAGACTGCAGCAATTATAGAAACATAGCACTGATTTACCATGCAAGCAAAATCATGCTCAAATTTCTGAAACATAGACTCCAACCATACATGGAGAGAGAAATCCCAGAGGTCTCAAGTGGGGTTCAGGTAAGGAAGAGGCACGAGGGACCAAAATGCAAACATACGATGACTAATGGAGCACACCAGGGAATTCCAAAAGAAAATCAACATGTGCTTTATAGATTATAGCAAAGCCTTTGACTGCATAGATAATGAAAGGCTATGGAATGCCCTTAAAGACATGGTAGTACCAACACATCTGGTAGTTCTGATGAGGAATTTGTACTCAGGACAAGACGCTACTGTCAGAACAGAACATGGAGAAACAGAATGGTTCCCAATTAGCAAAGGAATCAGACAAGATTGCATCCTTTCACCCTGTCTGTTCAACTTGCATGCAGAACATATTCTAAGAAAAGCAGACTTGGACACAGAAGAAGGAGAAGTGAAAATAGGAGGAAGGAATATCAACAATCTAAGATATGCAGATGACACCATAATATTAGCACAAAACTCCACAGACCTGGAACACTTACTAAGGAAGATCAAAGAAGAAAGTGCAAAGGCAGGCTTGCTGTTGAACATAAAACAAAAATAATGACCACCGAGGACATTCACAAGTTCAACCTAGACAATGAAGAAATAGAAATAGTAAAAGAATTCCCATATCTGGGATCAAACATGGATAGAAATGGGGACTGCAGTCAGGAAATCAGAAGAAGATTAAGAATGTGGAGGGTGGCTATGAAAGAACTAGAAAAGGTTCTAAAATGAAAAGATACAAAACTCAGCACAAAAGTTAGAATCATACAAGCCGTTGTATTCCCCATTACCATGTATGGATGTGAGAGCTGGACAGTTAAGAAAGATGATAGGAAGAAAATTAACTCCTTTGAGATGAGGTGCTGGAGAAGAGTGAGGATCTCGTGGACAGCCAAAAAGACAAACAGATGGGTCCTAGAGCACATCAAGCCGGAAACCTCCCTGGAAGCCAAGATGACCAAACTGAGACTGCTGTACTTCAGACACATCATGAGAAGAGAGGACTCATTAGAAAAGACAATAATGCTGGGAAAGGTGGAGGGAAGCAGGGAGTAGGTTTGCGGATTTAAGCAGAGCAGTTGAGGACAAGGGGTCTTGGAGATGTCTCATCCATAGGGTCGCCATGGGTCGAGATCGATTCAAGGGCAGTTAACAACAACAAAACAACAAAAGTTCAGTGACACTTAAGAGCTCTCTGGCTGAATATTCTAAATGCCCCTTCCTAAATTAAAAGTCCTAGAATGCAACAGGAGGCAGCCAGAGCAGTTAAAGCGACCTAGCTCTGTTTTAAGAGTGTAGTGCAATAAGGTCCTCACACATGGGTTTCAGTATTGGTCCATGTGAATTAAGCTAAAGCTTCTGTTACTGTTCATACTGGCAAAGAAGGGATTAAGAGATCTGTATCTTTAACTCTTTCCTTGAGGAAACTGACTGAAGTGGGTAGATCCTTTGGGTCTAATGCTAGCTAGAGGTCAGATGCTTGAGCTTCTGTACTCCAGTTCCTTGCTCCAGTGCATGATATTGACTCTCTTGTGGCCATATGTTATTCATCTTGAATTGATCATGAGCAAATATTTCAGATATTATCTCTGCAGCTGATACTGACTCTGTGTACAAACAGGATTTTACCAAGTTGTTCCTCTGCTGAATCTGTAATCTCTTTCTCCTAGTCCCATTTAATTAGTTCTGCACTGAACTCTGGTGGCTTCCAAGCTACCAGCACAGTACCTTCCAAAGAAACCACAAAAAATGCTGCGAAGCCAGGAAGGTCACTTGCCACCCAAACCTCAACTCATCAACAGGATTTATTTTCTGCTAGTGCTGTGCATGCACAAGGTGGGAGATATTCAGTTGTTTTGTTTGTCATTGTGTTCTTTTTATGTTCTATTTACAAGCAAATGAGTAATACTATATATCTTTTTCAGAGGCTTAAAACTGTTTTAGAGCCCTTTTAACTTTATTTTTAAAGATTCCATAAAATGTAGACAACATAAAAACATTTGAATTTCTGAATATCGAAAAGTGAGCAATACTAAACACCCCCCCCCAACTGGCCAGCTCAGCAGAATTAACAGTGGGTCAGTTCTCATAACAGTAACCCAGGGGTAGGCAACCTTTCCCCTTTAAGGGCCGAGGGACTTCAGCTCCCAGAATCCCAGGAGCTATTGGCCAACATGGGACTATTGGCCAACATAGCTGAAGTCCCTTGGCCCTTAAAGGGGAAAGGTTGCCTACCCCTGCAGTAACCCATGGTTTGCTCTTATCATACATTAGAATCCAAACCATGGGGTGAGCTTCCAGTTTTGCAGTAGGCAAACCACAGATTAGTCTTGCCTGTTTTACTTTTTTTTGTAGGATTTGCTTAGCTTTTTGTTATGCAGCAGCCTGTGATAGCGAAACAATGGAGATGACCTTGGTTTGTCAATATTAGCATCAATACCAGGGGTAGGCAACCTTTCCCCTTTAAGGGCCGAGGGACTTCAGCTCCCAGAAGCCTCAGCTATGTTGGCCAATAGTCCCATGTTAGCCAATAGCTCCTGGGATTCTGGAAGCTGAAGTCCCTCGGCCCTTAAAGGGGAAAGGTTGCCTACCCCTGATCAATACCAAACCAAGCTTTACAAACTTACTTCAGATCATTCTAGTTTGCCAGCCAATTGCAAACTGTTGCATCTCAGTTCAGATGCCCCTCTTGTGTAAGCCTGATAAAATTTTTAGTAGCAGCTCTGTTGTAGCAACACTGAAAGGCTAGAATAGTGAGTATATGAGGCAGCAATTTCTCTGTTGTAGCAGCTCATTTGTGGGTGGAAGTAAGGCTGGATCCATTCTTGCTGTGCTTCTAGAACACATTCAGCATGGATGATTCCATCCACATGACCTTTGTTAATAAAATTGGCATTATTTACTGTGCATCATTTTGGGAGCCTTGGTGGACGAAAAAAGTGGTTAGTAATATTTGTAATAATTGAAAAAAAAGCCTCATCGAATGATGATTAAACTTCCTTAACCGTGATATGGTATGATATCCGAATTGCAGTTTCTTTGAAAAGCAAGAATAGAAAAGTTTATAATTCTTACAGTAGCCTCCCTGTGATGGACAAGACTGACCTACATTTTTTGAAGATGTTCCCTTTGCGTAGCTTAATTTTTCAAGCTGTTATGACCTGCTAAGGATGAGGTGGTAGAAAAAGAGAAGATAGATTATCTCTTTCACCTCCCCCTTTATTTGTTATCCTTTTATTGACTTCTGAAAGATTTCCGAAATAAAATTATCATTTCAGAAACCTGTCCACGTTTTGGTAGCTCTCCATAAATCTTTCATTCTTGGTGAGCAGTCACCAAGAACCTGACAGTACATTGTCTGTGTTAAGTAATTGTGGGGCAGATGGTATGCTTGTACTTTCTAGAGTTTTGTCACTTACTTACTCCCAGATCACTAGTTTCACCTTTCTTGTAAGATAGAATGGTTGCATCTGAATGAGATTCCTTTAAACTGGCAAGGTTTTTATAGTTTTATAGTAATTATTTTTGGTTTTCTGGCAGTCTTTTAACATGTATTGTTTTCATGGACAAATCTGCTTTTCATCCTGCATTCTAGCCTATTCAAGGCACTTTGGAAACCATGATGTTCATAGGCAGAAGTCCCCTCTAAACACACCAGCACCACGACGCTATGCCCCTGTGCCAGTATCCAGAGATACTAAAATCACACAGAAAATGTCCAAGAGAGAACAACCTGTTGAAGAAAAAGAAAATGTGCATCAGTCAGCTTATGGAAGAACTTTGGGTAAGAGGCAGAAAGGTTAAGAGGCAGCTGTGACTTTCCCCTTATTATTTATTTATTTATTTATTTATGTAATTTGTATCCTGCCTTTCTCTCAAAATGGGATTCATTTATTTACACGGATGTGCCAATTACAGTATCACATCCTCGTAGCATCAAGAGAATCTCACACTCCTGAATGTATTTCAGCTTTTATTCTAAATAGGGACACTGTGATGGTCAGTTATAGCTCAGTTTATTTTATTTAAAACTCCACCTGTGTCTTTTACTGGTATTGGTATTGATCCAAATAATCATGCATTGAACTGAAGCACAAATGATTTCTTTTACTACCAATTTATTGTGAAAACATGCATTGAAATTTAACTTCTGAATCAGAAATGCTGCCATTCTAGAATGGAAACTAGCAACACTGTGTCTCTCACACTCAGGGCTTTATTTATAGTGTTGTTTTTCCCCTCTAGGTGGTGGAAAACTACTAGAGCAAATTTTAAATTCTCAAGAAACCTCCTTAAGACGGGATGCATCTTCTTTGAAAGAGTCAATGAAAAGCAATGCAGTGCCGTGGCCTTTTGAAAAAGAGTGGTAAGTATTTTCCTTGTTGCATCAAGTTTTATAACGTGGAGAAGCCCAGCTGAAAAAATAAGGAGTACTGAAAACTGAACTAATCAACCATGGTATCCTTATCTCAGCTGCTGTCTAAAAAGATTTATAAACCACTTTTCAGAGTACTTCTCACTTCCAGGGCAATTCACAACAAAGCTTAAAAACATAGAATACAATCACCCCTCCACATTCCTGGGGGTTAGGGGCCAAGGACCCTTGTAAAAGTGGGAAAACCATGAATATGTTAGTTCTCCCCAACATGAATGCTTAAGAGTCCTCTCCCACCAAGAGCACCACCCGCAGCTCTCTTTGTAACCTTGAAACACATAGCCAACCTCCCTCAGATTTCCAAATTGCTTCCACTTTCAATCTGATGTTAGCAGCCATGGCTGCAAAGGATCCACCTTCTCTCCTTCTCCCCCTCCCTCCCAGCCAAATAAAAGCAACACCCTATCTTCCCCACTTTGACAAACTTTGCATATTTCCAAAGTCTTTCCACCCTGAATCTGATGTTTGTAGCCATCACTACAAAGTGTTGCTTTTGGCTGGAAGAGATGGGGAGGCGGAGAAGGGGAGAAAAGTTGGATCCTCCCAGGGATGAGATTCAAAGGAAAGGTCTTTGGTTAAGAGGTTGACCTTATAAGCATCAGCTGCAAAGTCGCAAATAGCCAAAAATGGAACTCAGCACCACTCTGTAATCTAGATATTTTCATAAAAATGTATTATTCTCTGTAGGGGTTAATGGGAATTTGTAAATATTCTTCTTAGCAGATCCAGGGTTCAGCAGCCAGAGCCCTTCCATGCATTTAAAAGCACAAATCAAAATATCAATCCAGTTGAGAGAACTGTTAAGAAAGCAGATGAGGTGCTCCGTGATCTGGGACAACTGAAGAGGGAGATGCATGACATCTTGCAGGTAAGGCAAAAAATAGTTGTATTGCTGAAATGATTGAAAGTAGGAAAAGCTGAAAGGCTCTATAAATCAGATTCCTGACATCTGGACATACAGAGATATTTATTGGAAGTTAAAATGTTGCTGCCTGAAAATTGAAGCGTCAGACATTATTTCAAGCAGAATAGTTATGAAGGTAGTATGCAGTGGATGTGAATCTTTAAGGAGTAAGCTCCTTAAAACTCTGATGCACATGAGTTTAAAAACAGTTTTCATTAGCTGTCTTCACCTGTCAACTTGGCTATGAACCTTGTTGGCTCGGTCTTGAACATGTCAATTTCTGTTATCTGTACATGCCACACAGGATGTTTGAGAGCAAGAACTGAAGTATATTTTCCTCGCTTTTGCAAACATTATTTCCTGGATTGTGGAGAATACTGTGAATCATAAAATATATGATCAACACTTTATTGCAGTGTTGTAGTCTTCATAACTCTTCTTGTTTATAAAACAATCACATTGATTTGACTTCATTAGATATTCAAAGATACTTCCTTCTCTAAGGGCCTTTACAGACTGTCAGAAATAAAGCAACTTGAGTCCACTTTAACTGTCCTGGCTCAGTGCTAGGGAATCATGGGAATTGTAGTTTTTTTGAGACATTGAGCCTTCTCTGTCAGAGAGCTCTGGTGCCACAATAAACTACAGTTTCCATGATTCCTTAGCACTGAGCCGGGGCAGTTAAAGTGGACTCAGGTTGCATTATTTCTGGCAGTCTGTAAGGGCCCTAAAGAAGAATCATAGAATCATAGAGTTGGAAGAGACCATAATGGCCATCCAGTCCAACCCCCTGTCATGCAGGAACTCCCAATCAAAGCATCCCCAACAGGTGGCCATCCAGCCTCCGCTTAAAGACCTCCAAGGAAGGAGACTCCTCCACACTCCGAGGGAGTTTGTTCCACTGTCGAACAGCCCTTACTGTCAGGAAGTTCCTCCTAATGTTGAGGTGGAATCTCTTTTCCTGGAGCTTGCACCCATTGTTCCGGGTCCTAGTCTCTGGAGCAGCAGAAAACAAGCTTGCTCCATACTCCATGTGATATCTCTTCAAATACTTAAAGAAGGCTATCATACCACCTCTTAACCTTCTCTTCTCCAGGCTAAAGATCCCCAGCTCCCTAAGTCGTTCCTCATAGGGCTTGGTTTCCAGACCCTTCACCATTTTAGTTGCCCTCCTTTGGACACGCTCTAGTTTCTTCACATCCTTTTTGAATTGTGGTGCCCAGAACTAGACACAGTATTCCAGGTGAGGCCTGACCAAAGCAGAATAGAGTGGCACTATTACTTCTCTTGATCTAGACACTATACTTCTATTGATGCAGCCTAAAAGTGCATTGGCTTTTTTAGCTGCTGCATCACACTGTTGACTCATGTTCAACTTCTGTTCTGCCTGGACTCCTAGATCCCTTTCACACGTAGTCTCATTCAGTGAATGTTTGTTTATATACACCATTCTGGTATCCACAAGGATGAAGGGCTGTTTAAAAATGTTTCAATAAAGAAGGAAAAGAACCAATGAGGTAATAGTTATGTTATGCTCTACTTTCACTAGGAATATGCAAGACCAGTTCTAGTACATCTTTGTAACTTTGTCATGATTGTAAGACATTCTTCTTTTTCTGCCTTACAGGATGCAAAGGATTGGAAATCAGACATGAATAGGTTTATGAAGGTCTGTGTCACAGATTTTTTAAAAATTAAATTTGCCAATTATTAAATTCCAAGGTACTGGAATCAGATCAATAAAATACATGAGCTAGACCAGTGGTTCTCAAATGGTGGGGCGGGACCGGGGGGGGGGGGCACGAGAGTTGCTCAAGGGGTGTGTGCAAGACTTAGGGTCCCTGATTCCCCTCTTCTCTTTTCAAACTTTTATGTGTCAAATTTACACATGCATTGAGTTAAATATTGAATTTACTTATGTAAAACTGTTCTAATTTGAACAATGTTATTTCCTTATAAAATGTTAAAATATGAATATACATGAATGTGCAAATGAAAATACTCACTAAATAAAATATTTTTATTCTTATACTACTTCCACATGTAAAGAAGGGTCCCAAGGTTACCACTGCACTAGGCCCATTTTAAAGTCATTAAAATGGAGCACAAGTAGTGGATTTTGATTTGTTGTTCTTTATATAATAAATGATATAATTGTATATAATTTTAAAAACCCTGCTACTCATTATGGCTTTGCATTACTTCCAGTATTAGAGACGGTAAGTCTTCCTATATCAGTGGCTGATTTACATGAATAGGAGGATGATATTGTGTTCACCTTCTTCTTTTGGACTTAGGCATTTGGCTGGTCTCTATGGGAACAGAATCCTACACTAGAGAGGCCTTTAGTCTGATCCAACAGTGCTCTTATGTTTAAAAGAATTAAGTACAGTACTATAAAGCTCTGGCTTAGTCCAGACTATCTGAAAGTCCATATCTGCCCATACAAACCTGCCTGAGTCTTATGACAGAGGAATTTCTCTCTGTCCTGTCACCCTCCCAGGCTTGGTAGGGGAGGACCTAGGAGAAATCCTTCTTGGACTGCGGAACTCCCTCTCTGCTCTCTTTTTCCTGGTAGGCAAGGACCTTTCTGTTTAAACAGGCCTTCAGACTTTTAACTAGCTGAGGTAAAAGGATGTGCAATGGGTGTGCTGTTTTTCAATAGTTAATATGTGCTCTATGTGTTTTTGATTGCTTAAAATTATTTTTAAGTGTAATGTTGTAAATTGATTTTTAATTCTTTTAAAACATTTGTACCACATATTTTAGCTAGTTTGTTTTAAGATACTATAAGCTGCTTTTGGTTTCTTTTGGGGCAAGGATGAGAATCAAAGAAATCAAAGAAATACACAAGAAATGAATTCAGATATAGTCGTGTTAGTCTGTAGAATCAGGATGTAGAGAGATCTTGTAACACCTTGAGACTAACTGAAATAAAGAAGTTGCGACCATGAGCTTTCATAGACTTCAGTCTACTTCCACCAAATGCATCTGAGGAAGTAGACTTAAGTCTGCGAAAACTCATGCTGCCAACTTTTCTTTCAGTTAGTCTCAAAGGTGCTACAAGATCTCTCTACATACAAAAAATGGAGACCATGAAACAGATGAAATTTTCCTCAGTAGCGGCGGACTGTGTACACAAATAAACAAAGTTGTGTTACAGATCTTGGACTTTGTGCACTGAGCAGTCATGATCATATAGTGCTCCCTTCTTGGAGCCATAGCCCTTTGGGTCTGTGGCTCAGTTTGATTGAAGTAAAAAGGTTCAGGTTAGTTGACAAGAGCATAACAACAGTTTGTGATGCAGCATTATACCTAAATATAATATACTGCTCTCTCTCTCTCTCTCTTTCTTTCTCTCTCTCTCTCTCTCTTTCTTTCTCTCTCTCTCTCTCTCTCTCTTCTTTTTTATGGAACTTGGATAGCGGTGCAGAGACTGACAACCATGTGGTCTTAAGAAGTCTCCCTCTGTCTTGAAGAAGTTCATGTACTTATTTCCTGTACAGTAAAAAACTAAGATTCTCTGGAAATGCTTGGTGTTATCAGCCTCTCCTACTGCACATGATTTCTGGTGTTGCCTTAGAAACATACATAGGAGGACTGAACAATTTTATCAGTGTTTGTATTAAACTTTGAATAATGATTCTATTAAATTGTAGACCACCCCACACTTGGGAGAAGTAGTCCAAGTGAAGGATCACCTACCTCAACCTCAGTCTTCCCTTTCACTGTGGCCATCATCAGAGGCTCTTCTCTCCATGCCTCCACCAGCTGAGGTACAGGCACCAACCAAGGAAAGGGCTTTCTCACTTGTGGCACCCTGACTTGGAACTCTGTCACCAGACAGCTTTAACTAGAACTTACTTTACTATCTTTTTGGCACCTGCCATTTCTCAGACATTCTAAGATTTTTCTTTGTCTTTCTCTTTCTTGGCTGCTTTTAACTGGTGGTGTTACTCCCCCTACTTGTCATTGTTATTTGCTATCCAGTCAGCTTTAACTTACAGCAACCCTATGAATGAAAGACCTCCATCAATCCTGGTTATCAACTTCCCTGCTCAGGTCTTGCAAACTCAAGGCTGTGGCTTCCTTGATGGAATCCATATACCTGTAACATGGTCGTCCTCTTTTCCTACTGCCTCACATTTCCGCCCAGCTCCATTATCTTTTCCACTGAGTCATGTTGTCTCATACGTATGATACCCTTAGTTTAGTAATTTTGGCTCCTAGTGAGAAATACCTCCCAAATTGGATTCTTATTATTTCTTCGTTATCCTTGTTATATTTACCTTATTTAGTATAAATAACCCAGGAAAATGTATTTGAATGGTAAGATAAAAAACTAATTAATTAAAAATCTCAAAAAGCTATCTTTATTTGGAAGAGAAGAAGGTTATTTTTGCATATAAATTCATGCTTAATCCATGGAATCTTTTAAAAGCTGGTTAGTTAAAATGTGTGTGTGTGTTTAAACCAAGTGGGTGACTGTTTTAAATGCCTCATTGTTAGAAAATAAAACATTCATATAGTTAATCAGACATCTTGTAACATTTTCCTTCAGGCTGTAGTCCAGAGCTACTGGCCTGCAGGTGAGCCCTGTTAAAGACTGTGGTTTTCTTTTTCTTTCTTTTTCTTTTTAGTAGACACATTTAGGATTGTTCTTCTAGTGTTTCTTTAAATCACTGAAGTTCTGTTTCTGTGGGATCAGTATCATTTTAGCTTCTTAGTATGTTGTGATTTTGGCATTGTTTTCCACACACATTTACTAAACAGATAGAAATGTTTCATTTCCAGATTTGTGGCTGTGTTCTAGGAGATTTTCAGTGGCAATAGACAGCAAATAAAAATAACATTCAGGTTTGATTTTGGATGGAAAATGGATGTATGAGAGTTGTTAAGATGACCAGTATCTTAAGATAATGGTTTTCTGCTTCCTTTACTTTTTTCTTCTTTTGCCCATCGAGGGCTGGGGGGGGAGGGGGGGATAACGCCTTCATTGCACAGTAACAGGAATGCATATGAAAATATTGATTTGATCTATATTTCTGATATACCTCTGATTGCTGGCTGTTGGCAACAAGCAGAGTAGCTGTTTCCATTTACATTTTTATTTGCTTGCATTTTAAGCAAAAAGATCCTGCTGCTCCAACACTTCTTGAGCTTCAGCAACTTTCCAAGTCGTCCATTCTTCAGTCAACCAAGGCATCAAAATCCATACTGAGAGATGCGGAAAAGATCCTGAGAGCTGTACAGAAGAATAAGAAGCTCTTGGAAGAAAACCTGGAAGCCATTATTCGTGCCAAGGATGGCAATGCCTTACATGCATTCATAGATGAGCTGACAGCAGACAGGTTGATTTCTGTTGCTTTTAAAAAGGATATGCTACATTTCTTACGCAGATACGAGATGTGTATATCTGTTTTTAATCCTTTACTTTGTGGTTATTAGAAGTTTGAGTGTGACTCACCTATCATATGGCTCTTTGCCTCCTTTGTAAAGATCTTTAACTTTACCTTAAACATATCTGCACTTCCTGATCCATATATATTGGGTCTAGAAGTGAAACATAAAAGATATATTTGAAAAATGGTGGTGTTGGATGGGACAGACAGAGGCCTGGGGTAAGAAAGATTAACTAAGGAAAGGGAGCAAAAATGTCATCAGAAGGGAAAAATTATACCAGCTGTTGAATTTTTGCTTCCCTGTAAAGACACAAATGAACAGTAGGCAAGGAAAGAATGACACTGACACTCATGTTGATTGTTCTAAATTCTGAGATTTTTAAAAAAACACACCATGGCCATGTATTCTGAGCCCATTATACTTTAGTGTGTCCTGTCAATATTTGTCCCAGTATATAACTCTCTACCCTGTGCTTGGTCTCTCCACAGCACATTATGAATGTTTAATAATAAAGTGAGAAACTAAGCAAAAAAGCATCAGGAGAATGGAGGAAGAGGATCATTTACAGGGTGTGTAGCATATGATAGCTAGATAAAAGGGTCCCACTTCTTAAACTTTCTAACTGAACTTTTATCTTCAATTTTAATTGACCTTATAAAGTGTTTGTTTTGTGGTATTCTGTATATTCTGTCAGTTTACTGTGAGCTGACTTATGGATTCTACTGATAGAAAGGTACAGAAGGAGTCCTTCATATAAATTCTGAATCATTTATTCCAGAGGTAGAAGTGAGCATTTTGAATTAAGTTTCCACAAATGGCATTTTGACAGTGGATATGTCTCTAATACAATACAATAAAATAAAATTGTAGGACATTAAAAATGTGTTAAAATTCTTCTTTGCAGGATTTCTATAACTATTATTTCTGAAATGAATGACAGCTAATAATATCTGATGGAGTAAATAAACACTGACAGAATTTTAAAAACTGAATTTTTTTTAAATCTCAAAATAGATGATAGGAGGTAGGAAGCTGAAGGAACTGGTTGTTTTTTTCTTTCAAGAGCAAGGAGAGCCACCATATTTGTGTGCTCCCCCAACCCAAGGGACCAGTCAGTCAAGATTCTGTGGTCCATAGCATCAGAAGCCACAGAGAGATGGATATTTTGTTGTTGTTGTGCCTTCAAGTCATTTCCAACTTATGGTGACCCTAAGGTGAACCTGTCACTGGGTTTTCTTGGTCATATTTGTTCAGAAGGGATTTCCCTTTGCCTCCCTTGAGGCTGAGAGAGGGTGACTTACCCAACATGGTCACTGAGTGGGTTTCCATGGCTGAGTGGGAATTCAAACCCTGGTCTCCAGAGTTATAGTCCAATGCTCAAACCTACCCTGGCTCGTGAGATTTAATAGTGTATACTATACATACATATGAAAACATATGTAATTAAGTAATACTAAAAGTTTTTTGTGGAAATAAGGAAGGTTTAAAGCAGGGAGGGCAATTTGGGGGGGGCAGTTCTTCCCACTAGACCAGTGGTGGTAAACCTATGGCATGCGTGCCCTCTCTGTGGGTACAGATGCTGTCGCCCCAGCACAGAGTTCGCCAAAGTTCGTTACTGGAAAGCCAGAGGGACACAGCACTTTGTGATAGATAAATGGGTTTTGGGTTGCAGTTTGGGCACTCGGTCTCTAAAAGGTTTGCCATCGCTGCACTAGACCCTCCAAGGGCCACACTCCCTAACAGCAAGCTCAAATACTTCCATATTCCTCCGCAGTCCCTCTCACAGTGATGACAGGAGGTGCTGTGCCATCATTTTCTGTCACCATTTTGAGAGGGACAACAGAGGAAAACAGAAGTGTTTGGGGTAGTTCAGGATTCTGGGGTGCTTGTGAGGGTGGGGGGGATATTTTTGCATGTATTCATGAATTTGAGGAGCTTTTCTGCATAGTTTTGGAATGTCAGATTATCCCCAAATCACGTTAATAATGCACATATATATTTAATTGGGGAGTGAAAGAGTTTGAGGGGCCTGGTGTGGGACTTTAAGGGCTACAAAAGTGGGCTGTACTTTCCCCATCTTAAATATTACTTCCAGATACTTTAAAAAAGAAAACTTTAGGTATGAGGTCAGTCCTCTAATCCTTGGGAACAAAATCTTTTCTTGTCAATAGATGCTATAATCCTCATTCTACTTCTCTTCCTCATCTAGAGATGTGCTGGAGGAGATACGGATCAGAAAGACTGTGGATGAATGGATCAAGACTATCAGCATGGAAATCCAGGTATGGCTTCTAGGATTACAAGTGGAGCAAGAGTGTTCATAACTTTCTAGAAGCATTTATGTAGTCTAACAGCTGGTGTGTGAACCAGGTAAAACCCAGAAAACAAGTTTATAAGGCTTCTGCTTGTCCTTCCCAGACAGCAGAGGCATTTCAGTCTCTTATAGCTTTTCTGAGGGACCTGGAGATACTTGTTTGTTCTTTTGGCTCAAGAGTTTCTCTAATGCTGAAACCCATTCTGTTTTATGGGGCTAAATTTAGTCTGGGCCTGGAGAGTATTATCCCAGAAGTGGGATATACTAGAGACATAGCATAGATTGAGTTTATCAGCATATAAAGATTTTATTTTTCCCAAAGTGATGTAGTTGATAAGAAAAATAAAATAAAATAGCAGTAACTGTAAATTCTATAATCAAATTTCACCACTTGAAGAAGACATTCTTATGGCTTCATTGGCTAATTAGGTGACACTCCATATAGAATGGCTATAAAAAAGTCTGTAGCAACACTACAGAAAACTGGAAATATGTTAGGAATTCTATATTTCAGCAATACAGAGGAGAAGCTGGAAATGCTGTTAATTCTCACAGTCTTCTTGATAGAGAATCATAGAATCATAGAATCATAGAGTTGGAAGAGACCACAAGGACCATCTAGTCCAACCCCCTGCCATGCAGGAACTCAAAATTAAAGCATCCCTGACAGATGGCTATCCAGCCTCTGTTTAAAGACCTCCAAAGAAAGAGACTCCACCAAAATCTCCAAGGGAGTGTGTTCCACTGTCAAACAGCTCTCACTGTCAGGAAGTTCCTCCTAATATTCAGTGGAATCTCTTTTCCTGCAGCTTGCATCCATTGTTCTGGGTCCTGTTCTCTGGGGCAGAAGAAAACAAGCTAGTGCTCTCCTCAGTATGACATCCCTTCAAATATTTAAGCAGGGCTATCATATCCCCTCTTATACTGTCTCTTCTGTAGGTTAAACATACCCAGTTCCCTAAGTCATTCCTCGTAGGGCATAGTTTCCAGACCCTTCATCATTTTACTCGCCCTCCTCTCGACACGCTCCAGCTTTTCAACATCCTTTTTGAATTGTGGTGCCCAGAACTGGACACAGTATTCCAGGTGAGGCCTGACCAAAGCAGAATACAGTGGCATTATTACTTCCCTTGATCTAGATACTATACTTCTACTAATGCAGCCTAAAATTGCATTGGCCTTTTTAGCTGTGGCATCACAATGTTCAGCTTGTGATCCACTATGACTCCTAGATCCCTTTCACATGTAGTCTCGTTAAGCCAGGTGTCCCCCATCTTATATCTATGCATTTCATTTTTTTGCCCTAAGTGCAGTACCTTACATTTCTCTGTGTTGAAATTCATTTTGTTAGCTTTGGCCCAGCTTTCTATTCTATTAAGATCATTTTGAATTTTCATCCTGTCCTCTGGGGTATTAGCTATTCCTCCTAATTTGGTGTCATCTGCAAATTTGAGAAGTATGTTCCCATTCCTTCATCCAAATCATTGATAAAGATGTTGAAGAGCACTGGGCCCAGGACAGAACCCTGTGGCACCCCACTGGTCACTTCTCTCCAGGATGAAGAGGAGCCATTGCTGAGCACCCTTTGAGTTCAGTCAGTCAACCAGTTACTAATCCACCTAACAGTTGTATTGTCTAGCCCACATTTTACTATCTTGTATGCAAGAATATCGTGGGGGACCTTATCAAAAGCCTTACTGAAATCATGATATGCTATGTTTACCGCATTGCCTTCATCTAGCAAGCTGGCAATTTTATTAAAAAAAAAATCAGATTAGTCTGGCATGACTTGTTTTTGAGAAACCCATGTTGATTTTTAGTGATTGTGGCATTCCCTCCTAAATGTTCACAGACTCTCTGTTTAATGAACTGTTCTAGAATCTTTCCTGGTATTGATGTCAGACTAACTGGGCGATAGTTGTTGGGATCCTCTTTTTCCCCCTTTTTGAAGATGGGGGCAATGTTTGCCCTCTTCCAGTCTGCTGGGACTTTTCCTGTTCTCCAGGAGTTCTCAAAGATTATTGCCAGTTGCTCTGAGATTACATTTGCCAGTTCTTTTAATATCCTTGGATGTAGTTCATCTGGTCCTGGAGACTTAAATTCATTTAGGTTAACCAGGTATTCCTATACTTCCTCTTTATTTATTTTATGCTGCATTTCCCCTATTGTGTCCTCTGCTCCATTTCCCTCAGGTTGAACACCCTTTTCCTTTTGTGAGAAGACTGAGGCAAAGAAGGTAGTTCTGCCTTTTCTCTGTCCCCTGTTAGAATTTCTCCATCTTCTCTGCGCAGTGGCCCTACCATTTCCTTCGTCTTTCTTTTGCTACAGACATACCCAAAAAAGCCCTTTTTATTGTGCTTAACCGCTCTAGCAAGCCTGAGCTCATTCTGTGCTTTAGCTTTTCTGACTTTACCCCTACATGTGCTAGCTATTTGTTTGAATTCCTCTTTAGTGATTTTGCCCCTTTTCCATTTCTTATATATCTCCCATTTAAAACTTAGTTCAGTTGAAAGTTCTTTTGTCATCCAACCCGGGTTCTTGAGACATCTCCCATTTTTCCTTCTCATTGGAACAGTTTGAGATTGTGCCTTCAGTATCCCCCTTTTGAGAAACTCCCATCCATCCTGAACTTTCTTCTCCTTTAGTATTCCTGACCACATGATCACTTCCCAGTGTTTCCCTAAGTTTGTTGAAACCAGCTCTCCTAAAGTCTAGAACAGGAGTAGACAATCTTTTTGAGCCGGGGGCCAGGTTGCTGTCCCTCAGACCATTGGGGGGGCTGAAGCAGCATAAATAAATAAATAAATAAATAAATAAATAAATATTTTTAAAAAGAAATTTTTAAAAATTTAAAAAAATATGCATGTACACTCCCTCAGCCCCAGAAAAGCCATGGTAAAACCCCTGTGGAGATTTTGCCAAGAAAACCCCAAGAACAAGTAATAACAACAATAATCAATATCATCATGGCGGGGGGCGGCAGCGACGGCAGGACCGGCCTGGGGCTGGTCCAAAGGCCTCGGGGGGCCGCATCCGGCCCCTGGGCCTTAGGTTGCCTACCCCTGGTCTAGAATGAGTGTTTGACTATGCCTAGCTTCTCCTTTCCACTGTATAAGAAGCTCCAGGAGAACATGATCACTCCCACCTAAGGTTCCCACCACTTATACTCCATTGACTAGGTCATCCCTGTTGATTAGGATCAGGTCTAAAATAGCTGATTCCCTTGTTGCCTCTTCCACCTTTTGGACAACAAATTGTCTTCGAGGCGAGTGAGGAATTTGCTAGACCTTGGAGTACTGGTTGAGTTTGACTTCAGCTAATATAGTTCAAGTCACCCATCACTACTACATTTCTCCTTTCTGAGTGTGTGGTCATCTGTTCTAGAAAGGCATCATCCAGTTTCTCAGTCTGACTTGGGGGTCTGTAGTAGACTCCTACTATAACATCCCTGTTGTTTCCTTCCCCTTTAATTTTTATCCAGATGCTCTCCATCTGATTTCCAGGATTTAAGTGCTGGATCTCTTCACAGGGGTAAACATCCCTGACATATAATGCTATTCCTCCTCCTTTCCTGTTTGGCCTATTTCTCTTAAAAAGGTTATACCCCTCTATTCCTACATTCCAATCATGAGACTCATCCCACCAGGTTTCAGTGATGCCTATTATATCATATTTGCTTTGTTGTGCTATTTCATGGTCTGTTTGTTTATCAGAGATACATACTGTAAGATAACATGGCACTATAATTGCAATAATTTATGGTGTTCAGTTATCTTGTGGCATGTATCTCAGATGTGCAGGTATTACAGGATTTTCTGTTTACATTTTAAGGTAAATTGGCATTGTTTGAGAGCACATTCTTAATGGTTTTGTTGAAAAGAAATTGTTGTGTAAGAAACAGTACATAGAGAGATCATGTAGCACCTTTGAGACTAACTGAAAGAAAGAAATTGGCAGCATGAGCTTTCGTAGACTTCAGTCTGCTTCCTCAGATGCATTCTGAGGAAGTAGACTGAAGTCTACAAAAGCTCATGCTGTCAATTTCTTTCTTTCAGTTAGTCTCAAAGCTGCTGCAAGATCTCTCTATGTTGTATAAGAAATGTAAAAGTTCATATATTCTGGAGTAATTGCCCAACCTGTGTATATATTGGGGAATTTATGTTATCCCATGATTTGTTGTATGGCAATTTAGAGACCAGTTCTTAGAGTATATGTTGTGTCTCCCTTATCCAAAATGTTTGGGACCAGAAGTATTTTGGGTTTCATATGTTTTCGTATTTTGGAATACAGTAGCCCCTCCCAATTCGCGAGGATCCGTTCTGGACAATCCACACCCCTACCCCACCCCCCGCAAAAATGGCATTCTGCAAAGAACGGGACTGCAAACTTGAAGTCCGTGAATGGAGAGGGACAACTGTATTTGCATAATACAATACCTTATGATGACACTGAACATAAAATACATTTATCTTTTCTATACACCTTATACACACAGCCTGAAGGTAATTTTACACATGATACTTTTGATGATTTTGTGTATGAAACAAAGTTTGTGTACATTGCACCATCAGAAAGCAAAGGTATCACTGTCTCAGCCACCCATGTGGATAATTTTGGATTTTGGAGTATTTCAGAGTTTGGAATGCCTGATAAGGAAGTCTCAACATGTATATTCTATTACAGAGATACCTCAATTAACAAAGCCTTTATCAAAGAAGCTCCTTTTTACAAAGTCTTTTTAGGGGAACCCAGCCCAGCCCTCCCCCCCTTTTATTTTCTTCTGCTATTTAGAGGTTTTCTTATAGCATTGGCATTGAGATGATGGTGAAGACAGACTTGCAGCTGGTCTGCAGCTTGTCTGCACCTTGACCTGGGTAAAAATGGGTTTCTACTTTAGGTGATTGTACTGTAGCTGTCTGTGCTTACATACATCAAGCAACGTAAACAGCTACCTCCAGTTTTACTTACTGAGCATTTGTGAAACAGAAAGAAAAGAGGAAGGCAGATTAGCCTGCCCCATCAGCTACCCTGACATATTGTCAAAACATAGATCTATAACTTTTGCCACCAAAATGGAAATCATAACAAAAATGGAGGTTGTTGATAGAAAAAAAATTATCCTGGGATACATTTTGATAGAAGCTTTCAAGTGGTTACTTGAAGATTCCTAATGTTTTTGTTTACTTATCCAAGGCTTAACTGATCTGATTGTTTAATTTCACTTGTGCATGTTACTAAGTTTTGATGAAAGAGTTTGCTTAAATATGTTGAACTACTCTTCTTTCTTATGGTGTAGGAATTTATCTCTTTTCATGTTATTTCTACTTCTGGTAGCGAAGTTTTTGTTAAAGAAATAAAGCCGAGGAACATATCTGCCTCATTAACCTGTATTTGTGTAATATGGCTTACATGACACTGCATCATAAAAGCTCTTTTCTGCCTACCTATTTATATTGTAGTCACTTCTGCTGAATGTATGACTTGCTAGTCAAATGTGTCATCAAACCGTTCAGGTGCAATTAAAATTCTAGTTTTCCAACTCTTTT
Organism: Phrynosoma blainvillii; assembly: GCA_026167975.1. Lineage (NCBI taxonomy): Eukaryota > Metazoa > Chordata > Lepidosauria > Squamata > Phrynosomatidae > Phrynosoma > Phrynosoma blainvillii. The sequence continues at coordinate 448,518,488 of JANUYF010000001.1, read as the reverse complement.
TGAATTGTCTTTAGGATGAAATGGGAAGGACAAACTGCCTCAAGAGGCAACAAGCCAGCAGGATGACAAATGCCAGCAGAGAAATGAATGGAAAATCTCAATATCCCCCAAGAATACCAACAAAAAGGCCTTTGCCTGCAACAAGACCCATTCAAAAGCTCACAGATAAGGTGTGAATGCAGAATTTGACAGCTGTTGAGGTCCTAGGGCTGTGGTGGTGAACCTATGGCATGCGTGCCAAAGATGGCGTGCGAAGCCATTTCTCCTGGCACGTGGAGGGCAGGGAACAGGAGGAACAGGCGAGTGGCAGAGAGTGCCTGAGAGGCAGCTGAAGGCCAGGGAGGGTGCAAGGGGAAGAGGAACAGGGGCGTGCCTAGTCCTCTTCTTCCCGGGCCTTCAACTGCCTTCAAAGAGGCAGCTGAAGGCCCAGGAGAGTGAGGGGGAAGGAGGAGGAATAGGCGCGTGCCTGTTCCTCCTCTTCCTGGCTGTCCTGGGCCTTCAGCTGCCATCACTGTCCTAGGGGCTTGACTCAAGAACCTACAAGTTATTACATGTGGTTCTACATGTTGGGTGGGTACTGAAGGGAGAGGTCACATGCATTATCAGCCCTCTGTAATTGTCAGGCAATATGAAGCCTGAGGATTGACCAGATTCAGGATGAGTGCTAGGAATTTGGTACTCTCCTGTTCAACATTACACCTCAGGCCCCAGGAATAGCAATTGATTCTAGAGACCTTAGACTGGAGAGCATACACTCTTAAGTTCAGGTTCTACTAGAGCAGCAGTTCTCAACCTGTGCTCTGAGGAGCCCTTAGGGCTCCACATGCCCCACACCTCAGGCCCCAGGCGAGTGGCAGGTGCTCCGCGGCTGCTCTAGGAAGATTAAAGGTGCTCTTTCCTGCCTACCTATTTATATTCCTAGGTGCTCTGCAGCTGCTCCAGGAAGATTAAAGAAATAAACATAGAATGAAATTAAAGAATAAGAAACAAAAATTAACACTATAGTCTTCCCTCCATATTTGCGGGGGTTAGGGGAACAAGAACCCTGTGAATACAGAAAATTTGTGAATAGCTACACTCTGGCTCTGCCCACCTTCACCCTCCTTGGGATAGCTGCTGCCAGCTATTACAAGGAGGAGAGAATGGGCCAAGGCAGCCGCGTTCCGGCTCTGCCCACCTTTTCCCTCCTTGGGATAGCTGCTGCCAGCTGTCCTAAGGAGGAGAGAAGGGGCCAAGGCAGCCGCGCTTCGGCTCTGCCCACCTTCTCCTTCCTTGGGATAGCTGCTGCCAGTTGTTCCAAGCATGGAGGTGGGGGGGGGGGCTCATGATGAAATCACAAATAATCAGATTCACAAATTCCAAGTCCACAAATACGGAGGGATGACTGTACTCCTAAACAGCATTAACCTGTAAGAAATAAGGTAGTCCTCTTAAGGGCTCCGCCATAGAAACTGGTTCTAAAAAGGGTTCCCAAGTCAAAAAGGTTGGCATCACAGCCTAAACTTTCATTCCAGATGTTTTCAGATAAAAACCATAAAGACAGCTTTGACATTTGCTCAAAACTTTCATCTTTTTCATTCCATATAGATTCTAGTACACACAAGAGCAGTGTTTTCTCATTCTCAGCATTATTTCCCCAGAAGGTCCTATGCTGCCATCTATTGAACTACAGACTTACCTACTCTCAGGTCTGTTTAAAGGAAGGGCCTGTCTGGCCCTTCCTTTAAAACGATGCTGAGACTTCAGGAAAGAAACAAACCATTGTGGCCTATGGATGCTAATCTGGTACCGGTTCCTAGCACATTAGGCAATATTTCCCAGGCTATCACATCAGCTAGCCTAAGAAGCACTGCTGTTAGGCACTCAGTGTAGTCACTCAGTTTTGTTCTTACAGGCACTTCATTGAAACGGTTAGGGTGGGAGAGTAACTTGCTTAAAGCCACCACTTTGGCTAAGATGATGATGTTTATAATACCCTTTCCCCTTAAGGACAGAACACCAAATATGTATAGTCAAAGACAAAAACAATAAAACATAGCACTGTAAATATACATACAATCCCCAACAAGCCACCATCCCTAGCAAAGCAAGTATATGAACCCCCAGTGTCTGTAGTCCAGTTCCAACATTCTATCACTTGTGATGTTCTGGCTGTTGTTTAATCACTTTCCTGTTTAGATTGGACTTTTCAGGATTTTCTGTTTTAAACAGGGGCTTCTGAAAACAAGAATGGGGTTACAAGATGAAGAGTTTCTTTCTCAGGTTTATGGCAGGCCGATTTACCAGGGTCACAGGAGCACACTTAAAAAATCTCCGTATCTCAGGTTCAACTCACCCCCTCCCAAATCAAAACCTCCAAGACCTAAACTGATAGAAAGTGTTAAGGGTAAGTAATCTTGCTCCCTCTCTTTTAAAGCTAGTATTTCAAAGATCATGCTCCTGTTTTCCATGCTGCATTCTCTTTCTCTCCCGTTTTTTTCATCATATAACAGTAGCCTTATAGTGATGTCTCGGCAGAGCTCATATTATTATGGCCACTGCTGGCCGTATATAAAATGTCTGCAATGGGAGAATGTGTTTAGTATTCCATTCTCTCAGCCTTACAGAAGAATTGCTTTCCTTAAGTGCCATAAAATGGTGGGGCTCTTACTCAAGTAAATCATGGCAGAGGTTCGGCCCCTTGTGAAGGATGAGGAGATAGCATCATTCTGTGCATCTTTTTTCCATGCAGCTGAAATATACAGGCTGGGAAGTGAGAGAGTTGCTGGGAGGTGAGGGGGTTTCCATGCTTAATCAGAAGCAAATCGGATGTTGAAGTAGCCACTCTGCTTTAAATTCTGACAGTCTCAAGAGCACTGGAGACTTTTTATTTTATTTCTTTAATTTGTTCTGCTGATATTTGTTCTGAAACTCCCTTTCTCTGCTCAAAAGGCTCATTAACATAAAACAAAATCAAAAATCCATAAAAGTGTGATACCTTCATTCTCCAGCCAAAATGTACAAAACATAAATGCAAGCTTTCAAAGCTCCACTGGCTTCTTCAACAGCAAAAGATGTTTAAAAAATCATATAAGAGGAAGAAAAAGTGATGGTGCTGGAGTCACAGGCCTACATTTTGTACAGATGTTGGTAACAACTGTACTACAGCAGAGACAACATTTCTTCAAAATGTAGTCCTGTATCTCCAACACTGTCATTTTTTTCTTCCTCCTTTATGATTTTTAAAATTATTTTTTGCTTTATGAAGAAGTCAGGGGAGCTTCAAAAGCTTGCATGATGTGTTTTGTGCATTTCAATAAAAGTATCAAACTTTTGTGGATTTTGTTTTATTTTTCTATATGGCCAGCATAGCTGCCCCTGAATATGTTTCAAGACTCATTGTCTATCAAACTTTCTTCCTAGGTACAAAAGTAAAGTCAGCGAGAACACAAACCAGCCACTATGTGCACAGCAAAGTTGCTAGTCCTGAAAAGCCACACCTAGCATCTGCTCCTCATCAGGAACTCCAGTATCTCTTCAGCCCCAATAAAGAGACACCCAGCGCTTCTGGTCCTCTTGAGGGTCATCTAATTCCAATGGCTATTCCACTAGGTATGGACAAAAAACAGAGATCTCTCAGGTTACATGGGCTGCCTTAACTCAGAGAGATTTCTCCCATATTTGTGGAGATTTGCATTTGCATTAGTTTTTTTTTAGTAATTTAATGCAAAGTTGCTCAACTTTGCGGGTCTGTATTTAACTAAAAAAATGGGGGCTTCAAATTCAGTAAAGTGTGGGGTTAGAATTCTGTTCTGAGTCCCAGAATGTCTGTTTCTCCACTGTGTGTCTTGATTATCTTACTGTAAAATTGAAATTACAAGACAGGAGATTCCACCTAGACATTAAGAAGAATTTCTTTACTGTAAGAGCTGTTCTTTAGTGGAATGGACAACCTTGGAGGTGATGGCCTCTCCTTTGGAGGGCTGTGGTGACAGTGGTGTCAGTAGGAGAGCGGACTGCTGTTCTGCCAGATTTTATTTCCACTGTGGAACAAAACAAAACAAAACGTTTTAGGCTCTGGATGTCAGCCTGTGTGTTCTTATAGTGAAAGTAGATGCAAACAATTAATTCAGCTCCTCCGCTGTCTCCTTTCCAACCCAGTTAGCACAGTGTGGGTGACTGTGGGTACATCTGTATTGTAGAAAGAATGCAGTTTGACACCACTAAAAGTACTGATACCACTTCAGATGCTATTGCTCCATCCTGTAGAATCCTGTGATTTGTAGTTTCACAAGGTTTTTAGCCATCTCTGCCAAAGAGTGGTGGTGCCTCACAAAACTACAAATCCTAGGATTATGTAGGATGGAGTAATGGTAGTTAAAGTGGTGTCAGACTGCATGATTTCTGCAGTGTAGATGCACTCAGAGTAGAACAGCCTCTTGTAACTTGGGTGATTGACATTGCAATTCTGTTTTTACATCCATAGAGGTCATTGTAATAAACCAAATTGCCACAGGGCACAGGGAAAGTTTGCTATTCGTTGGCAGTGGATTCTGTGAGTTATAATCTGAAAAAGTAACTTTATCAAGCTCAGTCAAATGCTAGTTGGAAACATGTTAAACTACAGGTCACAGGGAGAAAAATATTGGATGTAGTCCAGAACATCCTTTGTTTTGACAGTATGTCAGTAGGAGAAATAATGTTATGATTTGTCATGAGGTGTTATGAATGTCTCCTTGAATGATTTTAAAAATGGGTGTTATACAATCAGTAAATACTATTTGAAATTCTTTTTTAACTCAAATTCCACCTTTGTGCTGGCATGTGTTCTCTGTGTGAAGGGGGAGCTCTTTTTTTTGTATGCTTGCCCTACATTTTCCACCTATGGAAAGTCTCATTTCCCCCCAAGGCACATATATGATCTTTATGACAAAATAAAAAAAGATGAAAAAAACATGGCTTGGGTATTGCCTATAGTTTTGCATCATATGTGGCAGTTCATCTTTACTATTAACCTGGGAAAGGTAACATTGAACACAGCATTTACAGTTGCAGTAATGTAACAGTGTGCATCCACTTCACCAGGTCATCATGTTTGTTCAGTGTTTATATTAGTTATAACTTACATCATGGTCCCAGACTTGTTAAAAGTGGCTTTTCCTTTTCTTTTGAATTTTTATCAGGTCAAAAACAGATCAACGGCATCTCACCTCAGCCTGCAAGCATAAGTATAGGTGAATTCCATCCTGTTACTGTGACAGCCTCCATTCCTCCTCCCCTTCCTAGTCTACAAAAGCCACAGCTGAATGTTAAGAAGCCCAATATTGCAGTGATACAGATGAAATCGGAGAAAAAGGACCCTCCCAAACTGACACTGCAGGTATGGAACAAGAACTGCAAAAGTTGGATTATAAAATGTAAAGCTAGTACTACTGTATCTCTTCTTTAAGGCTAGTCAAATTTTTAGTTTTTTGTGGGTTTTTCGGGCTGTGTGGCCATGTTCTAGAAGAGTTTCTTTCTGATGTTTCGCCAGCATCTGTGGCTGGCATCTTCAAACATCAGAAAGAAACTCTTCTAGAACATGGCCACACAGCTTGAAAAACCCACAAAAAACTATAGATGCCGGCCGTGAAAGCCTACAACTTCACACTAGTCAAATTTTCTTTGTAATATCTAAAACTTTTAAAAACAATTTGCTGTTGTCATTGTTCGCCATAGAAATGTGTGCTGTAGATTTTTTTTGCTTGTGATTTAAGATTTAATGCATGATTACCAACCACGTATGCCCAACTAAGCCAGTCAAGTTCGGTTTCAGAATCAAAGTAGGATTGGGTAAATTCCTTGATTGGAGACCATCACGGATCTCTAGATTGGGCTAAAAAAGAATCCAGCCTCATATCCTGGTATGCCATTGCTGTTAGAATTAATAGTATTGGACTTGATGGACTAGTGGTCTAACTCAGTAGCATAGAAGCTTTCTTCTCACATCTGATCTCATCTGATTTTGGAATCTAAGCAGGGTCAGACTTGTTTTTGCCTGGATGAAGGACCATCAAGGAGTACTAGGGATCTCCAGGCACAGATCTCTGAAATCTGAGCTCAATATCAAATGATATTTTACTTGCAACCAGGTCAGTGGCCATTGCAATTTACACAAGTATAGTACATGCAGACAAATATAACCAACTTGAGCACATAGTTTACACTGACACTAAAACAACCATATTGGTCATACCTCAAAAATATATATCTGATACAGATTCTCTGCCTTTCAAGGACAAATTGGCTTGGGTCCAACTTATCTTAGGGACCGCCTCTCCCCATATGAGCCCCCCCATGCCCTTCGGTCAACCGGGAAAAACCTACTCCAACAACCGAAATCCAAATTTAAACAGACCTCACAGAGGGCATTCTCCATCATTGCCCCTAAACTATGGAATGGCCTGCCGGACGAGATCCGTCTTATCACAGCACTCACTGCTTTTAAGAAAGCAGTTAAGACGGATCTCTTCCGGCAGGCCTTCCCAGATTGATCCTCCCCAGAGGAATGAACACCGAATCTCCTCCTTATGCTCTCTGTTGTCCTGCCACCATTATCTTAAAACTTTGTTTTTATTTATTGATTTCTTGTTTTAAAATTTTGAAGTTTAATTCTGTCTTAAGGGGTGGGAGGGATGGGGGGAGGGATTGGGACATTAGAATGTATTTTAACTATTGTATTTTAATTGTTGTGAGCCGCCCCGATTGTTTAGCAGAGGGGCGGGATAGAAATAAAATTTATTATTATTATTATTATTATTATTATTATTATTATTATTATTATTATTATAAATTGTAACTCTTGGGCTTGTGTGAACACAATTTACCATTTGGGGGCTTATTTATTTTTCAAGGAGTGCTCAGAAGGTGACTGATGGATTCTGTTGGCCACCTGCAGCTCATGGGCTTCACATTTCCCACCCCTATGCTAGAGGAAACCTGTGGCCCTCCAGAGATTGTTGGACATAGTCATCAGCTGCTGCTAGAATGGCTAGTTGTTCAGTAAACTTTAAAACTTAACAGGTTCCCCACCCAAGCTGCAGAAGAATTGTTGGAAGGGCAAAGCTGTAACTATATGCTATAAAAATAGGACAGTGCAAAGGCTTTATGAAAACAACCATTAAAATATTGGGAAAGCTATAAAATATGTGACAAGGTGTGTTGGGCATGCTTAATAGAAATCCAGATGATTTCGGCAGAGTATTCTGTAGTTTTCTGTGTTGTTATTCCACAGATGGCTCCATCTTTTCTGTATAGTTGCTCTTTGAATCTGTAGTCACATGCTTCAGCTAGAAATTTGTCTTGGAAGTAGAGAAGAATGGATTGCCGTATATTAGGCATTCTGAAGGCATTGCTTACCATAATCAAGGAGGCAAACTGGGATAGGTTCCTTTTGTCATCTCAAGTAACCAGGGTTGTCAGGGTTAAAACGGGAGAGGACACCTAATAGTTGTGCAGAAGAGGAAGTTTGGTTGCATGGCAATTAACACCAGCTGAAATTTCCTCTTATAACAACCATTAAAAGTACAGGAGCTGGCATCTCTACAGTAACTAAGGGCCTGTATGCATGGGCCAAAAGGCTCATGCTACCCCTGCCCTTGCTTCATTCTGAACAGATGACACAAGCAATTACCCCCTGCCAGGATTGGTCCATCTGGATGATGATCTGGTGGTTCTGGACCAATTCTTGCCCAAAGGGTCCTTAGCTTGCAGCGGCCAGGTATAGACATTTTTGTGCAATCAGGCCTTTTAAGCTGATGGGTTTTAAATGTTGTGCAATATAAATTTTAATGGTTTGTATTTTAACATGTTATTTTCATTTATAACTGTTTTAACTCTTTAAATTGTTTATTTTTTTAATTTTATATTTATATATATTAATATTGTACTGTTTTTAAATTATATTGTTTTATACTTGTTTGCTGCCTTGAGTCCCTATATTGGGAGAAAGAAAATAATAATAATATAGACTTGCTGGTTGCAGTGGAGTTTCTTTCAAACTCTCATGGCGACAGCCAGCACACTACATGGTCCTGCCACCTCATACCTCCCTCCGCCATTGTGTCTCTTCAGAAGACCCCCATCACAAATTGTTGGATGGGGGTGTCTGGGCATGTGCGTGTAGCTAGGTATCCCATTTCTCCCTTTACAAGCTGTGATACTGGCCTTCTGAACAGATGTGATGGAAAAGGCAGGTATGGGGCATGTGGCAAGTAGTAGCAAGTACATTTCTATACCACTTATCAGTGCACTTAAGCACTCTTACAATCTGGAAGCTAATTGCACACATACACACACACACACACCACAAGCTAGGTACTCATTTTAGTCACCTATGGAAGGATGCAAATGCTGAGTGGACCCTGGAGCCCTGCCTGGGATCGAACTCACAATCTTGTGGCTGTGAATGGCTGCAGTACTGGCATTTAACCACTGCATCACTAGGACAATAGTATGGTGCAGTGGCGGTTGGGCATGTAAACACCCACCTGTCACCATGCCAGCCTGGGGACTGAGCTGGGTTAGAACCCTGGGCAGGATAGTACAGGCTTGGCCTATGCTATCTTGCCCATTGTTTAGGCCCCAAGATGAACTCTGCTTTTTATTTTCCTAAAAAAGATGGCAAAAAGTTAATACATCACAGCCCTTTAAACATTCTGTTAGGACAGGAGTAGGCAACCTTTCCCCTTTAAGGGCCGAGGGACTTCAGCTCCCAGAGCCTCAGCCATGTTGGCCAATAGTCCCATGTTGGCCAATAGCTCCTGGGATTCTGGGAGCTGAAGTCCCTCGGCCCTTAAAGGGGAAAGGTTGCCTATCCCTGTGTTAGGATATGTTTGTTTTTCTTTGGGTGGCCGAGAATGGATGGACAAACCTATAACAAAGCAAACCTATAACAAAGCATGATATACATATCTGGCATGTAATGCCCTTGTTTTGTGGACCAAATGCTGCTTCAGGAGGAGAGAACTAAATGGAAAATATGCTTAGCCTGTTTCCATCTGGCATTTCTACATCCCAATCCCGTCACTCCACACATGGCTTTCCCTAGTCACAATTAACTCTCACAGATGCATTTGGACTGTCTTGTGAGCTGCTTGGAGGTGTGGGTGGGATCTAGTTCTCTTCTCCTTGATGTTTGCAGTTTTCCTTCTTTGCCATTTAATATCCTTTTCAGTTAAAAACCAAAGAGTCATAAATACTTGAAATAAGAAACTTCCCTCCAAAAGCAGAGAAACACCCCATTTATGTCTGGCATGTTATTTGGCCCTCAAATTGTTTGCCTCCTTGTTAGTGCAGTATAAGCTTGACTAGCTTCCAATGGGAATTTGACCTAGCAAAATGGGTGCACAGTTGGCTGCTAATAATAATAATAATAATAATAATAATAATAATAATAATAAATTTACATTATTATTATTTATATCCCACCCTTCTGTCGAACAATTGGGGTGGCTAATGGCTTGCTAATGGCTTATTAGGATCAGTGTCTTGTTGATATATTAGCTAATCAGCAACCCTTTTCAGAAGTTGCCAGGCTAGTCCCTAAGTTCTTGTAACTTAAAGCTCCTTTTTCCAAGCAAGAAGAGCTGGAACTCTTGATTTGATGAATATGTAGTTGAAGCATTTTTGCCTTCAGGTTCTTACTCTCTTTCTATCCCTGAAATACAGGCCTGTTTAGGAGATGGTGTTTTAAGTAAATCTTTTCAAGCATTGATATTCTCTGCAGAGGTTACTGTCTGGTTTACAGTACCACTAAATGCTTCCCACCCATGTGGTGTGTATCTAATACCTCCAGCTGGCTCTGAAAATAGTTCAGAAAAAAATGAAGGAAATGGTTCAGAAAATGAAAATGAACCATAGATGGTTCAGAAAAACAGTGTATTTGAATGATTTCTACCCTCTTAACATTTCGGAAGTCTGAAAAAATAGTTTAAATCTTGGTGGGTTTTTTTCTTTTTCTTTTCAGGTGCTACCAAATGTTGATATTGACAGTATTTTGAGTGACAGTTCAAGTGTAAACCAGGTTTCTTTAACATCCTTTCCTACAAAGGCCGTGGTACAGGTACCTTAATTTGCTCCTGCTGATTTCTGAAACCGAAATGTTTAAACCAGGGGTAGGCAACCTTTTTGAGCCAGGGGCCGGGTTGCTGTCCCTCAGACAATTGGGGGGCCAAAGCACCAAAAATAAAATAAAATAAAATAAATAAATAAATAAATAAATGCACACTCTCTTAGCCCCAGAAAAGGCATAGCAAAACCCCTGTGGAGATTATGCCAAGAAAACTCCAAGAACAAGTAATAACAACAATAATCAATATCATCATGGCGGGCAGGGGCGGTGGCGGCAGGACCGGCCTGGGGCTGGTCCAAAGGCCTTGGGGGGCCGCACCCGGGCCTTAGGTTGCCTACCCCTGTACTAGTGCATCTTGCCACTTTTCTGTTGTTGCATGCCATCATGTTGTTTGCAACTTATGGCAGTCCTTACGCGACCGTATCATGGTGTTTTCTTGGCAAGTTTCTTCAGAGGGGGGTTGCCATTGCCATCCTCTGAGGCTGAAAGAGTGTGACTTGCTCAAGGTCACCCAGTGGATTTACATGGCTGAGCTGGGATTTGAAACCACCTCTGCAGTCATAGTCCAGTGTTCAAACCACTACACCATGCTGGTTTAACAAGAAATCACATTCCATATATGTGTTAATCTTTAATATGCCTGAATACTCTTGATTAGATCCCCTCCCTGCAAGGGATTAATAGACTAATTGAAAATTGTGATATTTTATCGATCCCAGTGTTGTAGTTCGGCAGTTTACTTGTTTTCTGCAGTTAAGCCTGATTTACTTCCACTGTGTCTTGTAGGCCTCTCCAGATGGTAGTCTGCTCCAGGATGAAGAACTGAAATTTCCTGGTGCTCATTTTGATGTCACTGATGTCAGCCAGGTGAGTTTTGTGATAACCTTTTTTGCACTAAAGGAAAAAAAAAGATTGCCTTTTTATGACCACCCTTTTTGCCAATTAAAATAATCTTGGTAGGCTTAGGGCCTCGGCAGATGACCAAAAAGGTCGTCCTGGAGACCCGGAAGAGGAGGAGCCACCGCACGAGCGGCGCTCCTTCCTCTTCCTGAGGTCGCCCTGGGAGCTGCTGGCCCTCCGCACGGCCGGCGCTTCCGGGGCAACCTCCCGCCGCAGCGACCGGACGCGCTGCGGCGGAAAAGACAGAGAAAGTGCGCCCGACGCTTTTAGGGCGCACTTTCCCTGTCTTGAGGAAGGAGCGCTAAATCAGATTTAGCGCTCCTTCCAGGGACACCGCCGGTGCACCGAGGTGCGGAGGCTGCGGCCCCGCGGCGTGCCGGCCCAGGGCGTCTGGGAAGCTCTCGTCTGCTTCCCCCCTTAGTTCATTGACTTATAAATTCCAGAAGGACATATACAGAAGCAAATTAATCAAACAGCATTTGTAAAAATTCAGCACTCATTACTGCAATCATCAGCAGCATGCCCATTGATTTTTGTGGTGCATATGAATCTCAGCTGAAACTTATCCATATGGTTTCCATATCATAAAAATACCATTGAAGGCTTCTCTGAAGCACTGTAAATATATGAGAGCAGCATAAGCTGTGCAGACTATTGCCTATGGAAAAAGGAGACAAGCCTCTAATGAAGAAAAGTATGCAATAGGAGGCTGGTTACAAATGTATACAAACACAGGTGAAATTATGGTATCTTCATAGGCCTACAGTTGCAACTTCTTCAGGGCTTCAGGAACAGTGTTGCCAGCATGCCAGAGTTTGGAAAGAGACCTGCATCTTGAAATCGTTTGTTGTTCCAAATGTGGCATGGGCTTTTAAAATATCATTAAAAAAACCACTGTATTGCTGTCCGTGGGAATGAGACTGAACATTATGTCCATGCTGGGATATTTGTAGGGTTCCTCTAGAAAGACAGAACCTTAAACCTAGTAAGCTTGCCCACTTTTTCAGAGCTAATGGGTTGGGTGTACTTTTGGAAAAGTTACTTTTAGAGATTGTAACCCCCAGAATACCCCAACCAGTATGACCAGTTATCTTACTATCTAGATGGTTAGCATTTTTATAGCAGGTAACTTTTCCAAATAGTTTTGTTGCAAAGCTAGTTTTGGCAGCTGTTTTCATGATGGAAGAAGGAGTCACATAGGCCTAACTGTAACTGTTAATCCCAACTAAAGTTGATCTATTCAACCAATTGGAACTTGATAATTCAACACTTACTACTCTAGTTGGAACTGATGCTTGGATTTAAACCATAGATCAGTGGTGGGGAACCTATGGCATGCATACCAGAGGGGGCACTCAGAGCCCTCTCTGTGGGCATGAGCGCTGTCACCCCAGCACAGAGTTTGCCAGAGTTCATTACTAGAAAGCAGAGGGATCCGGAACTTTGTGATAAATAAGTTGCAGTTTGGGCACTCAGGGCCTTTGCAGACTGCCAGAAATAGTGCAAATTGAGTCCACTTTAACTGCCCTGACTCAGTGCTAAGGAATCATGGGAACTGTAGTTTATTGTGACACCAGAGCTCTCTGGCAGAGAAGGCTCAATGTCTCAGGAAAAAATACAATTCCCATGATTTCCTAGCACTGAGCCAGAGTGGACTCAATTTGTACTATTTCTAGCAGTCTGCAAAGGCCCTCAGTCTCTAAAAGGTTCACCATTACTGCCATAGACTGTTCAGAAGAGGGAGGTTAGCTGTGCCATACCCTACCTTATTTTCTTATTTTTCTGTTTCTTATAGCCCATAAGCTTGACTTGCCACAGTCCTATAGAAAAGTCTATTTTCAGCAGTTCGAAATATGTAAAACAGATTTTCCTTCATTTTTTTTCATTTTTACTTTTCCAAAAGTAAAGTAAGATTTTCAGCAATCATAATGTTCTTATATTTGATGTTCTTGCCATGGTGGTGGTGGTTTTTGGGAGATTTTTTGCAGTTTTTTTTTCTTTCTCATTTTAATTAGGATTTTTTTATTAAAAAAAAATTCCATACACTTTTGCACAGGCTATAAATGTCAGAAGCAAGAATTCTTCTGCTTAGAAAAAACATTTCTTTTCTGTTAAAAAGTAAAATGGAACTGCCTAGCCTTTTCCTTCCAGCTCATGTGAAGAAAGCAGCGATAAAGACACAAAGAGAAACATATATTTTTTTAAAAGATGGGAGCACTGTTTCCTTTCCTTTCCATTTTCTCAGGAGTTGCTTTTATCATGCCTCTTTGGCAGTTTCAGCTCTCTGCTCATACACAGAGCCTTTAAAACATTCTAGCTCCAGCACATGTTTGGCTTAGTTTAGCATAGATGATGGCCTTGAAGATGTGTGAGAATCCACTTTCATCTGGAAACATGTATATATATATTCATTTCATAAAATGGGTAAATATTTTAGACATGAAAAGAAATTCCTCTTAACAGCTTTGCTGGAAGTGCATGCATACAAAAATTCTATAAACTGGCATGACATTCCCTTTTTGTTATGAAATGTATGTGAACTAAAGAGTATTGTTGACTTCCCTCACTGTTGAATGGTTACTGTGTTTAATACCCTTTCCTTGGCTGCTGATTCTTTTCAGCATTATTTTGGTCCTGTTTTGATCTAACTAGCCTTGACCTCATTTGCCATCACTGCTTTTCATTTGGTTGTGTGGTGACCTATGTGGCTTTGTTTCCAGGCATTCATAATGCCATTGCTTCAAAGGTGGAAGCGTGATTTCACCAAAAGAATCACACAAGGTGTCCCATCTAGTTAATATTCTTACCTGCTTCGCCCTAGAGATTGAGGTTGAAAATAATAACAAATTAAACTCATGACACCTTTAAAAGAGCACATGAAACTAAAACATATGAAAAACAACATAAAAGTTAAAAATCATAATTTAAAAATAATTTAGATAAGCCTACTGGAAAAGTGAAGTCGTAGGCTTTCATGGCCGGCATCCATAGTTTTTTGTGGGTTTTTCAGGCTGTGTGCCATGTTCTAGAAGAGTTTCTTTCTGACGTACTGGAAAAGACTGGTCTTTAGTATTGTTTTAAACTTGAACGTAAAGGGTGGCAAGGACTAATGAGATGGAGGGCAAGTAGGATTGGAACCAGTTGCTGCAAAATCCAGGGAAACACACAGCTACAGCATAGCATTGACAACATATTCACAATAAGTGTTCGTCCCTGTCCTCCCCAAAAAAATGTTGAAAATAAGGAGGCACTCAAAAAACCCCTGAGTAGTTTCAGCTCAGCCATGTGTTTTCTGTCCTAATATCAGGGAAGGCTGGATTTAATGGAACTGTTACAAAGAGCAAATGGAAGAAATGCTGTCTAGTAACTTGACATTTGGATAACAAACCATACTTTTGCTGTCAGAGTAAATTACCACTATGATTGACTATATTCTGTTGGGGAGAAATGTTTGCTGGTTTTTAAATCTGTGAACAAGAATATTGGAGCCTTGCTTGAACTTTAAAATTAATGAGGCATGTGGATGTTAATGTGTGGAATATCATTTGTCTTTTGAACCTTACACTGAAGAGGTGTATCAGTTTCTATAGTACCCAAGTTCTGAGATAGGGAATCTCAGTTTAAGACCAGTGTGGTCTGGTGAATTGGCTCTTGCACTTGAATTGGGGAGATCTGGGTTTGAGTCATACTTCTGTTGTAGGGTCATTTCATGACCCTGGGAATGCTGCCCACGTTTGATTTTAGCCTCTCATCTGTAATATGGGAGTAACAATAAATACCTACATCATGAGGCTTGTGAGCATGTGAGGTATGTGGGAAAACATTCTTTATAGTTTCTTTGCAAGCACATATGTGGAGAGGAGTACTTCACAAAACATGTAGCGCTTAGAAGAGCCTGCATCTCTTGTTCCTCAGTGGGTAAAAAAACTTCTACAAGAGCTTGCAAACATTATTTTTTTGAACGATAACTTTCAGTATCGCATGGCCACTTATGTTCCTCCATAAAGCCAACTCATGGCCCACCAGTGCAGAGGCTGAGTTCGTTTGTGGCAAACAGTTTGAGTGATGCAGTAAGGAGCTTTCTCTATTTCTTTAAAGAGGCAACTCCTGTTTCTGGAAAAAAAATACTTAATCTCAACATTCATCAGGCAGGAGAATTCTTTTACTTTTTTTCTTTCCTCCCCCCCCCCCAAAAGGAAACAAGACGGAAGCTAATAAAAGAAGATATCCTGCCTCAGTCTCAGTTTGCTGCCTTTTACCATTGCTCTTCTGTCTCTTGCAGTGTAAATGGAACAAAAATATTAAATCCATTCTTCATAACAAGTAGAAGCCAAATGAGTAGAATTTAAAGCTATCATAGTGTGTATCAATAAGCTGCCTTTCATCCCTGCCTCTTAATCATTAATTAGCATCATTCCCATTAGATCTGATGGAACAGACTGTATACTCATATATTGCAGCACACACTCATGGATTTTTCCTCCACAGACAATTTGCATTGGTTGTTAGGGGCTACAGACACTTTATGTGTGCCTGGCATGTTTCTTTGAATACAGACACCTGCTTACTGATCTCTGCTGTATATGTTGCAGAGCCAATGGCTGAAGTGAAACAAGAAACAAGTTCTGGTTATCTTTTGTTAACAGTCATTTTCAATAGCTATTGCTCACATCATGTGTTATTTCTTTCTTTTTCTTGTGTCTACATGAGAACATCTATTCTTTCTTGATGATGCAGAATGTCCTTGTCCAATTCTTACCTCCAGCTCTCAACACCGAAAGGGGAGGAACCTCACATCCATTCACTGTTCAAATATCATTGAGCTATTTCCTCCTGACATTTGATTTGATGAAAGGTTTCTCTTTGGCATTTCTGGAATATTTTATGTATTGACTCTCACTCTGTTGTTCAGCAAGGCATCATTACTTTCTTTTATTCTTATATCCACTCCTCATAAGGGCATGCTTAGAAACTCAGGGGGAACCTGGGTTCTTTCAAAAACAAAAACAAATTCGAATGTCAGGTGAAGTATCTGTATTTCAAAAATGAAAGTTAAAAAAAAATGCCATTGCTCTTGTTGTTGTTAGCTGCCCTTGAGATGACCTCGACTCATGGTGACTCTGTGGATGAGACATCTCCAAGCCTTCCTCTCCCCCATTGCTCTGCTTAGGTCTTGTAGATTCAGGCCTGTGACCTCCCTGATTGAGTCAATCCATCTGACCTGTGGTCTTCCTCTGTTTCTGTTACCTTCTACCTTTCCTAGCATTATTGTCTTTTGTAATGATTCATGCCTTCTCATGATGTGGTCAAAGTACAACAGCTTTCGTTTGATCATCTTGGCTTCCAGGGAAAATTCTGTTTAAAATTCTGTTTAAGGATCCATTGGTTCTCTTTTTTTTGGCTGTCCACAGTATCCTCAGCATTCTTCTCCGGCACCACAACTCAGATGAGTTGATTTTCTTCCTATCTGCTTTCTTCACTGTCTAGCTCTCACATGGGAATACAATAGATTGGACTATTCTAACTTTAGTACTCAGTTGTATATCTTTACTCTTTAGGATATTTTCTAGTTCTTTCATGGCTGCCCTTCTCATTCCTAGTCATCTTCTGGTTTATTGACTGCAGTCTCCTTTCTGATCTATGTTGGATCCAAGTTATGGGAAATCTTTAACTATTTCAGTTTCCTCGTTATTTAGGTTGAATAGGAATAGGAAACAAAATTTCAGGATGTAATGTTTTTGAGGTCTTCTAGAGAATTGCCATCAAGGCTGCTTTTAGATACCCAGTCCTACAGTTGCCTATAGTAATGCGCCTTCTGTTACAAGAGGAGTTTTGTATGCTTTCATTAAGTTGCACAGGTAAAGGTAAAGCACAAAACTTCAGATTTCCTTTGTTGCAGGCACTCTGAATATCAAGGGTGTTCAAACCTGGAAGTTTTATTTTATTGCGAATAAAGAGGTAGTGAAAATTTGCCTGGCTGTGCTGAAATAATTTTTGTTGCCATTAGGATGAAGGAGAGGAGGATGTTGACATCCCAGAATTTGTAGAACCAGTCCTAGAGTTCAACAGACAAGGAGAAAGAGACTTCCCCAAATATAATGGTCCTCCATTTCCACCAGTTGCTCCTCCTCCTCAAGTCTCTTCAGATGTTCTGGATGAGATCATAGAAAAACGGGAGACCCTGGAAAACAAGCTGGTTGATTGGTGAGTTCTCAGAGGTGTGATCATAAAATGTTGATGAACTGCGTTTTGCCTCCTGTTCTTTGTAACATATTCTTTTCCATATACTTTATTCTCTTCCAGTAGCATCATCAAGGTACATGGTGTTTTGCAGAATGTCATGTATAAAACATATAAGTCTCTGCCATGAGGAATCTACAATTTAAACTTCCACTGTTATGAGCACAACAGAGGCAGGGAGGAAAGAAGGGGAAGATGGATGCAGTACTAATTTTGGTTATGGATGCAGTACTAATTTTGGTTAGACATGCAGCATAAGGCATGTGGAAATCATGCCCAATTATGAGTGTCTTAGGGAGCTAGATATGTTTAGTCCAGGGAAGAGGAGGTTAAGAGGTGACATGATAACCTTGTTTAAAATATTTGAAAGAATGTCATATGGAAGAAGAAGCAATCTTGTTTTCTGCTGTTCCAGAGACTAGAACATGGTGCAGTGGATTCAAACAACAGGAAAAGAGATTCTACCTAAACGTTAGGAAGAACTTCCTGACAGTAAGAGTTGTTGACACTGGAATACACTGCCTTGGAGTGTGGTGAAGTCTCTTTCTTTGGAGGTTTTTAAATAGAGGCTGGATGGCCATCTGTCACAGGGAGTGCTTTGATTATGTCTTTCTTCATGGCAGAGGATTGGACTGCATGGCCCTTGGGGTCTCTTCCAACTCTATGATTCTATGAGTCAGGAGAAAACAAAGAGTTGGTTTTGCAGAAACTGAAACTGGGAGGAGAAGGCTGGCCCCATGGACTTAATCTGGGAGAGACCCAAGCCTCAGAATAGTGAGTAAAGAATAGAAACATTTATTTAAAGGAACACTTCAATTTACTTACCATACTGAAGTGTTCCATAGACAGGTGCACTCTTGAATATTTTGGACTTCAAAGTCAGTGAAGGGAAAACTAACATGGCTTTGCATGGGAAAACCCAGAAAAGCTTGTCTCCTTTTAAGTTATGTGTCTTGGCTCTGGGAAATTTCTTCTAGGTGAACAAGCTGGCACTGTGAAGGTTACATGGTTTATCTTATTCCCTATGGCGCCAAGGGACTAGAGAAAGTCCCGTTCACCAGCATAGTCATTGATGAGGAATTTGGGGAGTTGTTGTCCAAAACATCTGGAGGGCACCAGATTGGAGAAAACTTCCATGGAAGGTGAAAAGCTAAATTTGCAGGTTGTAGATTAGGCCAAAGGCATGAAAGGCTAGAAAGGCAAGAACAAAAACTTGGTGTTAGATGTAGAAGGCAATAGGAAATCCCTGAACAAAAGTAACTCTCCTATTGTGTACTCAGGATGCCAAACAGCATAAAAGCACATGAGCTAAGAATGCAACTTCTTTGTACTGTCAGGGTGGAGCAAGAGGTAATGGCGCGAATCATCAATGGGATGTATCCAGTACAGAAAGAGGCAGTGCCTGACATAAACTCTTCAGAGAGTGAGCACAGTCTAGCTGTGTCCTCGGACATCGGTGAGCAAGAGCACTGTCTTTTCCTGTCTCTGTCTGTTCCCTCTCCCAATCCCTCAAATGGAGCCAAGGTTTGAATAGTACACGATTTTAATTTAGGAAAGACTCATGTTCCTAAAAGTTTGATTCAGATGTGGAATTTGCATTTCCTCACCCTGACCCAAACATGGATTCAGAGAGAAAGGATTCAAAAATTAGTGCAGGAACAGTTCTCTTAATGCCCTTTCCTCACTTCAACACCACTTTTTCCAGTTTAATAACAACAAACAATATTGCATCAAAGAACCCCAATACAGCAAATCATGTTTGCTATACAGTGCTGTCAGATTCTCCACTGGGCAAATCTGAAGGAGGTGTAAAACCCAGTGCTGTAGACTTGAGTCAATTGACTTGGACTCAATCCAGAGTCAAGTCAATTCAGTGACTCAACTTGGACTCGACAATAAATGATGCACTAATTTGGCTTGATTTGTGGCTTGTATATTTTTATGGATTGACTTACTGGCATCATTCACTTTGAGTAACAGGCAAGACCTGCGATCAAAATGCAGGGCGCGTTTCTTGGAGTGGAACAGCAAATGCATTAGGCCAGGGGTAGGCAACCTGTCCCCTTTAAGGGCCGAGGGACTTCAGCTTCCAGAATCCCAGGAGCTATTGGCCAACATGGGACTATTGGCCAACATGGCTGAGGCTTCTGGGAGCTGAAGTCCCTCGGCCCTTAAAGGGGACAGGTTGCCTACCCCTGCATTAGGCAATGGGCTTGAGGCAGAAGGATCCTTGTAAAGCTTTTCAGATGCTGTAGAAGGCTACTCCAATGTGCAATGGGGACAAGCTGCTAAGTAGACCTCAAGCCCATTGCCTGATGTGCTTTCTGTTCCCCTCTGAGAAACATATCCTACCTCCTTTTTTTCTGTTAAAACTTGGCTTCCAGACTCTACTTGAGACTTGACTTGGAAGTATCTTGCAGGAACTTGAGACTTGGATTAAAAGGCTTGAATACATCACTGGTAAAACCTATGCTCTTGTAGTCCAAGGCAGATCGGAAAATTCAGTTAGTCAGGTATGAAGCAGCATTGATATTGGCTGGAAGCTTGTTAGTGTTTTTCCTAT
Organism: Phrynosoma blainvillii; assembly: GCA_026167975.1. Classification (NCBI taxonomy): domain Eukaryota; kingdom Metazoa; phylum Chordata; class Lepidosauria; order Squamata; family Phrynosomatidae; genus Phrynosoma; species Phrynosoma blainvillii. The sequence goes on along the minus strand of JANUYF010000001.1, from coordinate 448,498,695 downwards.
TGTACTGGGGATTGGCAACTGAAGAATGGGCAGTAGCCAAATTTTGTCCCTCCTCACAAGGCCACAACAGGGTGCCAAACCTGTCAGATCCCATTAAAAATATGTTAAAATATAGTTTTCTGGGTTGCTCTAAGGCCCCAGATATCTTAGAAAGATGCCAGAACTCCCAAGAGTGGCTGAAAAATAGCCAAAATTGAAACGAGGTGAATGATTTCATGTCTGTTTTATTAAAAAAAACCTGATACATTTCTAAGATATGGGGGTTTAGGAGAGCAAAGCTGCAGTATTTTTCAGTGGTTTTGGCCCATTTTGAGGAGACCAATTAGGTGAGAAATTGCCTGCAAATATTTTTAATAAATATGGGATCTAGGGGCTTAGGAAGGGCACACTATTTCCAAGGATTCCTTGACCTTCAGAACTAGCAGGGCAGGGAGAGAGGGGTAAAAGTAGGGAGAGGGGGTAAAAGACACTGGGGAAGTTCTGTTTCACAAAACATAACTATTGATTCTTAAAACCCAAGCCATAAATACCCACCAATTTGACTTTTACATGTATTTCAATTTATTTTCAGTTGAAGCTGCAGGTACTGCTGGCTTTCAGTTGTTTGTTGATGCTGGTGTCCCAGTGGATTCAGAAATGATTAGACGATTTGTGAATGAAGCACTTGCTGAGACGGTGGCTACCATGCTTGGAGACAGAGAGACCCACAAAGCAGCTCCTGTAACAGTTCTTCCTCCAACAGTGACACTGTTGCCACAGAAGGTGATTTGTTTTCTCCTGTTCTGGATTTGCAGTTAAGGACAGTGAATCTTTTTGTAATCCTAATGTTTTGTTTCCTTTTGGTTGCGTTTCCAGAGGAAGAAAGTCTGAAAAGGAGCTGCTTCTTGGACTTTCTACATCTGCAAAATGCAAAGGCATAAACAAAAGGCCTAATTTTAAGATCTGATGCCAGGGCTGAAGCTGGCCAGGATATTACATGCCCTGTGGGTTTTTCAGGCTGTGAGGCCATGTTCTAGAAGAATTTATTCCTGATGTTTCGCCTGCATCTGTGGCTGGCATCTTCAGAGAATGCGGGCATGGAGGTGTATGGGGTATATATACTGTATGACCCTTGGTTGAGAGGAATGATTTACATGTTAATCTGTGTGTTGGTTTTGAGTCTCTCGTGTTCCTTGTTTTGTGTTTGAACACTGCATTTTGTGGTCCCTATGTAGACTTGTCCACAACTGCATGGTATGTGGTAAACTGCTGTGGCCGTGAGAGGGTCTCTCCTATCCTTCGCTTAGCACAGCATTTGTTGGATTTTCTTGGTTGGTCTGAAGATCATTTGGAGGTTTTGTTTCCTTATCAGTTTCCCTATTCTGTCTGTAACTCCTTTGATGTATGGTAAAAATAAAACACCACACATGGACAGATACCTACACAAGAACTCCAACCATCACCCAGGACAAAAAAGAAGCACAATAAAAACATGGTAGACCATGCAAAAGGTCTGTGAACCCCACTTCCTGGAAGATGAACTGAAACACCTAAACTGGGCTGTACAGGCTAATGGTTACTCTAGCTCAGACATCAGAAGAGCAGACAGACCCAGAAAAAACACAGGCGCGAAGACAAACAACTATCCAAAGGGAAGGTATTTTTATCATACATCAAAGGAGTCTCAGACAGAATAGGGAAACTGATGAGGAAACACAACCTCCAAATGATCTGTGGGCCAACCAAGAAAATCCAGTAAATGTTGCACTCAGCGAAGGATAGGAGAGACCCTCTCACAGTCACAGGAGTTTACCATGCAGCTGTGGACATGTCTGCATAGGGACCACAAAACAGTGTTCAAACGCGAATCAAGGAACACGAGAGACACCACAGACTGGGTCAGCCAGGAAAATCAACAGTAGCAGAACACTTTATAAACCATCCTGGGCATAAAATGCTATTTGAAAACACTGAAATTCTGGACCATGCCGACAATTATCGGGTGAGAATGCACAGGGAAGCCATTGAAATCCACAAACACCTGGACAACTTCAGCAGGAAAGAAGAAACCCTGAAAGTAAACAAAGTTTGGCTACCAGTCTTGAAAAACACCAAAATTAAGACTCAGCACATGCAAATTAACTTCACCCAGGGTCAGGGGGTTTCCCAGCAGACAATGGATCATTAATTAAATAGACACAAATCCTCCTCACATATCCTCTCACCCTGAGGCCTTGTCATTCATCAACAGACCAACACACAGATTAACATGTAAATCACTCTTCTCAACCAAGGGTCGCACAGTATATATACCCCACACACTTCCATGCCAGCATTTTCTGAAGATGCCAGCCACAGGTGCAGGCGAAATGTCAGGAATAAATTCTTCTAGAACATGGCCTCACGGCCCGAAAAACCCACAAAAATCTCCTCTGTACAATTTCTGGAGCCCACTACTTTGGTTACTGAAATGTGCTTCAGAATTGGACTTCATCTTCCTGCACAAACTTCCTATTTTAACAGTGAGATTGGCTATCTTCTTGCTCAAAAGGAATCACTGCTTTGGGCAAGTGAGCTTGCTGCAAGGCAGGTGTATATACAGCTAACTGATGTGCAGAATCAAGGTTAGAGAATCCCAGGGTCCAGCTCACTCTCACACAAGTTTTTTTTATGGAGGGCTCACTCGCATGGCTGAGGCCAAAACCAAATGGTGGGGCAAAACCCAGCATATTTTAACAAAAGCTCTTTGCTGCCAGTACCTGTGCATTAGCAGAGTCATCTCAGCCTTTTAGAGCAGGAAAGTAACCCAAACAAATTCGGGGAAGTCACCAAGTTGATATTTTCATGATGAAGGGAATATGGACTCCTAACAAACCCCCAGAACTCAGGTTCCCCATGCTGGTTTAAATGGTTAAATACAGGGCAGTTTTACTAATGATGCCTTCATTCCAAATGTTTAGAAACACAGAGTCTAGAATCTCTTGGTGCTTGTTCTCTCTTGAGAACACTTGCTGAAATCAGCAAGAGGCTAATTTGGTCCATTTATTCTGTATTTATTCCACAGTGATATGAAGTGATAAATGGGTGTAGTTATGCACCATTTAAAATGTAATTCTAAAGGATTTTTTTAATATCAATATTTAAGAATAAACATTTAATTTCTTTATTGCTTGTGTTTTCAGCCTGAGCCATGACATTTGATAATAATTGCAAGCTAACTAATTTTGATCAGTATTTTTTCTCCTTTCCCTCCCATCCTGTTCTCTCACTGCTAACAAAAGTTCCTTTCATTCAGCTCCTGTCCTTTCCACATTGGGGATGATAAAAGTTGTAGTGCACAACCTTTACAGGAGCTGGATTGTTTCGGTTGCCATCATTATTATTGTTGTGATTATCTAGCCTTTCCCCCAGAACAGGGACTCATGTGTTGTTATTGTTGTTGCTGCTGCTGCTGCTGTGTGGATGCCTTCAAGTTGTTTTTGACTTACAGTGACCCTAAGGGGGACCTATCACAGGGCAGCTTACAAAATTGAAGTGCCTTTGAATTAAAAAAAAATCCTGTAAAAACATATACACTCGTCCCTCCACATATGCTGGGGTTAGGGGCACAGGACCCCCATGAATATGGAAAAACCGCAGATAACAAAAACACTATTTTAACCTGAGAGAACACCTCTCTAGGAATCTCTAGGTCGTCCAGTGCAACTCTGTGGTCAACATCTGCTACATATGCCTAGTGGAGTGTTCTCTCTAGGAATTTCTGGATCCTTCAGTGTGACTTTTGGTTAAAGTTGACCATAGAGTTGCGTTGGAGGACCTAGATATTCCTAGAGAGAACATATTAATAAAATCTGTGAATAATCAAAGCTGCAATAGTCAAAGCCACAGATGTGGAGGGGTGAGTGTAGAAAGTTTTTGTAAATATATATGTACAGTGGTCCCTCCACATTTGCTCGGGTTAGGGGTGAATGTGGAAAAAACATAAACACTATTCTTTTTACCTAAGAAAACACCTCTCTAGGAATCTCTAGATCCTCCAGTGCAACTTTTTGGCCAATGTCTGCCAGAAATTCATCACAAAATCATGCTGGAGGACCTACAAATGCCTAGAGATGTGTTGTTGTTTTTCTAGGAACTTCTATGTTCTCCAGCACACTTCTATGGTCAACATCTGGCAGAGTTACGGTGGAGGATCTAGAGACTCCTAAAGAGAACATATTAATAAAAACTGGGAATAATCAAATCTGCAAAAGTCAAAGCTGCATATGTGGAAGGCTGACTGTAAAAAAGAAGAAACTAAAAACCTATAAAGCCCTATTGATTCTTTAGAACCAGGATATCTGAAAGACCTCTTCCTCCTATACGACCTGCCTGAAATCAGTGGACGCCCTGCTATGTATCCCATCTCCCCATGAGGCTAGGCTGGGGGCTAGACTTGACGTGGCTTTCTCTGTAGCAGCATCCTCTTTATGGAACTCCCTCCCAAGGAAAGTCATTAACTGCTTGTCTGGTTTAGAATTATTTTTAAGGAAGAAATTTGTAATTGGATTTTAGGTGTTCATTTAATTTTTTGAAGAGTTTTTATTGATTGGACACTGCCTCATGGGCCCTGGTGAATTGAAGAGGGATAAATGAATGCTTTGAATTGAATGAATAGATGAATATGAAAATGAAATTATCAGTAGAATTAAAAACAATTTAAAATGTATCAATTGAAAAGAGCAAGAAATAAAAATATTACTGTGATGTAGTGGTATGAGTGTTGGACTTGAACTCTGGAGACCAGGGTTTGATTCCCTGATTCTCTGCTCAGCCATGAAACCCACTAGGTAACCTTGGACAAGTCACATGCTCTCAGCCTCAGGGGAAGACAATGGCAATTTTCCTCTGAACAAATCTTGCCAAGAAAACCCCATGATAGTTCACCTTAGGAGTACCGTAAGTCAGAATCAACTTGGAGGCCCACAACAACAACAACAAACAAACACTGTTAAAAGCACATATCTTATAAATAGGTTTGGGGAAGGCTGGGCAAGATGAAGTTGTGTAAGGGTGCTTTCTTTGGCTATGCTTTCATACAGCACATGTAGTCACGTTCTCTGGTGGACAGAGGCACTTTGGAAACGAAAAAGAAAATCAATAATCCCTACTTAAGCTGTGATCACAGAAACTCATCCTTATATTCTTCCATCAGTTTTGTCTGTGTCTGTAGCTCAAGGATTAGCTGCATTAAGTTGGACTTATTTCTCCCACCAGGCCCTAGATTTCAAACATCCAACCAAAGGAGAGGTATTGATTTGTAGGCTTCTCAAGGCTTTGGCTTTGCAACCTAATCCAGCTTCCACTGAGACTCAGTATATGAAATATTTGTTTATGGTAATATTTCCCTTCTGGGAATCACTAATGCCTGCTAGTCCTCCTTTTCTGAGAAAGGGTAAGGTTGATTTAGCAGAGAGTACTGTATATACTCATGTATAAGTCTAAAAATTTTAGTTTAAAAGTTGACCCCAAAAAACCTGAGCCAACTTGTTCACAGGTCAGTGTAAGTACTGTACCTTAACAAAAGGAACCAGCCTTTTCTCTGAGTAGAGTGGCAAAAGGCAAGAGCTTGGTCTGTCTTGGGAGAACCTGAAAGAAGCTCCAGCCCTTCTCTTTTCTGTCCAACATGATGCCACTTCTGGCCTTTTTGAATGCCTGGGCAAGGAGATTGTGGTGGTGGCAGCAGCTCTTTGGGGCTTCCTCTCAAAGGAGTGCCGAGAGAGAGGCTGATGCTTCTTTTACGTTCTCCTAGGATGAACCAAGCGCTCTCCTTTCACCACTCTACTCAGAGAAGGGGACGGTTCCTTTTTTGATAAGAGTTAATGCTATACCTTAATTCTTTTCTTTACATCCTTTTTGACATTTTTGAAGCTCTGCCTGCACCTGGCCTCCTCCCCTCCACATCACACAGCCACCATTTACTTTTAGTTCCCTCATTCATCCAGCTTTTAGGGTGACCACAAACATTTATGCCTCCTGGAAGCGTGTAAGTTCTTTGGCACCATTTTCCTTTGTTTCCTCCTTTACATCCTTTGTTACATGTCCCAAGGTTTTACCCTCGACTTATCTACAGGTCATATCAAAATCCATAATTTTGGCCTCAAAACTTGCCCTTGACTAATACATGAGGTCGACTTATATACAAGTATGGGGCTAAGCAGACGGCGCAAAGCGGCGTCTTCAGGGCAAGGAAGGGGAGGGGCAGCCACACGCTGGGCACCCCAACCCCTTCCTGAAGATGTCGTTGGAGCAGCCGGCCCTCCGCACGGCCGGGGCTCCAAGGATGCCTTTCCGCTGCAGCGTCCACACGCTGCAGCGGAAGAGGGGCCGAAGGCGCGCCGGCAGCCTTTTGTGGCGCACCTTCGGTGATTTGTGGAAGGAGCGCTATTTTAGTGCTCCTTCCTGGGGCGGTGAAGCTGCGTTGCTGGGCTGAGGAATACGGATGCCTCAGCCCCAATCCACAGCTTCCTGGGGCGGCCCCGTGCCACCCGTCTGCTTCCCCCCTATATTTGGTATAGTGGGGTATGTCAACATGGTGTATTGGTTTGAGTGTTGGATTGGTTCTCTGGTGACCAGGGTTCAAATCCTCACTCAGCCATGGAAACCCACTGGGTGATCTTGGGCAAGGCACACGCTCTCAGCCTCAGAGGATGGCAATGGCACACCCACTCTGAATAAATCTTGTCAAGAAAACTCCATGATAGGGTCATCATAAGTTAGAAATTACTAGAAGACGCACAGCACATGTATATGTTCTGCCAGAATTAACATTTTCTTTTGACTGCTGTCATGTGCTGTTCTCTCCCCTCAGGAAACTCTATTATCTACTCCTCTGGTCACACCTGAAGCCACACCACCTCAGTCACCACCACCACCTTTAAATGAACAATGTCCAGTAAAAACCCCAGAGTCCTCTCCATCAGTGACTGAAATGGATGGAGAGGTTGGTAGACAACCACTAACAACAGGAGCAGGTAACAAAACATGTTTCCAGGTTGTAAAAAGGTGTTTACTTACTTATTAGTCATCACCTTTTCTCCAGAGCAGGGGAAAGGATTGGTCCTGGGTGCAAATTGATTCCCTCCCAGGATCAAGCCATTGGGCCAGATGGTGTTGTTTCTCTTGGTCATTCAGCTCTACAGGCATCCATTTTTCCTTCTCTGTGCACAAGGAGCCAAGGAATTCCATGCATAATTTTGGATGGTTCCTGCTGAAGGCTAGATAGAAAGTCCATTGAAAACCTCTACTCTGCCTCAGCCTTTTCCTACATTGGACACATTTACTGTCACATACAATAACTGAACAGAGCTTCAGGGAAATAAGCAGTTAAAAGATAAAGACTGAGGCCTACTGGAGGGGTTTCTCATCTGTGTCCCACCAGTGAGGTCAGGACACTGTTTGAGGATATAGAAAGAAGGGTCTTAGACTCTTCTTTGCTGTGGCATCCTAGTTGTGGAATGCCCTCCCTAAGAGGCCTGACTAACACCAGTGCCAGCTTTATTTAGGTGCCAAGTGAAATCATGGCCATGCACTAAATCCTTCAAGGCCTAACTAATCCTCTCCAAAATATTTATGTGCATGGTTTTAAATTATCATAAACTTCTTAATTTGTTTTTAGTTTACCAAATTGTTAAACGTGTTTTTAATCTGTTTAAATTATTTTCATTGTTTTAAATTGGCTAAAAAAGCCAATGCAATTCTAGGCTGTATCAATAGAAGTATAGTATCTAGATCAAAGGAAGTAATAGTGCCAACATGGCTGAGGCTTCTGGGAGCTGAAGTCCCTCGGCCCTTAAGGGGAAAGGTTGCCTACCCCTGGTCTAGAAGCTCTTTTACCAAATGAATGTTCATAATCTCCTTCTCAAGTTTCTTTCCCCTGCAGTAAAACAAGGTGAATTGAAACAGTTTCAATGTTGAAAAGCCAGTTTATACAATTCATCAAATTCATTCACTCCATACTGACAATTTCATTTCTTTGTGTGAGTCTTTCATACTCTGAACAATAACTGAAATTAAAGAATCTTGAAAAACAGCTGGATTGCAGCCCAGCTGGCATGTAAGCTGTCCCATGTTTCCTGGTTCAGTTGGGTAGAGGGAATTCATTTCCTGTTCCAAAGGCACATGCATGGCTGTACTTGAGTGGCACAGTGGTTAAATGCTGTGTTGTGAGTCTCATCCCAGAGAGCTCCAGGTTGACTCAACCTTCCATCCTTTTGTAGATCGGTAAGATGAGTAGCCAGCTTGTTGAGGACAATTGGCTTACACATTGTAAACCACTTAGAGAGTGCTTAGTTCACTATGAAGTAGGGTTGCCGTTTCCCAGTTTTTACCGGGACAGTCACGGTTTGGAGAATTGCAAAAAATAGACCCTCCAGTCCCGGATTCCTGCTTTGTTCCAGGCCACATTTTATCAATCTCCAGTCAATTGACAAAATGTAGCCAGAACAAGGCAGGAAGTCGGCTGAGCTCAGCTTTTTCCCTTACTGCATGTAAGTCTCCTCCTCCTCCTCCAAGATGGCTGGATGCGGCCAGCATGGCCCACCTGGGCTGCGGCCCTTCCCTGGCCCTGGACTCAGCCCTCTTTGGTACCCTCCGCTTGCCTCCTCCTAGGGGTGAGGTGCAGCTGAGTGGGGCCTCAGCCCTGGCCCAAAGAGATCTGTTGGCATGGCAAGGCCTCCTTGGGGCTGGAGGTGAGGCGCAGCATGAATTTATATTAACATTTTTTATTTTATAAATGTTTTTGGGTTTTAGTTGGCCATGTCCTCATTTTTCTTGAATGTCCCACATTTGTCCTATATTTTTTCCTACATTTCGTGCTGCATTGTCCCTGGTTTCATGGAAGAGAATTATGGCAAACCTAACTATAAAGTGGTATAGAAATGTAAATGCTATTGCTATTGTTATTGGGCAGGTGAAGAAAGCAGATTTGCTTTTTAGAACCTCAAAGCGAGTAAAAGTTGAGTATCCTTTACACTTCCAGTGTATTGCTTTTTAAATGGTTCACCATGCTATATACATGCTTTCCTGATAGTGTGAATTGATACAGCCCCAAAGTCTTCCACTTTAGCCCTTCAATGTGTAAAACACCTTGATGTGATCTACAGGTAGCAAATGATTGAGACCAAAAGTGTTTGGGTGTTTGGAGTTTTGAATATTTTGGATTTTGGAATACAGTCGCCCCTCCGTTCTCGTGGATTTGAAGTCTGCAGTTTTGAATATTCACGGAGGGGGCTACCTCCATTAAGATCAATTGGGTGTGTCCCATTCACTCCTATGAGGCTTGAATATTGGCGAGTCTACGTTTTTGCGGGGGGGGGGGCGGTCCTGGAATGGATCCCCTGTGAAAAGGGCCAACAGTATTAGTAGCTGTACTGTACTTGCAAGGCTGGAGACAGATGCTAGGATCTGTGAAATGGCAGAAACCAAGCATAGTACTTGGCAGAAACCCATGTCTCCTGCCATTTTCACAGACCCTTGTGTCTCTCTCCAGCCTCACTGGAAAAAAACCAATAAAAAGTACAGATCTCCAGGGAGACTTTCAGTGTCCCACTTCTATCTTTTTAATGAATAAGCAGGAGCACTGCAGCCACCCCCTTGAAGCTTTATGTCAGTGTTCAGAAAGTTTTGAATTTTGGAGCATTTCAGACAAGGGATGCTCAATCTGTAGTAACAGAAATTGAAAATAATAATTTTTTACCAATAAGCTTGGTTCCCTGCAATGAGCAAATTCTTGTAGGAAGGACCCAGAAATGTACCTTTGCATTGCATTCATTTTCTTTTTATCTCCCTCTCTTCTTCTTCTTTTTTTTTAAAAAGGACCAGAGGCAGCTGTTGCTAGCCTGCCTTATACACCTGTGGTTACCCCTGTGGCTACACCACCCAGAGTAGCTACACCAAGTCCTCCTGTATCAGAGCATGCTCCAGACATGGAAGCAATGGGAAAACCAGCACCTCCGAACCCTTGGGAAGATGCAGAGCTTCCTCTGGAAGAAGAGAAGCCCAGCCCACAGAGTGAGGAAGGAGCCTATCATCCAAGAGCTGTGTGAGTCCAATGAGTTGACATAAAACCACTTTCTAAGCCTCCTCTGTAATGTTCTTAGCTGTAGTGAGAAATACATGCATCTGTGCTGATGCACCTTATAAAGCAACTCTTTTGCTTGGATGAGGTTATATGCTTGTTACCTTTACCTGGGGTGGGTGGGATGTAGGAATATAGTTATGGGGTTGGGGAGCAGAAGTGCACTGTCCCTCCAAATAAGTATTCTTCCCAACTATGAAATTTTCCTTCAGTTACCAAATTTCTAGAATTGCAGAGAGTGATGTATTGAAAATAATTCACAACTAAAACTGATTGCTGAAAGACATAGCCATGTTTGTCTAAAAAAATGAGTATGCAAAGGGTTCTTCTAGCACCTTTGGGACTAACTGAAAGAGCAAAGCTGGTAGCATGAGCTTTTGTAGACTTGTATCTACTTCCTCATATGACCCGATGCATCTAAGGAAATAGACTCAAGTCTATGGAAGCTTATGCTACCAGCTTCCCTCTTTCAGTTAGTCTCAAAGGTGCTACCACATCTCATATTTGCTGTGTTGGTAATGCCTTGGTGGCTTTGTCTGCCCCTTTTGTTTGGATGCCTAAACTTTGAGGGCTCAACTGAAATTTTAGATTACTGAGATGCTAGAAAATTTCATGGGGAGCAGAATTTTTATTTCTTATTTCAATGCTTTCATTTTGTCTTATTTGTTCCCTGTAGTTGCACCTCTGGTGGGATGAGAAGTGGCTCTTTAGAAGAAGCAGTTACTGTGGGCAGGAAACTATCAAAGTTGATAGGCAGAGCTAAGCTAAATGACCCTATCCAGCCAGGATGTCTGTGGGGAATACATTAGTTTATGGCCAACTATCAAGGATATTTCTGTTACCTTGAAAGCTGTACACATCTTTGTTGCTTTTACTCCAGTGGCAGTGCAAATGGAAGCTGTGATAATGGAGTGGTGGTGGGAAATAACATAAGGTTTAATGAGGGAAGAGTTATTTTGTTCAATAAAGTATGAAAGGTTTTTTAAAAAGGTGCATTCTTGTCCTTTTTAGGATCATGTCTGTGGCTAAACATGAAGAACCAGACAGCTTGGTTTTTCCAGCTTCAGTGCTGACTGAGCCCCAAGATCTGCAGTCTCAGGAACCCAGGGCACCATCTCCTTCCGTTCATACCCCTAGTTCTGGTCCTTCAACAGAGGAAAGCAGTCTAACTACCACAGAAGCAGAGACTGTGGACAGGCCAATTTCAGAAGGAGAAGTTTTGTATAGTTACGGACAGCTGATAGCTGCAAAAGGTGAAACTATTCCCATTTATTTGTCCTTGCTGTAGTATTTGTTAGAACTGTGAATCCCACAAGAGTAAGAATACACAGCACATTCCCATAAGAGGACAATTGTAATTTGTAAGATATATAGAAATGGCATTTGGGAACTATTCCCCTGCCTGTCTCCATGGTTGCTACCTGTATAGATCACATCAAGGTGTTTTACACATTGCAGGGCTAAAGTGGAAGACTTTGGGGTTGTATCAATTCATACTATCAGGAAAGCATGTATTTAGCATGGTGAACCATTTAAAAAGCAAAACACACAGTGTGGAAGCAAGGCATGGACACATTTTCTGTTCTTCCACCCACCTGCCTTTCCCACAACTAATTGAAGTAAAGCACATGACTTTCATTGAGGTCATGTAGCAAGATCTGATGGGGTTGGGTGACATAATGTTGTAATTGTCTACACAATATGATCCCTGATGACCTGGGATCATTTGAAGGAAAATAACAAAGGCCCTTTCAAGTTAAAGAGTTAAAACTGATATTGAAGAAGCCGCATATTCAGGGAACAGTGTCTGCAAACTAATGCAAAAATAAATGTATAGAAGATACAAAGAGAGAAGTTTCCTACCCCCATCTGCAAAACGTGTTTTTCACTATGGAAATATTTGTGAGTGAATAGTAATTACAGCCTTATGCCTAACTGTGTATTATTATTATTATTATTATTATTATTATTATTATTATTATTATTATAGCTTTGGCAGAGGGAGGACTGTCTCTTCCAAACCTCAGTGACAGTTTGACCAGCTCTCTTCATGATGCTCAAGAGATGGTAATGAAAACCTTTAATTAGACAGTTGAAATGAGCAGAGAATGTTCTATTATACCTTAGGGTGGGTGATTAAAATGTTCCAACAACTATTCACTGTTTAAATGAATAGCAGAAAGAGCAGCAGAACCTGATAGAACAAACTCAAAACAGTTCAGTTTACAAATAAAAAAGGTGGAACTTCTCATGCATCATCTTTATAAAATAGCGAATGAGTCACTCTTTCTTTATGACTGACCTGGCTACCAAAATAGCAGCCCACCTTATTTTTAAAGATGTGGATGTTCCAACACATGAATTTACCTACATTTTTGAGTGCCAGCTAAAAACTTGTGGCAGAAGCTGTAGGGAAGCTTATGGCGACCTTAAGGCAAACCTATCATAGGGTTTTCTTGACAAGTTTCTTCACAGGAGGTTTGACATCATTACCTTCCTCTGAGGCTGAGAGAGTGTGACTTGCCCAAGGCTCCCCAGTGAGTTTATATGGCTGAGCTGAAATTTGAACCCTGGTCTCCAGAGTCCTAGTCCAATGCTCAAACCATTACACTATGCTAGCTCTTTGCATCTAAATGTGATGTTTGAGAACCAAAGAAAGGAAATTGCCCAGGTTTGGTTTATTGATGGTTATGGAGTCCTGAAGCTGTCATGGTTCCCCACTCCTGTCTCTTAGACTGAGGGAATGAAGGTTCTTTGCTATTTGTCAGCTAATCTGTGTCTGAAGGTATTTTTTATCACCTCTGGTCACCTAAGCATGCATCTTGTAACCAATGGTAAAAGCCAGACAGGCAGAGTTAGCATTATCATTCTATTTTCACTTTCTTAAGTATTGGAATCTCAGGATATTTATATGGGAGAATGAGCAGGCTCTCTGCTAGCCATTTAGGTTATTTATTTTATGTAAATAACACACACACACACTCCTTAGGGAAAAACAAAATATTTTAGTATCTGGGCATATTGATTTTCATTACATTATATCAGGGGTAGGCAACCTTTTTGAGTCGGGGGCCAGGTTGCTGTCCCTCAGACAATTGGGGGGCCGAAGCACCATAAATAAATAAATAAATAAATATGCATGCACACTCTCTCAGCCCCAGAAAAGCCATGGCAAAATCCCTGTGGAGATTTTGCCAAGAAAACCCCAAGAACAAGTAATAACAACAATAATCAATATCATCATGGCGGGGGGCGGCGGCAGGGGGGCGGTGGCAGGGGGCGGTGGCAAGACCGGCCTGGGGCCGGTCCAAAGGCTTCGGGGGCCGCATCCGGCCCCCGGGCCTTAGGTTGCCTACCCCTGCATTATATTATAAGGCATCATACATTTATTACATTACAGAATATGGCAGATAAAGTGTTACACTTTCAGAAGCACTGAATTTGTAGTGCCCCTCATCACAAACTGTTTTTATATTCGTTTTTACTTAGCTGATGATGTTTCTGGGTCTATGGATATATCAAGGTATATAAGGAGTCATAAAAATGACTGATCTCAAGGATCTATGGCTTAATCACCCACCAACACAATTCTCTTATGCATCTTTCAGGATTACGATCCCCCCAGTGAAGGGCAAGTGCTGCGGAGACCTCACAAAGGATACCACAGGGATCTGGTCCTCTCCCTCTTTTCAAAATTAAACCAAGTTCCACTTGCTTCTCAGGAAGAGATCTGTGGATCTGAGGTAGTTTCCTTTATCAACATAATATGAACTACAAAGTTGCTTCCATACTTCAGTCTGCATGACATGGTTTACAGTGGTTAAAGTCTTCTTCTACTTCCAGGGCAGGATTATCTGTTGTGTTCTAGGTAGATGAGGCATAGAGTGGAAAATGGGGTCGTTTACCACTACGTTTTTCCTACAGCGTCCAGGTCATATTGACTCCACAATTTCTTCTCTACTACATGCATCCAGGCAGCCATACTATTCCTTCTCCAGGAATTGCTGCTGTTGCTTCTGTCACTGCTGCTCACTTCCCTCTTCCTTGTCTCCTCACATTTGAAGCCAGGACTGATTTGTTTATTTGAGAATTCTAGCCCTGTCTTCCTCAAGGCAGTTTATATGATTTAACATTGCAGTGCGCAATAAAACATGGCATCAGAAAAATACTGGGGAAAGCATAACAGATTTTTAAAAAGGTAAATCTTTAAACCATGTCCTTATCTAAATGGGTACAGCAGAAGCCTTTCACAGTATAGAAGTGACCTGTCACCCTCAGCTAACCAGTAGAAAATTACAAGAAAGCAGAGGTAGAGATGTGCTGCCATAAATAAAGACCTCTGAAATGTCCATTCCTAAGTGATTCAGAGACATAGCCATGTTAGTCTGGAATATATTCTGCAAAGAGATCTTGTAGTACCTTTGAGATTAAGGGCCAATGGAGACTGGTACTATAGGCCGGGTTGGGTTGGGTTGGGGCAACTGCACGCTGACCACCCTGACTCTGCCCCGACACTGCATGCTCATCCACATGGCGTGCGGCATCAGGGCATCCTCTAGGTTCAGCATGCATACATGCTCCGTCAAAAGGGTGCAAAAGAGAGCCACCCCAAAAAGGACCGACATTTTGCCGCTCTTTTGGGGGCGGCAAAAAGGAGGATCGGGGCCGCAGCATGTGGTTGCCGCGGCCCTGATCTGCCGCTCTCAGGAGCGGCCCAGAGCCGCCCCAAATGGGCCGTCTGCATTGGCCCTAACTGAGTGAAAAATGTTGTAACATTAGCTTTTGTAGACACAAGGCCTAAGCAGACTGCCAGAAATAGTGCACATTAAATTGAGACACTGCCCTGGCTCAGTGCTAGGGAGTCATGGGAATTGTATTTTTTCCTGGGACATTCAGCCTTCTCTGTCAGAGAGCTCTGGTGCCACAATAAATTACAGTTCCCATGATTCCCTAGCACTGAGCCAGGGCAGTGCCTCAATTTAATGTGCACTATTTCTGGCAGTCTGCTTAGGCCCATAGTCTACTTCTTTAGATGCATTGCAGATGTAGACCAAGTCTGCAAAAGCGAAGCTACTTTAGATGCATTGCGGATGTAGACCAAGTCTACAAAAGCGAAGCTACGTCTTTCACTCAGTCTCAAAGGTGCTACAAGTTCCTTGTGTTTGCTTGAAGTGAATAACAGAGAAGGGTTTTTCTAGCTTTCAGATACAAGGCTGTCTGATATGGGAGAAAGTGATCCTTAAAGGATGCTAAACCAGGGGTGCTTTGAAAGTAAGCATTAACACTGAGCCACATACTGGCCTGTGATCCTTAGAGAACCATAATTTTGTACACCTGTTCCTTCTCCTTCCCTTCACCCATCCTATGCCTATGGGCAAATGACTTGGAAGTAGACAAAGTGCTACAAAATATATTTGGTGTGGAGTGTAGGATCAGGAACATCGACATGTTTTGCAAGGCAGTCCAGAGGCTGTCTCCCTCACTGTTCACCCAGCCACATTTTTATATATGTTGAGTGGCTGCTGGGTTGGGAAGCAGGATAAATTGTCAGTGTGTGGACTCGGTGTGCATTCAAAGGACAGTGGTGTTGGTGGATTTTAGGAGGCAAATATGACTTCCCCTCACTTCTCTCAAATCCATTTCTCTCCCTTTTTCTTTAGAATACTGATGATAGTGCTGGAGAACTCAGTGAGGGCCAGAGACCAAGGCTGTCGAGAACTGCAGAAAGTATCCTAATGGGACAATCTGTTTACATGGGCCGGCCTGCTAGCCAGGCTCCTAGGCAGCGAAATCACCATAAGCCATCACCTGGGCAACATGGCAGAGAAGCAGGTGCAGATTTGCAATAATGTGTTTTGTTCTGGGGTGTCCTGAAAGCCATTTTTTGTGCCTCCAGCCTTCCAGACCACTCTTCCACTGTCTTTCTGGCAGAAATCCTTTTCTTCTTGGTGGCTGTTCCCAAGTTCTGAAACTCCCTCACACAGGAAGCTCAATTGTCCCCATGTCGTTTCCTCTTTTAGCCAGAAGGCAAAGACCTTTCTTATTTAGACAGGTCTTTGCCAGAAAAGTTTTTTTAATGGAACATTTTATGCTTTTATGCTTTTCATTTGATTTTAAACTGCTATAGAATCTTAGAATCCTATAGTTGGGAGAGACCATAAGGGTCATTCAGTTCAACTCACTGCCATTCAGGAAGACACAATGAAAGCACTCCAGACAGATCGTTTAGTGTTTTAATATAATTGTTTATTCAGTTTTTTTAAAAAACACATTTGTATCAAATAGGGCTATAGATGTTTTGTTCTTCATGTCAGGGATGATGGGAGTTGTAGCTCTTCACCTCTGGCTCTAACTCACCACCTTGTTATGCAGCAGAGCTGACCAGCTTTGATCAGTGGTTGATTCTTCTTTCCCAAGCAGCAGAGTTTCAGAGAATAGGCTGAAGACCCTGACAAACTCTCCAAGCCTTCTCACTCTTCTTCCTGAGATGTCTCCAAACCTCTCCAGGATTCTTCTGGTTCTTGTATCTTCCCTCAAGACACCAGACAACTCAGTAGTCTTATATAAAAGATCTACTTTATTCTACTATATACATAAATACTATATGCCCTACAAATCACAATCTCTACACTTCACAATATCTCCAAAACTACTCCACAACACTCCAAACTACTCCACAATACACATTAGCAAACATTGCAATTTATAGCCATTGTTAGACACCACCCACCAGTCAGTTTCCACCCAGTGGGTGTGTACATACATCTTGATTGGTCCACATAGATCATCCCATACCTAAGACCAACCCAAGTGTTTCATCACTTTACCTTGACCACTTAATGAGTCTCAGGTGTTTGCAATCTATCACAGGTGTTCTCAATATACCTTCTATAACTTTGTCCTTGGCTCTCAAGGCTTCTTAATTATATTATCTTTTTCACCTGTGTATCTTCCTGATTGCTCCTGCTTAGTCACTTTGACATTCACATACATATTTTTATTTCTATTACTGTATATCCCATGTTGCTTTTTCCTTAACAATCCCCTCCGAAATAAAATATTGTATGTTTCTTACAATGTCATTCCAACCATTTGTGTCAGTCTTTCATGTTTTTCTGCCGTCAATGCTTTTGTGAACAAATCTGCTATGTTGTGTTGTGTTTCTATATATCTCAGTTCTATTTTACCCTTCTGAACCATGTCTCGCACATTTTGATATCTTACTCCAACATATTTTGTTCTGTTCTTCAAATTTTCAGCTTCAGCCATTGCTATGCATGACTGTGAATCTTCCAGAATTTCTACTGGTATCTTGTAACTTTCATTTAAATCATTCAACAATTGCTCAACCCACTGTACCTCATTTACTATCTCATTTAAAGCTGCGAATTCTGCTTCCGTCATACTTATCGCTACATTTTTTTGTTTCCTACTTCTCCAGACTATTGGACTTTCACTGTACTTGATTATTATTCCTGTAACTGACTTCTTGTCTCCTAATTCTGATGCAAAAGAACTGTCTACATAGCAATCTAAATCTGAATGACTGTTTCTAATTATCAATTTCTTATCTAGAGTTCCTTTCAAATATCTCAATAAGTGTTTTACTGCTGTCCAGTCTTCAATTTTTGGATCATTAACTCTTCTGGACAATACATTTACAGCATACGAAATGTCTGGTCTGGTGTGGCAAGATATGAATTGTAAAGATCCTATTATGCTCCTGAATAAAGTCTTGTCTTCAAAATCTCTAGATGTTTTTTCAGATACGAAACCAATTGTCATTGGAGTTCTTACTATTTTAGCATTTTGTAATCCACACTTTTCAATCAAATTTTCAATTTTCTTTCTCTGACTTAACAAACAATGTCCTTCTTCTGTCCACTCAACACCAATACCTAAATAAGACTTTAATAAACCTAGATCTTTTAAGACAAACTTTTCAGACAATTCTCTTTTTACTGATTCAATTTCCTGTTTTGACTTTGCTGCCACGCATAAATCGTCTACATAAATCACTAACACTATGTCTCCTTTTGTATAGACACAAGCATCTGCAAAGCTCCTTTTGTATCCTAGTTTAGCTAACTCTTCATTAATGCACAAATTCCATGCTCTGGCACTTTGTTTTAACCCATACAATGCTTTCTTTAATTTATAAACTTTCTGACTACCAATTTCTTCAAAACCTTGTGGCTGCTCCATAAATATCTCTTCATCTAAACTAGCATTTAAGTAGGCTGTTTCAAAATCAAAATGTTCTACAACTAAATTTCTTTTTGCTGCTACAGCTAGAACCATTCTCAGACTTTCTGGCTTTGCAGTTGGAGAATATGTCTTATCATAGTTCTCATACTGCTGTTGTGCAAAACCCTTAGCTACTAACCTTGCTTTATACTTAATACTTCCATCTGGCATTTCTTTCTTTTTGTATACCCACTTACAACCAATTACTTTCTTGTCCTTGGGTCTATCAACGACTTCAAAAACATCTTTATTTACCAGACAACCAAACTCATCATCCATTGCATCAATCCATCTTTCTTGTTCTTCTCTAGACAAACTTTCCAACTCTTCAAAACTTTCAGGCTCTTCCACTGCTAAACAAGCTCTTGCATTTGTCACAACAAACCTATCTGGTGGCTTCCTAACTCTGTGACTACGTCTGGGAATAAACTCTGCTGATCTGCCTCTTTCATCCTCACTTTCTGTACTGGAAGTTGTAGTTCTATGACTAAATCTCTTGTCTTCAGTCATTCTAGTAGTACTAGGTCTAGATTGTGTCTCATTATCAGAAGAACTATCACTGCTGCTAGTGGATGCTTCTGGCTTAACTGAAACCCCTCCGTTTCCTGAAGTTGGTTCAGTTTGTGTTTCTGGCTCATTTGAACTTCCTAACCTCAAGAAAACTTCTTTATTTGCATGCAGTTTGTCCCAACCGGCATGTCTCTCGAAATTTGCCGACCTAGAATACTGCACTTCCCTTCCACCTAAATGAAACTTGTAGCTATTTCCTGAATACCCCAAAAACCTAAGCCTTCTACTTTTGGGTTCTCCTTTCTTCCTGAAACAAGCTGGTATGTAAACATAAGCAAACTGTCCAAAGACCCTCAAATACTTGTAATTTGGCACTCTCCCATACAATACCCTGTAGGGAATGTCTTCAATTTCTGAATGATACAGTCTGTTACTAATATGTACTGCTGTCAAAGTTGCTTCTGCCCAGAAACTATCTTTTACCTCTGCATCTGCCATCAAACAAGCAGTTATCCTTTTTATATCTTGTATTTTTTTCTCCGCTAAACCATCTTCGTTAGGACAAGCGGGATTAGTAGTTTCATGCCTTATTCCCACCTTTTGAAACCAATTAAACAATTGATTACTTAGAAACTCTCCTCCCCGGTCAGTAACAATGGTGCCTACTCTAATATCAAATTGTCTTTCCACCATTCTCACCCATGCTTTTAAACTTTGCCCAGCGTCAGATTTGTTTTTCAATATTCTTACAAAAGCAAACCTTGTATACCTATCAACAATTACCAGAAAATATTTGCTTCCCCCTAAAGATAAACAATTAGCTTGGGCAACATCTGCATGTACAAACTGAAATGGTCTTTGAGCAATTCTTTTGGTTTTCTTGGCTACTGGAAAAGCTCGGACCTTTATCTGATTACATACAGTACAATCTAAGTGATTTTTGCATTCAGCAACTTTTAAATCTGGACACATACTGATTAACTTCTTCAAACATTTGAAACTAGCATGACCAAATTTTCTATGGAGTTCATGTATACAGTCCTTATGAATTGGACTATTGTCTATGTTATTAGCATTTTCAACCCTGTAGCTATCAATATTGTCTTCCAAATAGTAAAGTTTATCCTTTTTCAAGCCTATGCCTCGCAATTCCCCATTCAGTTTTATCTTACACATGTTCTTTTCAAAAATGACTGTGTAGTCTCTGTCTGTTAATCTGCTTACTGATAACAAATTATTTTCTAACTCCTTTACATGTAACACATCATTAAAGTTTTCCTTTAGCCCAGGAATGTAAACTGTACCCATTTGATTTACAGTACTGAGCTCTTTCCCATCAGCTAAAACTACAGCATTTACATTAGCTGATTTTCTATTACTTATTAAATTAATATTGTTACACATTGAAGATGATGCTCCTGAGTCAATTAACCATTTACAATTAGCATTTTGTTTTTCCTTAATCATGGTTGCAAACCCCTTTTTGTTACCACTGTCCTTCAAAAATGGAGGTTTGGACTGTTTTTGATACTGCCGCGGCTGCCATCTGCTCTCCTTTTGCTTGCTTCTCTCAGCAGCGAATTGTTTACATTGTCTCTGTAGATGACCAATCTTTTTACAATAAAAACACCTCCGTTGCTCCCTTGTAGAAGCTGCTTCTTCCTGCTTTCGTAGTTCAGGCGTTGTTTGTTGTTTTGGCACAGTCCTTAAACTTGCTGAGTCACCCTGCTCAGACTTTCTTCTCAATTTTCCTCCAATATTTTTGCAACAATTAAGTCTCTGTTCAGCTCAGCTTCTGGCAAATTTTGCAAGCTATTTGTTATGTTGTCCCAAGAAGAGTCCAGCGATTCTATTAAAATATAACACTGCTCCTCCTTGCTAATTTCCACTCCTCTCAGTTCAGCTTGCACAAATAAATCTTGCATTGTTTTTAAGTGTTCTATCACACACTGTCCTTTTGTCATCTTTTGTCTGTAAATTCTTTTAGACCAAAGCATTTTTGCAAATGCAGTTGAAGGTGTGTGTAATCTCTGCAAAGTATCCCACACATCCTTGGTGGACACTTTATCTCTTACGTCGTTAATCAAGTCTTCTTCTAGCATGAGATAAAGACATGCTTTTGCTTTAGCGTCTCTTTCTCGAGCGGCTTCATCAGCATCAGCTGCCAGCCCTGATTCAACTGGCGACCACAGAGACTCCTTTATGAGTAGAGATTGGGCATATATTTTCCAGGTAGAGTAGTTGTTTCTATTTAATTTACTAAACTTTAGTATCTCCATCTTAATTTGTGCAGTGACTCAATTTGACACAGTCCTTCTGAGTATGCACAGCAGACAAAACACAAAATGATTTACTCACAAGGCTCCACAAAACCTTCTTCCACTCTCTGGAACTTTCAGCTTCTGTGGAGGCTGGTTGCTCTAGTATCTGGGCCCATAACCCTTGTCAGGGATGATGGGAGTTGTAGCTCTTCACCTCTGGCTCTAACTCACCACCTTGTTATGCAGCAGAGCTGACCAGCTTTGATCAGTGGTTGATTCTTCTTTCCCAAGCAGCAGAGTTTCAGAGAATAGGCTGAAGACCCTGACAAACTCTCCAAGCCTTCTCACTCTTCTTCCTGAGATGTCTCCAAACCTCTCCAGGATTCTTCTGGTTCTTGTATCTTCCCTCAAGACACCAGACAACTCAGTAGTCTTATATAAAAGATCTACTTTATTCTACTATATACATAAATACTATATGCCCTACAAATCACAATCTCTACACTTCACAATATCTCCAAAACTACTCCACAATACACATTAGCAAACATTGCAATTTATAGCCATTGTTAGACACCACCCACCAGTCAGTTTCCACCCAGTGGGTGTGTACATACATCTTGATTGGTCCACATAGATCATCCCATACCTAAGACCAACCCAAGTGTTTCATCACTTTACCTTGACCACTTAATGAGTCTCAGGTGTTTGCAATCTATCACAGGTGTTCTCAATATACCTTCTATAACTTTGTCCTTGGCTCTCAAGGCTTCTTAATTATATTATCTTTTTCACCTGTGTATCTTCCTGATTGCTCCTGCTTAGTCACTTTGACATTCACATACATATTTTTATTTCTATTACTGTATATCCCATGTTGCTTTTTCCTTAACACTTCATACCTCTTTATTTTGTTGCCCTTTTCTGAACTGGCTCCAACTTGTATCATTGTTAAAATAAGATGCCCAGAACTGAACGTAGTACTCCAGATGGGGCCTGACAACTGCAGAATATAGTGAAACTATTACTTTCCTTGTCTTGGGAACTACTGTTCTAAAATATTATTTGCCATCTTTGCTACAGCATCACACTACTTGGTTATGTTCAGCTTATAATTATCAATAATCTCAAGGTCCCTTTCAAATGAACAGCTGTGAAGCCAAGTGTCTCCCATCCCATAAGTGTGCACTTGGCTTTTGTGGCCTAAAAATTAAGTAACTTTTCTAAACTGCAAAAAAAACCTCTACCACTTTCTTACAAGATTGGTATCTTTTTTAATTGAACACTTCCGGATATGAAAAACTTTGGGCTGCTCTTCAAGAAGGATTTTCATTTGAAAAAGAATCAAGGATTCTTGTTTTAGAGCAGCCAAAAACCCAGCACAGTGAAAACAGCACATTCAACAGAGAATCGTCCCCTCCAGGAAAAAGTGAAACACATGATAATTACTTTTTGAATGGCTGCCACTTTTCATGCTAATTCCCTTTTTAGAAAAAAGTATAATGTACAACATGAGGTTATGCATCAATCCGTCAGCAGTTAAGGTTAAATGCTATATTTTATTTCAGTCTTGCTGCCTATATTATAATTTAGAAGTTAAACAATTAAATAGCCGATTACATCACCTGGTTATAAAAGATTACATATTTTTAGAATTTGACCTTGTTCATGCATTGAAGAAATAAACATTAAGTTAATCACTTTACTTAAAAGTGGACCTTCGGGTTCAGCATTCAGCAAATGAAAGCTTTACGTGTTAACTGTTATGGTACAGCATGCTAGGGATCATGTCTTCATTCGTGTGACCTGCCTTTATTTTGCATGCCATAAATTCAGTGAGCTGTTCCAAGAGTTTATGAGCTAGTCATGTCTGCTTGAGCCGCCAAGCAATAATTGTGGCGCTATCCGCATTTCCAGTATAAATCAGTGCTTTCTGTAGCTAATGGGTTATGCATTTTTTTAAAAAAAAAACCCAAAACAACCTCTTACTTGAAGCACAGTGGATTCGGCACTGCCTCTGTTGTCTTTCACAGAGCCTGTAAATGTAGCCTGTAGCTAATTATTCTGTTTTGAATTAGTGTGTGCTGTTTTTCTGCTTGTTCCCATAATAAATTGAAATGCTCTTGCTATTGAGACCATAGTTTATAAACGTGGATCAGTTTGGAAGCTGCAATTCATAAATATGCATGCTTGCAGACTTGGGGTGCATCTCCTATACTGTAAAAATAATGCCATTTGACACCACTTCAACTGCCATGGCTCTATCCTTCAAAGTCCTGGGATTTATGAGGCACCTGCACAGGTGAAAGACCTTATAAAACTACAAATCCCAGAATTCCATAGGATGGAGTTAAAGCACTTAAAATGATGTCAGACTGCATTATTTCTAGAGTGTAGAGGAACCTTAGAATCTCTGAGGTTACACATTAATATTTACAGTACCTAAAAAAATTAATCAGCACTCAAAGTAAGTCTAGGCCTGTGCTAATGCAGTGGGATGAATCTTTTAACCATTGGATTGAATGCTTGTTTTCACCATCTCCTCTTCTTTCTTCCTCCTTAATTGTAAAGATGCATTATAGTTGCACCAACTCTAAACAGAGTTTAAAGCTGGACAGATTCTCTGTTAAATGAGATTCAGATCATTCATTCAGAATTGTAGCTCACAGCATTAACCATACAGTTCATGCAAGTGTATGCTCTTATATACAATTAAATGATCAACCTTGTTTTGTCTGCACAGTCACTATATTATTATTATTATTTTGCAATGAAATTGATTATGAAAATGCTATTTGGGAGCTTTATGGCTACATCCTATTTGATGCCACTTAGGACTAGTTTAGAATCTTTGGTTCTGCTTTTGGCAAAAGCTTTCTTTCTGCTTTTGGCAAAATTCCCATTGCAGTTTTTCCAGACCAGCGCAGTATAGAGAACTACGGCTTTGCTGACATAACAGTCATGCTCACAGTGTGCTGAGCATAAGAGAGAATTGCTTTCTTCTGAGAGTAGCATATAAATAAATCTAAATAACACCCTCACAGTGAAGTGTTCTTGGATATGTGTGACACTATAATTCTCACTTTAATTTGCTGTAGTTGTCTTGAAACATGCTGTATGATTTTTAACACAGCTTTGTTAAATCTCACAGGAGAAGTTCTTGAAGATACTGATGCTACTCAGGGACCAATGAGTATGGCTGAACTGGACCAACCTGTTTTCCCAACAGCCTATGAAGACAGCAGACTGGCATCTCACTTGGACAGCATATCCCTGGTAATGTCCTGCAGCAATTTTTTGTATTTCTGTATTTTTGAGTGTTCTTAAAACACCCAGGCTGGATTGATGGATTTGATGTCATACAATCTAGGAAGCAGACTTAAGTCTATGAAAACTCACACTACCAACTTCTCTCTTTCAGTTAGTTTCTTTTGTTTTGTTAATACTTTTTATTATTGAATCCAAAAATTGCTTTCAGTTAGTTTCAAAGGTGCTACAAGATCCCTTTGCATACTGATTTTCCAGACTAGCATGACTATGTCTTTGAATTATACTTTATTTATTTTTACTTAACTTACTTAACTAAGTAGCTAATACAGGATTCTGGCCATTTTGTTTTGGTCCAATCAAGTGAACAAGTATTTGTCCACTGCGGTGATATAGATTGAAACAGAATTCAGACATGATGGAAGCAGTATTTGTTGGCAATCCTTCCTATCTCAGAGTGAATAAACATTTTGAGTTTATTTATTTCCTATCTGCTTACTTTTCAATAGTCATTTGCCAAGCAGCTTACAAGATAGAAATGTAACTGATAAAATGTTAATTGCTTAAAACTAGCTAAATAAAACATCAAATAGGACTATTTAAGAATGTACAGTGGCCTTAAAAGCTGAAACAAAGAAGCTTGCCTGCTTCCAAAAGTTCATGGTGGGACAAAATGCACCTCCTGAGGAATAGTATCCCACATTTTGGAGCAATTCCTGATAAGCCCTGCTTTCAGTGAAAACTGATCTTGTGTCTGCAGTAGTTGTATCTTGAACAGGGCTTTTCTTGATCCATCTCAGAATATGATGCATTCCTTCCATTACTGAATAAAGTGCTCAGCTTCAGTGTGTTTCTCTATTTCCGGTTCCACAAGTGACAATCATAGACAGGGACTCATTTTATCAGCTCCACTTTGTTTGTGGACTCTGATTTTACTTGAAGAAATAGACATTAATTACCACTCAATTTTTATTATTTAGTTAATTTCTATTCCACATTTCTCCCTGGACAGAATCCAAGGTGGCTTACATGACTTGTTATCACCCAAGTTTAGGCAAATTTAAATATAACACATATTTTTAAAAGGTGGTTTTCCCCCTCTGGATTGGTGAGAGGAGGAATCCACACAACTTGGGTTTCTCCCATCTCCGCCTAGAGACGAGCAGCAAGAACAACATAGTTTTGTGACATCTGAAAACAGACCTTGATGACTCCTCCCACTTGGCCATTTTGATACCAGTTCTGCTTCCTGCCTCTGCCTTCTTTCTGTCCTAATCCATTGCACTCAGAAAAGAAGTTATGGCACAACATCCATCTGCTCAGTGCATTAATAATTTACATTCAAAAGGCTAAATCATTTAGAAGTAATTCATTGTTTGTATCCTTCAGTCCAGCTTCATCTGGTCTATGATAGCCATGTGCATCAAGGCATTCATCCTGATGGCATATGACTTGGCTAAAATACTACACCGGGCTAATGGATGGCCCACTCAACCAGAGCAGCTGCCACTTCAGCAGTGTTCTCCGCTAATGCTCTGATCATTGACATTTGTAGAACAGCTACCTGCAGTAGCTTCCTTCCTTCCTTCCTCTTTACAAGATTGACAAGTTCAGGTCAGCAGATACCATCTTCAGTAGAAGGTGCTATAGGAGGTAGTTAGAGACTAGTGCACATTCACTTCCCTTCTATTTAGTTCAGGTGGAGGGCTTGGGTATATTCCAACTTGTGTGGTTTCCTCCTCTCACCAGCCCAGAGAATGCCACATTGGGTACTTACTGTGAAGGTGCATTTTGGGTTGTTGAGAGGAGGAATCCACTCCTCCCATCATGACTGTTCAAGGTTTCACCAAGATGCAGTGGTTTGTCTTTCCTGTTCTACAACTCTTCTAAGTTCTCTGTATGCAGGCTTGGCTAGAAAGTGGACCAGTCTAAGATGGCCAAGTGGTAGGAGTTATCAGGATCTGTTTTCAGATGTTCCAAGACTTTGTTGTTCTTTCTGCCTCTCTCTGGCGGTGATGGGAGAAACCCAAGTTGTGCAGATTTCTCCTCTCAGCAACCCAGAATGCACCTCCACGGTAGTAATCAATGTGTCATTCTTGAAGCTCTGTTTGCTTAGATTGTTGTTAAATATCAGAATGTTAACAGGACATTTAATAACTTCTATACAGCAAAAGCACCAAGAGACCGTGCAGCCAGTGAAGTCCAGAATCATCTGTGTGAAACCCA
The DNA here is from genome assembly GCA_026167975.1 of Phrynosoma blainvillii. Taxonomy (NCBI): domain Eukaryota; kingdom Metazoa; phylum Chordata; class Lepidosauria; order Squamata; family Phrynosomatidae; genus Phrynosoma; species Phrynosoma blainvillii. Next base: position 448,472,088 of record JANUYF010000001.1, on the reverse strand, counting down.
GATCTGAAGGCACACAGCAGCAAGGTAAATTATTCCTTTTATAATTTCTTAAACATGATCTTCCCACGCTGAGCCAACAGTTTTGTAGCCTGTCACTTGTCAGTTTAAGCCTGGGGTAGAATACTACTACCTCTAATTATCCTAATGCATAACCTGTACTCAGTACAAGAGACTGTTGTCAGAACTGAGTACAGAGAAATAGAATGGTTCCTCATCAGTAAAGAGGTCAGACAAGGCTGCTTACTATCTTCCCGTCTATTCAACCTGTATTCGGAAAACATTGTACAAAGAGCAGACTTAGTCTCAGAGGCAGGAGGAGTGAAGATCCAAGGAAGGAGCATTAACAACCTAAAATTTGCAGATGACACAATACTACTAGCAGAAACCAGCAAAGACCTGGAGCAGTTACTGAAGAGGGTCAAGGAGGAAAGTGCCAAGGTAGGCTTAACATTAAGAAAACAAAAATAATGACTATGGAAGGTATACCAGAATTCATCCTAGATAATGAGAAAATTGAAATAGTCAAGGAATTTCCATTCCTTGGATCAAACATTGACCAGAACAGAAACTGCAGCCAAGAAATTAGATGAAGGCTAGGATATAGAAAGGCAGCTATGTAAAAACGGAACAAGATCCTGAAGTGTAAGGCTATAACTCCTAACACTAAAGTGAGGATCGTCCAAACCATTGTATTCCCCATCACCATGTACGGATGTGAGGGCGGGACAGTAAAGAAAGCCAACAGATAGAAAGTCACTTGAGATGTGGTGCTGGAGAAGAATGCTGAGGATGCCGTGTACAGCCAAAAAGATAAACAAATGGGTTCTAAAACTGATCAAGCCCAAACTCCTTGGAAGTCAGGATGACTGAATTGAGTCTGTCATATTTTGGCCACATCATGAGAAGGCATAAATCATTAGAAAAGACACCAATGCTAGGAAAAGTAGAGGGCAGTAGAAAGAGAAGATTGCATGCCAGATGGATAGACTCAATAAGAGAGGCCAAAGGCCTGAGCTTACAGTACCTGAGCAGGGCAGTGGAGGATGGGATCTTGGAGAGGTCTCATCCATGGGGTCTCCATGAGTTGAGGTTGACTCGAGGAGTTAAGAACAACAAGTAGCCGCAGAGGACCGATACCTGAAAAGACCTTGAATGGAGAACCTTGTTGCCTGGAAGCTTCAGAAAGTGCAATTCTCCATTTTTTTTTCCATTGATGGGCAGCATGTTAGGGTACTTGGTGGCCACATGCAGATCACAGGCCGCACAGTTCCCACCAGTGATATTCAATGGCTCAGTATAGGCTTTTGTTTTTCCCCCTGCAGTGAATGTACTGCCAAGCACATTGCATGAATGACCAGGTGTAGGTGTTCAAGGTGAGAAATTGACAAAAGGATGAAGGTAATGCATAGGAAGAAGAGTGATACTCAGTTTATTGTTCTCTGAACAAGGCAAGCTGGCCCAGCAAGGCCATGGAGAAAAAGTTCTTACAGAGAAATCAACTCCAGTCTGGAATGAATAAACTGTCTTGATCTTATAATAATGCTCTAGTGTTTTTCATATGTACCTGAATTTTAAAGCTTAATTTAGACTGGCAGGTTATTGTAACAGAATGCTATAGAAATGGAAGGAATTGCCAAGCTAAGGTTGAATATTTCATAGGAAATAACCTTTTTTTAAAACAATATTTCAAGTTTCTACTAGAATTTACATTACTTTTGGAAGACTTTTTAAAGGAATGTTAGCTTAGATCTGAGAAGCAGTCTTATGAGATGATGTCTATCTAAATGGAGAAAAGAGACTTTGAAACAATATGAGTTCTAAGTTGTTTCCTTAGGGGAAAAATGGTTCGTTTCTATGGCCTACAATTAGTGTAAATCTGAATACATCAAATGTGCTGGTGGCCAGTGTATTAGTACATACATCATACAGCTACACTTGGCAGGGGGCTAGAATTAGCTGTGACTCCTGAAGCATACCTTTGGTAGTTAGAGTTGTCGGGTCTTCTAAGTATCAATAAGGGACAATTGAAATTCATGGCATGTAGGATTGACATTCAGATAATAGTTATTTACAAGTTTGTCATCTACCTAAATACCAAGGTAGATACTAATACTAAAGATGACCCCCGACTTTGGAGAAGATTTTCCTGGATTAAAAAGTTGTCTTATAGGCCAGAAAATACTGTACATGATGCACACATTTTTGTCTTTATGAAAGTCCTGCACCCAAAATATATGATTTTTGGCATCTTGTTCAGTCTATATAAAAGGAAATATTTCCAGCCTTCAAATAGGGGGCATCCCTTACAATAAGGGACATTTGGTAACCCTGTAGAAGTTGTGTTTTTTGCTGGATAATGTATGAATCTGCCTCAGTTGTTCTGCTTCTATGTGAGGTCTTGGCCACAAGATGGCAGCCATCTGTCTGTTCTTATTACAGGGGAATGACAGCTGGATCTTCCATATATTGATCACTAAAGAATTGTTGGACTTTAAAAGGAAAAAAAGATAAAACAGATATAAAATTCTAATCCATGGAAAATCTAGTTTAAGGGTGACTGTTATGCCATTAAAGTAGCTAGACTGAAATGGTTTATGAGTATGAAGAGAGCCTCTTGTCACTGATCCCTTTGTTACAAGCCAAGGGTATTATAGCCAAGTGTGTTGAGGCAAGGAGCCAAATGTCTTTCTAACTGATAAGATCTGTGGGTTTTTCTGCATATGAATAAAAATAGCCATAAAGAAGAAAAAGCCCACCATACTTATTCTTAAGTGGGGTATTCAAGTACTGAAAGAAAGACCAGCAGTCACCATTTCAGAAGAAGCGGTCTTCCCTTCTTTCTCAGCTTAGAAGGAAAGAAGTCTTCTCAGATGCCATTTGCCACTTATAATTTTTTATGAATAAAGCTATTTAAAATAATGTTTTTTTAACCTACCTAGTTAATCAGGAGCAAATTTTTGTAGCCTAATAGTTGTTTTCTCATACTAATTTTTATACATAATTTTTTGAGCCAGTGATATAGTGGTTTGAGTGTTGAACTAGGATTCCAGGAGACCAAGGTTCCAATCCCTGTTCAGTCACAGAAGCCCACTAGGTATCCTTGGGCAAGTCACGCATTCTCAGCCTCAGAGGAGAGCAAAGGCAAACTCCTCTGAATAAATCTTGCCAAGAAAACCATATGATAAAGTTGCCATAAATTACAGTTGACCTGTTTTTTAACTGGCTAAATCTTGCAGTGCTCAGGGAAATCATGACATATAAAAATTGTAGATTAAACATGCAACTAGGGAGACATTTTAAACATGCAACTAGGGAGAAGGTTGCTTCATTTCAAATGTAGTTATTAAAATATGACAAAGGACTAGCCAAGGTATGGAAAATCTTGAACTATTTCTTCATCCTCTGCTTAAAATTTATGGGAATCACCTGTGGTCATTCTTTTAATGTTCAACTGTAAACCTATCTTTGCAGTTTCTTCCTTGACTTTCTTCAGTACTTGTTCCAAGCCTTGCTATTTCTGCTAGTAGTATAGTGTCATCTGCATATCTTAATTTGTTGATGTTTCTTCCTCCCATTTTTTATGCCTCCTTCTTCTGAGTCTACTCCAGCTTTAAGTATGATAAAATGCAGGCCTGTGCCAATTAGAAACAATTCTGTTTCTCCATATTCTGTCCTGACAATAGCTTCTTTTCCTGAGTACAGGTTAGGACACAAGGACAATCAAATGTTTAAGAGTGATCTAAAGTTTTTCATGATCAACACAATCAAAGGCTTTGCTCTAATCTATAAATCATAGGCTGATTTTCTTCTGAAATTTTTGGTGTGCTCCATTATCCAACACACGCTTGCATACATTGTGCTTCTTCGTTTTCTGAACCCACCTTAGACATCTGGCATGTCAGACCTTATATGATGAAAAATTAAAATTAAGATTAGGACCCAAAAATTAGGTGCTACATCAAGTGTCAACCAATTTAATACATTTAATAGTGATGATTGGAATATCACTTTACTGTATCATGGATGGAATAGTATAAATTATTGTGGAAATATTGCATCATTTATAGTAGAGGTATGAATTGTTCAAGTCTCCAGATGTTGTTGGATTGTAACTTCTGGCATTCCTCACCCTTGGATATGCTGGCTACAGTTGCTGGGAATTACAGTTCAGCAACATCTGAAGAGCTATACAATTCCTACTCCAAGTTTATAGTGTGTTTAGCATAGGCACGTTTGTAGGCTATACAATACAGTAAACATTTCTTTATAGGTTTATTATTTATCCTGCAGGATTTTATAAAGAGAATTATGTTCTGTTTTTTTAAAGTTGAATGCTACTATATAATATTTAATTCTAATAATTATTTTGGTTTTTTTACAGACATGATGTGTGTGTGTGTTTGCGCGTGCATTTGTACATAATTGTTCAGGAGTATCTAACAAATCTAGACCCAATATCCATTTTTCTGATCAAGAAATCTGAAATCCCATAGAGCAAGTAAGCAGATAGATTGCTTAAGATGAAAGTTCTTGGTCAATGAAGCTCTTGAGTTATATTGTTCAAAGCGAGATGTTGAAAACAATAGCTGATGGAGTTCAGAGTGGAGTATAGCTTTGGACAGAAAGATATATATTCACTGTATCTTGTGGAAATGCACACTGGCTTCAGAATATCCTTTAATCTTCTTCCATTGCCTGCAGATGTTCTCTTCTAATACAGCACATTAAAATACATTTTCAGAAGCTCAGGCAATTATTTATGGTAGTAAAAGGATGTAAGCTGCCAATTATGTTAAAACTTTGTTCAGTCCAGTGATTTGTAGACTTGCCAAGACAATGGCCTTCCTAGTTTTTTTCTGTTGAGTCTTGCTTTGTGTTGGGTGTGTCTTGGCTTTCTGTAGCATTCAAGGTACAAATAAAGGTGGTGGTTTTTAACCTATATAACCTGAATGTCCTGGATGCCCCCTTATACTGCAGTTAACAAGAGGCAAAATTGGAGAGTACTAGACACAAATATCTTAACTGAGAGGTTTTCTTTGTTTGATTGCAGTTTATGAGGAGCTTGCAGTAAATCTTATGTATGCAATATATGGGGAAATCCTCTGGATACTGAATCCTAGAACGGGGCTTGGCACACAGTTCTTTAGCTATCTCATGATCTAATCTCAGTTCGTGCAGAATTCCTTGCTAATAACTTGCTGGTCATGGAGTCAATTAAGTAGTGGACCAAGTTTCATATGGATCCTGTCAAACAAAATTTGCATAATAACTGCTATGTGGCATTGCAAACTGATAATCTGGATCTACTTTGTGTGCTGGTGTGTAGTGTGGAAGTGGAAACTGGCACGTTTATCATCAACCCTTATCCAGTTGGTCTAGGAAGTGATGAGGAAGTGGGTGGTCCAAAGTGAAATCTGTAAAAGCTCCCGTGAAGCGTCATATTCCACATTGAAAATGATATCATCTTTCCTTAGATTTGACACCCATTAGGTTTCACAAAATTCACTTCCTCTGTTAATTTATTCATTACTGAGCTTTGCAAGATGCTTCACTGTCATCTCCTTATTAGACAGAAATTATTCTAATGAATTACAGTACTTACTGTGGTATAGCAAATCTGTACCAGATGCTTCCATTTGATGGAGTAACATTAAGGCCAACTTCAGAGCATAAACAGGTCTAAAGAAGCACAGTAGTTGATGGAATGGGTGAGAAGAGGAGTCCGCATGAAGTGGGTTGTGCCATTCATTGCCAAGAGAGAGGCAAGAAAGTCACATGATTGTAAACTGGTCATTTTGTATATTCAGCTCATTTGGTCATTTGTCCTTCTAGTTTTGCCCAGAGCAGATTTCTTTTCTTCATCTCCCAATAATAATAATAATAATAATAATAATAATAATAATAATAATAATAATAATAGTTTATTTCTAGCCCGCCCCTCTGCTCTGCAATTGGGGCGGGTTACAACATTTTAAAACATACAAAGTTAAAACAAGTCTTATCCCCATTACCTCCCTCCCACCCCCTAAAACAAGATTAAATTTTAAGAGATTAAAACATAATACAGTCTAAAACCAAACAAACAATACATTACAATAAAACAATAAACTCAAAAATGAAGCGAGCTACAGGGACAGTTGAAACCATCTCCCCTCAGGTCGGAAGATTATTCTGGGCAGGCCTGCTGGAAGAGGTCCATCTTTACTGCTTTTTTAAAGGCAGCAAGAGTAGTAATAAGATGGACCTCATCCAGCAGGCCGTTCCACAGCCTGGGAGCGGTTGCAGAGAAGGCCCTCTGGGAGGTCTGGGACAGCCTAGTTTTTATTGGCTGTAACAGGTTCCTCCCAGAGGACCGGAGGGCATGGGTGGGATCATATGGGGAAAGGCAGTCCCGCAGATAAGATGGACCCAAGCCATGTAGGGCTTTAAAGGTTAACACCAACACCTTGTACTGTGCCCGGAAACTAATCGGCAGCCAGTGGAGGGATTTGAGCACTGGTGTTATGTGCTCCCTCCTAGATGTTCCTGTGATCAGCCTAGCTGCTATATTCTGTACCAGTTGAAGTTTCTGGGTGAGGCACAAGGGTAGCCCCATGTAGAGTGCATTGCAGTAATCCAGACGTGAGGTTACCAGAGCGTGTACCAGAGTTTCCAAGTCCCTCATATCCAGATAAGGGCGCAGTTAACGTATCAGCCGAAGCTGATAACAGGCACTCCTGACTGTCGCATTCACCTGACTAGTCATGTGAAGCGACGAGTCAAGGAGTACCCCCAAGCTGCGAACACAGTCCTTGGAGGCCAGTGTGACTCCATCCAGGACTGGAGACTGTATTCCAAAATCTGGTTTTGGGCCTGTGACTGTTAGTACCTCCGTTTTGTCTGGATTCAACTTCAATCTGTTTTTCCTCATCCAATCCATTATCGCTCTTAGACAGTCATTAAGAGGAGAGACGCCATCTGAAGTCTGAGTCGATGATCTGGTCATGGAGAGATATATCTGGGTGTCATCCGCATACTGGAGATACCGTGCTCCATGCCTCCGAATTATCTCACTCAGCGGCTTCATATAAATATTGAATAACATCGGGGACAGGATGGTGCCGTGGGGGACGCCAGAATTAAGCTCTATTTTGGAAGAGCAATTGTCCCCGAGCCTCACCCTCTGGGATCTACCCGAGAGGAAGGAACGGAACCACTGCAAAGCAGTGACTCCAATTCCTAACTCTCTCAGGCGATCCAAGAGGATGGCATGATCTATGGTGTCAAAGGCCGCTGAGAGATCCAAGAGCACCAACAGGATCACACTACCCCTGTCGATACTCAGGCAGAGGTCATCGGTCAGAGCGACCATGGCCGTCTCCACTCCATATCCTGTCCTAAAGCTGGTTTGAAATGGATCAAGATAATCGGTTTCATCCAAGACTGCTTGGAGTTGGGAGGCAACTGCCCTCTCGATCACCTTGCTTAAAAACAGTAGCAAGGAGACTGGCCTATAGTTGTTTCTGTCCAGGGGATCCAGGGAAGGTTTTTTCAGAAGCGGCCTAACTGAAAATCTTTGAATTTGATCTTTGATCTTTGAATTTGAAGAGACAGGCTTCTGAACTGATGTCACAAATTTGGCACCATGTACAACCACTACTGAACCCAAAGCAGAGTCATAAAGGAAGTCACATCACCTTTAATTTTTTTTTCTCTCAAGTTTGGAGGCAATGAGGGTGACAGCGTGGCATAGTGGTTTGAGTGTTGGACTACAACTCTGGAGACCAGGTTTGATTCCTTGCTTGGCCATGAAATCCACTGGGTGACCTTGGGCAAGTCACATACTCTCAGCTTCGGAAAGGCAATGGCAAGCCTCCTCTGAACAAATCTTGCCAAGGAAACCCCATGATAGGGTTGCCTTAGTGTTGCCGTAAGTCAGAAACAACTTGAAGGCACACAACAAGAACAAAGTGAGGGTGAAGGAGTTGAAGCCTGAAATCACAAATATCTTCTATTAATTAGACAATAACCTATTACGTCTCTGAAACTGTGGAAGAAAGGGACTAAAGATCTAACTATGAAAGTAGAGAAGTTGCTGTTTTGTGCTAGACGTTCCCATTATTTTCCAACAGCCAAATACTTCCCACCCTTTTTCATTGACTCCTTCTCTGGCTGCCTTTTTGGTCATGTACTTTTGACACCTTCCCTGGCACTGGCACATGTGTTTACCCTGATTCTATGTCCGCAGCAGCAATGGTTTTATCACAGCTTTGAGGAAGAGGCAAGACAGAAGCAGAGTACCGTTTGTTCCACTTGCATAGTGCTTTTTCACCCCATTTTTCTTAAAGCAGTGCCAGCAACTTTTTTTTTAAAGAAGTATCTTACCACATTCCTCAGCAGTTCTGCCTGCTTTCACAATTTGCCTCTTCTCTGGGGACCAAGACTCTCATTGGGGCAAGAGAACCAATTCCATTGGAGGATTGTGTCTGTGGAGTTTGTTGTATTTTCTTTGTGTTCCCAAAGGGAAGGGGGCAGTTTGCCTTCCATTCAGAACCTCAGATTCATAAAGAACTTTGTAGTACAGTGGGCCCACCATATCCACAGGCTCAGGCTCTTCAGATTCAACCAACCACAATATCAAACTACAGGACTGTACATAATACAATATTTAACACAAGTAGCATAGTATGTACAGTACTTTATTTGCAATACTGGAGAGGCTGCAGAGAGATTCTAGGCAGAAGTGGATGGGTCGCATGCTTCCCAGAGGCAGGGGAGCCCAAAGAATGTGCACATGGTGGCCAGGGCTTGCTAATACTCAGCTGTTGCTCTATGCTATATTATTAATAGGGAGTCAATCATCCACTTTTTTTGCTATCCGTGCAGGGTCCTGGAATCAAACCCCCATGGATACTGAGAGTCCACTGTATACAAATCTAAACCTTGCCCCGTTATTTAGGAAGCCCTCCAGAAGAACAATTTTCTGGCTTCTATTGATTTAACAGTTTTATTTGCATGTAGTGATAGTCCCAAGGAGCAGGATACTTGTGAGGTTTTCTTACAACTCACTCCATTTTCAGTTTGGAGTAATGTTAGAACATTTCAGTGGCAGATTGCCAATACATAACATCTTCTAATTTCTTTTTCCAGGTGGGAGGTAATCATTTCAGTGGGGAGCAAGTCAGGCCAATTTAGGGAGTGGCTCCCCATTTGCTTAGACCTGTAATGATTGTGGTCAATCCTATATCATCCTTCAGTGCTAAAAGACATATTGCTTAGAGGAAGGAATGTACTCAGCATAAACTGATGGGAGCTTTAGGCAGCTGGTGAAACTGCAGGTTTTCTCACTTGGTCTGTTGAATCAGAACATAGTATTAAGGACTGACAACATTGCAACAAGGGATCACATTTTTGAACAGGGTGAATTTTGACTACATTCCCGTTACACAGAGGCATCCCTTCTGTTCAAGTGGATCGAGAAAACAGTACTGTCCATATCATCCCAGTGTGTTCAGGGCTTCACAAATTTGGGGATAGACTTCTCAATGTGAACATATCACATCCATAGTCTTCCTTCAAATTCTTGGATCCCATCTCAGGCGAAGGGTGTAAAAGTAAAATAAAATAGAGGACAGGATGCATGATCCCTTGAGGGCCAGCCACAAACTGTTCCACTAGGGTTTATTGCCCATGGTTTTTTACAGTTTCTACAGTTCTGTCTCCCTGCCCAACTGGACCACTCTGTCAACTTCCACTTCTGTTATTCCTTGTGTGACTACTGTTGATGTACTGTTGATGAGGGGGACATTGAGCTCTTTTCTGACTGAGGAAGGTATGGTTTTCTGAAATAACAGGCTTTTGAAGAACCATGGTTTCTCTCTGTACCTCTAGTCCTGCACTGTCAAGGTCCTGTCCTGCATCCCATTCTAGCATCAATCCAGCTCTGGAGACTTAGTGGCAAGTCCTAATGGGTTTTGGCTACTCAGAGAAACTTGTCAGCCTTGCCATCCTCCCATCAACATTGGACAACTAGAATTTATGAGGCAGTGTAGGGAGTATTTACAAAAGGGTAAAAATTCAACAGTTTTGACTACCACAGAGCTTCCTTGTCTAACTTCTTTTGTTGTGTTTTTTCAAGCAATATTAGAGCCCAGACTTGGACTAAACACATTGAAAAACCAGGCAGCAGCCCTTTGTCAGTTCTTTTAAAGCCAAAGCAAACATGTTTGTTTCTTTATCCTCAGTAAAACCATTTCAGAATGGTGCTTCTGTAAATTTACCACCTACAGTGCATCATTTTCGTGCATTGTGTCTCCTGATAGTATAGAAGGCACTAACAAAATCATAATTTGAAGTGTGAAACTAGGTTTCACTATGTTGCTGTCATTCAGGGAAATTTTGATTCTGTGATTCTGTGATTCCTAGAGGCTGGGACTTTGGCGAGACAAGTCTCTGAACTTTCTGTTAGAGAGCACCTTTGCACCTTCTATCAGGATTTTGTCTCTTGGCAGTTACATCCAATCTTCCTGCCAAAGGTTCCTTCTTTTCTTATCTCCCAGAAATTCCCTCCGTTCCCCCCCCCCCCCCCCGTCCAAAGCCATTGTAATAATTGGAACTAACATGGCATGATCTTGATGTAAGTCTCATGTATATTGCTAGAGCAAAATCATTCAGAAAGTAAGATATTTTGCTCATTTTGTTTCACTCTATCTTTGGAGGCATTAAGTCCCAGATCTCTCTTGACCAGATGGATAAAGGCATGTATTTCCATGGCCTATGATCTTGCAAAAGTGCCTTGGTTCATCCATCTTACAGCTCCTTCCACTAGAGCTTCTGTCATGTTTTCTGCCATTTTTTCCAGTGCATCACTTTTAGAGATCTGCCAAGCAGTGGAGCACATTGACTACTTTCCTCAGGTTTACAATATTGACACATTTAAATCTTCAGAGAATTACTCCCTCTCATAAGGTACGTGAAGTCTTGGGTGCCTCCCATTTGTATGGATTCCTCCTCTTGCCAACCCTTGCCAACCCAGATACATTCATTCCGGGTTGGTAAAGAGGTCAGACATCACCTGGAATACTGTGTCCAGTTCTGGGCGCCACAATTCAAGAGGGATATTGGCAAGCTGGAACATGTCCAGAGGAGGGCAACCAGATGCCCTGTGAGGAGTGATGTAGGGAGCTGGGTATGTCTAGCTTGTAGAAGGAAAGGTTAAGAGGTGACATTATAGCCATGTTTAAAGATTTGAAGTGATAGAGCAAGTTTGTTTTCTGTTGCTCCAGAGACTAGGACATGGACCAGTGGATTCAAGTTACAGGAAAAGAGATTCCACCTAAACATGAGGAAGAAGTTCCTGACAGTAAGAGTTGTTTGACAATGGAATAGGCTGCTTCAAAGTATGGTGGAGTCTCCTTCTTTGGAGGTTTTTCAACAGAGGCTGGATGATCATTTGTTGGTAGTTGGTTGTGTATTCCTTCATGGCAGGGGATTGGAATGGATGGCTCTTGGGAGTGTCTTCCCAAGATTCCAAGAATTCATACCCTCCTCATTGTGGCTATCTAGTTACCAGATACTGTGGATTGATTGTTTATTTCCTCCATTTCCTCTTTCTTGTTCCTTATTTGCTTGTCTCTCTATACTCTTATGAGCAGCTGAAAAAGCAGATGGTTAGTCTGTCCAAGATATCTTGACTTTCTTGCCTCTCTCTGGGTGGTGATGGGTGTAAGCCATTCTCTGTAGTTGTATCCTCTCTACCAAATGAGAATCTGTGATTCTTTTGGTGGTGGTTTCCAGAGAACAGGAAGTGAGCAATTAACCAGGAGAATTGGTAACAGAGAGAGGGTTTTACACAGCAAAGAACAGGTCAGAATTAGACCTTAGGGCAGATTCAGGCCTTTATAAGCAAATGAAGGCTCACCAGAATTTATTTATCTTCTAAAGATTTTGTGCTTATGTACAAGGGGAAAGTGTAACATGCAGCAACCCATCCAACCTACCTTCTTCCTTCCCTAACTCCGAACAGGAGTAGCTCTGTCAGAAGCTGCTTGCATAAGCTGAGTCAATGGTTCTGAACACTAAAATGTTCTGAAAGTCGGTAAGGATCTTGCTTGGGACACTTGCAATCCTGGTGAGGATTGTTTCAGATGGGTGTGTTTTCAAAGTTCCTCACAGGACTCAGAAACCTGTGAGGATGTAATTGGAACAGCTTTGTCCTTCAGGCCATAGTAACAAGTAACTTCTCCTGCCTTCATGGAGAAAAGCAAGCTGGCCAAACACACAAGGATCCTGTTGGCACCAAATCTGAGTGGTGGTGAATAAAAGCTGGCAAGGCTGACCTGCTTTCACCTTCCTCCAGCATAGATCCCTTTACATGAACAAGGGACCAAAAAGCAAAATTAATGAACGTTAAAGGAAGAGTCTTGCTGTGATGCTAATGACAGCATGAAACCAAGAACTATTTCGTTATCCTTCCCAACACTTTTTGCAAATTAGGACTGTCGCAGCATGGTATCTGTCACTCCCAACGTGCCAGAGAAAAAAAAATCCAGAATTGTCCTTAGTTGCCCCCAGCCTATATGGTGCCGTGAATGAGTCTTAATCAACAGAGGCCGAAAGTGGAGCATGTTGTAGTTGGTGTATTTCCATTTCCCTTTTATTGTGAAAAAAGTAGAGCAGAGGGAATACCAATCTGTGGCAAATATTATGTAAAGGCCAATGGGGCTTTTGGGAGAGGCTCTGTACTCAGGAAAAAAGAAACCTTTTCCTTGACTGCAACATTCTGCAATTTTCTGTGTAACAAGGAGGACTAGATACTTTAGCGGTAGGCAACCTAAGGCCTGGGGGACCGGATGCGGCCCCCCGAGGCCTTTGGACTGGCCCCAGGCTGGTCCTGCCACTGCCGCCGCCCGCCATGATGATATTGATTATTGTTGTTATTACTTGTTCTTGGGGTTTTCTTGGCAAAATCTCCACAGGGGTTTTGCCATGGCTTTTCTGGGGCTGAGAGAATGTGCATGCATTTTTTATTTTTTATTTTATTTTTTTTTTAAATTATTTATTTATTCATTCATTCATTCATTCATTCATTTATTATTTTTGGTTCTTCAGCCCCCAATTGTCTGAGGGACAGAAACCCGGCCCCCAGCTCAAAAAGGTTGCCTACCCCTTAGATCAGGGGTAGGCAACCTAAGGCCCGGGGGCCGGATGCGGCCCTCTGAGGCCTTTGGACCGGCCCCAGGACTGTCCTGCCGCCGCTGCCGCCCGCCATGATGATATTCATTATTGTTGTTATTACTTGTTCTTGGGGTTTTCTTGGCAAAACCTCCACGGGGTTTGCCATGGCTTTTCTGGGGCTGAGAGAGTGTGCATGCATATTTTTTATTTTTATTTTTTTTTAAAAAATATTTTTATTTATTTATTTATTTATTTTTGGTGCTTCGGCCCCCCAGTTGTCTGAGGGACAGCAACCTGGCCCACGGCTCAAAAAGGTTGCCTACCCCTGCCTTAGATACTTGGTTCTCTTTCAAAAGATGAAAAGCCCAACCCCATAATTCAGATGCCTGTTATATAAAGGTTACTATGCTTTGCACTCAGCTGTGCAATAACAGGTATAGATATATGTCTGCCAATGTGCCAGCCATAATTCACTTGTTAACAGATCTAGATAGCATACTGGAATTGTGATTAAATAACACTGACCACCTTGAGCTCTTAGTTCTGAAGTGGAAAGATGGATTCCCTCCCTGCCTCGAAATTACTGAAAATTATGTATTCTACATAATAAGTATCTGCTGTCCCCCTTCTGTGAATAAGTAGACATTCTTTTAAAACCATTGAATCCAGAGGCCATCAGTGGACCTTGTGACAACCACTTCTCTAAGTTATGTGCTTTGTGACAAACACTTCTTCTTCTTCTTCTTCTTCTTCTTCTTCTTCTTCTTCTTCTTCTTCTCCTCCTCCTCCTCCTCCTCCTCCTCCTCCTCATCTCCATGTTCAGTCAGTATAAGAGTAATTTGAGTTTAAATTCTCATTGGAAACTAACATGACTAAACTGAGGTTAGTAAGTAGAGAGATCTTGTAGCACCTTTGAGACTAATTGTAAGAAAGAAGTTGGCAGCTTTTGTAGACTTAAGTCTACTTCCTAAGTTGCATTTGGTATAGTGGAAACCTATATATGCCATTTGTATGTGAGAATGTCAATTCAAATTGTCTGACATTGGGAATGGGAATACACAAAAACCAGTAGCAGAACATTTCAGTCTCCCTGGGCATTCCATCTCAGACCTCAGAACAGCAGTCCTTCAACAAAAGAACTATAAAGGTAGATTGGAAAGAGAAACAGCAGAATTGGAATTCATCCAAGAACTACAGTGCATCAGTGGACTGAGGCTTGCCATAAGTCAGAAATGACTTGATAGTAAACAACACAACACAGAGACTTGTTGCAGGCATGGGCAACCTTAGGCACTGGAGCTGAATCCAGCCCTCACAGAGTTGTAGTCTGGCCCACTGAACTTTCTCAGATGATGCCGTCCTCTTCTGCATGATACTCTCATTTGGTGGCTTCCCAGCTTTTGTATGTTTTTCCCTGTTCTGAAAGGTTGAAATAACCCTCATAAGGCTTAGCTGCTGTCACTAAGACCTTTAGACTAAAATATGCTGATATTCTTAATCCCACTCTTTTGCCTTTGGCCCAGTCCAACACTGGAAAACTTCCACACCACAACCTTGCTGAAAGAGAGTCCCCACCTGTATCCTATTGTGTAGTATTTATAATACTTGAGTGCAGAAACTAGATATTTTTGGCCATGGTCTGTGGTAATCCAACACATCTGGAAGGTGCAAGGGGGGGGATTTTCCAGTATAACAGAGCAACTCACTTCTGTCCTATGGGATAAAAATGAATTCAGCAGTGCTTTTGGTATGTGAAAAACTCCTATTTTACTGTCATAGTAGTAAGATGGCCCTACCTTTCTGATTGTATTCAAGAAAAGAAGTCTCCCTTGTTAGATAATTCACAAGACATATTTAATGTAACACTTTCTTTACTATTTAATTACCTTTCCCTGTTCCTAAGGAGTTTTCTGCTTTAAGTAAAAGGAACCAAGATATAGAAGATTGTAGAGGCTTGCGGCAGGAGGGAGGGTGCTATGTAATCGAGTGAAATTAATGAATTTTACAATTAGAAATCAAAACTCTTGTTTAGTCTGAAGAGAAACAAATTTCCTTCAGCCAGCACCGCACAACTGTTTCTTGTTTGCTTCCCCTCTGTTTGATTGTTGTTGTGTTCTGTTAACTCTCTTGGGCAGGGGGCTCGACTTTTTGTTGAATGAGCTGATTGTTTTCCTTTTGTGTTGCCCGTCAAGTGAGTCCCCATCTGGTTTGCATCAGACTGTTTTCACAGCCAACAACTGCTGCCTTTTCTATATCCTGACACTTAAGGGCCCCCACGCTATCAAAGCATTGCCGTGAGAGCCTGTCTGGCTGGACCCATGCAGCTGTGCCACAGCAGCTTGAAACTATTAGCCAAATAATGGCAACTTAGAACTTGAATCGGCCCTTATTCCCATTGGTGTCATGTAAGTACAGTGAACAATGCAATAATGCTGCACCATCCAAGTGAGTTTTAGGGAACCCCTCTCTTTTCCACTTATAATTTTCATCCCTCTAAAAGTTTTTTTCCCCCATTTACAACAGTTTCCTGTACCCAAGAGTACCAGTTTTTTTCTAAAGGGTGAAACATTTGTCTGTCTGTGTATGCACAAACAGAAAAACCATTAACCCAGTTTCCCATGGCATTGTTCAAGGTAAGAGCTGCAGTGCCACAGGTGTGTGTGTGTAACTTTATTTTCTTTTTATTATGAGATTCCTAGTGGAAACAGCATTTTATTTAGTAAATAGAGTTCATGTGAAAATTTCAAGAATTGTTTGCAGAACCTGGCTTTACATTGACCAATGTATATTCTGTGTGGAGAATTCTTAACCTAGTGCAGAATTGTAACCACGGGTGGTGTAGTAGTGGTTTGAGCGTTGGACTATAACTCTGGAGACCAGGGTTCGAATCCCGGCTGAGCCATGTAAACCCACTTGGCCAAGTCATACTCTCAGCCTCAGAGGAAGGCCCTCACTTTCAGAACAAATCTTGTTCAATATAAAAACATATAAGCTTAAAAACTTCAGTAAAATGCCACATTTTTATTGGGCACCAGAATGACGCCAGCGTTGGCACCAGGCAGGCCACTGTGGGGAGGATATACCAAAGCTGGAATGCCATAGTAGAAAAAATCCCCTTCTACATCCCCTCATAGTGTGTTGCCCCTACTGGGTGATACACAAAGGAGAATCCCACCTGCAGATTTTCCTGCTACTAAGTGTATCTGCCTGTGATGGGGTCTGAGAACTGGAGTCTTAGAAGGTAGCTTTTCCAAATTTTATTCAGCTATTCAGTCCTACCATGATCCAGTGCAGTTGCAGTTTCCTTCGAGGAAGAAGATGAGTCTTTCCTTTAACTGTAAGATCCTTGAGGCTCTTCCCACCCTTGAATATTCCAACTGACTATGCCCACAGAAAGCTAGATTTTCACCAGGTTCTGTATTGTCAGTGGTAATCCAAATGATGATCCCTAGTATTGATCCTTGAGCTATTGACAGTCATTCCTTCACAAATTTCTATGAAAGGAAAAACAGTTGTTCTTAATGACCACAAATTTAGTATGAGTGTCTGGCACATTAGAAAATAATAATTGTCAGTCCCTACTTAGATATCCTGAGAAGGACTGCGAAAAGAGATCCAATGAAGTTGAGAGATCCTTCTTTCTCTTAGATACAGCACTTCAAGCTACTCTTACTTCCTATTATTTGCCATTATCAGTTATGATAGGCTACAGTCTTGGTTAGTTGGAGGGCTCTCTTAGTTGGAGGTCTCTCATTCATAGGATCATGGTAATTGAAGTTGACTTGATGACAAACAACAATAAAATATTGGTTACATATCCTCCTGGTCCTCTTCTCCTGGCTGGCAGAGAGACATCAGTCTGTTGTCTGTCTCCATTCTCAACTCTGCCACATTTCTTCTTTGTGGTCTCTGTGAATCACACAAATGGGTTATTCTGTGCATGTGCAGTGAAGCTTGGAAACTTCTGATATCACTAGGCAAAACTCCATTTGCAGCTCTGCCCTCTCCATATAAGTCTGGCATCTTCCTACTTTTTCCCCAGTTCCTTGCGTCTGCCATGTTAGCTGCTAGGAAGAAACATCACTGCTCAGTATTGCACGTTTCTCTCCACTTGACTATTTTGGATTTTACTTCTTGCTTGACTTTGATGACTCTTTGGAATTTGGACTTGACTCTGTTTGTGAATCGCTTGACCTCAGACTGTTTGACCTCGATTTTCGATTTGGCTTTGGCTTCAACTTCAGTTGAAAATGTCTTCGCGCTCCTTCAAGTGCTGTGGGAAGTGCAGTGGTAAGATCCCTGTCTCTGACCCGCATTCCTCTTGTCTCCTTTGTCTGGGCAAAGGGCATAATGTTCAATCCTGTGCCCTTTGTCTGGGCAAAGGGCATAATGTTCAATCCAGGACCTTCAAAATAGGGACAAGAGATTGAAGGCTGCTCTTTATGAGCATGTATTGAGGCCCCAGCCCATTTCTGTGGCTTTCACTGCTTCTGGGGACCCTCAGCCCTCTATGTCGGGAACTGAGAAGCCCAAGGAGAGGGGAAGACCTAAGGAAAATTTTCCCATCCCTGGACATCCAAGTCTAGTGGGGACTGCTCTAATGAGGACCCAAAGTCCAAAAAAGCCTCCAAGAGGAAGCACTCAGTGGACAAGGATTCTTCCCCCCAAAAGGGAAAATCCTCATCAAAGGCCCTTTATTGTGCCTGTTCTTCCTCGCTGCGAGCCCTGACTACCTCCCAAGGCGATGAGGGACCCAAGACCAAGTCTCCTCCTTCAGGACCAGCCACACAGGCTGCTACTCCAGGCAGTGTTCATGTCGAGCCCTAGCTGTTGACTCTGCTGCCCAATACACCTGCAGGCTCACTGGAAACATCCCAGGTGATTGATAGTGAATTGGCCTCGGATGAGGACGTTTGGGACTGTAGAGATGACCAGAATCATGAGCTTCTGATCTTGACACTGGCCCATGAAACCTTTGTCAATATGGAGCATGCTTGTGACTGAGCCCTCGAATCCCTTTGGCATTGGGACCTTGGGACTGAGGCAGATGATGCGGCTCGTGAGGAGGCCAGGCTTTATAAACATTTTCTAGACCTTGTTTATGATAAGCTTCTGGGCCGTTACCTGTTGCCAGTAGGCCCTGCTCTCCTTCGCCACCGCCTGAAGGAAAGCAGGTCACCCTCACCACTCCCACCGAGACAGACCATGGTTCAAGCCCAAGTTCATCAAGCCTCCACTCCAGACCATGTGTCGATTCCGAGGTTTCAACAGCCTCAGCTGAGACCACTGCCTAGAACGCCTCCAGGGTCTCCTGTATGTTCCTGACACTCCACCTCACCGGTATTGAGGCATTTGCTTTCCATATCTCAATCCTGATCAGCCTCTCCATCTTTGGCATTGGGACCTTGAGATCTCACACTCTCCTCTACAGCTGGTCAACCATGATCCCATCTTACCATCCGCCAATGTTAAGACAATACAGATCAGGTGGTGAGGATGGCAATGCTTTGGAGGTTGAGCTCATTAGAGTGGATGAGGATGCGGTAGACTCTATTGAGCGCCGGGTACACGGCAAGGTACCTACACCTCTAGCCCTGGGATTTTTACCCTTGTAGTAGATTGCTAAGTGGTCGTAGAAGACCCCAGCCACCATCGCTTCTACCTCCAGGAAGATTGAGAATCTGTGCAGGATTGCTCCACCTCCTTCTTCCTGGCTGTTTGAGCACCCACAACCCAACTCAGCTATAGTGGAGGTGCACAACTGATGCCCACCTTAAAAACCACTTTGTCACCAGTGGATACAGAGGGTAAGAAGATGGACAGGCTGGCCAAGACGTTTTATGTCCATGGTGCTTTACTTAAAAGTGGCCAACTACTCTGCTTGCATGGGGGCATACCAGAGCACATAATGGAATGGATGCTCCCATTGCTTGATGATCTCCCTGAGGAAAAGAGACCCATGGCCCTTGCCCTCCAGGCCAAGGCCCACTCCATCGGGGCTCAACAGACATTCAGCAGATAGTGCCTCCAAAGTGTTGTTGGGCTTGATAGCACTCTGACATCATGCCTGGCTGAAGTCTTCAGACCTAACACCTCAGGCCAGGGCACTGATAGAGGACATGCCCTTTGATGACTCCGGATTCTGTAACAAAGAGACAGACAAGAAGTTGAATTTCTGGTACCAGATGAAGACAGCGGACCGGAAACATGGTATATCCTCTTCAACCTACCAGCCATCCCAGCGCCATCACTCTGGAGGCCAGTGTCCCCCCGTACCAACAATGGTCTTATCCAGCCCAAGACCGTCAGTATCGCCACGACCAGCCCAGACAGCGTCACCCCTCTCAGTCCTCTTCTTCTGGTCACAGACAGCCTGCTCAATCCCGGACTGCCACGGATACTACCAAAAGGATCTGGAGTAGGGAAAGAAGAGGACATGAGATGGGCGTGGCACACTTTGTTAACACTCCCTTTGGAGACAGACTGAGGCCCTTTTACACTGCTTGGGCCTCCATAACATCTGACTTGTGGGTTCTAGACATTGTAGGGGCTACGCCTGGAGTTAAAGAGCTCCATGTCACCAGAGCCATAGTCTCCACTCCCCTCTCGAACACCTTACTCAACAAAGTGTGCTCTTTATTGGAGAAGGGCGCGATGGGGCCTGTTGACCCTGCTCGATCCTGCTACTGTTTTTTCTCCCATTACTTCATTGTCCTGAAGAGTGATTCAGGCCTCAGACCCATTCTGGACCTATGACACTTGAATGAGTTTATCTTTTACCACCTTTTCTGTATGGTAACTCTCGCTTCTATCCTGCCACTTTTGCAGAAGGACTTGTGGTTCACGACCCTCAAATTGAAGGATGCATTGGGATTTAAAGCCCTAAATGGCTTGGGCCCAACTTATCTTTGGAACTGCCTCCTCTCATCCTCTCCGTGCACTCTGGTCCTCTGGGAGGATCATCCTCCGAGGGAAGGTAATGCTGCTCCAAACGGACAACACCACAGTGATGTTCTACATAAACAAACAGGGAGGCACGAAGTCCCTAACCTTTCTTGAGATCACCTTGCAGATCTGGGACTGGTACATCCCGAGAGAGATCACACTACAGGTATTCACCTTCCTGGAGAAGACAACGAATTGGCGGACGAACTCAGCCGAACCTCAGGCTTGTGCCACGAGTGGCATTTCCACCCCGAGGAAGTATCCAGTTTATTCCAGTCTTGGGGGACTCTGTCCGTTGACCTCTTTGCCGACCAACAACATAGTTTTGTTCCTGAACTTGAGTACCTGACTTCCGAGGAGATGCCTTCCTGTTCAAGTGGTCTGGAGAGATGGTGTATGCCAGGGGTAGGCAACCTTTTTGAGCTGGGGGCCGGCTTGCTGTCCGTCAGACAATTGGGGGGCCGAAGCACCAAAAACAAACAAATAAATAAAAATAAAAATATATTTTTTAAAAAAATTAAAAAATATGCATGCACACTCTCAGCCCCAGAAAAGCCATGGCAAAACCCCTGTGGAGATTTTGCCAAGAAAACCCCAAGAACAAGTAATAACAACAATAATTAATATCATCATGGCGGGTGGCAGTGGGGGGGGGCGGCGGCGGCAGGACTGGCCTGGGCTGGTCCAAAGGCCTCGGGGGGCCACATCCGGTCCCCGGGCCTTAGGTTGCCTATCCCTGGTGTATGCATTTCTCCCTTTCCCCCTCATCACACGAGTGGTTGCCAAGATAAGGACTGACTGCTCCAACAATATCCTCATCAACCCATGGTGTCCAAGACAACCCTGTTTCACACCGCTTCTCCACCTGTCTTGAGATTGATTTCTCCGGCTTGAGCCATGTCCGCATCTCCAAACCCTCCACAAGGTCCAAGTCCGCCACCCAGAAATGGAAACCTTCCTCCAGAGACGTGGTGGATTCTTCCTTAGGAGACCTTCCAGATTCTGTACGGATGGTCATTCTTGCTGCTCAGAAGCCATCCACAAGAAGATCCTATGCCAAATGGAACAGGGTCTTGGACTTCCTGAACTCGAAGGAGATCCTACCATCCCGTGTCTCGGTACTGACTGTCCTGGAATTCCTTATGGGACTGTCTGAATCAGGATTATGCCTGTCCTCACTGAGGTGCTATCTAGCGGCCTTCTGTTCTCACTACCAGCTTCTCTAAGGACCTGTTGGTGAAGAAGTTCCTGAAGGGGTTCAACAACCTCCTTCCTGCATCCTATGTCACTTGAAGTTCATTGTTGCACTTATGTATTATACTTTGTATTTTCTTTCCAATCTTGCTGGTCATTGACTGAATAAACATGTATGTATGTATCCTCCATCCTCGATACCGACTCCGGCTTGAAGCCTGGACTTAGTACTCTTGTATCTCTCAACTAAGCCTTCAAGCCCTTGGCCACTACGGACTTGAGATTGCTGATCTGGAAGACAGCTTTCTTAGTGGTCATTACATCCACTTGCTGTGCAAGCGAACTCTATGCCTTGAGGATGGACCTGCCTTGCCTTCGATTTCACAAAGACAAGGTGGTCCTCCGTCCCGACATCACCTTCCTTCTGAAGGTGGTGTTGTCCTTCCACTTGAACCAAGACATTGTGTTGCTGACTTTGGCCTCAAACCCGACAACTAATACTGAGCGCCTCCTAATACCCTGGATGTGAGGAAGGCGCTGGCCGTTTACCTGGACAGAACCTCGGGCTCAAGGTGCTCCAAGAGACTCTTTGCTACTTGGAGGCCAAGAAGGGATTGCCTGTGACTGCCTAGAGGTTCTCCAAGTGGGTGGCTGGTAACTTGTGTTACAAATTTTCAGGTAGAGCTCTTCTGGCTCAGGTTCGAGCCCACTCAACTAGGGCGGTAGCTGCATCCTCTGCTTTTCTGATTGGAGTTTCTTTGGAGGATGTCTGTAGAGCTACTGTCAGGTCCCAGCCACTGACTTTCATTAGACACTACAGCTGGACGCCAGGACCAGATGGGACTCAGCCTTTGGGAGGGCAGTGTTGCTTTCAGGTTTGCACTGACAAAGTTTATTGCACTGCTTAGTCTGCATTAAGAAATTTTTCCATTACCAGTTTGCACTGATTGTTTATTCATTCATGGTTGCATCTAAATCCAAAAAGAGATGACACTGACAAATGCACTTTGAGTTCAGTGGTTTATTGTTAATAAATACAACTTGTTTGAACTTTAGAACTTGTGTCATGACACTCCCTCCTCTACTGACCCGAGCTTGTCAGTCTAACCCATTTGTGTGATTCGCAGAGACCACGAAGAAGGAGGACAGGTTGCTTACCTGTTATTGTAGTTCTCTGAGTGGTCACCTGCGAATTCACACAATTCCTGCCCATCCCCCCCTCTGTCGTGTCCTGCTCACCTAGGTTCCTGCTATTGCTGTTATGCAGCGGAAGGTTATGGAACTGAGAAAAGAGCAGGAAGACGCCAGGCTTATATTGAGGGGGCGGAGCTACCACCAAAAAGTTGGAGATGGATACCAAAAAGTTGCAAATCTAGTGATACTAGAAGCTTCCGAGCTTTACTGCACATGGACAGAATAACCCATTTGTATGAATTCGCAAATGACCACTCAAAGAACTACAATAACAGGTAAGCAACCTCTTCTCCTCCTTGGTGTAGATATGTTTTCTGTATCCCAAAGCTTTAATGAGGTGGTGGTATTTCTTCTAACCACTTTCTCAGAATCAATTATATACCTAACATACTTAATAACTAGAATTCAGAGACATAGTTGTATGAGTCTGGAATATCAGTATGCAAATGATGTTGTAGCACCTTTGAGACTAACTGTGCAAAATAAGTTGTAGCATAAGTTGTTGTAGACTTGGTCTACTTCCTCAGATGGAAGTCACATGCATCTGAGGAAGCAGACCAAATCTACGAAAGCTTATGCTAACAACTTATTTCACACAA
Source organism: Phrynosoma blainvillii (assembly GCA_026167975.1). Taxonomy (NCBI): domain Eukaryota; kingdom Metazoa; phylum Chordata; class Lepidosauria; order Squamata; family Phrynosomatidae; genus Phrynosoma; species Phrynosoma blainvillii. The sequence continues at coordinate 448,449,001 of JANUYF010000001.1, read as the reverse complement.
TTAGTCTCAAATATGCTATAAGATCTCTGCCTACTTAGTAACTTTTGATTTGGGAGGAGGGAAAGGAAAGTTTCTCTCTGATTTTAGGAAGGGGTGATTGGCTTGGTGGTGTTAACTGCCTTCATAGAATCATAGAATCATAGAGTTGGAAGAGACCACAAGGGCCATCCAGTCCAACCCCCTGCCATGTAGGAATTCCCAATCAAAGCATCCTCGACAGATGGCCATCCAGCGTCTGCTTAAAGACCTCCAAGGAAGGAGACTCCACTACTCTCCGAGGGAGTGTGTTCCACTGTCGAACCGCCCTTACTGTCAGGAAGTTCCTCCTAATGTTGAGATGGAATCTCTTTTCCTGCAGCTTGCAGCCATTGTTTCGGGTCCTAGTCTCTGGAGCAGCAGAAAACAAGCTTGTTCCCTCCTCAATATGACATCCCTTCAAATATTTAAACACAGCTATCATATCACCTCTCAGCCTTCTCTTCTCCAGGCTAAACATTCCCAGCTCCCTAAGTCGTTCCTCATAGGGCTTGGTTTCCAGACCCTTCACCATTTTAGATGCCCTCCTTTGGACACACTCCAGTTTCTCCACATCCTTTTTGAATTGTGGTGCCCAGAACTGGACACAGTATTCCAGGTGAGGCCTGACCAAAGCAGAATAGAGTGGCACTATTACTTCTCTTGATCTAGACACTATACTTCTGTTGATGCAGCCTAAAATTGCATTGGCCTTTTTAGCTGCTGCATCGCGCTGTTGACGCATGTTCAACTTGTGGTCCACCTGGATTCCTAGATCCCTTTCACATGTAGTCTCATTCAGCCAGGTGTCCCCCATCGTATATCTGTACTTTTCAGTTTTCCGCCCTAAGTGCAGTACCTTACATTTCTCCGTGTTGAATTTCATTTTGTTAGCTTTGGCCCAGCTTTCTAGTCTGTTCAAGTCATTTTGAATTTTGATCCTGTCCTCTGGGGTATTAGCTACTCCTCCTAATTTGGTGTCATCTGCAAATTTGATAACTATGCCCCCAATACCGTCATCCAAGTCATTAATAAAGATATTGGATAGTACTGGGCCCAGGACAGAGCCCTGTGGCACCCCACTGGTCACTTCTTTCCAGGTTGAAAAGGAGCCATTGTTGAGCACCCTTTGGGTTTGGCCAGTCAACCAATTACAAATCCATGTAAAAGTTACTTTGTCTAGGCCACATTTTACCAGCTTGTTTGCAAGAATGACATGGGGAACCTTGTCAAAGGCCTTACTGAAATCAAGATATACTATATCCACAGCATTCCCTTCATCTACCAAGCTGGTAATTTTATCAAAAAAAGATCAGATTTGTCTGGCATGACCTGTTTCTCTGAAACCCATGTTGACTTTTTGTGATTATGAAATTATCTTCCAGATGTTCACAGACTTTCTGTTTAATGATCTGCTCCAGAATCTTTCCAGGTATTGATGTCAGACTAACTGGACGCTAATTGCTGGGATCCTCTTTTTTCCCCTTTTTGAAGATGGGGACAACATTTGCCCTCCTCCAGTCCGTTGGGACTTATCCTGTTTTCCAGGAGTTCTCAAAGATTATTACCAATGGTTCCGATATTACATTTGCCAGTTCTTTTAATACCCTTGGATGTAATTCATCTGGTCCTGGAGACTTATATTCATTTAGATTAACCAGGTATTCCTGTACTATCTCTTTACTTATTCTGTGCTGAAATTCTCCTATTCTGTCCTCTGCTCCATTATACTTAGGTTGAGCACCCTTTGCCCAGAGAAAACTGAAGCAAAGAAGGTGTTGAGTAATTCTGCATTTTCTCTGTCCCCTGTTAACTTTTTGCCATCTTCTCCACACAGTGGCCCTACCATTTCCTTCTTTTTCCTTTTGCTGCTGACATACCCCCAAAAGCCCTTTTTATTGTTTTATTAACCTCTCTAGCAAGCCTGATTTCATTCTGCACTTTAGCTTTTCTGACTTTACCCCTACACGTGCTAGCTATTTGTTTGAATTCCTCTTTTGTGATTTCCCCATTTTTCCATTTCTTATACATGTTCCATTTAAAACATAGTTCAGTTGCAAGTTCCTTAGTCATCCATCCTGGTTTCTTGAGACACCTCGCATTTTTCCTCCTCGTTGGCACGGTTTGAAATTGTGCCTTCAGTATCTCCCTTTTGAGAAACTCCCATCCGTCTTGAACTCCCTTCTCTTTTAGTATTCCTGCCCATGGGATCACCCCCAGTATTTCTCTAAGTTTAGTAAAATCAGCTTTTCTAAAGTCTAGAATGCATGTCTGACTATGCCTGGCTTCTCCTTTCCACTGTATAATAAACTCCAGGAGGACATGATCACTCCCGCCTAAGGATCCAACCACTTGCACCCCATTAACTAGGTCTTCCCTGTTAGTTAGGATCAGATCCAAAATAGCTGACTCCCTCGTTGCCTCTTCCACCTTTTGAACAATGAAATTGTCTTCGAGGCAAGTGAGGAATTTGCTAGACCTTGAGGATTTTGCCAAGTTTGACTTCCAGCAAATGTCCGGATAGTTGAAGTCACCCATCACTACTATATTTCTCCTTTCTGAGTGTGTGGTCATCTGTTCTAGAAAGGCATCATCCAATTCTTCTGCCTGAGTTGGGGGCCTGTAGTAGACTCCCACACTAACATCCCTGTTGTTTCCTTCCCCTTTAATTTTTATCCAGATGCTCTCCACCTGGCTTCCAGGATTGATGTCCTGGATTTCTTCACTGGTGTAAATATCCCTGACATTTAATGCTATTCCTCCTCCTTTCCTGTTTGGCCTGTTTCTCTAGAAAAGGTTATACCCCTGTATTTCTACATTCCAGTCATGAGACTCATCCCACCAGGTTTCAGTGATGCCTATTATATCATATTTGACTTTGACTTATATCAAGTTGACTTTGACTTATGGTGGCCTTATGAATGAGAGATCTCCAAGTCACCCTATCATCAACAAACCTGCTTAGGTCTTGCAGATTCAGGACTGTGGCTTTCTTGAATGAGTTTATCCATCTGGAATGTGGTCTTCCTCTTTTCCTACTTCTCTCCATCTTACCAAGCATTATTGACAACTGGCTTATATGTATTTTTTCTTTTGATCTAGCCCTGGTTTTGTGGCTAAGGTTTTTGCCTCAAGTCTTTGGTCTCAGCATTCATAAAGCCTTTAATATTCAAAAAGTTCTAAAATTACATAGAACAAGGTCAAACTGCCATTATGCTTTCCAAAGACCAATGATTTGTTGCCAGTAAGTCTTACTGTACTCTGTAATGCATAGAGGATGAGTCTGTTTTTGTGTGTTTTCCCCTTAATCCTGGGCTGAGTTTTTATGTACTTCTGAAAAATACCTGAACAGCAGCATGAGTGGGGCATGGCGCTATAGCTGCCAATATGCCATCCAATGTGAAGACGGAAAGCCCATGATTTACTAACACTCTGTCAATTTTGTTTGCTCCTGACACTTTTGCAAGTAGGATTTAGAAACAGATTTGACTATCTAAAGTAGTTTCTCTCTGCTGCCTTCCATTGTTCTAATATAGCACATACTTGCAGGCAGATTTGCGTTCATTTGATCACAAGGAAGGTCTGGCATGCCAGCCACGAGACCTTCTGCATCCTTTCTAGCGTGTGTGATTTTTACCAGACATTATCCCGGTGGCTTCAAGTGTATCTTTTTCAAATTAAAAGAAAGGAAGAAAGCTGGCATTCTCCACAGTGTGGCCACGCAGTCCATGAGGATGCTCTGGACAAAGTTGCTGAAACCATTGCAGCATTCTTGATCCATCACCCATTGATGGATTCCAGTGTGTTTTTCCTGCTTGTTAATAACCTGGAAATCCACCAGCACTAACTTCTTGTTGTAAATAAAACTGCACCAGAGGCCACCGTGGCGTATTCTGTATCTTCTTCGTCAAACCCCAGTTTGATTTCCCAATACACACTGTTAATAATGAAGTAATGATGAATGAACTCTTATCTAGTTTATAATGGAGTAATTTTATTAGGTGGAAGCAGAGCTTAAAAGGAACAAGTTGCAAGCAATGCAGGTTTTTGTAACTATAGCTGGCCCTCTATATCCACAGATCCTGCATCCATGGATTCAACCATCAATGACTTGGAATTATTAAAAAAAAATCCAAAAAGCAAATCTTGGTTTTGCCATTTTATATAAGGGAAGCCATTTTACTCTGCCATTGTATATAATGGGATTCGAGCATCCATGGATTTTGATGGCAGGTACTGGAACTAAACCCCAGTAGATACCAAGGGTCCACTGTAGTTATTTTTCAGATGGAGATGACAAAGATGCAAAAGAAAAGTATCAAGCAAGATTGAAGTTAACTTTGTTGGTAAAGTGAATAATAATACCTAGTGACTTTCAAATTTTACTTTTAAAGGAAAATATTTGAAGTTTTGTGCCATTCTGGATGAGGGACATAACTCACTTGTAAATGTATTGCAAGGGCCTGTGTGGTATAATGGTTTGAGCGTTTCATTGGGAGATCAGGGTTTGAATCCTGACTCAGCAGTGGAAACCCAGTGGGTGACCTTTTGACAAGTCACATTCTCTCAGTCTCAAAGGAGGGCAAGTGCAAACCCCCTCTGAAGAAACATGCCAAGAAAACCCTATGATAGGTTCACCTTAGGGTTGCCATAAGTCAGAAATGATTTGAAGGCACAAATCAACAACAACAATAAATGTATTGCACAGAATCAGCATTTAGAGATGAGGTTTCTCTAGTACAACCTCACAGACTTGCCACACTTGAAGTGTTTGGAAACTAGTGTGTATGGATGAGTATTTGAAGAGTGGGTTTTATTTTTATTTTTTTAATTTAGTGGCGGTTCCTTCATTAGCCAAAGTGGCATCCCTCTATGAATGTTTATTCTTAAGACCTTTGCCAGACATACAGCATAGGACTGAAAATTGCTGCAGGTGATGGAGCATGTCTTTTGCAGACCAAAGGCCCTAGTTCCAGTCAAAGTTTGAAAAAAATATCCTTTTTTAGTACTCATCTCCCAGAATTATCTAGCCAACATGGTCATGCTGCCTGGGGGATTATGGGGATTGTTTTTTATTTGTTTGTTTATTTAATTTTTATTGAATTATTTTAACAAATACAAACAGTTACACATAACCCATGTCCCCCTTCCCCCCCAATGGTTTAATAGAGATTAGAATCTGTATTCTGTTTACATTCAATATATCGGATATGGATTTAATTACATTATTAACTTCATTGTACTCTGTATTTCCTTCAACTTTCTCAAGCAAAATTTCCCAACCCAAATTCCAAGCTCCTTCCCTCCATTTTCTAGTATTTTTTGATCTTTTAAATTTTTAATTTGAATCTGGGGATCGTAGTTCAAGCAAAGGTAGTTTTTCCTAGGGGAAAGACAATGGCCGCAGGGCTTGGATTAGGGAACTCTCAGTCAGGGTAGAAAATATTAAGGTTCAAAAGCAGCAATTGGACTCTGCCTGGTATTTTTTATTTATGTACATGGATAATGATGAACCTGAATGTTGCTGAATGTTTTCAGGTATTAAGTGACCTCATTTTCCTATTCTTATTCTGAAAACAGTTGCTGTACACTTAATTTCTGGGGATGCAGCAATGTTCTTTCAGAGTCTCTTTTCTCTCTCTTAAGCTAGCAGCAGGTAATGTGAACTCCTGAGACTTTCCCTTTAAACATGAAGTTCTCTTTCCTCTCAACCTTTATAGTTCTCTGTCTCTGCCAGAGATCAGGAGAATGCAAGCTTTGTAAACGGGGGAAGGAGAGGATATCCTATCATTCTATGACAAAGCCATATATAGCTGCTGAAATGCAGTCCATTGGTCTTGCAATGCATAGTTCTTCCATCTGCTCTGAAATTTTTCTCCCCCAATGAGATAAATATTCTGGAAGGAATCTTGCCAGTCCCATCACCATTTGTGTTCATGGACACCCCCAGGATTCTTGTTCCACCATTCTTGCATAGCTAAATGCTAACTTATTTAAGTTCCCCTATCTTACAGTTTTCTTTGTGAAGAAGGAAATGTGGACATGTTTAAGTGATCCCAAACTGTAATGCTAAAAGCATTCCTCAGATTATTTTTAGCTAAGTAGATTCCCTGTCCAGCATGTTTGGCTTCTTTGTCAAAATTGGACCCTCTAAATTAGGGTGTTTATTGCCTTAATCTTACCATGCCTTCCTAGGCCAAGGACAAATTCTTCAAGTAGCTCAAAGGGCAATAAAGATAAAGATAGTCACTGGATTCTGTTGAGCAGGACCCTGTTAGCCCAGTGCTTAGAAAACTCCCAGAAATAATTACTCACAGAGCCATTCTACTGTCTTCATCTTTTTAATTTTTTAAATAAGATACAGTTTATCATTTTAAATTTTTCTAACAATACAGGAGAGAGAACATTTTCGTTATTTAGCGAAAGATTAATGACAACAGCTGGGAAGTTTCTTTTTTTAAAAAAAAAATCTTAAATGTAGAATTACAACATATTATTGCTGCAACACTCTGATCAGCTGTTATTCTGCTGGCATGTTAATATTTTTAAACAATATACTTCTGCCAGACTATTGCAAGCGAAAAACTGGAAAACTAGGGAAATAATCATCAATAGATGAATTGCTACTTAGTTTAATAGATGTGCGCTAATTAGATAAATTGACAGCTAGATTGAATAATAAAGATATTAATATTATAGATAAAGAATGGACCCCTATTATGGAATTTTGTCAAAAGGGATGGGACGTTTAATGTATAAATGACATTAACTACTGAGCTTAATAAAAGAAATGCTGTTTTGAGACTTAGGAAACATACGCTGATCAGAAGAAGTGTAGAATAATGAACTGTATAAGTGTTTTATGAAATCAGATGAATTTTGGAAGCATATTTAGTGAACAATGTCTTTGATTATTTGTTTATGTTTTTGTGTATGTGAGTGGTGGGAGACTGATAATTTTGATGTGTTTATATATGGTTAATGGTTGTTAATGTGTTTATATGTGTTTTAATAATAAATTGTTTTTAAATAAAGTTAGCTATGGTGCCACTGCCAAAAAAATTAAAAGTAAAAAAATAAACAATATATGCAGAAAAATATTTTAGCACCAGCTAAAAGATAGATGAGAAAGAAAAGTAATAGGATTGATAACATGGCACCCATTACAAAGGGGTGCTGTGCTTCAAACTGGACTCTCCCCCACCCCAACTATGTCATTGATATTGGTGTTGATAGTGGCTGATAGTTTTAGTATTACTCCTGTCCTTCCTTCTGTATGCTCATGGCCTTATGAATTTAGGCAAGTACTGAAGGACGGGGGCCTCTTCAGCTGTGGCACTCTTGTGTATAAAATCCCCTTCCCAGGAAGCTTCTTCACCTGCCATAACTTTCTATTCTTGGTCAAGATCTTTTTACTTGCTTATACCTATGTGTCAAGAGCCACCATGGTGTAGTGGTTTGAATGTTGCACTATGACTCTGCAGACCAGGGTTCAAACCCCCACTCGGTTATGGAAACCCACTGGGTGACCTTGGGCAAGTCACACTCTCTCAGCCTCAGAGAACGGCAATGGCCCCTTTGAAAAAAATTGCCAAGAAAACATTGTGATGGGCTCACCTTAGGCTTAGGGTCTCTGTAAATCGGAAATGACTTGAAGACGCACAACAGCATTATGTCAGCCAGCCCTTGTGATTCTGCTGGCTTTATTGGTGATTTGTTGCATTTTTGTTATCCTGACTGTCTTGGTGTGCATTTTGTTTTATTAGCCTTTGCAGACCTTTTTTCTTTTTTACCTTGCTGATTTTGTTTTTCTTACAAATTACCCTATGCGCATATGACTGGAGGGGCAGCATTTACATGGATTAAACAAACAAGATAGGATAACATTAGAGAGATGCTCTTAATCCCATGATTTTCACACACTGGAATGCTCCTAAAAGTTCTTTTTTTTACCATACGGTGGATTTACTGTTAAGTCCCAAACAAAGAATGCAAAGCACAACACTGGGGAATTGCAGCGGGAGATATTAACTTGATGCAATAATTGGGGGGAGCAAGCAAGAAAATGTATGTTTTGCTTGGCTGCTTTTATTGCAAGGCCAGAACTTCTAATTTTTTTTTAAAAAAGTGAAAGAAACCTAGGCCAGTTTCCTGGCAAGCCTAGATTTGACCACAGATGAAAGAGCTGGGATTGAAGTTAAAACACATCTTCTTGTTTGCATAGTTTCAGCCCATGCATGGGCAGTAAGTGTTAGCTTCACTGCTATCTCCTTTCACTCACATAAGAATAGTGTATACAAATGCCATCATCTCCTTTGTATTTTGTTTTTTTTCCTTCAGAGCCTTCCCTTATATAGCACTTTTATATAAAACATTGTAGAACATAAGCTACAAACATTTCCAATAAAAAGATAAAAGCTTCATATCCAAAGCCAAGGAAGGGTGTGGGAAAGGAACTGTAAACAATAATTGAAAATGGATTCACCCAGCATTCAAGCAACTCTGGGTTCAAGGTTCATTATTTTGTTCTATTTTCACAACAGTGGAAATTTCTGTTGATGGAAAACAATTTTTTTAAAAAAGAGGAGAGTAAAAAGGTTTTAACTAAATAATTTCTATTTAATCAGGGGATGGGATGCCTCCAAGCGTTCTCTCCTAGTGTGGACCAGAAGACATGGAGTCAAATGATTCTGAACCCCTGATAGTTGATGGAGAAAGCCTCCCTCCAGACAATGTGAGACAAATCAGTCATATTGAATTACTTTTTGGTACGGAGAGTAAGGATTGTTCATGCCATCATATTTCCCATCATTCCATATGGGAACTGGATAGTGCAGAAAGCTGATAGAAAGAAAATCAACTCATTTGAGATGAGAGGTTGGAGAAGAGTTCTGTGGACACCATGGGCAGTTAAAAAGACAAATAGCTACAAAAATAAAGTGGATCTGACCTTTCCCTAGAATCTAAGGTGACTAAATTGAGACTGTTATACTTTGGCCACATCATGAGAAGGCATGACTCACTAGAAAATACAATAATGCTTAGAAAGATACAGGGCAGTAGAAAGAGAAGAAGACCACACTAATTTAGAGAGACATAGTCAAAGAGTCCATGACCCTAAGTCTGCAGGAACTGAGGAGATTCGTTGAGGACAGGGAGTTTTGGAGAGACCTTATTCACAGAGTTGCCAGAGGCTAAAGTTGACTTGAGAGCAATTAACAACAACAGAGTCACCCTCTCCTTCTTGAAACAGTTAAGTTTTCTATAGATCAGGGGTAGGCAGCCTTTCCCCTTTAAGGGCCGAGGGACTTCAGCTCCCAAAATCCCAGGAGCTATTGGCCAACATGAGACTATTGGCCAACATGGCTGAGGCTTCTGGGAGCTGAAGTCCCTCGGCCCTTAAAGGGGAAAGGTTGCCTACCCCTGCTATAGATAGTTGGTTTGGGAGGATGCCATGGCCTTTTCTTGTTTGGTCATTTGGAGAACATGTCATCTTAGCCCAGTTTTCACCCAACCTGGTGGCATCCAAATGAGTTAGACTCAAACTCCCATAATCCTCTGGGTAGGGATGGCAATCAGGAACTTCTGGAAAGCCTCAAGTTGATTGCTGTAGCTGATACTTTCAGTAATTCATTCTGATTTGGTGCCTAGTTTACTTCTCTGGGGTGAACCAAGTCCTAGTCTCAAATAAAGTTTATTTGAGAGGGAGGTAAAAATATTGCTTTACTTTTACGATACTGTTTATAACTCTGTTACCCTTGTGTGATTATCTCTGCAATCTTTTCACAGTCATCTTGGGGTTTCACCACTTTGAATATCTTTGTCTTTCTTTAGATCATTTATTAATTAAATAGCTCAGACCCCTGTACAAATCCTTCAGGAATGTCACTTCTGAAAACAAAACTTAATTCCTACACTCTTTTCCTCACATAAATGGTTAATCCATAAGCACAGCCATCTTGTCAGCCCATTGTTTTGATAGTCCTCCTCCTTCACAGCAGTGTAGAATGATCCATGAAGGAGAATTGGAAACTTCCCACTTATTGACAGTTGTTTCCAGTTCTGTCCCAGATGTTTGTGAGTAATTTTGAAAGTGCTGGCGCATAGCCCAGTAGACAGTCTCTCAACAATCTGCTGTAAAAGCAGCTGAGGTGCGGACCTTTTCACACCATTAAATTCTTCACATTATAATAAATGTGTTTCAGGTCTTGCATATAAATTCCAAGAAGGCTTTCAGCCACTGTTTTTGAAAAACCATCATTTAGGCACTCAGGGAGAATGTTTATTAAAGTCATCAGCACAAGAGCCTTCCAGGGACAGAGAATACAGGATTAGATGTGGAAATAATTTTCATCAGATGTTAGATCTAAAGGACTACATGCAATTTGAAGGTTATTGATTCATCTCCTAGAGATGAGTTTGTCAGCCAGTCCCCAGTGGGCCAGAAGCATGTGTGAGAATGAGCCCCAAGTGACTTGGTCAACCAGTGTCATAATGAACAAATACTTTTTTGGTTTTGGATTTGGTTTTGTTTGACAGCACTACCTGAGTGGCCTTTGACAGATTGTGTAACTCCCAGGTCCTCTGAGAGTTATGGTGGTTGGGGGATTCTGGGAGTTGTCGTCTACCCAAAGGTAACATTTCCAAGCTATAGGTTTTAGACCATGAGCTAATGGATCATCCCAGCTCAGCCATGGAAACCCACCGGGTGATCTTGGGCAATGCATACTCTTTCAGCCTCAGAGGATGGCAAGGGCAAACCCCAACTCTTGCCAAGAAAGCAACTCTTGCCAAGAAAATCTCATGATACATCACATTAGGGTTGCCATAAGTTGGAAATGACTTGAAGGTACACAACAACAATAACAGATCTTGGAACAGTCAGTAACTCTCTAGCCAACCTACTTAACAGGGTGGTTGAAGGCATTCAGAAGGGAAGGAAACTATATATATCTTCTGAGCGCCTTGCAGAAGGTGTGGGATAAAAATGCAGCTACATGACAGCTTCTCTCCCAGCCTCACCATTCCATATGGTCCTTAGCACAAGAAAAACAATATCTCTTTGCTTCTATGTTCTCCTTCTTTGGTTGTTCCCCATGTCAGATTTTAAATTGTAAGCTCTTTGGAATAGAGGTATCCTGGGGTATCTTGTATTAATGGTGGTGGTGGTGGTGGTGATGATGATGATGATAATAATAAGAAGAATAGATATATCTGGGATATTGGGCCCGTGGAAGGGAAAGTCTTTGTGCTATGTTGTCACAAAACCCAGTGAGATAAGATTGGACATGTGAATTACTCAGATAAAAGGAGCTCTGGAGTATTATGAGTATATGCAGGGAAGGGCCAATATAAATTGACACGAAACATCATAAAGCTAAATGCAAAATTTCTAATATTTTATAGCTTATTTAGTTTAATAGCTAGGTTAAATCAACCCTAGTTCCAGTCCCTTACCTCTACATCTGTCCATTTCTTTGTTCTCTATCTCTCTAATCTTTTCTCCTGGTACAGTCATACCATGTTCTCTAGTATCCTGAGTTCAATGAAGGTCTCTGAACTCTCTCAAACAGCACCCCCCCATTTCTGCCTTGTTGTCTTTGACCTGCATGGTGCCACCTCCCTTACATCCTTCAGTTCTTTCCTCAAAACCCATATTATTGGTGATTCCATTGTTTACTAGTTATCATACCCTGTTGTTAATTAAGCATAACTTTATTTAATAGAAATAACAACACATTTCTCCCTGTTTCCATATACATTCTGTGTTGTCTTGTTTTGCATCTAGGACTAAGCTGGCAACTGTTACCAGAGGACTTTTTCTTCAGCCACCCACAAATTTTGGAATGACCTGCTGGAAGAGATTCAACAGCTGGATAGGCTGTCTGAGTTCAGAATAGCACAAAAAACGAATATCTTCCGGCAGGTCTTTCTAAATGATTTTTAAATTATGGCTTGTAAAATTATGAATTGATTGGGTTTTTTTTAATATGCATGCTTTTTAACAGATGTTTTGCTCTTTTTAATTGGTGTTTGTGTTTTTAACTGAAATGATGTGTCCATCTGTTGTATTCTAATCTGTTGTTCTCTGCCTCGATCCATAGGGAGAGGTGGGCAAGAAATAAATTCATCATCATCATATGTTCCTTGATTCTGAGCTGCTCAGGGACAAAAACTAGTCCTCTCATAATATAAAAAACAACATACACAGTAATGGTACCATAGAAATAATAGTAATGATACTGATTTTAACACCACAATAACATTTTTACATTTAAAAATCTAAAGTGGAATTGACTGTATGTTAGCAATTTTATTTTTTCTTATAAAGTGCTTAGAAAGTGACTTGCCTTTTATAATGCTCCAAGGAGCTATCTTTCTATGCTCAGAAGCAGAAGCTGGACTTTTGCCAAGCAGCCCACATTGGTTCTGTGGTTGAGATGGGTGTGTCTGACAGCTGTTTTGCAGCTGTGGAGGCAGAGCCAAGACTGAACATCCCACGAGTGCATTCTTTGCAGGACCTTTGCATTTGGGTTGAAATTTTGCAGGGAACTAAAAGGGAAAGTTGGTTGGGGGAGTTGGTGAAAAAAGATTAATTATGACCTTGGGAGAACATTTTTTCCATGACTACAACCATGGCCTCTCTTTCTCTTGGAAGACAAAAGTAGGCCATTCTGAATACTGGAAATGTCCAATTCCGCCATGAATTTTGAGAGATTGATGAAAATAATTATTAAATCTTATAGTTGTAATCAATAGATTTTGCATAGTAAACCAAATATTGTCCTTTTTGAGTACAAATCCTATAGCAGATGTGGAGTTTCCAGATGAAGTCTATATTTTTTGACTCCGAGTTCTTCTGACCTTTATGAAGGTCTTTTGTCTCTGTGTACATATTCTCCAAGGAAGCATTCATTCAGGCTTCCCACTTGCTTTGCTGATCTCACCCAGAACTCAGCCAACATATCTCTTCAGTGTCAGACAATCTCCTCAGAGTTCTAAATGTCCATAGATGCAAAATAGGTCATCTTGATAACGAGAGAACAGACATCCTCCTCTGACTCCTTAAGCTAGATCTACATCTGAATTGTATCACATAAAATTAGAGTTGTGGGGTGCACATAACTAGATGTTCTTCCATCCCAAGGAGAAGAGGCAGAGAGGTTAGCTATGCAAGGAATAGGTGCACTCAGTCACACAATATTCCACCTACACTCTAATGAAGCATGGTCCAGACACAGGTTTAGCACCTCCATGATAGCTAAAGCCCTACATGGTTTGGGCCAGATTACCTACAGGATTGCCTTCTCCCATATAATCTGCCCCCGTACATTTAGATCCTCTGAGAGACATTTACTGCAGTCAGCCAGGACTAGACTGGCAACTGTCAGCCAGAGGATTTTTTCTTCAGCCGCCCCTAAACTGTAGAAAACCTGCTGGGAGAGATTCGACAGTTGAATATGCAGTCCAAATTTAAAACAACATTGAAGACCAGTCTCTTTTGGCTGGCCTATCCAGATGATTTTTGAATTGTAAATTTTAAATGATGAATTTTTAAATGCGGATTGTTTTAATATGAATGGGTCTTGTTTGTTCTTTTTAATTGATGTGTGCTTTTAACTGATGTTGTGTATTTTGTTGGTCTGTTGTTCTCCACCTCAATCTATGGGGAGAGGCGGTAATAAATTGTTGCTTTTGTTGTTGTTGTTGTTGTTGTTGTTACAGTCAACCCTCCATATCCACAGATTTTTTTTATCCACAGATTTAAGCATCCATGACTTGAAAATATTTTTAAAATATATAAATTCCATAAAGCAAAGCTTGATTTTGCCATTTTATATAAGGGACACCATTTAACTGTGCCATTGTATTTAATGATATTTTAACATGCACAGATTTGGGTATCCATGGAGAGTCCTGCAACCAAACTCTCGCGGATACCAATGGCTCACTGTATTATTAAACCTAAGTTGCTGGAGGATTTCAAAGAGATGTCCAGGCCTGTTTTCTAGCTTCTTAACATAATATTGGTAGTGCATTTGTTCCTTCCATTTTTTTTCCCTTTCTTTTCCTGTTGGTACCCTAGATTGTAACCAAAAAAATGTCATCATTCTCCCTTTATGCAGATTTCCCAGGAGATACTAATCAGGCCCAGATTGAACCCAGTGGATATTTTGCATCATTGCTTTCAGGTAAGTTTTGTAGGTTGTTATTACCTGCTACTAAAAGTTTGGTCAGATGATGATGATAAGGAAACCTGTTGCCCTAATCTGAAGATTTTAGACCTTATTTCTCTATGATTTGATTGCCCACATTGGATTCTAAACCAGGGACATTGGAGATGACAGGTTGGGAATTCAGCTTGGACAATACTACCCATCACTGGCTAAAGTAGGGAGACTAAGGGCCTTTGCAGACTGCCAGAAATAGTGCAAATTGAGTCCACTTTAAGGGTTAGGGATAGTGCTAGGGAATCATGGGAATTGTTTCCCCCCCCCCCCCCTGAGACATTGAGCCTTCTCTGTCAGAGAGCTCTGGTGCCACAATAAAATACAGTTCTCATGATTCCCTAACCCTAACCCTAACCCTTAAAGTGGACTCAATTTGCACTATTTCTGGCAGTCTGCAAAGGCCCTAACCAAGCCAATGAGGAAGTTGCTAATAGACTAAAGTGGGCCAAGTGATACTCCCTGGCTTCTCTGAAGGTCCAAATCACACTGAATATGCCTAACCTGATCTAACTGAACAATCATATGGGGAGATCATATGTTCTAGGGAGAGCTTCTGTTTCTGTTTGGGGTGGTTGAGCTCAAAGAGTTGATCCAAGAAACATTACCACATCAGGTGTTCTTGGATCCAGCTCTACTCTGAAAGGGACAGGAAGCCATTTTGTCTAAGAGTGATAGCTGCACCTATCAGGGAACACTGTGCCTCTTTTTGGAGAAAATGAGTCTCACCAATTGTCATTCATTACTTTGTAACTTCTCAGGGGGGCTCCTTTTAATGTGCTTTACGTGAAACTTCCCCTTCAAGATGTCTCGGATACTTCACTTTAGACCATAAGGAAGTTGGTTCCTGGTCAGCCATGTTTATTTTGGTTGCACTGGCTGCCAGTTCACTTTCAGGCTCAATTCAAAGTTGCTTGATTAAATTTCTGAAGCTCTTTATAGTCAGCTTGGGTCCAGGCTATACGGCTTGGGTCCATGCTATTTGAAGGACCGTATCTCCCTGTACGAGCCCCCCAGAGTATTGAGATCATTGGGAGAGGCCCTTCTCTCTGTCAAACCACCCTCTCAGGCATGTTTGGTGGGAACAAGAGGGAGAGCCTTCTCAGTGGTTGCTCCCAAGCTCTGGAACTGCCTCCCTAGAGAGGCCAGGATGGCTCCATCTTTGCTTTCTTTTTGACGGCAGATAAAAACATTTTTATGCCGCCAGGCCTTCGCATATTGATAAGGGTGCTGTTTTGTTTTTGTTTTAAAGAGTTTTACATTTTTAAATTTTAATAATGTAATGTTTTTAATTGTTTGAATTGTTTAATTTGTTTTTTAAATTTTGTATTTTTAATGTTTTATACTGTTGCAATTTAGACTGTTTTAAATTTGTCAGCTGCCTTGAGTCCCTGTACTGGGAGGAAGGCAGGATATAATAATGATGATGTCACAAGACCAAGACTGCATCCATGTTTCTTCTTATCCATATCCATAATGTCTCTTCTCTCCTATTTGTATCAGTTGGGATCTTCCCTGACTGTCCAGCCAGATGTCCCATCCTACAAGAAGTAAAGATGGCCTCTGGAAGAAGCATGTGGAGTGGAAAAGTGCTTTAGTCTTCCTGTCCTCCTTGTGGTCACTGTGTTTGGCCACTGTGAGGGACAAAGTGCAGAGCTTTCTGATCCAACAGAGTGCTTCTTAGCTCACTGGAATACTAATGTGGGTGTGCTGTGCCATATCATGCCAGCAGTCTTCCTCAATAATATGTTTGCCATCATCTCTGAGCAATGGCAGAATGCCCTGCTTCTTGAGCCACTTCAAGTGAAAAGAAGGCAGGACACCTGTCTGTTACAGTGGGCCCTCCACATTCACTGGGCTTAGAGATGCAGTTCCCCATGCAGGTGGAAAAACTGCAAATAAAAAACCCAACTTTTTTTTTAACCTGGATGAACACCTCTCTTTGAATCTCTAGGCCCTCCTATCTAATTCTGGGGTCAGCTTCCAGCATAAATTGACCACAGAATTATGCTGGAGGACCTACAAATGCCTAGAGAAGTGTTCTCTCTAGGTCCTCCAGCACAAATCTGTGGTCATCTGACGGATGTTGACCACAGTCACACTGGAGGACCTAGAGATTCCTACAGAGAACATATTAATCAAATCCGCAAATAATAAAATTCACAAAGGTCGAAGCTGCAAATGTGGAGGGCTGACTGTAAATTTATATGCTGCTGAAAAGTAATTTACAAAAAAAAAAAAAAAAGCACACCCCCAAGGCAACCAGCAGTAATGCATTTTTAAAAGGAACCAAATACAGTTAAAATATTACATGCAAACTAAAGGCCTAATCAGACTGCCAGAAATAGTGCACATTAAATTGAGGCACTGCCCTGGCTCAGTGCTAGGGAATCATGGGAACTGTATTTTTTTCTGAGACATTGAGCCTTCTCTGTCAGAGAGCTCTGGTGCCACAATAAATTACAGTTCCCATGATTCCCTAGCACTGAGCCAGGGCAGTGCCTCAATTTAATGTGCACTATTTCTGGCAGTCTGCTTAGGCCCTAAGTAAGTTAAAAGAGAGAGAAAGAGAAGGAAATAAATGAAGTTTCTCTGTTTCCCTGATTTTTCATCCCATCCCTTTCTCTTTCTGGCTCCCTACGCTCCCCTGCTATGCATCTTTTCTCCCTCTACTGTCTCTGTGCCCCCTGCAAGCCTGCTTACGTTCCTGGGAACAATCCCTCCCCCAAACACACACAGTTCTTTTTTTCTGTCAGATGTCTTCTCTCTTCTTCTTCTTCTTGTTTACATCTTGGATACCCACTTCTTTGCTACAGTCTTTTTTCTAAGCTGTCCTGCACTCACCTTATCTTTCACAGCTGTCTTAATAGAATCTTAGAGTTGGAAGAGACCTCAAGGACCATCTAATCTAATCCCCTTGCTGTGCAGGAATACACAACAATGCACAGCTAAAAGATGCCCATCTAACCTCTGTTTAAAAATCTCTTCCTCTTTGCACTCCATCTTGCTTCCTATTCATGCAGCAAACCTCTTCCCTCCACCTTAAGGTCACAATCTGTAGTAAGGGAATATCTGAGCAGGGACAGTAGCGTTTCTTCCCAGCATATAGCATCATCCACAATGTAGCATGTACGTCTTTAGCAGCTGTCAGGTTCACATGCAGATATATTTCTTTCCAGTAAGCCATGTCTAAGCATCGCTAGCCATGGGATGTGTGTTTTGCAAAAGAATTGCATCTGTAAATATGATCCAGATGTGTTGCAGCTGAAGGCAAGAAGAAGGGGGAGTGGAGAACAAAGAGGAGTAGAGGGATGGTTTAGAAAAGCAAGAGAGGGAGGGAGAGCTGTTACTTTCCTGCTGGAAGCATGTTAAAAAGTTGAATGAGAGGGTTGCAGGTGTGTGTTCAAAGCTCCAAGGATCAGGCTTAAGACAGTGCCATTGGGGGGGGGGGCACTAAGACGCTGGAACACGATAGCATCGAAAACTTTGAAGTCAGCATTCAGCCAGAATCTGGCAGCAGCAGAAACAAGCCACTTGTGTCAGCCCTGCTCTTAATATAAGACAAATACTGTGGAAGGGATGTTTTTCCAGGTGTTCTTTCCATAGAGTTGAGCAATTTTATCTTTGGATTTAGTTGCAAACTTGTAAAAAAAAAAAAGGGTGTGTGTCTTGATTTCCCCCTCTCCCCTCATGTGTGGGGTTGGGGAATATCCACAGATAGACAGGGGTAATCTTTAAGAGAATGCAGTCACTCTGTGCTTAATGCATTGGCTTGGGGGCAGTCAGATAAGAATTTTCTAAAAGATCTTTCATGTAGAATGAGTGTTCCTAGAGAATGTAAGAGGGACATTGGGATGTGAAGTCGTAGGCTTTCATGGCCGGCATCCATAGTTTTTTGTGGGTTTTTCGGGCTGTGTGGCCATGTTCTAGAAGATGCCAGCCACAGATGCTGGTGAAACGTCAGAAAGAAACTCTTCTAAAACATGGCCACACAGCCCGAAAAACCCACAAAAAACTATGGACATTGGGGTGTTTGGGACCAACTGGGTACCAGTCGGGTAGAGTGTGGGACTCAGGATCCCTTCTTCCTGGTCAACCAATGGAAAATGCTAGATGGAGAAAGCGGCATTTGTGTTGTGCTACTAGAGGCCTCTTTCCAGTGGGCAGTAAGACCAGAGGATGGCTTTATTTATTTAATTTCTATCCTGCCTTTCTCCCAATAATGGGACTCAAAGTGGCTAACAACATTTAAAACAATGCAACTTTAAAACAATACAAAAGCATCAAAAGTATACATAAATTGGACAATTCATGGAGTTAGAACATTAATAATTAAAAAATATTAAAATACATTAAAGAGTGTACAAACCACACAAAAAAACCTGTATACCAACCTTAAAAACAGAACTACAAAGCATGAAAAGCCCAACCTTAGTTAATTGGTAAAAGCCTGATGACACAGAAATGTTTTGTCCTGCCATTGGAAGCAGAGCAAGGAAGGAGCTAGTCTGGCCTCTCTAGGGAAGGATTTCCAAAGTGTGGGAGCAGCCACCAAGAAGACCTTCTCCTTTGTTCCCACTAAATGAGCCTAAGAAGGTGATGGGACAGAGAGAAGGGCCTTTCCAGATGATCTTAAGGCTCTAATAGGCTCATAAAGAGGGATACAATCCTTCAGATAACCTGGCCCTAAGAGTTATAACATCTCAGCTTTGGGCACAGCATCGTACTATGTCCAGAGAGCAAAATAAGAAGTAAACACAATAAACAAAAGGCTCACCATGCTGAGGAAACTACTGCTTTTTTTTTTTTTCAAAAATGGAGAAGGGCTGAGGAGGCTGGATCTACACTCCTGTGTTGTTGCTTGCTTATTTATTTGAACTATATCTCACTTTTCTCCCAAATGAGTCTCAAAGCAGCTTACAGTATAAATTAAAACATAACATCTAAAACAGTGGTGAACAACTGTAGAAGCCAAGGGTGCCACAATAGCCCCTAAGAACATGGAGGGCTGCATCTGCTCCAGTGTGCAAAATAATAATAATAATAATAATAATAATAATAATAATAATAATAATAATAATAATAATAAATTTTTACACCTAAACACCTCTAAGAGATATGGGGGCATTTTTATCATGTTTTGGATTTCATAAAAGGCCCAGCCTAGGCTTAAATTGGACTGGGGGGCTGCAAAATGTGGTTAAAATAGACCTCACGCCTGCTAGTGGATATTTTGAGGGAATTTTTGTGTGTGTCAAACTTTGCAAAATTTGTTTCCAGCCCCTGGGAGCCACCAATCATGGGTGAAAATGCCCTCCACAAACCCTAGTATTTTTGACCCCTGGGGCCTGCAAAAAGAACCCTGGGGACCTGCACTTTGCCCCTCCTGATCTATAATAATATGAAGTACAAAAGTTTTAAAACATTACATCATACACAGGGGCATCACTACAGGAGTGTGAGGTGTGTGCAGACAGCACCAGGTGACACCGTACGAAGGGCGACACCACTGCTCACCAAACATCTGCCTTTTGGCAGAAAGGGGCTGTGGCATTCGCCTGTATCCCTTTAAAAGCCCAGAGAGATGGTATGAGAGAGGCCACAAAGTTGTTTTTTTTTTAAAAAAAAAAACAACACAAATTTAATTGTTTAAAAAGAAATTAAATTTCTATTTTTTTTTTTTACAAATTTTATATTTTATATAAAATATTTAAAAACATCACATCTTACCAAATTTTACCTTTAACTACATCAAACAATGTACCTGTAAATACATATAGGCTGTGTATATGATACTGTAATTTAAAGGTGTAATTTTAATTTTGCTCATTGTTTATGTCACAACTATTGCATTGCAGTCAGTGATATACGAAAATTATGATTTATGAGTAACAATAGTACAAAAAAAAATTACTAAGGATTCTGTATGGTGTGAGGGGGCAATGGGGGGTGGCAAAATGAGCCAGAGGCACACCACTGAGCATTGAACAACATTTTAAGATTTTAACAATTAAAACAATTAAGGCACTTAAAATACATATTTCATACTCAAAACAGCACATCTCATTGTGTATTTTGTTTTTAACTGGTTTTAAGGATCTTTTGGGGGGAGGGAGCAAAAGGGGGCCCTAATATCAGATTAATCACTAATAATACTGGGAATCACATCTGAGAACTTCAGTCTAAAATGGATATGAGCTAGCTCTGTTTGAATGCCAGTTTTATTCCCATTGAGACACATTTGAAGCAAATTATGCAAAGAAAGTTTTAGTGCTTAGAATTTGGGTTTCTAATGCATGAAATACAATGCGGGAGGGCATTCTTTGTGCTTTACTTCAAGATGCTCACTGACCTAGCTGTGAGAAACTTGGTGTACTTTTGTGCTTTGCCAAGTAGAGGTGTGTGCGTACGCATGCACATGAAAACATGAGCTTCCAGGGATTTGTGTTTATAAAATGCCTGACTTGTACAGGTTTGAGTTCTGACAACCGGTGCGATTAATACAAGCCAGATAAAAGCCATTTAGATCAAGTGACTGGGTCCTTGGAGACTTTGCAACAAGCACTTGCCTTGTAATTCAGCAGTCATTAACCGGAATCTCAAAGCATCCTGAAAAAAGTATCCATGGAACTCTATTATATATACATTGGTATTTCCAAATGTATTTTATACAGATGTGAAGCAGATAACACTTTAAAGCTAGGCTATTTAAGGGAAAGACTTTTTTTTTTTTTTTTTTAGTTAACAGGTATTAAAATAGTGTTTTGAGTGGTAAAACAGCAGACTAGTTATACTGATGAACCTTCAGCTTCTAATTTACCCTTTTTCAGAGTGGTGTTTTTAACATAAAATTGTTCCAATTAGTCCTGCACAATATATATCACACTACTTGTTAGCAGATGTCAAAGCCAGTGTAGGCTTTCACCACCTTAGATTCAAGTCTGGAGATGCAGGGATGTAATTCCAATGAACCTCTCAGTTCTAGGAATATTATGTCTGTCTGTCTGCCTTTCTTTCTAAACCTGGAAATACCTGATAAAACAGTGGCATCATGGAGCTTAAATTAATTGTCACATTTTGAGAGTGCCAATGAGCTTGATTGAGGGCAATGTAGTTTTAGTTTGCAATTTTAAGCTAATGGATTTCAAATTTTCTCTCTGAAGGGAACCTTTTGAGGTCCATTTCTTAACCATTGAATCACTAAGTCAGCAGTGAAATCTGTGCACATTGCAGAATACTTTGTCAGATGTGGCAATGTGATGTTTTTGGGAAAACTACAAGAGGCCTGATAGATCAGACCAAACAGTATGTCCAAGACTAGTGGCTATTTCCCCCTTTCCCAAATTTTTTATTGCTGATAGCCATAAGCCATTGCAAATGTGCAAAGCAGCAAGGTTTCTACATGGGGAAATACCTATTTGCGTAACATGTTACAGTGTGTGAGTGAGTGATATAAATGAATTTAATAACAAACAAGTTTAGGAACAGATTAAACTTCTAAAAAGAAACTTCTTAAACTTTCTCATATTAAACTTTCCAGGGCATCAAACTTTCTTGCTATCAGATACTGACTCAGTGTTTCATTCTGATTTTCTTTACTGCAGTTGCAAACAATGCAATACGATAAGAAATACACTCCCTCTCATCAGATAAAAAAAATTATAATGATCAGAGTTGGCCAGCCACTACTTTGTGACACAAACAGTGCCAACCCAGCGGGTAGAATTCAAACATATTGCCGTGTTAAGTCTGTAGAATCAGCACTGTGGACATGCAAATGCATCTGAGGAAATAGACTTAAGTCTACGAAAGCTCATGCTGCCAACTTCTTTCTTTCTTTTAGTCTCAAAGGTGCTACAAGATCTCTCTACAACCCAACATATAATGTACCTGAACCCAACAGATAATGGCCTGAACGATTTTGACTTTAGTGCTCAATTGTATGTTTTTGCTCTTCAGTATCTTTTCCAGTTCTTTCACAGCTGCCCTTCCTATCCCTAGTCTTCTTCTTATTTCTTGACTGCAGTCTCCATTCTGGTCAATGTTTGATCCTAGATATGGGAATTCTTTAACTCTTTCAATTTCCTCATTGTGTATTTCTTCTGTGGTCATTATTTTTGTTTTCTTTATGTTCAGCACCAGACCTGTCTTTGCACTTTCATTTTTGACCTTCCTTATTAACTGGAGGGATAGGCATGTTCGTCAAGGAAGTAGGTGTCCCTTGAGCATCTTGGTGTTCATTTTGAATGTGTACCCTCCAGGTTAAGCTGAATACCTGAAATGGCAGGCTTCCAAGTGTCTCAACAAAGCTGGCCAGCTGAGCAGTAGATCTCAAAGGGAAATAAAGAGAACTCTTCCTTGGGTGTTTTCATCCAGCCTCAAAGAGAAGGAGGCAGCCTCTTTTGCCATCAGTTCATCTCTAGAAAGGGACTCACTATGGGTATATGCCCTAGGGATGCCATTTGAGCTGGCTAGGTGTAGAGAGGAGATGAGAGTGGGAAAAGTGAGGCAGCCCATTCTTGATCTCTTTAACTCAATTCCATCCCTTGAATATAGACTGTTCCAGTCTGGGAGATAGGTGGGCTATGAACAAAGGGATGGATGGGTGGATGGATGGAGAGGAAAAGCTGATCAGCTAATTATTAGTCTCTGAAGCACAGACTAGAACAGACTAAATGAATTTGAGCTGCCATTGCATAGTCACAGCAGATAATTAAACAGGGAAAGGGGCAGAGGTTGGCAAATATTATCCCTTTAGAATTAAAGGGGAAATGTTGCTGGCTGTGCATGTCAATGAGAGGAGGTGGATTATTAATTTAGCATGTCCTGATAATAATGCAATGTCACTAGAGATTTTGATTTCATACTTGAATGTAATTCAAGTCTTCAGAGTTCTCAACTCGCTCTTGCTTTGTTGAGCCTCGCTATACCAAGGGGTGCAGCCAGAATGTCTCTGTGTAGCAACAACTGCCTCCTCTGGGTGATGACTGTGGATAAAGTTAGTTGAGATTATCAACAATGGGTGGGGAGGCTTCAGGAAGAGAGCAGGTTGACTCACAGATCAGTGCCAAACAGAACAGTATGGACGGCAAATGTTTTGTATCAAACTTCCAGTCAGTATTACTCAATAAAAGAAGTTGAAAGACTATATTTTGATCCTTTATGTATTAATCCACTTTGCAACATGCACAAAGCATACTGAAATAATATTCACTAAAAGAGTAGTATTCACTAACATATGCAGCAATTCTACCTTGAATGCTAAAGGCATAATGTTTGCCAACCTTTGCCCTTTGTCATATAAATGTGTGAAACTGACTTAAGAAGAACCTACAAACAAGTAATGGTGAATCATGTGGTGCCAAAAACTCATAGTTGCATGCTTTATTTCCCCTTTGTGTAGTATGTTTCTTTCTTCCCTGTTTATGGAAATCATCTTTTCCTATCACATCAAAACAAACTGGAATTATGATTTGAAATGGCTAGAGAGATGGAATCCAGAATTACAGCAGGCATTTGGTATCTACTAGCGTTTGGTTCCAGGGGCCCTCCATGGATACCAAAATCTGTGAATGCTCAACTCCCATTAAATACAATGGATAGTAAAATGGTGTCATATAAAATGGCAAAATCAAAGTTTGCTGTTTGTAATGTATATTTTTTTGGAATCTTTTCAAGCCATGGATGCTTGAATTCATGAATAAAATATCCGTGGATATGGAGGGATGACTGTATTTATATCTTATGCTCTTTGTTTTTATAGTCATTGATGATTGGAATTCATATGGTTAAGTCTGAATAACCTAAGAGTTCATTTTTGGATTTTGGAAAAGTGCTCCTCTTTTCCTGGTACCCATCCTTCAATTTTGATATTGACTGTTTGTAGGTGTTAGTAGCAGTGTAGATGGCTAACACATGTTGAAGCCCACACCCGGGAAACTCTGGGATGAACCATGCCTAAAATATATTCTGATTTCTTGACACTGGCTGTGCATACACAAAATCTGATATTTTTCCATCTGAAGATGATGAAATCAGCTGGCAGTCTTAGTGCATCTTGTATCTATTTGGTTTGGATTGCAAACAACTAAATATTCTTTCTGTTTCAGTGGCAGAAAATGCAGCACATCTGAGCTCCCTGCCTGAACCAGCAAAGATGTCTGTGGTGGTGCCATCTGTCAATATTGATGACGAGCTTCAGAGCTTCAGTTCTATCCATGGAAGTTCAGATTCTTCTGGAGCAGATACACTTTGAAGCAATCCTCTGTGCACTTGTGCACAGGAAAGCACGGGGGGGGGGGGGGGGGAGCCACAGCTGTTTGGCTCAAAATGATGGACAGAGCAGACATTTTCTCCCAAACCAGTGGTTTGATGTGGAATCAGCTTGCTTTTCATCATAAACAATTATGTGTGCATTTGTGTGGGTGTGTCTTGCATGTGAATATGTACACTTTTTAAGGAAACAAATTAAATATTTTTTTTCTTTTTAAAATATGAGTTTAATCTTTTCTGCATATTTGTACATCTTTGTGGTTTAGATTTGTCTAACAACACTGCATGTTGGGAAGAGAAAAAGACTCAGCCACATAAGGGGAACGTAAGAAAGTGATGTTATGCAAATCCCACCCCAGCTACCTAATTCATATCATTTTCTTATATCTGCATATGAACATTTCTGTCTAAATAATATTAACTTCTTGGTTTTCCTTCATTACAATGTACAAATCTGAAGGTTTAAATCAGGGGTAGGCAACCTTTTTGAGCCGGGGACTGGGTTGCTGTCCCTCAGACAATTGGGGGGCCGAAGCACCAAAAATAAATACATAAATAAATTTTAAAAATATGCATGCACACTCTCTCAGCCCCAGAAAAGCCATGGCAAAACCCCTGTGGAGATTTTGCCAAGAAAACCCCAAGAACAAGTAATAACAACAATAATCAATATCATCATGGCGGGCGGCAGCGGCGGCAGGACCGGCCTGGGGCTGGTCCAAAGGCCTCGGGGGGCTGCATCCAGCCCTTGGGCCTTAGGTTGCCTACCCCTGGTTTAAATCAATAGTAAGAATTATTGCCATACATTTTTTAAAAATAGGGTCCACTAAGTAAATCCCTCTCTGTAATTCCTTGTCTTTCATATGTTCTGTTTTTCATTCTAGAGTTCTTCATAATACTACATATATTGCTATATACAAGTGGTTATATATGTTTAATAATCTTTGTCATCCTTTGTATTTCTTGTAGCGTTGTTGTTACTACATCATTAAGTCACTAACTGTGTTGGTGACAGGGAATCCAACCACAGCGCAGTCTGGGGACAAGTCTACCCAGATGCAGCCAAAACAATAATGCAACAGAGTTCTAAAACAAAAACACCCAGCTATTGGTATTGGCAATGCACTGACCATTTTTCAGACACACAAGAAGACAGTTCACAGGCAGTTGATTCATCCAAAGTTCTGGAGGCTTTTCTCATCAGTTGTGTTGTGTACAATATGATACAATATTTACACACTCCTCTTAGTCAACTTCCTATCAACTACATCAATGTCTGCTCCAACCAACTCCAACAGCTCCAAACTAACCCACAGCTACCCAGTCTTGGTCCACTTATATAGAGTATTGGTTTGCATCATGCCATGTGCTCCTGTCTCACCAGTTTGTGGCTGTCCCAAAGAATATGTGTCACTTGTCACTCAAAACATTTTCTGTTGTTTAAAGGTACATTACTTCAGCATTCTGAACATTTTTATTCATATCCCATAATTCTTTCCAGTATTCCAGAATTTAGTGACCAGTCTCTTTCTACTTTCTGAATTGATTTGTTATTTAACGTGAAAGTTAGTCTGTCCATCTCTCTTAATTCACTAATTTTCTATAACCACTCTTCTATCATGGAGGATCCTCTGTTTTCAATTTTTTTTTTTTTTTTTTTTTGCTAATGTCAGTCTTGCAGCGGTAGCTAAGTATAATATTACTCTCCAATATTTTTCTTTATATTCTTTCTTAGAATAGAGTTCATGTTAAGTAAGTACAACTCGAGAGCTAAGGGATATTGTATCCTAGAATATTTTCTGCATCGCTACGTGCTTACAATTTACATCATTCCTGACCATTGGCCCTGCTAAGTGAGGTGGACAGAAATTGGGAGTCCAACCAAACCTCTTGAGACCTAGATTTTGTCCACTCCTGTTGTGTTGTTAATAATTATGACCTTAAGAGTAAGAGGACACCATCACCCTGTCATCCTGATAGACCTATCAACACCTCAGAAGTAAAGCTTACCCTCTCCTTCATTATAGTGGGTAGGTCAGGCCATTCACTCCAGTGTATCAAAATACAACATCCATATTATCCTCCTTTTCTTCTTGATCCATTATTCAATTTGCTATGCGTGGACCAGGATCAAATTGCGGTGCATCCCGTGAACTACTAATATAAATATTAGAATAAAGCTAAACCAATGGTCATGCCTAAATATAACCTGACAAACATCCATTATTTAAAGATAATATGAAAAATTGATTTGCACTATTAAGCCTAATTGACTGGGAGCCAGAAGAACTCTGGACTGAATTCAAGAACAAATGCAAAAAGACTCTTTATCTGTAGCCAAAAAGAAAGAAAGGCCTCAGTGGATGACAGATGAAATTCTTCAAACAGTTCAACACAGACAAGAAGCAAAAGTAAATGATGACTGAAATAGAGTCAGAATCCTGAATGCCACTGTTCAGCAACTTGTGCAATGGGACGAGAACTATAGTAATGAATGCAGAGAAATAAAAGGATGACAATGAAAAAGGAAGAACAAGAGACCTCTCCCAAAAGATCCAAGAAATCAAAGGGAAATTTAAATCATAAATCAAAGCCGAATTGACAGCAGTTAACAATTTTATGGAATAAAAAAATCTTTTACTTTGACTTGTGGGTGGGGCCGGCCTGCATGTGCACTTGTGTGTGGTGTCTATGTTTATTATGGTATATTCTCTTTCACTGAGAGTTTTTAAAACAGGCATTAGTTGACCACTACTCAGGGACACTTTAGTACTAGCAGAGGATTGAACTAGAAGGAAGCCCTTTCAACTCTACAATTCAGTGATTCTGTATATAATAATAATAATAATAATAATAATAATAATAATAATAATTTTTATCCCGCCCCTCTGCAGCGCAATTGGGGCAGCGTACAACACATTAAAAACTTCTCAACAAATTAAAACAAAATCCACAATCCCTTCCCTAACCTTCCCACCCTTTAAAAATATATTAAACTAATACAGAATTAAAATACCAATAAATAAAACATACAAATCCTTTACAGTAGCAGCTCGGCTAAGCAATAGCGGTTGGGGAAGTGAATAGCCAGGGTCTTTTATCTTCTTGGCCTGGACATTATTCAGGGAAGGCCCGCCGAAAAAGATCCATCTTTACTGCTTTTTTAAAGTAGTCAAGAGTGGAGATAAGACGGATCTCATCCAGCAGGTCATTCCATAATCTTGGAGCGGAGGCAGAGAAAGTCCTCTGGGAAGTCACTGACAGCCTGGTTCTTATAGGCTGTAACAGGTTCCTCCCAGAGGCCCGAAGTGCACGGGGAGGATCATATGGAAGGAGGCAGTCCTGGAGATAGGTTGGACCCAATCCATGTAGGGCTTTAAAGGTCATAACCAACACCTTGTACTGTGCCCAGAAACTAATAGGCAGCCAGTGGAGGGATTTCAGCACAGGTGTAATGTGCTCTCTCCTAGATGTATCAGTAACTAACCTGGCTATCATATTTTGAACTAGTTGAAGTTTCCAAGTTAAGTGCAAGGGTAGCCCCATGTAGAGTGCATTACAGAAATCGAGACGTAAGAGCGTATACCACAGTTTCAAGATCCCTAATCTCCAGGAAAGGGCGCAGCTGGCATATCAGCCAAAACTGATAGCAGGCACTCCTGACCGTCGCATTCACCTGATTTGTCATGTGAAGCGACGAATCTAGGAGTACCCCCAGACTGCGAACACAGTCCTTGGAGGATAGTGTGACTCCATCCAGGACTGGAAGTTGTATTCCCAGACCTGGTTTCAGGGCCGCGACTGTTAGTACCTCTGTTTTGTCTGGATTCAGTCTCAATCTGTTTTTCCTCATCCAATCCATTACCGCTTTAAGACAGTCATTGAGAGGAGAGATGCCATCTGAAGTCTGAGCCGACGACCGCGTCATGGAGAAGTATATCTGGATGTCATCAGCGTACTGATGACACCGAGCTCCATGCCTCCGAATGATCTCTCCCAGAGGCTTCATATAGATGTTAAATAGCATCGGGGACAGGATGACACCAGCATTACTGTTTTCATGGCTCAAGCAGACATGGGGCATCTCATCCTTTCCAGTTTTGGCATGCAGATACAGAGATGAGTCTGTTGGCAAAGAAGATGATGACTTCCAGGTGAAGCTGTGTGTGTACATATGTGTGTCATCCTGGGAAAAGCGAGAGTGAATGGCTTGATGTTTGTCTGAAGGCCTGTCTTCCTGCAGTACATCTTCACAACTTGGGACATGAATCTTGGAAGTAGACAGATGTTTCTAAACTGGAGGAAATGTGCCATGTTCTACACCCTTATAACAAAGAAAAAACAGCTTGTCATGAAATGGATAAACCAACACAGATGTGCATGTTTCGAAAAGTCTCACAAGGTGACATCTGTCCAAATAACTTCCAGTTCTGCACTTTGAAATCTAAGTATTTAGTTGTTTGTTAAATCTGCGATTTTTAAGTTGGAGATCTGGTCTCATTGGTAGTTATTGCAAACATTTCCCCCCTCCACACACACACAGCTCCCCCTCCCCACCCTGCTTTTACAGTTGGTGACTTTGTCTGATTTTAGAGACTGGGAGGCAGGAAACTCTTTCCATATTGTAACCTTCCTTGAGACCTTGGAATCTGGCATGCTATAAATCTTCAGAAGAGTGCAGTGTTCCCCTGTTTTTAATATGTTGCTAAGTGCTGCATCAAGCATTCTTCTGGGTAGGAACTGAAGATGGGGGAAACCAGTGGTCTGGCACTGCTGCAAGGGAAGAAAATCCCTTCCCCATACCTGCACCCCCAGCACTTTCTCCTACATGGAGAGGCGGCTCCAGATCTTTTGCCAGAGCTGCACTTAAAATGCTGCTTCCCAGCCAGAAAAACCACATTTCTTCCTTGTTGTCTCCTGGAAAACCAAGGAAGAGCATCTCTTACCTGCTGCAACAAGGCCAGAGAGGTCTACGGCCCAGATGGCCTGTCCTGAGGCTGTAGCATTCGGAGGGTGGGATGGAAGATCACCAGGAGTCCCTGGAAATTAGTGCACAGGTATCTCTTGTTAATGCAAATTTGTGCAATAATAATGGTATAATAATGGATCAGCAATGGATGAGTCACGTCATGTGAAAAGGAGAGGAATCATAGTTTGTAATTCCACTCCAATTCCATCACTAGCGCCTCATGCACTAATCTCCCTTGTGCATGTTTGCTGATTCCTACATGTACGCTTGTTTGTTTATTCAACTTATACCCAGAGTTTCCAGATCTCCAGACGTGGTCCTGCATCTAAGATCCTGGCCCCTCTTTCTCTGGTCCTCAGGGTAAAGTGGAGGAATCTCAAGATGAGAGAACTGCCTTGAAAATTATGTGTGAGTACAGCGAATACAGTGTGACTCCTATATCCACAGGGCATACATTTCCTGACTTAGTGAAAATTGTGGATAATAGCTAATCCTGTTTCCAGCTGAAATTGACCATAGAGTCAAGCAGGAGGACCTTCAGATGCTTGAAGAAGCCGGTTTTTTGGGGTTGGGGGTTGGGCATGGGTAAATGAAACCATGGGTAGCAATTGTGGGGGGGGGGTCATACTGTGTATTTGTTGTTATATTTACATCTCTCCCTTTTTTAAGGGGCTCAAGATGTCTCGCAAAGGCTAAAACTGATACACTCTTTAAATTCTTATGATACAAAAATCTTAAAATATAGGCTGGAATTCAATATGAGACATATACATACATAAATGGGTTTATGTCTGTGGGAAATAGATTTGAGCAACTTTGCAGTGTCTGTATTCAGGAAGGGGATACTGTTATGTTACTACATAATAGTAACTACTACTAAGGGAGTATCTACTACTAAGGGAGCCAGCAAAGTGTTGCACATCGAGCACTCCCAAGCTCTCATGATTTGGCCTGGCAATCTCAGGTCCTTGGGCAAGTCACACTCTCTCAACCTCAGGGGAAGGCAATGGCAAACCTCCTCTGAACAAATCTTGCCAAGAAAACCCCATGATAGGTTTGCATTAGGGTGGCCATAAGCCAGAAATGATGAAGGCACAGAGCAACGACAACATGTGGTGGTTTCCCCAGCACTACTACCCTTTAACTTATATGCTGAAAACATCATAAGAATATCTAAGAAAAAAGTTTTTTATGGGGGTATGTATGTTTGTAAGATCTGTATGTTAGTATATTAGTTATGTTTGTGTGTTTTTATTATGTCATGTATTGTGATCTATATTTATTACATGTGAATATTTGTGGAATAAAAATAAATTGAAAAAATAATTTAGAAACTGAAAAAGGAGGAGTTAAAATAGGAGGAAGCAACATTAACAACCTAAGATATGCGGATGACACCATAATATTAGCAGAAGACATTCAGGAATTGGAACAGTTAATAAGGAAGGTCAAAGATGAAAGTGCAATGGCAGATTTGATGCTGAACATAAAGAAAACAAAAATAATGACCACAGAAGAAATACACAAATTCAATCGAGACAACAAGGAAATTGAAATAGTTGAAGAATTCCCATATCTACGGTAGGTTCAAACATTGACCAGAATGGAGACTAGAGTCAAGAAATAAGAAGAAGACTAGGAATGGGAAGGGCAGCTATGAAAAGACTGGAAAAGATACTGAAGAGCAAAGACATACAACTGAGCACTAAAGTCAAAATCGTCCAGGCTATTGTATTCCCCATCATCCCCATGTATGGATGCAAGAGCTGGACAGTGAAGGAAGGAGACAGAAGGAAAACCAACTCATTTGAACTCATGTGGTGCTGGAGAAGAGTACTTAGGATCCTATGGACAGCCAAGAAGACAAACAAATGGGTTCTTGAACAGATCAGACCAGGGCTCTCCTTGGAAGCAAAGATGATCAAGTTGAGACTATGGTACTTTGGCCACATCATGAGAAGGCAGGGATCACTAGAAAAAAACACTAATGCTAGGAATGGTAGAGAGAGGAAGACCACAAACCAGATGGATAGATTCGATGGAGGGGGATTATGGGGAAGGGCTTGCAATATCTAGACAAGGCAGAGGAAAATAGGGATTCTTGGAGATGTCTCATCCACAGGAGCGCCATGAGTTGGAATCAACTCAAAGGCAGCAAACAATAACAACTACCTTTCTGGTAAATACTGATATGTTGTTGGCTACAAATCTGCTAGGCTGCTTGTTCTTTGTACTACTTTGCAATGGGGAGGGCACAATCCAGGCTTCCACAATCCGTGACTCAAGTGGTACAACATACCTTCCAACTGTCCTCTTGTCTTCCCACTTTTTCAACTGCTTTTAAAATGGTCCAATTTCTCTCCCTTGCAGCCACTTTCCCCCTTTGGTCTCAGCTTAATTCCATCGCTGCAAACTGAGTTCAAAGTGCATAAGTAGTTTGGACTGAATAAATAAATGGGGAGAGGAGAGGAAAGGGCAGAATCTTCCCAATAGGCTAGGGCAAAAACAAACTCCTGCAGCCTCAGTTTGTGTGTTCCTCCTCACTGCCATCTGGACTACACACTGGACTACAAACTGATGATCTTTAGCCACAGGTATCCTGGTTTTCATCTCTGAGATGCAATGATGACTAAATGTGCCCTCTAAGGGTGTGAACCTGCATGTGAAATGGTTACACTTGCAGAACTCCACTTACACAACTGTGTACATAATAATAATAATAATAATAATAATAATAATAATAATAATAACAACATCCATTAAGTAACAGCCAAAGAAGGACAACCACATGTGTGGTTTGTGCATGTGACAGCAACTGGAATCCAGCCATTATGAATAAGCAATAAAATATCCAAAACCCAGGATAGGATTTAACTAATTTAAAATCAATTAAGTTAGAAATTAAGTCAGAATTTTTCATAATAAAAAGAGATAACTTAAAAATTATTTTAAATGATTTGAGTTATGTACATTGGACTTTTGGTACTAACATAATTCCAGAATTAAGTTATTAATTGCATGAGAAACGATTCTCTTATGGCAAGCAGACATTAGGAATTTTTGTTTATTTTTGTTTATGATTACAATTGTTCAAATAATTCCAGTGTTACAAGATTTAGAGCTAAAGATTTTAATGTAGCAGCGTTAGCTTGGAAAGGCGTATTTTTTGTTGCATCCAGATAGTTCTTCTCTGTTGTACACTGGCTATAGCATAATACTGTTTACTAGTAATTCCATTTTAATTGTCACTTTTCTACATTTTTAATTGTACTGTGCTTTTATACTGTAAGCTGCTTTGAGTCCCAATTTTCGGGAGAAAGTGGGATACAAATAAATATACTACTACTACTAATACTAATAATAATCTTCATCTGTCCCAGGAAACTAAATTTTGAAGCTATTTTGCTGTAATCTACGTGAATCTGCCTAGTACATAGGCTAAAGGAAAGATACCTGGCAGAAAGTTGAAAGGCAAAGTACCATAAGACAGTGGGAGCAAGTGATGATGCTACATATGGTAGGTTTTGCAGGACCTTCAGTTAAATGTCTAATTCTCTCACAGTCACATTTCAACTTTGAGCAATGTCATCTGAGTATTAAAGAACAGCTCCAAATCACGTAATACCATTTGCTTTACAGTGTGTTCACTTTTAATATGTATGACACTAATGGCTGGGGAATAGGAAATAGCTTCTGAATATCTCTGAAATGTTCCACAGGTCTTTCTGAGAATTCTCCTTGTGAAATGCTGCATCTGACAAATCATCATCATCATCATCATCATCTTCAGGTCTACTGTTGGGACTGTATTGTTAAGTGAGATTTACAAGACACAACTACATTTAATTGTCAGTGAAGTGCATAGCTTTGACGGATTATTATTTTTTGCACCCTGCTGGTGACTCTGATAGAAGCTGAAAGATATTTCAGCAAGCTAGTGCTCAACCAAAACTGCAGGCATTCTGCAACAAGGCCAGAATGGTTGTGACATCTCTTGATTACTGAAGGTGAATTTGGAAGAGAAATGGACTTTAGGGGGGGTTAATTTATCTTTTTGCAAAGAATACAGTCAGAAAAACAAAGCCCTAAAGCTGTTTGGCCTATTTTTGCAGCCACAGTGGCCCACAAAATAAAATAAAATAAATCAACGTGTTGTCAAGACAACCACTTTACTAATGACCAAAGCATTGCAAAATAGTTAGCAGTTTTGCAGGACTCTCAAGCTGGGCGTTATTTAAACAAAAGTATCAAGAGGTCAATCTTTTTCAGAAGTGTAACAATAATTCCAGAATTAAAACTAAGTTCTTCATGAGACTGTGTATTTGGGTTGAAGAATTTTTGGCACTGGTTGGGAAAACAGATGCAAGTTATGCTACTGGGGGTGATCCCGTGGTCAGGAATACTAAAAGAGAAGGGAGTTCAAGATGGATGGGAGTTTCTCAAAAGGCAGATACTGAAGGCACAATTTCAAACAGTTCCAATGAGGAAGAAAAATGGGAGGTGCCTCAAGAAACCAGGATGGATGACTAAGGAACTTTCAACTGAACTAAGTTTTAAACGGAGCATGTATAAGAAATGGAAAAATGGGGAAATCACCAAAGAGGAATTCAAACAAATAGCTAGCACGTGTAGGGGTAAAGTCAGAAAAGCTAAAGCGCAGAATGAACTCAGGCTTGCTAGAGAGGTTAAGAACAATAAAAGGGGTTTTTTTTTGGTATGTCCGCAGCAAAAGGAAGAAGGAGGAAATGGTAGGGCCACTGTGTGGAGAAGATGGCAAAAAGTTAACAGGGGACAGAGAAAAGGCAGAATAAACTCAACACCTTCTTTGCTTCAATCTTCTCAGAAAAGGGAAAGGGTGCTCAACCTGAGGATAATAGAGCAGAGGACAGAATAGGAGAATTTCAGCACAGAATAAGAAAAGAGATAGTACAGGAATACCTGGTTAATCTAAATGAATATAAGTCTCCAGGACCAGATGAATTACATCCAAGGGTATTAAAAGAACTGGCAAATGTAATATCGGAATCACTGGCAATAATCTTTGAGAACTCCTGGAGAACAGGAGAAGTCCCAGCAGACTGGAGGAGGGCAAACGTTGTCCCCATCTTCAAAAAGGGAAAAAAAGAGGATCCCAACAATTATCGTCCAGTTAGTCTGACATCAATACCAGGAAAGATTCTGGAGCAGATCATTAAACAGCGAGTCTGTGAACACCTGGAAAGTAATTCCATAATCACAAAAAGTCAACATGGGTTTCAGAGGAACAAGTCACGCCAGACAAATCTGATCTCTTTTTTTGATAAAATTACCAGCTTGGTAGATGAAGGGAATGCTGTGGATATAGTATATCTTGATTTCAGTAAGGCCTTTGACAAGGTTCCCCATGACATTCTTGCAAGCAAGATGGTAAAATATTGGCTAGGCAAAGTAACTGTTAAATGGATTTGTAATTGGTTGATTGGCCAAACACAAAGGGTGCTCAACAATGGCTCCTTTTCAATCTGGAAAGAAGTGACCAGTGGGGTGCCACAGGCCTCTGCCTGGGCCCAGTGCTATTCAACATCTTTATGAATGACTTGGATGACGGTATTGGGGGTATAATTATCAAATTTGCAGACAACTCCAAATTAGGAGGAGTAGCTAATACCCCAGAAGACAGGATCAAAATTCAAAATGACTTGAACAGACTAGAAAGCTGGGCCAAAGCTAACAAAATGAAATTCAACACGGAGAAATGTAAAGTACTGCACTTAGGGCAGAAAAATGAAAAGCACAGATATACGATGGGGGACACCTGGCTGAATGAGACTACGTGTGAAAGGGATCTAGGAGTCCAGGTAGACCACAAGTTGAACATGAGTCAACAGTGTGATGCAGCAGCTAAAAAGGCCAATGCAATTTTAGGCTGCATCAATAGAAATATAGTGTCTAGATCAAGAGAAGTAATAGTGCCACTCTATTCTGCTTTGGTCAGGCCTCACCTGGAATACTGTGTCCAGTTCTGGGCACCACAATTCAAAAGGGATGTGGAGAAACTGGAGCGTGTCCAAAGGAGGGCAACTAAAATGGTGAAGGGTCTGGAAACCAAGCCCTATGAGGAATGACTTAGGGAACTGGGGATGTTTAGCCTGGAGAAGAGAAGGCTGAGAGGTGATATGATAGCCTTGTTTAAATATTTAAAGGGATGTCATATTGAGGAGGGAACAAGTTTGTTTTCTGCTGCCCCAGAAACTAGGACCCGGAACAATGGGTGCAAGCTCCAGGAAAAGAGATTCCACCTCAACATTAGGAGGAACTTCCTGACAGTAAGGGCTGTTCGACTGTGGAACACACTTCCTTGGAGTGTGGTGGAGTCTCCTTCCTTGGAGGTCTTTAAGCAGAGGCTGGATGGCCATCTGTCGGGGATGCTTTGATTGGGAGTTCCTGCATGGCAGGGGTTGGACTGGATGGCCCTTGTGGTCTCTTCCAACTCTATGATTCTATGATTCTATGAGTCCGCAAGTCTATTTTGTTGTTGTTGGTAATGTTGTTGTATGCTTTCAAATCCTAATCATAGGGTTTTTTTGGGCAGGATTTATTCTTTGGAGGAGGCTGAGAGAGTGTGACTTGCCAAGGTCACCCAGTGAGTTTCTTTGGCTGAGTAGAGATTTGAACCCTGGTCTTCAAGAGTCCAGGTCTGACACTCAAACCACTATTCCCTGATGGTTCTCAGTTTTTAATTATTGCTATTATATGCCTTTAAGTCAACTCTGACTCACAACAACTCTATCATAGGGTTTTCTTGGCCAGACTTTTTTCAGGGGAGGTTTGCTATTACTTTCCTCTGAGACTGAGAGAGTGTGACTTGTTCAGGGTCATCAAATTGGTTTCACGGTTTCACTTGGTCTCCCAGAGTCCTAGTCCAAAACTCAAACCGCTACTCATTTTGTAAAACTATTGCCACCCAAAAAGTACACTTAGGTCCTGTTCTCTCCTTTAAGATCTCTAAAAATTATTAAACCAGGGTACATAAAGTCCTTTGAGCACATAAGTGATAAATTTTGTGAGTTTTTAGGAATATTCTGTTGGACTTTGACCTCGAAAACTGAAGAATAACGTTTACAAGAGAACTCAAAACAATGAGTGTGGAATCTACTCTCTCTTTTCTCACCATCACATTTATTGGCTTTAAATCATCACACACCAAACTAACAAACTAATTACAATGAAAGCAACTTTGCACATTTTTGAACACCATTAAATAAATCACATGTAAGAGAGTAATATATCTAAAATACACAACATTCATTATACATTTTTAGAATTACCTTGGGGCACAGGCAGTATTACACTCCTAACATAAACATAGTAAATCAAACCTCAGTGTCAAAATGTTGCTCAGTGAACACTGTAATCCTAAAAGGACAACATCAGAGCTGCTGGCAATAGATACAAAAGAAAGAAAGAAAGAAAGAAAGAAAGAAAGAGAAATTAAGGCTGAAAACCAGACAAACGGGGGTTGCAGACTTCCAGAAATAGTGCAAATTGAGTCCACTTTTAGGGTTAGGGTTTGGGTTAGGGAATCATGGGAACTGTATTTTATTGTGGCACCAGAGCTCTCTGACAGAGAAGGCTCAATGTCTCAGAAAAAAAAAAAAAAACAATTCCCATGATTCCCTAGCACTAACCCTAACCCTAAAAGTGGACTCAATTTGCACTATTTCTAATCACCTGGAAGTAAGTCTTCTTTGAACTCAGTCAGGTTTACTTTGGAACAGATACCATACACTCCAACTTTTCACAGATGAAAACCAGGACACATGTGTCAAAGTGCCACCATTTATTAATGCGGAAGAATACACAAGCTAGATGTTGCAGCAGTTTGTTTTTGACTGAGCCTACTAGGAAGGACCACTTTTTGCCCTCTCCTCTCCCCCTTGTTCAGTTAATTGAGAGGAAACTACTCTGGCATTTTTAACTAACAAAGGGGCTCAACAGACAGCCCCAATAGAGCGGCCTCTGTCTGCTCTTTCCTTGCTGGATTGGGGCCACAGCAACCGCATGCCGCGGCCCCAGTCCAGCAATTTGCTGCTCTAAAAAGAAGCCCACAAATGCTGCTCCTTTTTAGAGTGGCAAAAAGCTGCTCTTGCCACCGCCGCCACAGCCTTTCCATGTTTTTTTGGCACAGCGCGTCTAAACACTGCACCAAAGAAACAGCGTGATGCCAGTGTCAGAGTAGTGTTTGGGCAGGCAGTTGCTACACCTCTGCTCCACCCCAAGACTGGCACAAAGTGCCAGTCTGTATAACCCCTAAGCTAACAAAATGAATTTCAATACGGAGAAATGTAAAGTAATGCACTTTGGGCGAAAAAATGAAATGCAAAAATATAGAATGGGAGACATCTGGCTTAATAAGATTATGTGTGAAAGGGATCTAGGAGTCCTAGCAGGCCACAGGTTGAACATGAGTCAACAGTGTGACACAACAGCTGAAAAGGGCAATGCAGTTCTAGGCTGCATTGATAGAAGTATAGTGTCTAGATTAAGGGAAGTGATAGTGTCACTGTATTCTGTTTTGGTCAGGCCTCACCTGGAATACTGTGTCCAGTTTTGGGCACCACAGTTCAAAAAGGATGTTGAGAAACTGCAATGTGTCCAGAGGAAGATAACCAAAATGGTGGAAGGTTTGGAAACCATCAAGCCCCATGAGGAACGGCTTAGGGAGCTGGGTATGTTTAGCCTAGAGAAGAGACGATTAAGAGGTGATATGATAGCTCTGTTTAAATATTTGAAGGGGTGTCATGTTGAGGAGGGAGCTAGCTTGTTTTCTGCTGCTCCAGAGAACAGGACCCATAGCAATGAATTCAAACTACAGGAAAAGAGATTCCACCTAAACATTAGGAGGAACTTCCTGACAGTAAAATATGTTTGACAGTGGAACACACTCCCTCGGAGTTTGGTGGAGTCTCCTTCTTTGGAGGTTTTTAAGCAGAGGCTGGATGGCCATCTGTTGGGGATGTTTGGATTGTGAGTTCCTGCATGGCAGAATGGGGTTGGACTGGTTGGCCCTTGTGGTCTCTTCCAATGCATGATTCTGTGATTCTATGATCTATGACTCTGATGTAAACTGAGTACAACAGGGAAAGGGGAAGGAGCAGAGAGAAACTGGGATGTTTTTAAAACAGTTATGATCAGGATAGCTGGAGTACATGAGATGGGATACTGCTGATCACACTGTAAAATAGAAATGAGTCATTTAGGGAAAGTCCATAGAGAGTTGGAAGAGCAGGGCATGAGGCAGGGAGCACTAGTCAAAGACACAGTGTTCCGGTTCCTTCTTTCCAGCAGTAGCTTATTTGATGCCCTATTAACCAGCATCTCTTTAACACATTTTTTAGCTGATGGGGAAACAGTGGAAAAACATGGGGCCACTACCAATGGAAGTGGACACTCTCAAGAGAAAAAGAGTCACATCTCAAAATTATGGCTGGAATCCTGTGGGTTAGTTGCAACTAGAGTTGAGCCCTTGAATCTATTGAATGAGTCAATACATGGGTAGATCTCATTGACACAATGGTTCTGCTCCTGTTTGGATTACCGGTACTGTAATGTTCTGTACAAGGAGCTGCCTTTGAAAAGTGCTCAGAGACTTCAGTTGACCCAAAGAGCTGCAGCCAGGTTGTTAACTAGGGCTGGCTATAGGGATCATACAGCTCCTTTGTTGCAACAGTTCTATTGGCTTCAGCCTGTTTCTGGGCACAATTCAAAGTGCTGGCTTTGACCTATAGAGCTCTATATGGCTTGGGTTCAGTTATTTGAAGGACTGTATGTGTCCCTATTCATCCTTCCTATCTGATTATCTAGGAGTTTTCTACAATCCAATCAATGTTTTCACTCTGCATTTAAAGCCATCAGTCATTCCAGAGTGCTCTTGTCAACTTCATGAGAAAACCATTAAGTGTTAGGTACCCCTTGAGGCTATGAAATCAGATATAAATATCAGGCCCAGTCATAGTCATATGAAATACAATGAAATAAATAAATAAAATAGCCACCTTGCTCACAGTTGCTCACAGTTTGTCCATGGATCCTGTGTGCACTGTGTAGACCTCAAACTCTGTCTGAGCACTCTTTGTTTTCTGCGGAGCTCTTTCTTCAGTACTAGACATTATCACCTCCTCTAATTTTCAGTTTCTTGCTATCTAACCTTTCACACCTTTCCTTTTGTTAGCCTTGTATAGTTCTTAGAACTGCATTGGATTTGTGTGTTTGCATGCAGCTTTGCACATTTCTAAATAATATTTTTATTTATTGAAACCAGTCTCTCTCTGCAGGTAGTACTGATATACATAGGTGGGAAAATCCCCATAATTACCCACCTCTTGCAGGCCTCCTTTTGAGCCAATAATTTCCCCCAAAATACCAATAAGATGCTGACACTGCTTCTGGGGACTGCAATCCTGCCCCCACTTTTTTCAGTAATACTAGTGAGTCATGCCTTCTTGAGATATGGGCAAAGTACAATAGACTCAGTTTAGTCATCTTGGCTTCTAGGGACAGGTCAGGTACCTTCTAGGGACAGGTTGATTTGCTCTAGGACCCATTCATCTCTGTAGCATGAAGTAACTGTATTGGTATGTCATCTGTTCCTGGTGGTTTATTTCTCCCAAGTGCTCTGAGTGCAGCTTCCACTTCACTTTGTAAAATTAGCGGCTCATCTTCAGGTGATTCTTCCTCAAATGATTCTGCCATTCTTTCATTTCTTTTTATATAGTTTTTCAGTGTATCATTTCCATTGTCTTTTTATTTCTACTTGGTCATGTAATGTGTTCCTCTGCTGATTATATTGATGGGTTTTCCCTGAAGTCTTATTGATATCATTCAATCAGATGTCATGTTATATCCTTTCACTGCTTTTGCTATACCTCTCTTCACTGTTAGTGTCACTCCATTTCTTCTTAGATTTTTATTTCCAAATAAATAAATTTCCGGAAAAAAAAACTCTGTGTAATTATTCCTGTCCACTTTAACTCAAAGTATTACAATGTTCATATGTTCCATTTCTTGTTTTACTATGTCTAGTTTCTCCTGATTCATGCTTCTCACATTCCCGGTAACTGTTTTGCACATTTAGTCTGACTCTTCAACAAAAGCCTCTCTGACACGGGATACCCTACCAGGAGTATTGCTACCATCAGCATATCCTCTTGCCTCAGAAGACTAAAAGGTGACCTGATAGCCCTGTTTAAGAATTTGAAGGGATGTCATATTGAGGATGGAGTAAACTTGCTTGCTGCTGCTCCAGAGACTAGGGGGTGAAGCAGACTGCCCCAAAGGAGCAGCTTCTGGCTGCCCTTTAGAGTGCTGGATCGGGACTGCAGTAACCACATGCCACAGCCCTGACACAGCGTTTTTCCAGCCCCAAAAGAAGCAACAAAATACTGCTCCTTTTTGGGGAGGAAAAAAGCTGCCCTTTCCACCACAGTAGCGACTCTTCCGCGTAGAA
Source organism: Phrynosoma blainvillii (assembly GCA_026167975.1). NCBI lineage: Eukaryota > Metazoa > Chordata > Lepidosauria > Squamata > Phrynosomatidae > Phrynosoma > Phrynosoma blainvillii. The sequence goes on along the minus strand of JANUYF010000001.1, from coordinate 448,408,032 downwards.
ATATTGTGACGCCATTTGGGTGGGTGGGTGGCGTGACTCCAGCTTGGGGGTAGAGTTGGGGCGTGCGGCATGCGGTCACTACACCCCCACGCTACCCCCAAGCTGGCTTTTTTAACAGCCGGTGTGCTTTCCTCCAGGACACTGAATAATGGATTCAAACTACAGGAAATGAGATTCCGCTGAAACATTAGGAAGAACTTCCTGACAGTAAGAGCTGTTTAACAGTGGAATATGTGCCTTGGAGTGTGGTAGAGTCTCCTTTTTTGGAGATTTTCAAACAGAGCGCTCTGTCAGGAGTACTTTGATTGTGAATTCTTGTATGGCAGAAATGGGTTGGACTGGATGGCCCTGGGATCTCTTCCAACTTTATGATTCTATGATATTGGGGCATTAACTTGTTGCTGTCAGAGGATCTTTTAATGGGTTTAGTGATGTACTTTTATTCTCTTGGTTCAGACAATGACACAAAACTGGAAGGAGTGTTTCAGCTTTGAAAGGTAAGACAAAGTGCAGCCTGCTCTAGAAAAGAAATGGAATTTTGGCCCAGATGAAATCCAGAAACCTGTGGCCTCCTTTCTTTGTTGCATGATGTTGTTTTGGACATTAAAATTTACATAGTGCCAGATGTTTGTGAGCTATGTTTCTTTCTCTGCTGTAGAAAATATCCATTTACCAAACAAAAATACAAAACAAGAACATTCAAAAACAGAAACATCAGTATCTTATAAGAAAAAAAAGCCTAACCAATTAGGAAATGGCTCCAAAACTAGGTATTGTTGGAGCTGCTTGAAATGGTTGTGCTGAACCGACTGCTCCATTGATTAGTCCAACTTCTTGCAGAGTCTCTTTGGGAAAGGGGAAACATCTGCTTCTATTCACTTCAGAAATAAATCAAAATATACAATTGGCAACTGTTCAGTTTGAAAACCAGGTACCTAAGAAAATTTGAGGAAATACCAAAAGAGTCATTTGATGGCAGAAACTAGGAGACTGGGATTGAGCTTTATGGTGTGACTCAATCCTTAAGAAACACACCAAGCATAATTTTTTTTTTCTTGGGGAATGAATGTCAGGAATAATCCCCAATCTTATTTTTCAGTTGTTATTGTTATTGTTTCAATCCTATAATTTTCAAAAATGATGCAGCAACCTCAAGTAGCAGATTTGGGATCAGAAATGAGTGTTGGTAATGGGGCACATATAAGTTCCCCTGTAGAAGCAGTTGGCTATTTTTGTTTGATGCAGAATGGGTGCATTCAGTTGAAGGTTGTAGAATCAGAGTTGCACATGGATAGGTACACATGGCATGACATCCAGAATATTGTAGTGGTTTGAGTGTTGGACTAGGACACTAGGAGACCATGGAAACCTCCTGAGCTCAGCCAGTGACCTTGGGCCAGTCACACTCTCTCAGACACAGAGGAAGGCAAAGGCAAATCCTCTCTGAACAAATCTTGCCATAAACACATTATTTAGTTTCACCTTAGGGTTGCCATAAGTTAGAAATGATTTGCAGGCACATAACAATGAACACATGATATGGATGTGCATTGCACGTGCATTTGGTTTGTGTTTGGTTGCACGTTTGGTGTCTGGTTCAGTTATGCAACATTGCTGTTCAGCTCAAGGGCTGTGCAACCAGAATTAATAAGTAACTGCATGCATAGATTTCCTGGTGGTGTCTTATACATGCACAAATTCCTTTTCAGATGTTGGGAAGCATTTTTGTCAAATGAGAAGTGCCTACATTCAATTTCAAGTGGCAGAAATGAAGTTGTGCCTGTGGTACCATTGTGCAATGAAGCACATAGTGTACGGGCCTGACTATGTATTGCACATCAGCTTTGCATTTGGTTGCATGCTCAAAGTTGCCATTCAGTACAAGGAAGAAATTGCAAAGGCAGGCTTGTTGCTGAAAATAAAGAAAACAAGAATAATGACCATGAAGGACCTACGTACATTCAACCTAGACAATGAGGAAAGTGAAATAGTAAGGAATTTTCAGTATCTTGGTTGAAACATTGATCAGAATGGAGACTGCAGTCAAGAAACCAGAAGACCAGGAATGGAAGGGCAGCTAAGAAAGAACTAGACAAGATTCAAAGAGTAAAGATATACAGCTGAGCACTAATGTTAGGCTCATCCAAGCCATCGTATTCCCCATCACCATGTACAGATGTGAAAGCTGGACACTGAAGAAAGCGGATAGGAAGATCAACTCATTTGAGATAATGTGGTGTTGGAGAAGAGTGCTGAGAATACCATGGACAGCCAAAAAGACAAACAAATGGGTCCTTGAACAGATCAAGCCTGAACTTTCCCTGGATGCCAAGATGATCAAACTGAGACTGTCATATTTTGGCCACATCATGAGAAAGCATGGCTAATTAGAAAAGACAGTAATGCTAGAAAAGTTAGAGGGAGAGGGTCATGGGCCTGAGCCTGCAGGACCTAAGCAGAGCAGATGAGGACAGGGGTCTTGGAGATGTCTCACCCACAGGGTCACCATGAGTCAGGATCAACTTGAAGGTAGTTAACAATAACCAATAAGGATTGCATAGAACAATCAGTGTGGTCCTCCAAATATGATCCAAATATGAAGATTTACACTACGAATCCCCAATGTAGGATCTTGGCTGAAATACTTGTGTATGGACAGAATGATCTTGTGGAAAGAAATCTCCTCTTTCTACCCAATGGAAATCAAGGTATGATAAAGCCTGGAGAGAAGTAGGAGTTAACAGCTCTGAAGTACACAAGGGAAGGGCATATTTCCTTTTGGGTTTCGGCATGTGTGTTTTTTTTCTATGTTGACACTTCACGCCACAGCTCTGGTCCCCCTCCTGAGCAAAGCTCTGTGCAATTAAGCTCTCTTCACTTCTCCTCACATGGCTTTATATCTGAGAGTACTTATCAGTCAAGACCACAGGAGAATATCGCTTCCCTCTAAGTCTGTTGACTCTCCATTTGAAAGCGAGCCAGGTTTTCCCATGGCATGTTGTTAACAAGTCTAATTTAACACCGAGCACTTGAAAGCCTCTGTATAGCCACAACACTTAATTTAAACATTGCTCCTGGGGAAGAAGACAAGGCAAAGATCATTTCCTACGGGGATCTGACGCCAGTGTTGAAATGAACTGCATTCCATTTTTAAAAAGAGGTTTGGGGAAATCAATGGGAGAGTTTTAGCAACTTCAGCTGCCTTGCTGCCTTTCACAGATAACTTTTGGTTTATGTATTCTTGGAAAGCAGACATGGACATATGGAGCACTGCCACACAAACAGGCCTGTGCTTTGTGAGTGTACAGCCAAATGTCAGTCTCGTTGTACAGTGGGCCCTCCTTATCCACGGATTTCACCGTACACAGCTTGAAAATATTCAAAAAATATATAAATTGCAAAGAGCAAGCCCTGATCGTGCCATTTATATAAGGGACATCATTTTGTTCCCCCATTGTATACAATGGGACTTGAGCATCTGTGGGTTTTAGTATCCACAGAGCGTCCTGGAATCAAACCTTAGCAGATACCAAGGACCCACTGTACACACAGAAAACAATGGTTAAAAAGCGGCCAAAATTATTTGTAGTCAAAGGGGAAAAAAACAACAAGATAATCTGGGGTTGTTGCCTGGCATCCAATACTTTACAGCAAGGTGTGGGCCATGGCTTGCATGTGGTCCCCCAGGGCCATTTTTGTGGGCCCCCAAGGGTAAAAAAAAGTTACAATTTTCCCCAATTTTTGCCCCCCCTCCCCTTTTTTTTGCATTCAAACCTCATTGGAGCAAGGGGACAATTTAGACCCAGGAGAGGCCTGTTTTGAAACAGGATTTGAACAGGAAAGAAAGATGGACCAGAAAAGTCCTGAAACATGGTAAAAATACATCCATGTCCCCTAGAAAGTGTTTGGGGACAAAAAAAGATTTTGATATTTTTTGGGGGGGATGAAGTAAGGGATGTAGCCTTCCAAAGTCGTGTGTGTGTGTGTCCATCCAATGCAGCCCCCTAGCCTTCCATAGTTACCTGTTCCTGCCTTATGGCATATCTGGAAATACTGATCATAATGTGATTTTTAGTGTTTGGGAAGGCAACAATGTTCACCAATATACAAGGTAGTGGGGAAAGAGAAGGCTTTCTCCTGCTCCCATCTGGTGAAATGGGAAAGAGCCACCTTCTTGGTGGCTTCAATGGTGTTTAAATATGATGGATTGTTTAATTATGTGTTAAGGCAGGAAACAAAACAAAAACAATATAAAATGGTGGTGATGGTGATGGTGATATTTATTTCATATCTGCCTCTCCTTGTGTATCAAGGCAGAGGAGAACAATGCATCAACACACAAGATATAACACCTGTCAAACATCAGTTAAAAACACATACACGCATGTAACATTAGTTAAAAACACATACACCAGTTTAAACATAATATCCATTTGAAAGATCAGATAAGACCAGCACATATCAAAACAATCCGCAGTTTAAAGCTGATAATTTAAAATTAACATTTTTTTAAAAGTCAGTCAATCAAGAGCACATTATAGATGGATTTATTCAGTCAACGAAACCATGGCTGCCCTGAGTTTGTAAGACCTAAGCAGGGCTGCTGATAGAATCACAGAATCATAGATTTGGAAGGGACCGGAAAGGTAATCTAATCAAAAACCCTGCCATGGAAGAACACACAGCCACAGTGCTCCTGAAAGATTATCATTCTACCTTTGTTTAAAACCTTCCAAAAGAGAGCCCTCCACTTTCTGAGGCAGTTTGTTCTATTGTCAAACAGCTCTTACAGTCAAAAAGTTCTTCCTAATGTTTAGTTGGGATCCCTTTTCTTGTCATTTGAATCCACTGATTTGTGAAGCGGGAGAAAACAACCTTGCTCTATCTTCTACACGTTATCCCTTCAAATATTTAAAAATGGGTATCATCTGGACAGTTAAGAAAGATGATAGGAAGAAAATCAATTCATTTGAGAGAATGTGGTGCTGGAGAAGAGTGCTGAGGACAGCCATGGACAGCCAAAAGGACAAACAAGTGGGTCCTAGAGCAGATCAAACCGTAAACCTCCCTGGAAGCCAAGATGACCAAACTGAGACTGTTGTACTTTGGACATATCATGACAAGAGGGGACTCTTTGGAAAAAACAATAATACTGAGGAAGGTGGAAGGAAGTAGGAAGAGAGGAAGGCCACATGCCAGATGGATGGACTTTATTAAAGAGACCACGAAAATGAGTTTGCAGGAATTAAGCAGAGCAGTGGAGGACAGAGGGTCGTCTTGGAGAGGTCTCATCCATAGGGTCGCCATGAGTCAAGATTGACTTGAGGGCAGTTAGCAACAACAACAAAACCATCTTTAGAAGGGTAGAAGGCAAAGAATGTGACAAGAAGGTTAGAGTAAGTGAGTAGAAGGTATGAGGATGTAGATGGAGGAATGGAGGAGGTGAGAGAAGAAGATAGGAAGAAAGGAGGATGGGGAGGAGGGAGAAGGAGAGGAGGAGATGTAAAAATGGGACTCTTAATAGAGGAGGAAATAGGGAGGGAAGGTATAAGACAATAAGAAAGGTTGTCTATAAGGAAGGATATAGAAGAAAGTATGAGAAGGGGGAGAAAATGGAGAAAGAAAAATGAAAAAGAGTAAAGAAAGAGTATGAAAGGTGGTAAACAGTTAAAGATGTAACTGCGAAGTAGATCAATCATGAAAGTCATGATGTTAAACTAGAAAAGAGTTGGTATGGAATTGTGATGCAGGATCCAGATAGTATGAATAGATTTGTATGTATGTTTGTTTGTTTGTTTGTATTTTTTTAGAAATTAAATGTATTTGTTTTAAAACTCAATAAATATATTTTTTATAAATGGTGACCATCTCAGCCAAGGAGTTGGATTAGATTACCATTGGGATCCCTCTGAACTCTAGTATGTATGATTCTACCAACTACCCACAGGTCGAGGACCAATTTTTAATCTCCAGATTGTATGTGGATAGCGCAAGACCAAACAAAACAGAACAGAAGAAAAAACATAGTAATACTGGTTGGAATTCTCTGTCGCTGTCTATGGCTGCATCTACACTGAAGAATTAATGTACTTTGACGTTGCTTTAATTGCCGTGGCTGAATGCTATGGAATTCCAGGATTTCTCATTTTGCAAGATATTTAGCTTTCTCTTTCAAAGAGATTTGATGCCACAACAAACTACAGATCCCAGGATTCTATAGCAGGGGTAGGCAACCTTTTTGAGCCAGGGGAAATATAAAAATAACTTAAAAAAAAATAAAAAAATAAAAAAAATATGCATGCACATTCTCTCAGCCCCAGAAAAGCCATGGCAAAACCCCTGTTGAGATTTTGCCAAGAAAACCCAAGAATAAGTAATAACAACAATAATCAATATCATCATGGTGGGCGGCGGTGGGGGGCAGTGGGGGCGGCAGGAGTGGCCTGGGGCGGTCCAAAGGCCTCGGGGGGCCACATCCGGCCCCCGGGCCTTAGGTTGCCTACCCCTGTTCTATAGGATGGAGCCATGCCAGTTAAAGCAGTGTCAAACTGTATTAATTCTGCAGTGTGGCAGACAGCAGTTTACAATATGCAACTTTACATATATTTAGCTGTCTTTTATATACGTAGCTACCTAGCAGAGGCACTAAGAAAGGCCCTGGTAGTGAATTGCAAAGATGCTAACAGGACACTGGCTTCAGCGCTCCATTAGCTGGAGTCCCATTCAGTCACTTCATGGCAGCCCCATGCTGAATGTAAACATTGCAAAAGTACTCAATTCTATCTCCCACAGACGTAAGTCCATTTATGAAGATATAAGTCCACTAACTGAATTCTGGTCAACGACAACAACAACAGGCCAGCCTCTGTGTGTTGTTTGTGCAAATCTGTGTCTGTGTTTGCTTTTCAGAGGCCCTGAACTTCCTTCTATTTTAAAACCCCACTCCTTCCAGGAGCACAATAATCATGGGAAGGGAAGATCGGAGGAGCTTTTAGGCTGTAAAAATGGTCTTGCAGTCACAACCTGCCTGCACTTTGCCCCCACCTGCTTTTGTGCGAACAAACAGTGCATTACTTTTGGCCCGATACAGGGAGCAAAGATGCTCAGCCATCACCAGTGCTGGCTGAGATCCTATGTGAAGGAGACAGAGTGTAACTTTATATTAACAGAGGTCTGTGGTGAGTGTGCATTAGTGAATTGTAATATTGCACAACTGAATGTACAAAAGTTGTGGAATGCACAATAGCAATGTACAAGGCACATGTGGAATGTTCCATGCATAATGCACATCTGTGATTGCACCACATGCACAACTCTGCTTCCTCAACCTTCAACTGAATACAGATGTTCCACCACTGAAAAGTACAATCACATAGAGAAGAGAGCTTAATGCATGCAGAAGTCACCAACAGGATGCCAGGCTTTGTTGAAATTCCTTGCCCTTGGATCAGAAGGGTCGTTCCTTTGGGGTGATCTCAAATCAACAACTTTCCTTGAGCATGTTTTTCGAGAGTTAGAGAACATCTTTTGTTGTTAACTGCCCTCAAGTCGATCTTGACTCATGATGACCCTATGGATGAGACCTCTCTAAGAAGACTCTCTGTCCCCCACTGCTCTGCTTAATTCCTACAACCAATTAAGACCCATAGTGACCTCCTTCATAGAGTCCATCCATCTGGCATGTGGCCTTCCTCTCTTCCTCCTTCCCTCCTCCTTCCTCAGCATTATTGCCTTTTACAATCAGTCCTCCTTTCTCATGATGTGTCCGAAGCACAACAGCCTCAGTTTGGTCATCTTGGCTTCCAGGGAGGATTCCGGCTTGATCTGCTCTAGGACCCATATGTTTGTCTTTTTGACTGTCCACAGGATCCTCAGCACTTTTCTCCAGCACCACATTCTCTCAAATGCATTGATTTTCTTCCTCTCATCTTTCTTAACTGTCCAGCTCTAACATCCATACATGGTAATAGGGAATACGATGGCTTGTATGATTCTAACTTCTTCTTCATGGTCTCTGTGAATCACACAAATGGGTTATGTCTGCACCTGCGTAGCTAGCTTAGAAAGTTTTGGAATCACTGGGCAAATCTTGGATTGCAACTTTTTGGCAGTAGCTCCGCCCATCCCTATAAAGTCCCTGGCGTTCCCGCTCTTTCCTCAGTTCCTGTCGTCCACTGCATTTGCAGCTAGCAAGGAACTTCACTGTAGAGTTGCTACATTCCTCTTTGGAAAATATTTGACCTAACAGCTTTTGACCGTATTTCTGACTAAATGACTACCCTTTGTATTGCGACTTCTGTGACCATTTGCACATCGTTTGACTTGGACTGTACTTTCGACCTTGTTTTGTGTTGTGGACTGGATTGTTTATGGAGATGGCATCTTTTAAGCACTGTTCCTCATGTGGCGGGAATATTCCAACCTCAGGACACCATGACCAATGTGTTTTCTGCCTTGGTGAGACTCACAACCCTAAGGCCTGCCTGATGTGTAAAGGCATGACCACTCAAGCCTTAAAGAATAGGGTGCTAAAGTTAAAGGCTGCCCTATGGGAAAAAACTCTCAGGCCTCCATCGGATGCCTCCCCTGGCGAGGGGACCTCTTCTTCAGCGAAGAATAAGGATCAGGAAAGAGGCAGGACCAAAGAGAGGTCTAGAGAGAAGTCTTCAAAAGAGAAAAAGACTTCTAGAGGTGAGAAGGATTGGAGTGATAGTGGGGGAAAGAGAACTTCCAAAAGAGAACATTTCAAGCCCACCGAGGAGGGATCTCCAGATTCACCTGCCTCTTAGAGAGCCTGATCCACCTCTTCACACCATTTTTCTAAGAGAGGCCAGTCTACCTCCCTGAAGAGACAACCAAAAACCCGACTTCTGGAGTTTTCTAAGACCCCTCTGGCTTCTCCACACCATCTGTGCATGTTGATTCGGAGTCTGAGGGTGAAATACCAGATCAGGAGCCACCTCTACTGACCCCTCACTTGTCTCTCCAACTGGTACCAAGCACTTCTGAGGCTTGAGAAAGCCCTACAGCTCAATGCTGTCAGATGACCTCCCTTGGCCTGCATGCAGATCAGGCTGGGATGAAACAAAGATGGGAGCAAACCGACCCGTTCATGCAGTGGTTCCCAGAACTGGCTTATAACGCCCAAGCCAAGTGTTACTATTTCCCGGTGCAGCTAGAACAATTGAACCAACTGGATCAACACTGGCTTCGTGAGGCACTTCCATCCCGAGAGCCCTCACCTCCTCCACCACCAGTCCCACCCCAGCATGCCTCCTTGTTGGCTAGTAGACCGCTTCCGAGATCCCCGAGGGATTCGCCAACTACAAGCGTCTCATAGGTTTGGTCCCGATCTCAGATACCTGATTCCGAGCATGGCGAATCTAGCCTCATCCTCTCCTATAGACGACATCAGATTGTTCACTGATTAAGTGGTCAGGATGGCAAACGCCCTTGAGTTGGACGTTTCCCGTGATAATGAGGAGGCGTTGGACCAGATAGAGAAATGGGTTCATGGGAAGGTGCCAACCCCACTGGCCATCCCTTATCTTCCATCTCTTAAAAAGATTGCCAAAAGATCTTGGACAGCATCAGCCACGGTTCCTTCAACTTCCAGGAGGATTGAGAACCTTTACAACAGGGGTAGGCAACCTAAGGCCCAGGGGCCGGATGCGCCCCCCCGAGGCCTTTGGACCGGACCCAGGCCGCTCCTGCCACCGCTTGCCGCTGCCTCCCACCGCGATGATATTGATTATTGTTGTTATTATTTGTTCTTGGGGTTTTCTTGGCAAAATCTCCACAGGGGTTTTGCCATGGCTTTTCTGGAGCTGAGAGAGTGTGCATGCATATATTTTTAATTTTTTTAAAAAAATAATTTTATTTATTTATTTATTTATGGTGCTTCGGCCCCCCAATTGTCTGAGGGATAGCAACCCAGTCCCCGGCTCAAAAAGGTTGCCTACCCCTGTTCTAAAGATCTGTTCTATTGGATTGGTCATTGTGAGTCACTCTAGCTGTGAGACAGAAATTAGTAGGCTCATTGAGGAGAAGATACATTGAAAGTATGAGTTTTAGACAAGACAAACAGCAAGAAAGAGTTGCTTAGAGTTGCTTATTTAATTATGGCTGAGCTCCTACACTAAGGTTATGAAGCATAAATATATCTGTGTAGAGTTATGTATTAATTGTGTCATGCAACTCTTGTGTTATAGAATCATAAGATCTTAGAGTTGGAAGGGACTGCAAGGGCCATCTATTCCAACCCACTGCCATGGAGGAAGACACAACTAAAATGCTCCTGAAAGAGGTCCTTCCAAACTATCCTGTTGAATGGAGATGTTGTGCAACTGAAGCACAACCCAATGCATATGTGCATTCATTTACAATGTATATCCATCCACATGTGCATCCATGCACAATGTGCCATGCACATCCATGCACAATGAATATCCTTGAGTCATGGCACCACATATGCATCTACAGTTCTGCAGCCTTCAACTGAATGGGGATGTTCTGCATTGGACAAAAATGTCCAGCTACTTCCATAGAGGGGTCATGCATGTGTTAGGCACCAGCAGGGATTCTACACATGCAGAATTACTGTATATATTCATGTATAAATCTAGAAATTTCAGTCCAAAAATTTACTCCAAATACCTGAGTTGACTTATCCATGGGTCAATGTAAGTATTGTACTGTACTTTAATTCTTATTTTTTTAAACAAAGGAACCATCCCCTGGTGAAAGTCAAGAGTGTGATCTGTTCTGGAAGCACTCATATACACCCCTTTATATTCTCTTATCTATAAAGCTTTTAGTATGAGCACAAACAGTGATGCTTGCTGGAGTTTTGTAAGTTTTCTGGCACTGTTTTCTTTTGCTTCATCCTTCACATCCTTTGTTGTATACCCGTAAGTTTTACTCTCGATTTATCCACAAGTCACATCAAAATCCATAATTTTGGCCCCAAAACCTGTCCTCGACTTATACATGAGGTCGACTTATAGTCATTAAACAGAACAGTGGAGGACAGAGGGTCTTGGAAATGTCTCATCCATAGGGTTGCCATGAGTCAAGATCGACTTGAGGGTAGTTAACAACAAAATATATGGTATATATTAGTGGTAGTACAAAACTATTGTGTGGAAAGGCAGGGTTGCACAATTGAACCCAATGTCAAAGGCACAACCACACAAGCAAATGCTAATGCACACTGCATGCAGTGCACACCTATGCCCCTGAGTGCTCATGTTCAATGTACTTTCATGTGCAACTCAGATTCTGCAACCTTGAACTGAATGCAGCCATTTTGCATTTTAAAAAATGTCCAGGAACTTAGGTACGCATAAGACACAAACAGGATTCTGGCCATAGTCTTACAAAGGCAACCAGAATTTGAAAGCAATAACAAAGAAAGGAAACAAAGTAAGAAATAAGAAAAAGAAAGAAAGAAAAAAGGAGGGATGATGGGAGATAGTTACATCCTGACTGAGTTTGATTATTGACAGAAGGTAGTGCTTTTAAAATATTTCCCCCCTTTACCATGCAAGTAAAAAAATGTTAAATGGAATGAACTGTCAGTCTGGAGATCTTTCTGCATAGCTCTATCATTTTTCCATAATCTGAGGAAAACCTTTGATCAGTATTGCTGTGTTTGTCCCAGATATGTATATTATTTCTCTGTGTGTATGTGCATAAAAACAGTGAGATCAGAAGAAATTCAAATGCAGATGGTTAAAAGGGAGGGATACTTACCTTAAAGGTGGTCATTTGCGAGATGTATGAATAACATAGATAACACAGACAACTGTATTAAAACAAATGTAGATTGCATCACACAAACTGATTAGTGTGATTAAAAAAGAAAAAGAAAACTTTATTCTGGCTGAAACCATAGGAAATAGAGGTGACACACTCAGTGAACTGTTGTGCACCAAGTTCACTTTGAAATTTATCTTTGAAGTTAGCCCCGTTTAAATATTAGAAGTAATGACATATTGAGGATGGAGTAAACTTGTTTTCTGCTACTCCACATACTAGGGGTGCACATACACTGAAGAAATAATGCAGTTTGACACCACTTTAACTGCCATGGCTCCATCCTGCATGATCCTGGGATTTTGTAGTTCTGTGAGCACCAGTACTCTTTGGCAGAGAATACTTTGTAAAACTACAAATCCCATGATTCCATAGAATGAAGCTACAGCATTTAAAGTGGTGTCAAACTGCATTATTTCTACAGTGTAGATCATGGAGCAATGGATGCAAATTACAAGAAAAGAGATTCCACCTAAACGTTAGGAAGAACTTCCTGATAGTAAGAGCTGTTAAACAGTGGAATACGCTGCCTTGGAGGGTGGTGGAGTCTCCTTTTTTGGAGGTCTTAAAGGCTGGATGGCCATCTGTTGGGGGGGCTTTGATTGAGAGTTCCTGCACAGCAGAATGGGGTTGAATGGGATGGCTCTTGTGGTCTCTTCCAACTTTATGATTCTATGCAATCTTTGTGTCAAATGGCAGCGTTGCACAGCTGAACCCAGACACCAATTGTGTATACTCATCCAGGCACAAGACATAGGTGTACCCATACTCAATTGGGTATGTTCCTACGTGTGAAAGGGATCTCTACGTGTGAAAGGGATCTAGGAGTCCAGGTAGACCACAAGTTGAACATGAGTCAACAGTGCGATGCAGCAGCTAAAAAGGCCAATGCAATTTTAGGCTGCATCAGTAGAAGTATAGTGTCTAGATCAAGAGAAGTAATAGTGCCACTCTATTCTGCTTTGGTCAGGCCTCACCTGGAATACTGTGTCCAGTTCTGGGCACCACAATTCAAAAAGGATGTGGAGAAACTGGAGCGTGTCCAAAGGAGGGCAACTAAAATGGTGAAAGGTCTGGAAACCAAGCCCTACGAGGAACGACTTAGGGAGCTGGGGATGTTTAGCCTGGAGAAGAGAAGACTGAGAGGTGATATGATAGCTGTGTTTAAATATTTGAAGGGATGTCATATTGAGGAGGGAACAAGCTTGTTTTCTGCTGCTCCAGAGAGTAGGACCCGAAACAATGGATGCAAGCTGCAAGAAAAGAGATTCTACCTCAACATTAGGAGGAACTTCCTGACAGTAAGGGCTGTTCGACAGTGGAACACACTCCCTCGGAGAGTAGTGGAGTCTTCTTCCTTGGAGGTCTTTAAGCAGCGGCTGGATGGTCATCTGTCGGGGATGCTTTGATTGGGAGTTCCTGCATGGCAGGGGGTTGGACTGGATGGCCCTTGTGGTCTCTTCCAACTCTATGATTCTATGATTCTATGATTCTATGATTCAATTGGTATTCAGCTATCCAAGCCACTGAGTTGGTTTGGCACCTTTGAAAGCTCCTTTCAAGGTCAGATTAATAATCTCATTGCATGAGTAAAGAAAGCCAAAATGGAGTGGGAGAGTATCACCTTTCTCTGTGCCTCTCCGCATGACGTCGTATCACTTCTGTTCTCTTTCTGAGGAAGATGATCATAAGAGCATGTCTTTTGTTGTGCTGGAAAAATCTGTTTGACAAAAGACACACTGTTATAACCATCTCCCTTGGGAAGAGAAGAGAAGTGCTACGATGACATGAGGAGAGTTATGGAGAAACCACTACTCTCCCACCCCAGCTTTCTTTTATCATGCAATGAGGTTCTAAGACCAGGAGCTGATTCAACATGGCTATTGAAATGGGAGTCATCAGCTGCCATTGAGTGAACTCTCATCCTTATTATAACTTCATACGCTTCTGCACTATCTTGTGATTAAGATCCATTTGGTTTATTTTATTAAAAACCCAGAGGACCTGAGCAGTCTGAACTGTGTCACAAGCCAATCTCCTGACCTCCAGCACAGCTTCTCTCTTTTCAAATGATTTCCTCTGGAGATGACAACCTTCCAGTGGAGTGTACAGTTTCTCCTCTGTCTTTCAAATCCTTTCACTGAATATGAGATGAGAGGAAGTTGGATGGAATGGCTTGATTTTAACTGGATCTGTTTTTTTCAGCTCTGGAGAGAAGATCTTAAACCTGGCCATGTGTTTGAGAGGAATGCACTGCTGAAACAGCCCCACAGAGTCTAATAAAATTGTTTTGCTGCTCTTCCAGACTCAGCTTTTAAAAATAATCTAGCAGTTTTCTGCTGTTTTCCCTAATTTGTTGTTCCTAAATTCCAAGAAGTTTCCTTTCGTAAAATATGAAAAGTGTTTTGGAAAAGCCTGTATTCTCTCTCTATTTTTTAAGTAATAGAGAAACAAACTGTATCTCTCTATATCAGGGGTAGGCAACCTAAGGCCCAGGGGCCGGATGCGGCCCCCCAAGGCCTTTGGACTGGCCCCAGGCCGGTCCTGCCACCGCCGCCCCCCCGCCGCCGCTGTCAACCATGATGATATTGATTATTGTTGTTATTACTTGTTCTTGGGGTTTTCTTGGCAAAATCTCCACAGGGGTTTTGCCATGGCTTTTCTGGGGCTGAGAGAGTGTGCATGCATATTTTTTATTTTTTTTAATTTTTATTTATTTATTTGTTTGTTTATTTTTGGTGCTTCGGCCCCCCAATTGTCTGAGGGACAGCAACCTGGCTCCCAGCTCAAAAAGGTTGCTTACCCCTGCTCTATATGATCCAGCCTGTTCTCCAAGATCTGTGAGGGAAAATTTTCTCTTGGTCCACCACCATCCCAGGCATCTTTGGTGAGGACATGAGAGCCTTCTTGGTGGCTGCTCCCAAGTTGTGGAACTTCCTTCCATAGGAGATTCAGTTTACCTTCTCCCTGCTCTTTTGTACCAAGTGAGGATTTTTTTTTGATATTGTGTTTTAAAATGTACAGTGTCTTGAATCTCTTACTGGAAAAGATGCAGGATATAAATTAACAACCTAAGATATGCAGATGACACAATACTACTAGCAGAAATTTAAAAAGACCTGGAGGCCAAGGTGGAAAGTGCCCAGTAGGTTTAATGATGAACATTAAGAAAATAAAAATAATGACCATAGAAGGTCTACAAGAATTCATCCTAGACAGCGAGAAAATAGTAAAAGAGTTTCCATACCTTGGTCAAATATCGATCAGAAGGGAGACTAGGGTTCAGAAATTTGAAGAAGATTAGGAATGGGAAGGGCAGCTATGTAAAAACTAGACAAGTTCCTCAAGTTCAAAGATAAAACTCAAGTGAGGATCATGTAAGCCATCTTATTCCCCATCATCATGTACGGATATGAGAACTGGATAGTGAAGAAAGCAGACAGAGAAAGAGAAAATCAACTCATTTGCGATGTGGTGCTGGACAAGAATGCTGAGGATACTGTGGATGGCAAAGAAGACAAATAAATGGGTTTTAGAACAGATCAAGCCAGAATTCTCCCTGGAAGCCAGGATGACTAAATTGAGACTGTTGTACTTTGGCCACCCCAATGGAAGGAAGGAAACATTAGAAAAGACAATGATGCTGGGAAAGGTAGAGGGTAGTAGAAAGAGAGGCAGACCACATGTCAGATTGTTAGAAAGACCATGAGTTTGAACCTACAGAACCTGAGCAGAGCAGTGGAGGAGAGGAAGTCTCATCCACTGGGTCGCCATAAGTCAAAATCAACTCAAGGGCAGCTAACAGCAACAGCCTGCCTCTTCCCTTTGAGGGTAAGGTATCTTCTCCGTGCCAAAGTAACAAGTGTGAAGTGACCAATCTAACTAATGAGTTGCAGATAAAAACACTAATAGTTTTCCCTTCTGATTCTGCTGTCCACAAAGAGGAGGAAGGAAATGGCTTCTCCTTAATTTCCTGCTAATGACTTCTTAGTCCTCTGTCCAAATGTTTCCCCATTCTGGAATGTGGGGCTCTCCATTTTGTTCCATATATCCTTTGCTAATATGGATCTGAACTGGTGTGTGTAGGGATAACAATAAATTCAAGATCTGAACTCAAGGACTGAAGACAATTGATGTGTGTGTCTGGTGGTCCAGCAGCTATAAGAACTGCCATGATCTTTCTCTATGCATATCTGGATAACTTTATACATTTCCATACTGTTATTATTTAATAAAGCACTAAAAATCTTGGTGTACACAAATTATCCAGCAATGCTGCATAGTAGTGTTGCTTTGGCTGAGTCCGCTTTTAATCTCTGCTTTCTCTTGTCTTTAGTACCTGACCCAAAAGGCCTTGAATCTTTTTTTGGCTGCATTTGCTGGCTGCTTCATTAAAATGACAATGGCTCTTCTATGAACATTTTATTGATCTCCCAACCCACATGGCTCTTCCAACCCCCCCCCCCCCAGTCCTTTAAAAACATACATACACCCACATGGATGCATGCACGGAGCCAAATCCACCAGATGTCCGGAACTAGCTTTGGCAATTGACTACCTTGTTCCATCTCCAGAACAATCTGCTAATCTAAGAAACATAAAGCTGCATCTTGTATACTTGGTTGTTTGTGGAACGTTCATGACAGAAATAATTCAGTTTGACACCACTTTAATTGCCTTGGCTCATTACTATGAAATTCTAGGGTTTGCAGGATTCCATATGATAGAGCCATGACAGTTAAACCGGTGTCAAATTGCATTATTTCTGCAGTGCAGATGCAACCTATGTTGAACAGGGCTCCCCAGCATAGTGCTAAAGCACAGGACTACAGCAAGTGTTATTGGAAAGAGAGGAAAAGGCCAGTCTGGAGGTCCAGTTTTACTTAAAAGGACCAGGGATCTTAGACTATCTGAAAGACTGTCTCTTCTTATATGGGTCTGCCCAGTCTTTCGGGGAGAAATTTCTCTTGATCCCACCTCCATGACTGGTGTATTTGACTTTGTGGCTGTACCCAGACTGTGGAGAATCAAGGAACCCTATAGCTCTTGCATGCTCATATGAGTAACACTAAGCCAAGGCACACAATAACAACAACAAGCCAGTATGGACCTAGTATATCATCTGTTTGTTGATGTTGTGTGCCTTCAAGTTGTTTCCAACTTCTGGTGACTCTAAGGCAACCCTGTCAAAGGGGGTTTTCTAGGCAAGATTTATTCAGAGATATATCATCTATATATCTATCCATCTACCCGAGAGCTAGTGTGGTGTAGTGGTTTGAATACTGAACTAGGATACTGGAAGAATTTGGATTGCCAGGGTTTGAATTGCCACTCAACCATGGAAATCCATTGGGTGACCTTGGGCAAATCACACTCTGTTACAGGAGATTATCACACCAGAGCCAATTCAGCAATAATCGTGGTAGTGAAAGCTAATGCAACAGTAGCACTATAGTGCTCAATATTTTTCCACAATCGTGCAATTGCAAAATAATTGCGACATAAACACCAAATAATATTGCAATCGCATCATTAGTACAATGGAATTGATCATTTCATGCATGCGCCATTTCAGTGCTACGGCACATGTCTACAAATCATGTTTCTGCCTTGCGCAGAATAAAATACAATAAAATGAAATTTATTACTTCACCACATTCTTTTAATCCAGTGTAAACAAAATTGTGCCTCCCATACTCAAAAGAAGACTGAAATCCAAATGCAAATGCAAATCTGATCCTGGCAATGAGAATGGATTGTCTCCACTGAGATGCAGGCCTGGTAAATGTTCCTGGTTGCTTTTCCAATAGCACAAATGAAGCGCTTTTAGCTTTTGCAGCCTCGCAATCGCACTTCATGTGCGCTATTGAGAAGCCATTCATGGGACATGGGACACGAATGGTTTGTTGCAGGAGCATTCTGGGTTTTTCATGGGAGAAGTCCTGGATGAGCACAATGTCATCTGAAAATCTTCAGCGCAATCACACGATTATGCTAGGATTATGCCTTTTACTCCTGGTATTTTTTCCCCATCTGAAAATCTCCACACTCTTAAAGGAAGCTAATGGCAAACGTCTTCTGAATAAACCTTGCTAAGAAAACTGTGTGGTGTTAATTCCTGTCAAGTTGGCTTTGGCCTATTGAGATACTAGGAATGAGAGACTGGCAAAACACGCTATTATTAACAGCCTTGCTCTGGTCTTGCAAACTCAGTGCTGTGGATGCCTTGAATGAATCAATCCACCTGCTGTGCAGTCCACTTCTTTTCCTGCTGCTTTCAGTCAAGCATTGCCATATTTTCTAATTAGTCATAGGATCTCATGATATGTCCAAAGTAAATTCAAAATGACCTTAATAGATTAGAAAGCTGGGCCAAAGCTAACAAAATGAATTTCAACACAGAGAAATGTAAGGTATTGCACTTAGGGCAAAAAATGAAATGCATCGATATAAGATGGGGGACACCTGGCTTAATGAGACTACATGTGAAAGGGATCTAGGAGTCCTAGTAGACCACAAGTTGAACATGAGTCAACAGTGTGATGCAGCAGCTAAAAAGGCCAATGTGATTTTAGGCTCCATCAATAGAAGTATAGTATCTAGATGAAGGGAAGTAATAGTATTCCACTTGGAATACTGTGTCCAGTTCTGGGCACCACAATTCAAAAAGGATGTTGAAAAACTGGAGCGTGTCCAGAAGAGGCCAACTAAAATGGTGGAAACCATGCCCTATGAGGAACGACTTAGGGAACTGTGTATGTTTAGCCTGGAGAAAAGATGGTTAAGAGATGATATGATGGCTGGATGGCCATCTGTCAGGGATGCTTTGATTTTGAGCTCCTGCAAAGCAGGGGGTTGGACTGGATGGCCCTTGGGGTATCTTCCAACTCTATGATTCTATGGTTTTACTGTGTATATACTGTGTATATAATGGGACTTGAGCATCCACGGATTTTGGTATCCATCAGGGATCCTCGAACCAAACTGCAGTGGATACTAAGGGCCTACTGTACTTGTCTTTTTGCCAGTCCATGACGTTTTCACACGGGGCTTTACACGGAGGCAAACCTACCTCTGTCTGGCCCCACTCCGGCTCCAGAACCTAAAAGTTCAGACGACGTCGCAGCAAGCCCCTCCTCATCCTGCGCCATCCCTGCCTCACTCCGGAGTCTTGCTTGTCGTGTTCAAACGACGTCGCAGCAAGCCCTGCCCCATCTTGCGCAATCCCTGCGCCATCCCTGCGCCCTCCCGGCTTTAGCCCCATATTTCTAATTCCTTTTCTAAAAAGGAATTAGAGGGGCTGCTGCCGGAGGCAATCAGGAGCCCTTCCGGCGGCTGCTGTTTTCGCCGCCGGAACGGCTCTTGATTGCTTCCAGGGGGCTTCCAGGCGGCTTTAGAGCCGCCTGTGTGAAAACGCCCCATGTTAACCACAGAACTGTCTTATAGCACCACATTTCCAATTAGTTTATTCTCGTTATATCAGCTTTCTTCACTGTCTACCTTTCACATCCATCCTATGGCATACTTGATCCTGACTATGGTGTTTCATGATATTATCATTAATGAAACCATAAGTTGGAGTTAACCTAAAGGCACACAAGAAAGCATGAAGTCTCTCTTTCTCTCTCTGAAATATTTATGAACTACCTCCACCTGCCCCTCAAGCATATCCTGACCCCAAGCAAGGTGAAACATGATATGTAAAACATTATTTAAATACAGATTTAAAGCTTTTATAAAGTCAATTTTAACAACTGAAGATTAGTTTAAATTAGAGAGTTTTAACTGCTTGACAGGAGTTTAACAAGGGGTGTAGCAATTATACAACTGTAGCAGTTAGATCTCATCTCAACTGCTATGATTCTGTCCTACAGGATCCTGGGATCTGTAGTTTGATGCTTGGAATTATCTTGCACTCTCCCCTGAGTAACAGCATTGGAGCTCTGGCAGAGAATTTTAAGTACCGAATGAGGGAGGAATTGGCAAACTACCTTTGAATATTCCTTGCCTATGAAATTCATGGGGTTGCCATAAGACAACAGGCAACCTGAAGGCACATACACATTCACAACAAAACTAGAAATCTCAAGATTCCATAACAGTTAAAATGATATCAAAGTGGTATAGTTTTGGAGCAGCTAACATCCCAGAGGAGAAGATTAAAATTCAAAATGACCTTAATAGATTATAAAGCTGGCCCAAAACTAACAAAATGAACTTCAACAGGGAGAAATGAAAGGTACGGCACTTAGGCAGAAAAAATGAAGTGCATAGATATAAGATGGGGGACACCTGGCTGAACAAGACTATATGTAAAAGGGATCTAGGAGTCCTAGTAGACCACAAGTTGAACATGAGTCAAAAGTGTGTTGCAGCAGCTAAAAAGGCAATGTGATTCTAGGCTGCATCAATAGAAGTATAGTGTCCAGATCAAGGGAAGTAATAGTGCCTCTCTATTCTGCTTTGGTCAGGCCTCACCTGGAATACTGTGTCCATTTCTAGGGACCACAATTCAAAAAGGATGTTGAGAAGCTGGAATGTGTCCCAAGGAGGGCAACTAAAATGGTGAAGGGCCTGGAAACCAAACCCAATGGACGTTTTCACACGGGGCTCCCTAAAGCCGGCTGGAGCCCTTCCCCTAAAGCCGGCTGGACCCCGTGCCGCTGACACCGGAATGACTCCGGCGGCGGCAGGCTAATTCCTTTTGCCACCCGGAATTACCTGAAGCCGGAGTTAGCCAGGAATTAGCTTGCCGCTGCCGGAGTGAGGCCGGACTTAGGGCTCCGTGTGTTTGAACACATGGAGCGAAAAGCCGGCCGGACACAGGGATGACACCGGAAGGGGCGGGGTTTGCCGCCGCGCGTGTCTGAACACACGGGAAATGGAGCCGGAGTGAGGCCGGCGGGAGGCCGGCTAGCGTCCTCCTTTTGCCCCGTGTGAAAACGTCCAATGAGGAACAACTTAGGAAACTGGGTATGTTTAGCCTGGAGAAGAGATAGTTAAGGGGGGATATGACAACCTTGTTTAAATATTTAAAGGGATGTCATGTTGACAATGGAGCAAACTTGTTTTCTGCTGCCCCAGAGAATAAAACACGGATCAGTGGATGTAAGCTAGAGGAAAAGAGATTCCAGCTCAACATTAGGAACAAAATCCTGACAGTAAGAGCTGTTCAACAGTAGAACAAGCAGCCTTGGAACATGGTGGAGGACGTTTTCACACTAGACCCACCAAAGCCACCTGGAGCTGACCGTGCCGCTCATTCCGGAATGGCTCCGGCGGCGGCAACTTAATTCCTTTTTAAAAAAGGAATTACCTTGCTGGGGCTGATGCCGGAGTTAGCGCTGGATCGGCCGGAGTGAGGCCGGACTTGCTGCGACGTGAGTGTGAACACACGGAGCAAGGAGCCAGACTGATGCAGGGATGGCACCGGAAGGGGTGGGGTTTGCTGCGACGTGAGTGTGAACACACTGGAAAAGGAGCCGGACTGGGGCCGGAGGGAGATAGGATTGCATCCACCTAAAGCCCCATGTGAAAACGCCCGGAGTCTCCTTCTTTGGAGGTCTTTAAACAGAGATTGGATGGCCATCTATCACAAGGGGTGCTTTGATTGTGAGTTCTTGCATGACAGAATGGGGTTGGAGTGGATGCCTCTTGTGGTCTCTTCCAACTATGATTCTATGAAGAGTGCTGCACCTAGCAGCCTAGGCTTTTGGGGTGGTGGAACATCCGACTGGAAAACCACTTAAAAACCCAAATACAATCGGCCCTTTGTTTTTGCGGCGGATCCGTTCCAGACTATCTGCGAAAATGGCGATTCGCCAATATTCAAGCCCCATAGGCTTGAATGGGGCGTGCCCCATTGATTTTAACAGGGGTCGCCTCTGCGCGAATGTGCAAAACCACGGACTTCATGTCCACGAAAACAGAGGAGCGACTGTACTAGGCATGTAGTAGTGGCATCTATCAAATAATAATAATAATAATAATAATAATAATAATAATAATAATAATAATACTTTTATTTGTATCCTGCCCCTCTGAGAACAATCGGGGCAGCTAACAACAATTTAAAATTACAAACAATATGACTCCACAAAGACCCCAAAACCCACCCACCCCTTAAAAAAGGTTGACCCCAAGACTTTTTTGCTGTTGTTATCAATATTTTTTTTGCTGTTGTTATCAGTATCACAAGCCTGCAAAACTGAGGGTCATAAAAACTTTCTAAAAATGTATACTGGTTTATAAGAATTTGGAATTCTAAATCCAAAAATGATCTCAGATTGGCTCCATCACAAACAGTTTTTCCCCCCGCAGCTTGTTTGATGTGACTGAATGAAATGATGCTGCGAAGAATGATCCTTCAAAGAATAAGAAAGAGGTTACCACTTTGCTGATATGAAGCCCAAAAATACGTCCAAAAGCACTGAAAGAAACCACACAGGAACATCAGCATCTGCACTTAATCAAAGCTGAGCAACATCTGAATTGATAACAAACATTGAATTTGTGAAAAGAACTGTGTGTGGTATGACATATTTATTGTGTTTTTTTTTCAAATTCAGCACTCAAAAATACATTAAAAACAGCTACAATATTATTATTTTTTAAAAAAAACTTTTCATCATAAATCTGTGTATTTGAAACTCACAAGAGCAGTTTGGCCAGATTCTCACCATTTTTGCTGCAATGGGAATTACTCATGAATGATCCCCCCACCCAATCTCAGCTGCAGCAGTTTTATCTCAAGGCTATCACTCATTGTTAAAGCCAAATAGGCATTGAAAAGCCATCCAAAAAGGCAATTAAGATGCATTTCCATGGGTATATTTAAAAAAAAGAAAAGAAACTTCCTTCCTGCAAGTCTGCCTGAAAAATGCCCTCTGGATGAACAGCTTTGACATGGATAAGATCAAACAAGGGTCCTTGTGCCATGCCACTCATAATTAAAATCCCTATAGACAAATGGTACAAAAGGCAGAAGAGGGACTATTTAAATGAAGATGCAGAAATAGCCTCAGGTGCATCAGTCTATTGCTCTGAAAGATGGGAGGAGGGTTACACATGGGATTTCCCCTGCCTCTTTTGAAGAGATCTTTGCATTGTGGACTTCAAGGTCCTTTCTCTCTGTGTATGTATGTGCCTTCAAGTTCCAACCTCATTAATTTCACATGGCTTTCTTAGTCCCTTCCTCTGAAATATAGCCTACAGCACCTGGGATTCAATGGCAGTTGCCCATCCAGTTATTAACCAGGGTCGAGCTTGCTTAGCTTCCAAGATTAGATGGGATCTGGTGCGGTATTTAGGTCCACTCAAAGCTGGAGCCTGGAATTTCCTCCTCTTTTCTCTTCTATTTGCTTATTTCTTGTGACTGTACATTGCAAATGAATCAATTTGGACTAAATAAGGATGATTATTTATTAATTATCCGTTAAAATATTTATACCACGGCCTATGGCAAAAAGATCTCAGGGCAGGTCTAACATTAGAGAACACAGCATATGATCTATATCATTACTAATTTCCTAAATTCATAGCATTAAAAGATATAAGGGCCATCTAATCCAACCCCCTGCCATGCAGGAATATACAACCTTGGCAGTCCTGAGGGATATTTCGATTTAAACCCCCCAAAGGAGAGTCCACTATCTTCTGTGGTGGTCAACTTCACCCTTGAGCAATTCTTACAATAAAGTTCTTCCTAAAATTTAGGCAGAATCTCTTTTCTTGTAATTTAAATCCATTGGTTTGTGTTCTAGCCTGTGAAGCATAGAAGATAAGCTCGCTTCATCTTCCTCTCAGTCTTCTCCTTTAAAGGCTAAACATACCCAGCTCCTCTAAGTTTTCCCTAATCTTGGTTTCCAGACATTTTACCATCTTGGTCACAATCCTTTGAACACATTTCCACCTTGCCAATATCCTCCCAACAGTGGGAGAAAAAAAACCCTTTAAAAGGCAATTATGGGGAATATCCCATGGACTTATACGTCTCTTCACTAATGCACAGACCATGGAATGGCTCAGAGGGGATTCAAATCCTGGTCTCCTGAAGACCCAGCCCAGTGCTTAAACCTCCACACCGCACTGGCTCTTGTACCCTAATGGCAGCCTCAGCTAAAGTAGACTCATTATATCAGTGAGATTTACATAAGTGTTGACTCACCATCCAGCCGTTGATTTTATGGATTCAATGGGTCTGCCAACAGGATTCAGGCTATGGTATCATTTTCATAATTTGGTTCTGTTTCATATTGTGCTCCAGTCTCTATCTGAGGAACCAGTGAGTAGAAATTCATCACAGTACCCCTGAATGTAGGGACCATTGTCAAACATTAACAACAACAACAGCAATAACAACTCTGGCTGGTATTCAGTTCATGACTTGCACATGTGGTTGGACAATTTTTGTCCAAAGTGGAAGTCCGTATTCAGCTGAAGGTTGCAGATGCAGAGTTAGGTATGTGGTGCCATTACATACTGCACATGCAAAGACACAATCAGTTGTGCAGTGTTGTAATTCACTAATGTACAACCCTCACATAGGATGCAAATCCTGGAATTCTATGGAATGTCACCTTGGCAGTTGAAGGGGAATCTTTGGCTGCATCTATATAGCAAAAATAATGCTGTTTGGCATTGCTTTAACTGGCTCAATGCTATGGAATTCTGGAATTTGAAGTTTTGTGAGATATTTGACTTTCTCTGTCAGAGAGCTCTGATGCCACAGCAAACTACAAATTCCAGGGTTCCACAGGATGGAGCCGTGATAGTTCAAGCCGTGTCAAACTGCATTAATTCTGCAGTGTGGATGCAGCCATAATTCGAGAATTATGTAGCATGCCCAGGCCCCTTTTCTCCTGCTGTTGTTGTGACAGGTTCTTGGGTGTTTTTTCCTCTTGCACAAATTCATGCAAAGTGTCTCCCATTACTACCCTGGAAGTCTACATGTAAATTCTCACCCTTCCAACACTCCTTTCACTGGTGTTGCTATTGCAGCCAGACACACACACCTGCTACCACCCTGGAGGCATTTTAAACACACTTCTAATTATTTGCGAGTCTTTTCATGGGAGACCAACAAGTGCACCGGTACAAGCCCACAATTAAAATTCCATTAAATGCTAGCTGAGCTCGGCTAATAAAATCATGTTGGGCAAGCGTTTCAATTAGCCTTCGTATCATCTGTGGCTTTCAACTAGGTTAATGATGGCTGGGGCGAAGAATGCGACATGTCAGCCCCCCCAACACACACACGCATTGGTCTTTCTGCCATTGCTTGCCACCCTTCTCTGTGGGCGCATGGGATGGAAGGTTAGTCGTGTGTACCAAATGTGATGCAACGTCTTCCATTATTCATGGGTGTCAAACAGCGAGGGAACACTTCTGTGCTGGCTGTCTCTGGGTGTTGTACACAGATCTCTCCCCTGCCATTAATACACATGATGCCAAAGGTGCTGACACTAATGATTCTGGGAGCATATTATTCCACCAACTTGGCTCCCCTGCTAAAGAATAGGCAGTGTTAATAAGGCTGCTCCGGGGCACCCAGGGGAGCCATAAATTTCACAGTAGAACCAAAGGTGCTTGGTTTTGTTTGCTCTCGTTCTTTGTCTCCTAAACTGCAATAGGTCTGGATGAAGAAAGAGTCTGTTTGCAACCTATGAGGGCAAGACTACAGTTCTGTTAGGGTCACCACTTAGCTGTTGCCCCCCAAGTGAAGCCAAGCTTTGTATTGAATTGTATGAGAGCCTACACCCAGGTTGCATAGTGTACATCTTCATATCAGTCAAACAATGAGTTTATTTGTATCCTGCCTTCTTCCCAAAAGTGGGACTCAAGGGGGCTTAGAGTGAAGACAGGTAAAAACACATATACCAGTACTTCAAGGGCTGTCACAGAGAGGAGGAGGCAGACCTGTTCTCTGCTGCTTCAGAGGGTAGGACTAGATCTAATGGTTTGAAATTACAGGAAGATAGATTTCGATTGAACATTAGGAGGAATTTCATGTGAAAGGGATCTAGGAGTCCTAGTAGACCACAAGTTGAACTATAGTGTGATGCAGCAGCTAAAAAAGCCAATGTGATTGTAGCAAAGCAGCTTCATTTATATACCGCTTCATATCACACATGGGATGTCTAAGCGGTTTACAACTGTAAGCTCATTGCCCCCCAACAGCTGGGTACTCATTTTAGTGACCTCAGAAGGATGCAGGCCTGAGTCGAGCCTCAGCCCTGGCTGGTATTGAACTCGCAACCTTGTGGTTTATGAGTGAGTGGCTGCAGTACAGGCATTTAACCACTGTGCCACCAGGGCTGATCGTAGGCTGCATCAATAGAATTATACTGTCTAGATCAGGGGTAGGCAACCTTTTTGAGCCGGGGGCTGGTCCCCCGAAGTCCTCCCCTCTGCCGGGCCGAGGGGGGGGGGAATGGCGGTGTGCGCGCTCCTGCCGCCGCTCCTGCCGCCATGCTTAACCCCCCTGTGCACGCCACCGCTGCCGCCACACACGCGGCCGCTGCCGCCTCTGCGCATGTCGCGGCCGCCATTTTGGAAATCAATATGGTAGTCGCGGCACGCGTGGCCGCATGGTGGCCAAAACGTGCAGCGGTGGCAGTGCTCGGCGGCGGCGGCAGGGCTCCACCTGAGCTGGTAAGTGCTGGGACCTGGGCCGGAATCGGCCCACGGGCCGTAGGTTGTTGGCCCCTGGTCTAGATCAAGGGAAATAATGGTACCACTCTATTCTGCTTTAGTCAAGCCTCACCTGGGATACTGTATTGAGTTCTGGGCATGATTCAAAAAGGATGTTGGAGCGTGTCCAGAAGAGGGTGACCAAAATGGTGATAGGTGTGGAAACTATGCCCATGAGGAGCAGCTTAGAAAGCTTGGTATGTTTAGCCTGGAGAAGAGAAGGTTAAGAGGTGATATGATAGCTCAGTTTAAATATTTGAAGGGATCATGTTGAGGATGGAGCAAGCTTGTTTTCTGCTGCTCCAGAGATCAGGGCGTGGCTCAATGGATGCAAACTACAGGAAAAGAGAATTCACCTCAAGATTAGGAAGAACCTCCTGACAGTAAGGGCCAGTAGTGTGACCAATGCACAGTGGTACTTATGCATATCAATCCTGTTGTGCATTGGGACACCAGCTAGGTGTCTTTGAAATTCATTAACAGGGTTTCTTAACACCTCCGCTATAATTTACAAAGAGATGCAGTAACTATCTCACTGTAGAGAGGGAAGATGTTACCAGGTGATACCTGCCGCTCATTCTTACTGCTCACATTCTAACTATTAATAATTGATACTCTAAAACCTCTTAGTAGTGTTTCAAGGTAGTTGTTTCAAGATCTACTGCAATGCAACATCTCCATTGATAAAGGTTAATCCATCAATCAGTTCTGCAGATGGTATCAGACTGGAAACTGCAAATGTCCTAGATTTAAACATTAAAAATGACTGCTATAAACTAGTCACCAGAGAAGACAAGGAGAAGACTTCACTTATCTCTTGTTCCAGAAAGATAAGCCTAACTGGGTGGTGTGACTTGTTGTTGTTGTTGTTATATGTCTTTAAATGGATACTGACCCATGGTGACCATATCATGGGATTTTGGACAAGTCATATTCTCTCATCTTTACAGGAAGTACTCTACAGGGCTCTCAAGAAGTTTTGCCAAGAAAACATCACTTTCAGGCTCCCATAAGTTAGAAATGATTGATGACACACAGCAACAACAGCAACAACTATCTCGCCTGTCTTCCAGTGAGTTTAAGGCAGCATTCCAGGTTCTCCCCTACCTTCACTTTATCCTCACAAGAAATCTGTGACTAGAGTAAGGTTACTCTACAGGTTTCACAGTTTATTGATAAAGTGTTGTTGTTGTGATAGTGCACATTGGAACAATTGTAAATTGTTTCAGTTGGCTTTAAATTGTCTGGCTTTTAGCTGACAAATGAGTTAATATATTTTTAGACTTTTAAAATTATTGCTATTATTTATTGGTTTGTTGTTGTGGTGTGCCTTCAAGTCGTTTCTGACTTATGGCGACCCCAAGACAAACCTATCACTGGGTTTTCTTAGCAAGCTTTTTCAGAAGGGGTTGGCCATGGCCATCCTCTGAGGCTGAGAGAGGTTGAGTGACTGATTTTATTGATTTTATTTAACTGATTTTATTTTATTGGAGGCACACACACGTACACAAAACTCTCAGGAGTGAGGAAAGTATATCCCCTGAACCCCACCTTTTCCTCTCAAGCTCCTCCGCAACGTTTTTGGGGTAATTTTCTATATGGCTTCCCCACCCATCACCCAGAACCATAAACTCCCAAACACTATTCTTTTAGGCCATGAACCAGATGGAAAAAGTGAACACAACTAGTGCGCCACAATGTGTCGGTGTGGCTGATGATGGGTCAAAAATGGCCCACACTGAGAAATGAGAGGAGGCGGCTTTGGAGGTCACGCCACCTTGATCGTCTCTATCTGCCAAGATCTTTCCTTCTCCTTTCAGAAGAGTTTGCTCTCCCTCTCTGCTACATTCCCTATTTTAATTTATTCTCTCCAATCCCCCAAAGGTTTTTCCATAAAACAAAGGCAATTATCAGAACCCAGCCACGTCTGTGGTTGCACCTTGAAAGGAGCCCAATTAATTCCCATGCATTTTACGGTAATGTATGCATTACAGCTGACAGCTTGCTGCTACGTGGCTCTCATTTCATTTCTTTTTTTTTAAAAAAAGAAAAGCTTGCCTTCGTCTTTTAATTAAATTGGGGATTTCATTGCTCTTTCTCCCCTCCCCTCCCCTCCCCAACTTTCTTTCTTCTTTTTTAATTTGGAGAAGTTCCTTTAGGAAGCCACCCACCAAGCAGTGGCTGAAGCCCTCTCTTGGGTGCATATAAGTGTCAGGGCCATTTAAGGGAAAGACAAGCCATTGCATGTGATAATTAGCATCATCCCAAATTCATATTTATGCTGCTAATTGCAAGGCTAAAGGAAGCTCCAGTTCAGACCACAGACGCATCAGCTAAACAAACACAGAGGCAACCCAAACACACAGATGTGCTTCTGTCTCAAAATCTGCATGCTAATTGCTGTTTGCAGTCTTCATAATCCCTCCAAGCCTCCCCACCCATTGCACCAATACAAAAGGATACAGCAATCAACATTTGAGAGGGTTTAAAAAGCAACAACAACACAACTAAATGGGGGTAAACAATACATCACCACTACTGGTAGATTCCCTTGGTGAAACATCTCTCCCTGTACCTGAGAATTGCTCTTTCTGAATGTGATTTCCCTCCAAACATTAATTAATTACAATGATCAATTTGTATGAATCCTGTGGGCGAGGGCAATTTTACTCCGGCATTATGCAGTGAGTTGCACAAGGGTGGTATCAGGGCTGTCCAGGAGGTGCAAAGGTTGCACAATGGGTAGCACAATGGTTGCACAACTAGTTGTGCTTTCTAGGACATTCTGCCATGCCTTCATTTCATTTGGTGGCTGGGAAATAACTACACTGCTATACAATAAGTGAGTAAAACTTATTGCTGCCCATTTAAATGATCCAGGATGCCTCCAGTGTAGTGTACTCCAGCCTAGCTATTTTGTTAATTGCTGTCAAGTTGTCTTCAATTTATGGTGACCCTATGAATGAGCAACCTCCTAATCTTGCTGTTATCAACAGCCCTGTTCAAGTCCTGCAGACTCAGGGTTGTGGCTTCTTTGATTGAGTCTATCCATATGTAACACAAGTCTTTTTCTACTGTCTTCCACCTTTTTTGTTGTTAAATCTTCCCCAGTTAATCTTGACTCATGGTGACCCTGTGGATGAGACATCTTCAAGACTTCCTGTCCTCCACTGTTCTACTTAGTTCTTGCAAACTCATACCTGTGGCCTCCTTCATAGGACGTTATCACACGGGGTCTAAAGCAGTCCCATCCCCGTCGCATCCCCGTCCCATTGCGCTTCCTTTTCCCCTGTGTTCACACGACGTCGCAGAGAAACCCCGCCCATCCCCGTCGCATCCCTGTCCCAATCCGCTTCCTTTCCCCGTGTCTTCACACGACGTCGCACCCATCCCTGTCGCATCCCCGTCCCCTTGCGGCATCACCCGCCATCATCCCTGTTCTTTAGAATGCCGGTTTCTTTGGGAATTACATTTTGCCGCGACCAGAATGATACCAGAATGATGCTGCTTTCTGTATGCCGGTAAGTTCTGGATTGAAAAGGAACCGCAATGGGACGGGGATGCGACGGGGATGGGACTGCTTTAGGCCCCGTGTGATAACGTCCTAAATTAGAGTCCATCCATCTAACATGTGGCCTTCCTCTCTTCCTAGTTCTCTCCACCTCTCCTGCCTTTTTTTTTCCAATGAGTTCTCCCTTCTCATGATGTGTCCACAGTACAACAGTCTCAGTTTGGTCATCTTGGCTTCCAGGGAGGTTTCTGGCTTGATCTGCTCTAGGACCCATTTGTTTGTCTTTTTGGCTGTCTATGGGATCCTCAACACTCTTCTCCAGCACCACATTATCTCAAATGAATTGATATTTTTCCCTGTCACCTCACCCAGCATTGTTCTCTTTTCTAATGAATCATGTCTTCTCAAGACATGTGCAAAATACTGTCGTCTCTCTGTATCTACAGATTCTTTGTCCACAGAATCAACCATCCAAGGCTTCAAAATATTTTTTAAAAATAGAAATTTTAGAAAGCAAACCTTGATTGGCCATTTTATATAAAGGACACCGTTTTACTGTGCTATTGTATTTAATAGGACTTGAGGATCCATGGATTTTGGTATCTGTGGGGGATCCAGGAGCCAAACCCCAGCAAGGGCCCACTGTATGACAGGCTCAGTTTAGTCATCTTGTCTTCTGGGTGTGTGTGTGTCAGATTTGATTTGTTCTAGGACCCATTTATTTGTCTTTTTGGCAATTCACGGTATCCATATAGCTCTTCTCTTGCACCACATCTCAAATGTGTTGATTTTCTTCTTATCAACTTTCTTCACTGTCCACCTTTCACAACCATAGATTGAAATCAGAAGCATGATGGCAACAACAGTCCAATACCTTAATACAACAAGAATCCAACCCCAAAGCCACCCAAAAGACAACCAGGAGTGATGTGATGTCACTTCTAGTCATCCAAAATGGCAGCCATGACAGCATGGCTGTGGTCTTCTGGAGTGCCGCATGAGCCTAACATTAGTTGAGGCAACCATTCAGGGACTGTAGTGTGGCCATCCCTGATATTTAGGGGATCAAGCACTATTTCTTCAAGCTACTTTCAGCTCTGAAAGTACTATTTATCCATGGATTCAACCAGCCACAGCTTCAAAACATTTTAAAAAATATATAAATTCCAACAAGCAAACTTGATTTTGCCATTTTATATAAGAAACACCATTTTACTATGCCATTGTTTTCAATGGGACTTGAGCACCCACCGATTTTGGTAACCAAAGGAGGTCCTGGAACCAAACTCCAGCAGATGCCAAGGGCCCACTGTACTTAAACTATCCCAGTTTGAGAATAACTGGGGGAAAAGAGAGCAGGAGAGAAGAGGGAATGAAACGTGCCATCGTGCACTGATGAATCAGTTGGAGATATTGGTGGCTCGTGGTTTCCATGTCAGTGGGACAATGATCCCACTCCTATAAGGTGTGTTTAGTCCGAACTTTAAAGAGTAGGATCATAGAATCATAGAATCATAGAGTTGGAAGAGACCACAAAGGCCATCCAGTCCAACCCCTTGCCATGCAGGAACTCCCAATCAAAGCATCCTTGACAGATGTGGATGGAAGGAATGCATTCTGTTGATGACCAACTCAGCCGTCACAAGAGAGCAGCAAAGTTCACAAAGGAATAAAACCTCTGTGTGTATGTCTGTGTGTTGTGTATGGGGGGGGGAGTCTGTTCTCAAAAAATGGGTGTCGAGCTGCCAAATTTAGACCTCTTAAGAAGAATGAACTTTCTGATTGTTTTTCTGATTGCAGATTCCAGGATCTGAGTAGAAACAAAACAAAAACTCCCATGCAGTGAGGCACACAAGTTGATTTTATTTCCATCATGTTGCTATGATGGTGGCTTTGGTTTTGGAGGGGGAAAAAAATCTCAGAAATGGAAAAATAGAGTAATACTACTACCCCTGATCTTTTTTTTTTTTTTTTGGGGGGGGGGAGATATATTTTTGGACAATGACTTCATTGACACCTGCCTGTTGAAATTGTGTTTGCATCCAGAAGCTGCCAGTTTAATTTTGCACAATTTCCCTGAATGATGCTCCATCAAGGGCATGATGGGAAATTTAAACAGTGGCTGTTTCAAATACTGCTGCAAGGCATT
The DNA here is from genome assembly GCA_026167975.1 of Phrynosoma blainvillii. Lineage (NCBI taxonomy): Eukaryota > Metazoa > Chordata > Lepidosauria > Squamata > Phrynosomatidae > Phrynosoma > Phrynosoma blainvillii. Next base: position 448,375,864 of record JANUYF010000001.1, on the reverse strand, counting down.
CTGGGAGGAGCCAAACAACCATGGTGTGTGTGTGGGTTAACCAGAAACACTTTGTCCAGGATCCTTCCAAACTTTGAAAAAACTCCCAGGAATCTGATAGACCTGTACACTGTTTAGTTTAACTGTTCTGCTTTCAATTAGCTGATTTTATTTTATTTAAAAATAATTTTTAAATAAAAAATATTTTAAAAATAAGTTTGCATAAATATTATTGTATATAATGGCTTGCCTGATGAGGTTCCCAGTTTTATAATAATAATAATAATAATAAATTTTATTTTTAACCCGCCCCTCTGCATCGCAATCGGGGCGGCTTACAACAATTAAAAGATACAATAGTTAAAAGACAGTCCAATATCCCAATCCCTCCACCCACATCCCTCCCACGCCCCTTAAAATAAAATTAAACTTGAAAATATTAAAACAAATAAATACATGACAATATAAAATTACAAGCAAACAAGCAATTTACAGAGGATATTGTAAAACTTCAGAAGGCCGAAGTTGTGGATAGTTGACAAGATGGTGGACAAGGATGAAACATTTCATAGATGAAAACCAGGACATCTTGGCTGAGCAAGATGAGAGCATGGTCAAGATGGCCAAAGCAGGAAGAGCATACAAGCTCTTTTTATGCTTTTGCCTGAGTCTACAGGGAAGGGCAAGACTCTGCCCATCATTGCTCTTCCCACTGCTGAGTTAATAGTGTGTAAACAACGTCTCCTCTCTTTTTTTTTAGATATTTCTTTTTATTGAAATAAAATACTTTATCTATTAAAAGGAGACATAACATATTGTATGCTTTTCTACATTTTATCTAAATAATATAATATATAATATATAACGTTTGCTCTTTGACCTCAACCCAATGCACATGTGCAACTCCACATGTGTGACCTAGAACCTGATGTGGATGTTCCATATGGGACAAAAATATACAATTGTTTCCATACATAAGGGAACTTAGAATCATAGAATCATAGAGTTGGAAGAGACCACAAGGCCATCCAGTCCAACCCCCTGCCATGCAGGAACTCCCAATCAAAGCATCCCCGACAGATGGCCATCCAGCCGCGGTTTAAAGACCAAAGAAGGAGAGGCAGTGTGGTGTAGTGGTTTGAGTGTAGGAATAAGATTCTGGGAGATGAAATTGTGAACCCCTGCTTGGCCATGGCAATCCACTGGGTGATCTTGGGCAAGTCACACTCTCTCAGCCTCAGAGAAAGGCAACGGCAAATCCCCTCTGAACAGATCTTGACAAGAAATCTCTGTGATAGCTTTGCGTCAGGTTTGCAATAAGCTGGAAACGTGTTGGGGCATACAACAACAACAACAAAGTCAGACAGCATAATTGTAGACACAGAAAGGTGTGGTGGCTTGAGTGTTGGACTACAACTAGGGAGACCAGGGTTCAGTCCTCAGCTTGGCCATGAAACCCACTGGGTGACCTTGGGCAAGTCACACTCTCTCAGCCTCAGAGGATGGCAATAGCAACCCCCCCCTGAACAAATCTTGCTAAGGTTCATGGTCTTAGGATTGCCATAAGTCAGAAAAGTCTTGAAAGCAAGCAGAAGCAGCAGCAGCAGCAACAACTAAAGTATTAGAGAAGGCAGTCAATGTTGTAAGACAAAAGGGAGAAGATGTCATCCTGGTGATAATTGATAGAAAAGGCAAACAATCTCCGCTTAAAAGCATTGCATTTGGGTGGATGTGGTTGTTTTCTCTCGGGTGTCTGACCCAGGAGGCCGATTCACACATCCAAGTCACCCAACAAGTATGGAGCAAAGTTGCCTAAGCCAGACCTTTGCAGCCTACCATCTGCCAGACATGAAAAAGAAATGGACCCTTTTCCATCATGGGCTGCGCATGATGCCCCCCTGACAATATAAAGGGATTAATTAGCTTAGCAGTCTGGAAGCTTTGAAATGAAATACATTCCACAGTCCTGAGTGGCTCCTGGAAGAGAGGAGGCGGCTGGTGTTCTGGGGGAATTTTTTTTTCTCCTTTCTCCCCACATCTGGTCCTCATAAAATAGCAAGCAAGCAAAATGCAAAGGATCCAATTTCCTAAATCAGCTGCTCGGTCATGAGATTCCAGATTCCAGTAGACTGGGTGGGGACCAGGATGTTTTCTCCAAAAAAAAAAAAAAAGAAAAAAAAAAGAGAGAGACAAACTGGATTATACCGTATATACTGAGAAATCTTCTGCGACTGTTTTTCTTCTCTTTCCCCCCCTCTCTTATTTCTCCATCCCTTTCCACTCCTTTTCTGTTGGAGTTTCCCCGCAAGTCTCCAGCCGTGACAAGGACTGCATCTGCCCTGCGGAAATAATGCAGAATAATAAAATAATGATAAATAATAATGGAGAAATAATGCCATTCGAGACTGTTTTAACTGCCATGGCTCAGTGCTATGAGATTCTGGGATCTGTAATTTTATGAGATATTTAACTTTCTCTGTCAGAGAGTGTTGGCTCCCCAGCTACAAATCCCAGGATTCCATAACATTGACCCATGGCAGCTAAAGTGGTATCAAATTGCATTATTTCGGCAGTGCAGATGTAGCCAAGGAGGGATTAAATTTCAGCAGGGACTGGTGTCTTTTTGACACCACCCAGTTGTAGCACTGTGATACCATGGCATGCCATGCCATTTACCATGTGGATGTGCATTTGACTGTGCATTTAGTTTTGCTATGTTGCCATTCAACACAAGGTCAAATAGGATGACCCACATGCAACTCAGCATTTTAAAATTGACCCTACACAACTCCAATGTAGGATCTTAGCCATTGTGTTTAATTTGGGATAATGAGGTATAATTTTACTCATGAGGTTATCTAACTCTTTCAGCCAGTCCAGACAGGCCCTTAATGAGGGATAATTTCACATTGATATAACCATAACTCTTACTTATTTTTCCAGTTATGCTGGAGGAGGAAGATCACACGGTTCAAGTGCTGGCTTGTGTAGCATCTTGTGCTGTTGCTGCACTGTGCTCCATTGAGGCAATGGCAAGGTGGACTGGAGGAGAATGTCTTCTGTACCATGAGCCAGTGACTGTACCAGTAATTCATCAATTTAGGATGCATCAACACTGTAGAAATAGTGCAGTTCGACAACACTTTGAATGCCATGGCTCCATTCGACATAATCCTGGGATTTATGGTTTTAGGAGGCACAAGCACTTTTTGGCAGAGAAGGCTAAAGACCATGTAAAACTACAAGTCCCAGGATTCCACAGGATGGAGCTACAGCAGTTAAAGTGGTGTCAAACTGGACTGGGACTCTGGGGACCAGGGTTCGATTTAGCCATGGGAACCCACTGGGTGACCTTGAGCAAGTCACACACTCAACGTTTTTTAATTTCTCTTCATTTATTCTAAGACCTATATACAGTGATCCCTCCACATTTGCTGGGGTTAGGGGTGAAGGACGCCTGTGAATGTGGAAAACTGCAAATAAAAAACCCCACACCACTATTCTTTTTACTTGTGAGGACACTTCTCTGGGAATTGCCAGATCCTCCAGTGCAACATCTGCCAGAAGTTGATCATAGACTCATGCTGGAGGACCTACAAGTGCCTAGAGAAGTGTTTTTGCTAGGAACCTCTAGGTTCTCCAGCACAACTCTATGGTCAATGTCTGGCAGCGTTGCGCTGGAGGACCTTGAGATTCCGAGAGAGAACATATTAATCAAAACTGCAAATAATCAAATCCGCACGAGTCAAAGCCCCAAATGTGGAGGGCCAACTGTATTCCTGAAATTCCTTTAAAATATTTATCACCTTCCTTTCGTTGGCTTGGATAGAAATAGCAAACTATCATCAGCAAATAGATTTATTTTATGCTCCGTATTCCCAAACTTTATGCCCTGAACTGGAATCTCTCTTCTTATTAACTCTGGTAATTGTTCTGTCACTAATGCAAATAGTATGAGAAAGTGGACACCTTTGCCAAGTTCGTCTGAGTTAAGGAAATATTTTGGAATCTATTCCATTCACACACACTGTTGCTTTTGATTCTTCATATAATATTTCAATAATAGCTCCCATATTAATTTTTTAAAAATAGTTCTAGCAACAAGTATCTATGATGAAGACAACTGAAAGCTTTCATGGCATCTAATGATATAATAGCCAACAAACCTGACTTGACTTGGCTCCTTTGGCCAGCCTTCCCCAATGGGCACCCTCTCTATATATCGGACTACTGCCTCCATCATCCCCACCCACCAGTGACCGTACTGGCTAGGGCATCCTGGAAATTGTAGTCCAAAAACTCCACCTCGCTTTTCTAAGCTCTGACAAAGCTCTTGGGTCAAAACTTGATTTACTTTGATACAGGATTTTAAACCATTCCAACACGCCACTCTGTGCTTCAGTGCTGTGCCAGTATTTTTATGGCTTTATTTTTGAACAACTACAAATGTAAAAATTAAAAGTGACATTGGAGGAAAGCCATTTCCCAGGCGATCTGACAGAGGAGGGAACCAGGGAGGTGAGGAAGGGAGAGCCCTTTGAACACAGGACTGTCCCAAATTGCAGAGGACAGGGATCAAAAAGCCCTTGTCAGCTTGGCAGGGTGGTGGCAAGAGAGCAAATGTTCAGACTAATTATGGTCTGGGATTTACAGTGAGGTTTCCTTGCAGTGAGAGCATGTGGGGTGCAAAGACAAAGAAGGGGGGAAAGGCTTTGAAGGGGGAAATGAGAACAAAAGGGAAGACACCGTCCACTCCAAAGTGACCGGCACCAAATCTTTTGTGCCTAGTTCTCAAGAGGAGGAGGGAAATGATAGAAACTTACATAGAGATCTGTGTGGAAATGACATGGAGCCTTAAGCAGCACTTGGAAACCTACATTTTGGATTGCAGGTCCCATTATCCCCCACCTGGCTTGGAGATTCTGGGCATTAAAGGAGGAGGCATCAAGAAGATAGAGTGTAACTTTGCATTCAAGGGCTTTTGTGATGTTTGTACAATAGGGACTCGCATCACTGCACTAATGAACGGGAAAAGAAATGTGAAATCCATTATTGCAATGCACAGGGCACATCGGCACCACAAGGTTGCGAGTTCAATACTAGCCAGGGCTCAGGCTAGACTCAGGCCTGTATCCTTCCGAGGTCGCTAAAATGAGTACCCAGCTGTTGGGGGGCAATGAGCTTACAGTTGTAAACCGCTTAGACACCCCATAGTGCGGTATGAAGCGGTATATAAATGAAGCTGCTTATGTGCACCTGCATGTGCAGTGCACAATGGCACCACATGTGCAACAGAATCATATGTTCAATTCTGCTTCTGGAGCCTTCAATTGAATACAGATGCTATGCCATGACCAAAAAACTACAACTACATACATAAGGGAAATCATTACTATCAGAGAGTCAGTGTGGTGTAGTGGTTTGAGTGTTGAACTACAACTCTGGAGACCAGGGTTCAATTCCCAGCTCAGCCAGGAAACCCAGTGGGTGACCTTGGACAAGTTACACTTTCTCAGCCTCAGAGGATTACAATGGAAAAACCCCTCTGAACAAAACTTCCCAAGAAAAGGCCATGACAGGCAACCTCAGGGTTGTTATAAGTCGGAAATAACTTGAAGGCACACAACAACAACAAAGTCACTACCATGTGCCTAAATACTGTAAAGGCACCAGATCCCTTCTGATATTGGAAACTAAGCAGAGTCAACTCATGTAGTATTTGGATGGGAGACCACCAAGGAATACCAGAGGAAGGAACTGGCAAAACCACTTCTGAGTAGTCCTTGCCTAAGAAAACCTTATGAAATTCATTGATTCATTGTAAGTTGACAGGTGACTTAGGCACACACAAGCCACTATCAGAATGTGAGCCCTAGTCCCAATATGTGAAGTTTTCAAATTTAATCCATAAGTTTATTTCCCTTACTGCATTAGTTACATCCATTAGGAAATGCTCTGAATCCATCTGAATCCAACCCATCTGTTGGGCAAAGTGGATCAACCATCTCCGTGATTTCTGTTGACAAGGCAGTAATTTGTTAGTCTTTACTATTATTCTATTACTGTGGTATTTTTACTCCCAGGGAGATGGGAAGGGGGATTTTGTGGCCACAGTCCACAGTTCCTAGCGGAAACATGTTCACATAGAGTGTGGCTTCCAACTTTGCCACTGTACATGCCTCTTCACAGGATTACAGACCTTAAAATGAGTGTTGATACACCCCACTCCCAAATGAATTTTAAAAATAAAACCGGTAAATGTCCAGAATCCAAAGACTCAAATTCTGCCAACATGCATGGGGAGTAGAAAACCTTGCTGACTGGGGATGATGGGAGTTGCAGTGCCACTTGATTGCGGGAGGCCTGAATACACATTTACTGACAGTACCTTTTTGGGATGCCAGGACAGAGGCTTTTTCATCCCTATGTGGAAATGCTGAGCTTTGGACCTTCTGCTTCTAATGCATTTTTCTCAGGAAACACAGCGGTTACATTTCTGTGAAATATTCATTTTCAATATACAGTAGGCCCTCCACATGTTGGGGTTAGGAGTGCAGGACCCCTGTAAAAGTGGAAAAACCATAAATTAAAAACAAAACAAAACATTATTTTTTAATTTGAGATAACACCTCTCTAGGAATCTCTAAGTCCTCCAGTGCAACTCTATGGTCAACATTCACCAGAAGTTGACCATAGAATCATGCTGGAGGACCTACAAATGCCAAGAGAAGTGTTTTCTCTAGGAATCTCTAGGTCCTTCATCGTGGCTCTACGGTCAACATCCAGTAGAGTCTTGCTGGACCTAGAGATTCCTGGAGAGAAGATATTACACAAATCCTTGAACAATCAAATCTGTAAAATTCAAAGCTGCAAATGTGGAGGGCTGACTGTATTATGAACCAGAGGGGTGCGGACCACACCAGGTGACATCCTAAGGTGTGTGTGTGTGTGACACCACTACTGCTCAAACACTTGCATTTTGGCAGGAACAATGTGGCATTTGTATCTCTTTAAAATGCTTTAAGAGCTGGTGGGAGTGAGGTGAAGCTCAGCGGGAAAAGAAAGGACCCCCACAAATATTTTAAAATTAAAAATTCAAATTTTCAAATTTTAATTTTTTAATTTTTTTTTAAAATATCATTTTACGATTTTCTTTAAAAACATTACATTTTAACCAGATCTTCACTATGTATATGTAAATACATTTAGGTTATGTGCACGACATTGTAACTGGAAGGTATAATTTTAATTTTGCTTGGTGTTTATGTCACAACTAATAGCATTACATTCAGTGGTATATGGGAATTATGATTGAGGAGTAACATTAGTGCAAAAAAGCATTACTAAGGATTCTGTATAGTGTGAAAGGGGAGGAGGTCAATGGGGGGGTGTCACATCATGAGTTACCACACCGGATGACACCAACCCTAGAAACACCATTGTTGTAAACGAAATCTCAGCTTTTCCAGGTCAGAATGCATTTTGACATGGTGTCTGTACTTTAAAATTTGCAATCCATATCCTTCTGTAAAAGGAAAAATGAATAACTACAGCATAGGATATTGCACCACATCATTCACACACACGATCTGGGGATGCTAATTCCCATTTTCTTCCCCCTTTCCAATCAGAAGTTTCACTTAGTCCTTAATGGGCTGATATCTTTTTAAGAAGCAGCACAACATAACATAATTTATGAGAAGCTGGAATGTTCATAAACATTTCATAGAACCTCAACAGTCTAATCAATGTCTAAAAAAAAAGATCTCATCAGCAAAATGACATCAAACAAGAGTTTCGCACTATACCATTATAGCACTGTCATGGCTACAGTCTATGGAATTCTGGGGTGTGTGGTCTGGTGCAACACTATATCTCTCTGGATGAGAATTCTAAATATCTCACAAAACTACAAATCCCAGGATTCTGGATCATGGAGTCAGGGCCATTAAAGTGGTAACAAGGTGCTATAACTGGGTGGTGTGAAAGAGATCTTAAACAGTTCCCAATTCAGGAAACGAAACACTATCTGGATCTACCTTTAGACTGTGGATTGATAGATTGATTAGCTGAAGGAGCTAATTCTTCAAAGGATGCAAAAGGGCTGAATGACAAGCTAGAACTACTTTAAAGGAAAAATCCCACAACAACCTTGCAAGCTTTCTTGCAGCAAATCTGAGCAGAATTACAGGAAGGCTGGCCAATAGCCCTTGAGTCTATGACTGAGAATCATAGTATCATAGAACCATAGAGTTGGAAGAGATCCCAAGGGCCATGCAGTCTGACAGAAATACATAATCTATGCAGGAATACACAATCAAATCACCCCCAACAGATGGCTATCCAACCTCTATTTAAAAACCTCCAAAGAAGGAGACTCCAAGGGAGTGTGTTCCACTGTTGAACAGCTCTTATTGTCAGAAAGTTCCTCCTAATGTTGAAGTGGAATCTCTTTTCCTGGAGCTTGCATCCATTTTTCCAGGTCCTATTCTCTGGAGTAGCAGAAAACAAGCTTGCTCCATACTCCATGTGATATCTCTTCAAATACTTAAAGTAGGCTATCATATCACCTCTTAACCTTCTCTTCTCCAGGCTAAATATACCCAGCTCCCTATGTCTCTCCTCATAAGGCATGGTTTCCAGACCCTTCACTATTTTGGTGGCCCTTTGTGGTACCCAAAACTGGACACAGTATTCCAGGTGAGCCATGACCAAAGAAGAATACAATTGCGCTGTTACTTCCTTCGATCAAGACACTATACTCCTATTGATGCAGCCTAGAATTGCATTGGCTTTTTTAGCTGCTGTATCACATTGTTGATGCATGTTCAACTTGTGGTCTGCTAGGACACCTGGTTCACTTTCACACGAACTCTTAGGAAGCCAGGTATTCCCTATCCAATATTAGTGCATTGCATTTTTTCCTGCCTAAATGTAGTATCTTACATATCTCCCTGTTGAAATTCATTTTATTAGTTTTGGCCCAGCTTTCTAATCTATTAAGGTCATTTTGAATTTTGATCCTCTCCTCTGGGGTATTAGATAACCGTCCTAATTTGGTGTCATCTGCAAATTTGATAAACATGCCCCCTGGAACAAGTGGTTCTTTTGGCAAAACTGACATGTACAGACACAAACATGCACAGAGTTTCAGATTTAAGCTTAAAACAAAACCATAGAGTCCAGGATCTGCAGGTCCTCACAGACAGTTTGCTCAATAAACTGGAGGACCTGAAAAATAGTAGCAGATGGACAAATCTTCATTTTAGGATGTCTGACCTCCCTGAAAGAAGTAAAAAAGCTCTTCTTATATAGATATTTATAAGGCAGAATGTGATCAGGCAGCGATGCAAACATTTTCCTGGATTCCCTTTGGGTAAAAAAGCTAAGCAATGAGTATAGATCCTCCCCTGAAATAAGTCCATTTTGGAAGATGTATTTAAGAGTGTGATAATATGGTCAGACCTGGGAAATCCCCAGGTGTGGATGGCTTTATGAGTGAATTTTATACATTTTTTTGCTGCTCCCTTGGTGCCTCATCTTAAATCATTATAAAGAGATCTTAAGTCATTATAAATGCTTTGAAGGTTCGTGTTTCCAAGGAGATGAATTACTAAATGCATCATTAACGTTAAAAGAGGAGGAGATTCCCAAATGCTGGAGTTCCGTTACCTCATAGCTTTACTGCATCAAGATGTGAACATCTTAACTACCATTTCCCCCCAAATGTGTGAATGATTTAATTACAAAATATATATTGCTGGCTCAGATGAGAAGGATGCCCAATTGAGAACTGGCACACGCAGCCAGAAGAGAGCTGAACGTACTTCCCGACTCTAATTTGTCATTTTGTAAGATTTGTCATTTTGTGAAATATTTAGCTGTCAGGAGCTCTGGTGTCAGAACCAAACTACAAATCCCAGGATTCTGTAGGATGGAGCCATGACAATTAAGGTGGTGTCAAACTGCATTAATTCTGCAGCGTGGCAGCAGCCTGGGATCTACTGCACTTTGTAGCAGACCACATATCGAAGGACCAGTTGATCCAGCAGATGCTGAATGCACATTGGGATAGTGTATTTATTATTGATTTATTCACCCACTGCCGGAGTCCATCCATCTGCTGTGCCGTCTTCTTCTCTTTATACTACCATCAAACTTTCCTAACGTTATCGTCTTTTCTAATGGATCACGCCTTCTCATGATGTGGCCAAACTACAACATCCTCAATTTGATCATCTTGGCCTCAGGCTTGGTCTGTTCAAGGACCCATTTGTTTGTCTTTTTGGCTGTCCATGGTACCCTCAGCACTCTTCGGCCACATTCCCAATGCAAAATAAATCAGTTTTGGAGGCGAATTGCTACTGCGATTTAGTGCCAAATAGATGTTCATACTATTCAAGCCAGTTGATTTACCTACCTGTTTCAGCTTAATCCATTTCACATTCACATTCAGTGATGGATCAATTCAACATGGCTTCGCCTCATAGAAGTGACTGTGCCACAGGGAACTGATTCTGATCCGCATCCTGTTCACACTAGTGCTAAATTGATTTATTTAAAAAGATGCAGGGAATTCAGTGGAACCAGAAAAAACAGTTGAAATGGGTTGAGCGCTGGGCCCCCCTCAACAAGTGTGAAGAAGGGCCATTTAAACCAGTTCAAACTGGTTTGCAAACCAGTTTTTTATTTAGTGGGAATGAGGCCTTCCTCAGTACCACATCTCAAATGCGTTGATTTTCTTTCTGTCATCTTTCTTTGCTGTCCAGCTCTCACATCTATACATGGTGATGGGGAATACAAGGTTTGGACAGTTCTAGCTATAGTGCTTAGTTGTATATCTTTGCACTTTTGGATAATAATAATAATAATAATAATAACAACAACAACAATACTAATAATATTTATTTATATCCTGTTTCTCCCTGTTGAGAATCGAGGTGGGTAACAGCAAAAATTAAAATAAATACAGAAATAAATAACAAGAAACAATCCCCGAACCCACCACCCCTTCACCCCATCCGCCCTAAGATATAAAATTACAAAAATAAAATCCCTATAACTAAAAAAAAGTTGAAATGTCTAGGGGAGGTAGGTCACATGGGCAGTTAATTCTGTCCATGTCAGGGACAGCCAGGTGGAGGACTTGGAGGACTCTGAGGGGGAGGATGTGGGGCCAGATCCTAGCTTGGTGCTCCCAGCCCCCATAGACCTAGCTGAACCTGGACCTAGCTGTGTGGAGCCCATTGAGCAACAGCCTAGCCTTCCTCCTTAGCAGCCTAGCCTTCCTCCAGCAGAAAGCCTTTCCCCAGCAGAGGTTGCAGGCCAGGAAGAAGCAGAGGAGCAAGAGATTGAAATCCCTACCTTTGCTCAGAGGAGAACAGATAGGGAGGGGCTGCGGCACTCTCGAAGGTTAGCTGAGAAACGCGCAGCTAAAGAGAAACACCTGGGAGAGAGGAGCTAAGGCTAGATAAGCAGCTGGGAAAAGCCAAGCTCTCCATCAAGGCTTATCTTGGATTCCCCGGTGAAAGCTCTTGGCTCTCGGCTTGACTTTAGACTGTGACCTTTGGAACGGCTCTGGATTACCTGCTCGCGTTAACCCTGGACCTTGGATTGCTCTCTGGACCTGCCTTTTGGAACTCTGGACTTGTTGGTTGCCTGCTGCAAACAAACAGTGGTACGTCACTTGCAACTGGGTTGTTGTCTTGGGAGAGGCCCTGTCTTTATCAGCCACGTGTTGGCAGCTTTCCCGGAAGGTCCAGGGCAGAGGTCAGTCTAGGAAGGCCTGCCGGAAGAGAATAATTTTTATCGCTTTTTAAAAAACGTCAAGAGATGTAATCTGGCAAGTCTCCTCCGGCAGGTCATTCCAAATTTTAGGAGCGGCAACTGAAAAGGTCCTCTGGGAAGTCACCACCAGTCTAGTTTTCCTTGACTGTAGTAAATGCTTCCCAGAGGACCTGAGAGTACAGGAAAGATTGTATAGGAGGAGGCGTTCCTTCAAGTAAGCTGGACCCAAGCCATGAAGGGCTTTATAGGTAATAACCAACACCTTGTACTGTGCCCGGATGCTAACAGGCAGCCAGTGTAGATAGTTTTTTGTGGGTTTTTTGGGCTGTGTGGCCATGTTCTAGAAGAGTTTCTTTCTGACATTTTGCCAGCATCTGTGGCTGGCATTTTCAGAGAATACTGGAATGGAAGAGAGTGGGTCTATATATACTGTGAGATCCTGGGTAGGGAGGAGTGATTCCCATGTAAACTGTGTATTGTTCTGTGTTGAATAGGTATTGTTCTGTTGTTAATGGCATGGCTTCCAGGTGAGGATATGCAATCAAGGAGATTGTCTGCTATTGTCTGCTGGGAAAGCCTCTGACCCTGGTTGGTTTCCCATTTGCATTTGCTGAGTGCTGATTTTATTATTTTGTAGGACTGGTAGCCAAACCTTGTTTACTTTAAGGGTTTCTTCTTTCTTGTTGAAGTTGATTTCAAAATATCAAAAGATTTCAAATTCAACATTTTAATTTAATTTAATTTAATTTAATTTAAGGGTTTCTTCTTTCCTGTTGAAGTTGATTTCAAAATATCAAAAAATTTCAAAATAGGTGTTATCCGGTCAAACCTAGATTTTCCTGTGACCAGTCTGGCTGCCATGTTTTGTACCAGTTGAAGCTTCCGACGTTGCACAAGGGTTGCCCCATGTAGAGTGCATTACAGAATGCAGTCATTCAGAGGGGAGATACTCTCCTTGATCACTGAAACAGTCCGAGACATAGAGATGTAAATTTGGGTGTCATCAGCGTACTGATATCTTTTCTAGTTCTTTCATAGCTGCCCTCCCCATTCCTAGTCTTCTGATTTCTTGACTGCAGTCTCTGTTCTGATCAATGTTTGATCCAAGGTACTGGAACTCTTTTTCTATTCCTGTTTCCTCATTGCCTAGGCTGAATGTGTGTAGATCCTCCATGGTTATTATGATTTTTCTTTATGTTCAGCAGTAAGCTAGTGTTGTACTTAGTAACTTGTACCTTGTTGTACCTAGTATTTTGAAAACAGGAGGAAGGAATATCAACAATCTGAGATATGCAGATGACACCATAATACTAGCAGAAAACCTCACAGACCTGGAACAACTATTAAGGAAGATCAAAGAAAGTGCAAAGACAGGTTTAATGTCAAACATAAAGAAAACAAAAATAATGACCACTGAGGACCTTCACAAGTTCAACCTAGACAATGAGGAAATAGAAATAGTAAAAGAATTCCCATACCTGGGATCAAACATCGATAGAAACGGGGGCTCCAGTCAGGAAATGAGAAGAAGATTAAGAATGGGGAGGGTGGCTATGAAAGAACTAGAAAAGATCCTCAAATGCCAAGATATACAACTCAGGACAAAAGTTAGAACCATACAAGCCATTGTATTCCCTATTACTATGGATGGATGTGAGAGTTGGACAGTTAAGAAAGATGAGAGGAAGAAAATCAATTCCTTTGAGATGATGTGGTGCTGGAGAAGAGTGCTGAGGATCCCATGGACAGCCAAAAGGACAAACAGATCAAGAACAGATCAAGGCAGAAACCTCCCTGGAAGCCAAGATGACCAACTGAGACTGTCGTACTTCGAACACATCACAAGAAAGGAAAAAACAATAATGCTGGGGAAGGTGGAGGGAAGGAGGAAGAGAGGAAGGCCACATGCCAGATGGAGGGACTCTATGAAGGAGGTCACAGGTATGACCCAATGAAGGAGGTCTGCAGGAATTAAGCAGAGCAGTGGAGGGCAGAGGGTCTTCTTGGAGATTTCTCATCCAGAGGGTTGCCATGGGTCCAGATTGACTCGAGGGAAGTTAACAACACTAACAAAAGCCCTAGCATTTTGGATGGGTTCCTGATGGTTTTTTACTATTTCCCATATGGTGTCACTGTAAAAAACACACCACACCATAATCGTACTGTCCTATTTGACGTGGCGGTTTCATTTCTTGGGATACAAAGTGCTTGGGAGGCATAGTGCCCCTTTGGCCCTTTGTGAGTTTCTCCCTTTCAAGGTTTGGCATTTGTTGCTGAGACTTCCACCCTCTGGAGTCACAGCGCTCAACGACCGTTCCCAGGAATCCTGGGCGCATGGAGCCTTGGCGGGTCCAAGTGGTGTTGAATGCGTTATTCCTCCAGTGTGGATGCAGCCCTTGGGGGAGGGGGGGAGGAAGGAAGGAAGGAAGGGACGGAGGGAGGGAGGGAGGAAAGGAGGGAGGGAGGAAGGAAGGAAGAGACGGAGGGAGGGAGGAAGGATGGAAGGGAGGGAGGGAGGGAGGGAGGGAGGGAAGGAGAAAGGGAGGGATGGAGGGATGAAGGAAGGAAGGGAGGAAGGAAAGGAGGAAAGGAGGGAGGAAAGAAGGGAGGGAGGGAGGGAGGGAGGAGGAAATGAGGGAGGAAAGGAGGGAGGAAGGAAGGAAGGAAGGATGGAAGTGAGGGAGGAAAGGAGGGAGGGAAAGAGGGAGGGAAAGAGGGAGGGAGGAAGGGAGGGAAGGAGGAAAGGAGAAAGGGAGGGATGGAGAGACGAAGGAAGGAAGGAAGGGAGGAAGGAAGGAAGGAAGGAAAGGAGGAAAGGAGGGAGGAAAGAATGGAGGGAGGGAAGGAGGAAATGAGGGAGGAAGGGAGGGAGGAAGGAAGGAAGGAAGGAAGGGAAGGAGGGAGGGAAGGAGGGAAGGAGGAAAGGAGGGAGGAAAGAAGGGAGAGAGGAAGGAAGGAAGGAAGGCAAGGAGGAAAGGAGGGAGGGAGGAGGAAGGAAAGAAGGAAGGAAGGAAGGGAGGGAGGGAGGAAGGAAGGAAGGAAGGAAGGAAGGAAGGAAGGCAAGGAGGAAAGGAGGGAGGGAGGGAAGGAGGAAGGGAAGGAGAAAGAAGGGAGGAAGGAACGAAAGAAGGAAGGGAGAGAGGGAGGGAGGAAGGAAGGAAGGAAGGAAGGAAGGAAGGAAGGCAAGGAGGAAAGGAGGAAAGGAGGGAGGGAGGGAGGGAGGGAGGGAAAAAGGAAGGAGGGAAGGAAGAAGGGAGGGAGGAAGGAAAGAAGGGAGGAAGGAAGGGAGGGAGGGAGGAGTCCCCCAAGAGGCGGAGGCAGAGGCGGCGCCTGAGAAGCGGCCAGAGGCGCCGGGATGCGGCTGTCGGGGCTGCGGGCTGCTCTTCTTCGGCGGCCCCTGCGCGAAGGCTGAAGCCGGCCATGGCGGAGTCCTTGGTCTCGGAGGGTCCCTTGTCCTCCTCGGAGAGGCTCCGGACGAGGGAGAGGCTGGAGGCCACCTTGGCCGGCCTGGCGGAGCTGGCTTTCCTGCGGCAGAGGCAGGAGCGCCGGGTCCAGCGGGGCCTCAGGGAGCCAGCCTCCGCGACGCCGGCCAGCGAAGGAGCCGCTGCTACCACCCCTCTGCCTCTGCCTCTGCCTCCCCCGCGGAGCCTGGAGGAGAAGGTCCTGGAGGAGAACATCCTTCTCCTGAGGAGGCAGCTGGTGAGTCAAGGAGGACACAAATGGAGGACCTCCCAGGCCAAGTCAGGAGGAGGAGGAGGAGGAGGGCATGCCCCCCACGTTTTAGCTGCCCTCCAGTCGGTTCCCACTCCTGGCCACCCTTTGGATAAGGCATCTCCAAGAGTCCCTGTCCTCCATGGTCTTACCCAAATCCTGCAAGCCCTTGCCCATTACCCCCCCCTGCCCCATGGAGTCTATCCATCTGGTTTGTGGTCTTCCTCTCTTTCTTCTACCTTTCTTGGCATTAGTGTTTTCCCCCCAGTGATCCGTGCCTTCTCATGATGTGGATTTTACAGGTACAGTGTCTAGATCCAAGGAATTCAAAGCTATAGCTGTGTTAGTCTGTAGAATCAGTAGGTAGAGAGATCTTGTAGCACCTTTGAGACTTAACAGTAAGTCTCAAAAGTGCCACAAGATCTCTCTACTTACTAGATCAAGGGAAGTTATAGTGCCACTCTATTCTGCTTTGGTCAGGCCTCACCTGGAATAATACTGTGTCCAGTTCTGGGCACCACAATTCAAAAAAGGATGTTGAAAAACTGGAGCATGTCCAGAGGAAGGCAACCAGAATGGTGAAGGGGCTGGAAACCATGAATCCTTATGAGGAAAGACTTAGGGAACTGGGTATGTTTAGCCTGGAGAAGAGAAGATTAAGAGGTGATATGATAGCCCTCTTTAAATATTTGAAGGGATGTCATATTGAGGAGGGAGAAAGCTTGTTTAACATTAGGAGGAACTTCCTGACCGTAAGAGCTGCTTGACAGTGGAGCACACTCCCTTGAAGTGTCCTTTGGAGGGTTTTAAAGAGAGGCTGGATGGCCATCTGTCAGGGGTGCTTTGATTGTGTATTTCTGCATGGCAGGGGGTTGGACTGGATGGCCCTTGGGGTCTCGTCCAACTCTATGATTCTATACAATAGTCTCAACTTGATCATCTTTGCTTCCAAGGAGAGCCCTGGTCTGATCTACTCAAGAACTGATTCATTTGTCTTCTTAGCTCTCCATGGGATCCTAAGTACTCTTCTCCAGCGCCACATTTCAAAGGAGTTGGTTTTCTTTCTGTCTGCTTTCTTCACTTTCCAGCTCTTGCAGCTAAACAAACAAACAAACAAACCCCAAAACCCACCACTCCTAGAAATGTAAACCCTTGCTTCTTAGTCATGCTGGGAATGGAGGGTGTTTTGGAATTCTTCCTGGACAGAAGGGTGAAATGGAGGACTTGTCTTGGAATAGGAGGATGCCCTGCACTCAGGGTGACCGGGCGTCCTCCTATTCCAGGACATGTCTTCCATTTCATCCTTCTGTCCAGGAGGAGTTCAGGAAATGGAACTCCTTTTGTTCATTTTGGAATGCCTCCTGGACAGAAAGGTGAAATGGAGGACATGTCCTGGAATAGGAGGATGCCTGGTCATTTTGGAATTCCTCCTGGACAGAAGGGTGAAATGGAGGACCTGTCCTGGAATAGGAGGATGCCTGGTCACCCTGAGTGCAGGGCATTTTAGAACTCCTCCTGGGCAGAAGGGTGAAATGGAGGATGTGTCCTCAAAAAGGAGGATGCCTGGTCACCCTGGGTGTAGGGCATTTTAGAACTACTCCTGGACAGAAGGATGAAATGGAGGACATGTCCTGGAATAGTCTTGGCATTGCCCCACAAAAGCTAAAAAAACACACACTCCATTCCTAGAAATGTAAATCCTTGCTTCTTATTTTTTTAAATACTATTTTGTCAAGATTTTCCAAAGAGGATTTTTTTTAAAAAAGCATTCATACATTTTCATCACACACATTCATATTTACCCAACATTTAGCTAAAACATAACATCCCTTACATTCAGCCTCTTCTCATTCATAAAATCCTCACAAAAATAACTAACAAAACTGAACTATTCCTCCAGGACAGAAGGGTGAAATGGAGGACCTGTCCTAGAATAGGAGGATGCCTGGTCACCCTGAGTGCAGGGCATTTGAATACTCTTTCTTGACAGGAGGGTGAAATGGAGGCATGTCCTGGAATGGGAGGACACCTGGTCGCCCTGTGTGCAGGCATTTTAGAACTACTCCTTGACAGAAGGGTGAAATGGAGGACATGCCCTGGAATAGGAGGACATGTCTGGTCACCCTCTAGGAGAAGGAGGGTGGATAGGTTGGGGGGCTGATGAAATCTGGGTCATGGAGTGGGGGGCATAAAGGGACAGCACTCTAAACCCAGGGTGAGCAGACATCCTCCTTTTCCAGGACACATCCTACATTTCTAGCCTTCTGACCAGGAGGAATGTCAAAATCTCCTCCATTTCTAGCATGGCTAAGAAGCATGGATTTACATTTCCTTGAGTGTTGTGAGCTTTTTTGTTTGGTCATGCCCTACATTTTTCTTGAATGTCCTACATTTTGTGGTGCCTTGCCCTCTGTGTCATCCTGTTTAACCTCCCTCCAAAATATCCCTCCCTCTCTCCTAGGGTGCCCAGATGTCCTCCCCCACATAGGAGGATAAGGCACTGCAAAATGTAGGGCATTCCATCATCATCATCATCATCATAATGATGTAAGACATTACCAAATAAAAGCTCAAAATTTTCCTTAGCTGTTTTTGTGTGCCTTTCTGACTTACAGGGAACCTATCCTGGGGTTTTCTTAGCAGGTTTCTTCGGAGGGTGGGTTTGCCTTTGCCACCCTCTGAGGCTGAGAGAGTGTGACTTGCCCAAGGTCACCCAAGGGGATTCGAACCCCGGTCTCCAAAGTCATAATCCAGAGCTCAAACCACTACTGGCTGGCTACATGGTGACATAGGAAGAAGAGGAAGCGGGGGTTATGGGGCCATTTTTGGACCTCCACCCCCAAATTCTCCTCCCCTCCAGCTTCCAGGAAGAAAAACTGGTGATGGGGAAGAAAGGGATTTATTTTGCACATCCCTTGCATCTGATGAAGGCAAGACTGCAATTTTTGCAGTGAGATGGAGGAATTTTGTGGTTATTTGGGCTGTGATTCTGTAGGCCTGGGGATGGGGATCCCCTCTCCCTCACTTGAAAGACCTGGTTTGAGTTGGGGGTGCCTAAGCGTGTGTGTGCGTGTGTTTGTGTGTGTTTGTGTTTGTAGACTTATAGAGTGCATGGAAAATGCCTTCCACAAGAAGAGATGGGTGTAGTTGGCACAAGGGAGGCAAAGAGAGTTGCAGATATTCTCCCTTCTCTCCTCCAAAAGCTGGCACCGGAGTCAGTTTAGGGTGGCTTCAGATGTAAACTGGGAAGCAGGATGACCAGTGGCCCTCCTTTTCCAGGACACATCCTCCATTCCAACCTTCTGCCCAGGAGGGATTCCAAAATGTCCTCCATTTTGAGCATAAGAAGCATGCATTTACATCCCTGCAAGTGTTTTTTAAGCTTTTGTTTGGCCATGTCTCTACCTTTTTTTGGAAGGTCCTATATTTTGCGGAGCCTTGTCCTCCTTGGTAATGAAGACAGCTGCTCACCCTGACCGGGAGGGAAAATAAGAGGCTGAGACACCAACTCACTAGGGAAAGGGATGATGTGTTGGGGGGGAGAGTTGTAGTTTGTCACTAGGATATGCTTGTGGTTTAGGAAGAAAGCCAGCCTGTTAAGGGATGGAAGAGGTGGAAGAAGGAAGATGGAAGTTCCTCCGTTCCTCTCTCAAATAAAAAGGTGGGCAAAAAGCGACCCCTATGCACCTCTGTAAAATAGGAGGTACCCCATTTTGGACCCTGCATCTGTGAGATCTAGGATTTGGCAGGTTGGTTTCCCGACTATCATGGTGCCAGGAGATGGGAATGAATGTCTTGGCTTCACTTTTTACAAAAGAACCCTATAGATCTGTTTGAATTTGGGGCTTAGAAGAGAAGTAGGACAGCTGGCCTTCACTCCCTTTCTATCCTCCTGCATCCTCCCCTGCCCTTTCTTCCATTTTTGAGCTAACAATAGCAGCCATCCCTGCTAGGATATCATGATTAATTACTGCAGCTTTCCAAGGAAGGTTTTTCCTCCCCTTTCCTCCCGCTTTCTTTCTTTTTTATGGTCATCTCACTGTACTGCAAGTAAGCTGTACTCCTTCAACAATTGCCGGGGCTGCAACTGGTCCAATTCTTGATTCTTGCGATGACAGATTTGGGGAGTCCTTTTCTGCAAACTGGGTGGGTTGCAGGGTAGTTGAGAAGAGTTTCGGATGAATGGGGAGGACATGAGGACATGATACACGGATGCTCATGTCTTGCCAGGCATCTCTTGGTGCATATTAGGTTGGATGCTGAAAAGCATTGCTTCCCATCTTCCTGATGTAGTGGATAGGTATCTGCCCTTGGCAGGAGACCAGAGCTGGCACGAGAAGCTCAAGTATTTCTCTTCCCGATCCTCTGTCAGAGATGCCAGGTGCTTTGTAGGTTTCTTGCCTTGGAAAATGGGGTGGCGGATAAAAAGGAGGCAGGGGCTGGCTTGTCCTTGCTGCATGCACCAAAAATGGGAGTCAATGGACTTGCACCGGGCAGAGGAGCATTTAGAAGACAACGGGTGTCATTCTCCCCTGCAGAAATCCCAGCAAAGTGGGTGGGGAGTTGCACTGCTTCACACAGACACAAACACACAACCTTCGACAAAGGAACTGTGAAGTGGAAGGATGCTTTCTGCAGACATTGGCAGCCAAGCTTTTGAGCCGCAGCAAACAGAGAGGAAGGGGGAAATCAAATCAAATCAAGATCAGGTGCTGTTTTGCTTGGCTGATGTTCTCCCACTCCCACCTCAGCTGAGCATGCAGCATTCCAGCATTGCTTTTGCAAGACTCTGTGTGTGTGTGGGGTGGGGGGGGTGGGGGGAGCCAGGAATCTTAGTCCACTCCAGCGCAGAGGGTTTTTCTCTCTTGCACCTCATTCTCTTTCCAGGAGAGTTTGTGCAGGGAGAAATTCCCTGGTGGTTTGCACCCCCATCCCACCGGATCCACCTCCGAGGCCTGTCTGAACTTCCTATCAATGGGGGTTTGTGCAGGAGAAGTTTTGGGAGAGGGCTGTTCCTGTAGCTGTAATGAAAAAGGAAGGATTGTTGTAGCAACAGCAATGTGAGACTTTGCTTAGAGAGCCAGTGAGCAGGGGCTGTTGGTGTGATCCCTGCCCCAGTTCCCTGCTAAGGAAGGGCAAGCAAAAACCAGCAAAAACACCTTTTCAGCCACATCCAGTGATGCAAAAATAGTAAAATAGACAGAAAGACAGCACTTTCCAAAGCGAGTGTGCTCAAATGTCATGATTTGCTTTTAAAAATCTGATGTTAACATCGGTGTGTGTCTCTGTTTAAATTTGTGTGGTCTTGTGCAAAGTTAGAACATTGTAGATAGAGAGCAATAGGGTGGATGGGGGGGAAGTCAGAAAAAATATGGGTCAGCTTGAGAGTGCTAGTAAGGAACATGCCAGGACACAATAAGAAGTGACTTTAGAAATGATGGTGTTTGTAGAAATAAATTGCATTTAAACTATGGAAATAATGCAGTTTCACTTCACTTTAGATTGCATCCTGCAGAATCCTGGAATTGGTAGTTTTGTGAGGCACCCGCACTCTTTGGCAGAGAAGGCTAAAGACCTAATCAGACTACAAATCCCAGGATCCCATACGATGGAGCTACAGCACTTAAAGTGGTGTCAAACTGCATTATTTCTACAGTGTAGATGCACCCGAGGTCATGAAGAAGGGCGCAGAAGCCAAGGCCATATTAGAAATGAAAGGTGATGCCTACAACTAGAAGAACAGTTTGGCTAATTCAAAACAGTGTGAGAAATTCAATCTAGGACCCATTTGTTTGTCTTTTTGGCTGTCCACAGGATCCTCAATCTGTATTACTCCAGGGCTTAGAAAAATCAGTATTTTGGACTGTAATTCCCAGACTCTCCCAGCCAGGAAGGCTAGTGGGAATTGTAGTCCAAAACAGTAATTTCACCCAAACTCTGTATTATTCATCTTGCTTCTTGGCTCTAGTTTCTGCTTCTCCATAGCGTGTTGCCAAATCGCAGTTCTATAGCCAACAGTAAATGCCAGTCCACATGCTACAAAATCCCTGCTCCCTCTGCTGTTCCTAAAATATAGCAGTCCTTTCAAAGTCTAGAAGTCCCATGCCACAACACAAACCATTTCCTAGATCAGGGGTCGGCAAGATTTTCAGACCTGGGGCCGGTCGTTGGTCCCCAGGTCTTCCGCTAGGCTGAGGGGGGGGGAGAATGGCGGTGTGCGTGCACATACACGTATGCGCGCGCGCGCACGTATAGTACTCCAGAAGTACTGCGCGTGCGCACTCACTCATGCATGCACAGTACTTTCTGAGTACTGCGCATGCGCGAGCGAGTTGCAGCTGCCATTTTGGCAAACAAAATGGCGGCTGCAACTCGTTTGCGCATGCACAGTACTTGGTGCATGCACAAACGAGTTGCAGCCGCCATTTTGTTTTCCAAAATGGTGGTGGCGGGGGTCGACGGGGTCCGGTCCAGAGGCCTCAGGGGGCTGCTGGTTGCTGACCCGTGTCCTAGATCTTAGCTCTGCAGCTGTCCCAGCGAAAGGAACAGCTTTCCTTTCCCCCATGGAAGTTGAACTGAAAACATGCCAACAGATGTGTTCCTTGAGCAGCTGGGAAGTTTGTGGCTGTTCCGTGCCAACATGCTAGCTCACCCAAACATCATCCAAGGCTTCATCATTGCAAGAGAGTGTAGATGCATGTGTAAGCATCTCCCATGTGTCTTGGGTTTGGCAAATGCAAGCTGGGAATGGGGTGTGGCAGGAATGCAGAAAGCACACTTGCATGTTGAGTAGCTGCATTTCCATCCAATGCCATTTGTTCATTTAGCGAAGAAAAAGATCAGAGCAAGGCAAGCAACTAGTTATATGGGAAGGGCTCACCTGCCCTTCCTCTCCTCTGCACCTCACTTGGAGTGACACTGTGCTGCCGGCTATTCTATACAGTACATGGATAAACAAATGTTGGGTTAGCAATCTTTCAGGTGCGTGTCCATGTCTGTGTGGCTTGCATGATACAGACCAGGTTCTCTATGACCCCAGGATTAGAGTTGCCCATTCAAGATCATTCTAGGACCAAGGTTTCTGGGCCAAAACCTGAGATCTAGGGATGGCCCCCATGATGCCATTAAGTCTCATGTGTTAAGTACCAACCACAGTTGCTCATAGTCTAGGTAGGACATGAAGGATTCATGCTTTAGGAAAAGAGATTCCACCTAAACATTAGGAAGAACTTCCTGGCGGTAAGAGCTGTTTAATAGTAGAATAAGTTGCCTTGTAGGGTGGTGGAGTCTCTTTCTTTGGAGGTTTTCAAACAGAGGCTGGGTGGCCATCGTGTCAGGAGTGCTTTGATTGTTTTTTCCTTCATGGTAGGGGGTTGGACTGGATGACCCTTGGAGTCTTTTCCAACTTTATGATTCTATGATTCTGCAAGTACACACACACACACACACACACATGGAAGAGAGAGGGAGAGAGAGAGACCCATCCCTTAGGAAATTAAGAAATAGCTAAAGAGTCTGTTTCCAGGTCAAGGTGAAATGAGGAGATTATTACTTCTCACTTCTTAGGAATGTAGTTTACTTGCTTCTAAGCCAGAAGAGTTCAGCACCATGGATGGTTCCTTTAAACTTCAAAATAGAGCCTAGAGTGGCTCCACTGGCTCACTATAATGTGGATGCCATCAACTGCCACCAAGGGGTTATCCAGACCGTGAAAATAACCTGGGCTGAATCTGGGTTGTTTCTTTGTTATTTAGATGCATTTTGACTGCATCCGATTAAGTTTTTATTGGGGGGGGGCTGCCAGAAAACCCACTTAACCTGGGATAACTGATATCGGGGATTTTACCGAGTGTTTTTTTTAAACTACATCATCGGCAGTGTGAATAACCAATGTGAATAGACCCGGCATAAAACTCTACATACCTTGTACATGCTTCACATATGTTTGCATCATCGATTCCATCTTTATTTGAGTGCTGGCACATATGAGCACCCGAACATGTAGAGATGTGCATAGATGTGGCCCCATAGTGTAAATAACAAACCTGTGTGAGTGAGATTAATCACATTGTTACACTAAAAAAAAAAAATATGATGTCTGAATGACCCCCAGGTTAATATATAGCCATCCTGGCCTGTAGCTGTCACTAATATAAGCTTTTTCAGACCTGTGGGTGTCAGCAAAGTCTGCCTTGAAGACAGGGAACCTGAGCAGTGTCTGCAATGTGGTGACACCAATCCTGCCTGGGCTGTGACTTCTTATGAACTGCAAAGGCAGTTCTCTGTGCCGACACACACTAATGGAGATAAATGGCTGGGCTAATTTATACACTTTCCCCCCTCTCCATGTCAGTGGTATCTAGTTTTCTATGAGGAGAGGACTTCTGTTTATGGAGAAACATTCCATCCCAGCCTGAAGTCATAGGTCAAAATCCTGTTGGTGTCTTTCATACATGTATGAGTTCTCCTTATGGAAGTAGTTGGGTATTTTAGGTCCATGTGCAACATCTGCATTTAATACAGAGTCATGAAACTGTAATTATACATAGAGGGCCATTGTGCATTGTGTATTTGGTTGTGTATCCAGTTATATGCTTTTCATTTTGCAAGTTCAGTTATATATATATTCACTTGTATATCCGATTGTGCATTCAGATGAGCATTTGGTTGTATATTCAATTGTGGGTGGGTGTGCATGTTCCTGCCCATTGACTAATATGAGCTGAGGGAGCCCAAAACCAAACCCATGTATATGGAAAGGGCCCACTGTATTAGTGTTTATTTAAAGAAAAATCCCAGATGAGGTGTATGCATGTCTTGCTCAGAATTTAGGGCTCAGTAGGCTCATTTTTTATTATTCCTATTTGCCCTTTTTATAGAGTGGAAATATTACTCAGTTGTGTGGCTCAATAGTAACCTTCTTGAATTGTGGAATTTGGGGTGAGTAAACTTCAAGTTGATATAAGCAGTGGAGCTGGATTGGCAGAAAACAGGGTCTCATCTATGTTCATCATGGTATTTGCTGCCTGTACCTACTGATAAGAACATAAGAAAAATGATACTGGATCAAAGTAGACTCCTCTAGTCCAACATTTTGCTCACACAGCAGCAAAACAGGCTAGGGAAGCCCCACCAACAGAGCATAAATGGGAAATGAAAATGTGTGCAGAATACATTCTGCCCCTTTCTGTTTTTGTTTTCATTTGCTGTCAAGTTGGCTTCGACTTTGACAAGCTAGTAAAATTTGGGCTAAACAATGCTACTATTAGGTGGATTAGTAACTGGTTGACTGACCGAACCCAAAGGGTGCTCAGCAATGGCTCCTCTTCTTCATCCTGGAGAGAAGTGACCAGTGGGGTGCCACAGGGTTCTGTCCTGGGCCCAGGGCTATTCAACATCTTTATTAATGACTGGGGTGAAAGAATAGAGGGCATGTTTTTCAAATCTGCAGATGACACCAAATTAGGAGGAACAGCTAATACCTCAGAGGATAGGATCAAAATTCAAAATGACCTGCATTGATTAGAAAGCTGGGGCAAAACTAACAAAATGAATTTCAACAAGGAGAAATGTAAGGTACTGCACTTATGCAGAAAAAAATGAAATGCATAGATATAGGATGGGGGATACCTGGTTTAACAAGACTACATGTGGAAGGAATCTAGGCATCCTAGTAGACCACAAGTTGAACATGAATCAGTAGTGTGATGTGGCAGCTTAAAAAGCCAATGCAGTTCTAGGCTGCATCAATAGAAGTATAGTATCTGGATCAAAGGAAGTAATAGTACCACTCTATTCCACTTTGATCAGGTCTCACCTGAAATATTGTATCTAGTTCTGGGCACCACAATTCAAAAAGGATGTTGACAAGGTGGAGGGCAACCAAAATGGTGAAGGGTCTGGAAATTGTGCCCTATGAGGATAGACTTAGGGGCCTGGGTATGTTTCTCTTGGAGAAGAGATGGTTATGAGGTGATATGATAGCCCTGTTTAAGTATTTGAAGGAGTGTCATATTGAGGATGTAGCAAGCTTGTTTTCTGCTGCTCCAGAGACTAGGACCTGGAACAACGGATGGAAGCTACAGGAAAAGAGATTCCACCTAAGCATTAGGAGGAACATCCTGACAAAGAACTGTTTGACAGTGGAACACACTCCCTCAGAGAGTGGTGGAGTCTCCTTTTTTGGAAACTGTTTTTAGCCATCTGTCTGGGGCGCTTTGATTGTGTATTCCTGCATGGCAGGGGGTTGGACTGGATGGCCCTTGTGGTCTATTCCAGATCTATGATTCTATGACTTTAGAGCCCTGGTCATCAACAGCCCTGTTCAGGTCTTGGAGATTCAGGGCCATGGCTTCCTTGATTGAATTTATTGTTGTTAGCAATAGCAATAGCAATAGCAAGTACATTTCTATACTGCTTATCAGTGCACTTAAGCACTCCCTAAGCAGTTTACAATGTGTAAGCTAATTGCCCGCATCAGGGTGGGTACTCATTTTAGTGACCTATGGAAGGATGCAAGGCTGAGTCAACCCTGGAGCCCCTGGCTGGTATCAAGCTCACAACCTTGTGGTTTGTGAATGAGTGGTTGCAGTACAGGCATTTAACCACTGTGCCACCAAGGCTCCTTTCTTTGTTGTTATGTGTCTCAAAGTTGTGTCAAACCTATCATGTGCTTTTCTTGGTAAGATTTGTTTAGAGGAGGTTTGCCATTGCCTTCCCCTGAGGCTGAGAGCACTTGACTTGTCCAGAGTTTCATGGCCAAGAGTTTCATGCAAGGAATCAAATCCTGGTCTCCAGAGTCATAATCCAGCACTCAAACAACTACGTTCTGCTAGCTCTCTTGAGAGCCATCTTTAATGTTGTCTTCCTCTTTGCCTACTGCCTTCCTCTTTACCACACACTATTGTACTTTCTGAGAGCCAATTTGTGTAGTAGTCTAAATATCGTACTCTGGAAGACTAGGCTTCAAATATGTGCTGAGCAGTGGAAACTCGCTCAGTGGCCTTTGGCACATGTCACTCAGCCTCTGATGAAAGCCATGGCAAACCACCTCTGAAGAAATCTTGCTTAGAAAATCCTATCATAGGGTCACCATAAGTCAAAGTCCACATGAAGACACATAACAACAAATGGCCTTTTCCAGTGGGTCATGTTTTCCCATGATATATCCAAAACTTCAGTTTAGTCATTTTGGCTCCTAGGAAGAGTTCACACTTGGTTTGCTCTCAGATTCTTTGATATATATATATTTGGCAATCCATGGTATCCATACAACTGTCCTCCACATTCCAAATGAGTGAATTTTCTTGTCAGCTTTCTTCACTGTCCAGCTTCCACATCAGTACATAGAAATCAAAAATACTATGGTATAGAATTCAGTGGTTCCCAATCTTTGATTGTCCACTTGTTTTGGACTTCAGCTCCCAGAAGCTACAGCCAGCTTGGCCAACAGTTAGACAATTATGGGAGCTGAAGTTCAAATCATCTCGAGGGCCAAAGGTTGGAAACCACTGGAAGATGATTTAGACTTTGATATTTAATTATGCATATTTGCACTTGAGGATCATATCTTTCATAGCTGCACTTCCAGGTCCTAGTCTTCTTGTGATTTCTTGACTTTGTTATTGTTGTTGTGTGCCTTCATATTGCTTCTGACTTGTGGTGACTCTAAGGTGACCCTATCATGGTGTGTGCGTGTGTGTTTGCAATTTTATTCAGAGGAAATTTGCCCTTGCCTTCCTCTGTGGCTGAGACACTGTGACTTGCCCAAGGTCACCCAGTGGGTTTCTATGGTTGTGGGGATTCTTACCCTGGTTTCCAGAGTCATAGTCCACTGCTGAAGCCACTACATCACAGTGGCTTTCCATCTTTTTTGATTCGTGACTGAGACATCATATAGAAGATCTTTAACTGTTTTCCTTTCTGTAGTTTGAGGCTTATTGGTAGCTAGACATGTACAGAAGTCTGAAGGGATGTTAAGGATTGGTCTGGAATGGCTGATGATGTCACAAAGAACTCCTGGGTCTCCAAATAATTGACATTGCTCTGTGCAATCCCTGGAGAGGAAGGGATTTGGTGAAGGACGTGCTTAAAATGAAAGGTATAGCTCATTTTCCCAGAGGCAGTCTAGTGGAATCATGCACCTCCAAGATTTATTGTGATCACTGATGGTTCTCCCTCCACAGCCTTTGCAGTCCCTTCCAGCTCTGTAGTTCTTGAGTCCATCATTCTATGATCTCAGTAGGATGGAGAATTAACTCTCAGTTTCAGTCCAAACATAACTTGCCCAATGTCACCCAGTGGGTCTCCATGACTGAGTGGGGATCATAGAATCATAGAACTGGAAGAGACCCCCTGCCATATAGGAATACACAATCAAATCACTCCAGACATATGGTCATCCAGCCTCTGTTTGAAAACTTCCAAAGAGGGAGACTCTTTGTGTGTTCCACTGTTGAATAGCTCTTATTGTCAGGAAGTTCCTCCTAATGTTGAGGTGGAATCTCTTTTCCTGTAGCTTGCAGCCATTGTTCCATATCCTGTTCTTGGAGCAGCTGAAATCAAGAGTGCTCCATCCTCAATATGGCATCCCTTCAAATATTTAAACATGGCTATCATGTCACCTCTTCTCCAGGCTAAACATACCCAGATCCCTAATCCGCTACATTATACTGGCTCCCTTATCCCGAACTTTATTCTGAACCTCATCCCACCTAAAATGGCTGTCCAAGGTGCTGATCCTATCTTAGGCAGGATAAGGTTCAGAATAAAGTTCATTTCAGAATAAAGCTTACCCGGTTGTCCATGCATGGCTCTAATATCCCCTTTGTTTGCATGGATAATACCATCAGCAGAGGTTGCTGGCCTCCATGTCAGTTGGGCAGTGAATCCATTCTGTTTTAACTGACATGGAGGTCAGCAACCTCTGCTGATGGTATTATCCATGCAAGCAAAGAGGATTTTAGAGCCATGCAGCGACAAACAGGTGGTAGGTCCTCTTTCAGAGCGGTGGGATGTTATTGTTACATAAATCCTAGCAAAGGTGTGACGAAATGGCAAGCCAGCCAGCCAGAGCCCCCTGAACCTGCAAAGATCTGAAGCGACCCATTTCCAAGCATCCTCACCTTGGCATGTGCTCACAGGTATTTAAGTGGCCTTCAGATTGTGTGAAATTGCTTTTGAACAACAATGTCCCAACAAGCAAAGGTCTTGGTGCTTTTATGTCACCTAGTAGGACCTCTGCCAGTTAATGAATTTCTCATCCTTCTTTTTTTCAAAGAAGAAATGCCTTCTAGAAGGCAGTGCAGTGAAACTGTGCAAGACGCAAAGCCAAATGTGTAGAAAAAGCTTTATCCAACTGGTTGGTTGATGGATAGAGATAATTATAAGATTCAGCAGGAAAACTGATTGCTCTGACCTGGGGGTTAATGAGCTTATTTTAAACACATTCTTTGTAGCAGTGAGCATCATGAATACCTTTGCAAAACTGCTTAAACGCTCTTGTTATTTCAAGAAAGCAATGCATTAGTATAATTGAGGGTAGAGAAATGAATTACCATGTGTCCATCCATTGCATTGATACAGCTCATATAATCACATCTGCTTGCTTTATAAGGATATAGATCCTTCATGTGCAAACCGAGGTTGCTGTAACGGAATACTTGTATTATAAAATAAGGTTAAACGCCTAGCCTGAAATGCTCAGAGGATGCATCTGCCTTGGATAGTTTAACTCTGTCAAAGGTTGTAAAGTTGGGATTTTAAGGAAATGCCAAAAAATACAGACCATGGTGCTGGGCTCAAACTTCAGTTCTTTGAGAATTGGATTTTATTTATTTTTAAAAACAGTTTTCTAATTCTTTAAATTCTATTCTTATTTTATTGGGGGGAAGTTTCAAGCCAGCTAACAATCAACACTTTAAAAATTGCTTGGAATTTCCCCATATACAGAAATGGGAATAAGACTCAGTCATAGAAACCCACCTGGTGACCATAGATAAGTCCCACTCTCTCAGCTTCAGGGAAAGACAATGGCAAACCTCCTCTGAACAAATCTTTTTAAAGAAAACCCTTGGAGAGGGTCTCTACTGGTTGACGTGAAGACACATGAGAACAATATTCCATAAAATACCATTAACAAAACAGGGGTGCATAAATTCCAGGAGGCCAGAGGCTAGTCCTCCTTCCCAGATCCACTATAGGTCTCACCCTACAAAACCAAACAAAACCAACCAGAAAATATGCTTCCTCCATCCTCAATATGACATCCCTTCAGATATTTAAACATGGCTATCATATCAATTCTTAACCTTCTCTTCCCCAGATTGAGCATACCCAGCTCCATAAGTTGGCCTTCATCTGGCTTGTTGGGACATTGTTTCCAGACCCTTCACCATTTTGGTTGCCCTCCTCTGGACATGTGCCACCTTGTCAATATCCCTCTTGATATTGTGGTGCCCAGAATTATTATTTATTATTATTATTATTATTATTATTATTATTATTATTATTATTAGCCTGCTGATGGTGTACATTCTACAAAATAATAAAATACATATTAATACAAAGAAGGCAACACATTAGAAATATCAAATAATTATCATACAGTGTCGGCGAATGCTTCCTTTGTCCTTAGACAAGAATGAAATCTCTATGGCAGTTGTACTGACAGTGTCATATTAGCCTTCTTGAGGAAGATATTCCAAAATTGGGATTCCACCACAGAGAATGTCCTTGCTGTGGTAGTCACTGAATATGCTTCTGAAGGCAGGGATATCCTTATAAGTATCTCAGAAATTAATTTTAATTTCCAGGCAGGTTCATGAGGAGAATATGCTTGAAGATTGGAAGATTTGCATTGTGTGCATGGGTAAGAGGAGCAAAAGAGTAAAATTCCAGCAGTTGGGACAAGGCTTCAATGTCAGACATAAGTCTGTATTCAGGTCTGGCTATGTTGACTGTGGATTCTGGGGGATGTTGTCCAGAAAGTTACTTTTATAAATGCTGCACTTTATCTGTCTCCCCTGACAAACAAAATCACAATAATAGAATTTCATAAGTTCTAGATGGAGCATCTGAGCTTCAGAAGAAGCAGAATTGTAATTTCTTCTGGTGTAGATAAATATTCACGCTGTTGGGATGGGAGAGGGAGAGAAAGACTAGCCTTTAATAGTTGCAGGCCCACAAATGCGGTCGCTAACAATTTTCAAGAAGGTAGTTTATAATGGTTTGAACTCTGGACTATGCATCTGGAGACCAGGGCTTGAATCTCAGTTTGGCCATGAAACCCATTGGGTGACCTTTGGCAAGTCACACTCTCTCAGCCTCAGGGGAAGGCAATGGCAGACCTCCTCTTAAGAAATCTTGCCAAGCAAACCCCATGATAGGGGGAATAAGTGAGAAAGGACTTAAAGGCACACAACAACTAGAAATTTTGGTGACCGTGAGTAGGTAGCTCTACATTGTTTCTCACTGATCTGAACATGGCTGCCTCTGCAAAACATGTGGAGTCTTCACAGAGTTTGAATCTTTCTTTCTTTTTAACTACAATTCCCAGAATGCCCCCTTTTTACTACAAAGCTGAAAAATTGCACATGCTGGCTGGAGCATTCTGGGAATTGTACTTTCCCCCAAATTTTGGTTGTTGTGGTTCATTTGCTCTTTCTGGCTTTTGTGTGTATGTGCCTTCAAGTTGTCTTATGGTGACCATGAATTTTACAAGTTTTTCTTAGGCAAGGGATACTCAGAGATGATTTTGACAGTTCCTTCTTCAGAAACATTGCCTACAGCACCTGGTGTTCATTGGTTATCTCCCATCAAAGTACTAACCAGGGCTGACCCTCCTTAGCTTCCAAGATAAACTGAGATCTGATGCCTTTAGGATATTTAGACAGCTCCAGTCTGGCTTGGTTGTGTCTTATTTAAACAGGCATTTGGTGACTAATTGACTGTGCAGATGGATTTTTAATGACGCATGTGTGCTGCACTTCTATCCTTATTGTTTTTTAGAATGATTCTTTTACTCTTTTAAATTATTAGTGCTTTAATATGATAGTTAATTTACATTTTTAATTTTTTTTTAAAAAAAGAAAATACATCAGGTTTTTAGCTGCATCTTATTTTAATGTTGCTGTGATCTGCCATGGGTCCCATGTCTGGAGAAAAATGGGATATAAATTCAATAAAATAAATTAATAATCAGGAATGTTGTTTTCTTTTTCGTTATGGCAGAACTGCTTGAGAAGACGTGATGCAGGACTGTTAAACCAGCTGCAAGAACTGGACAAGCAGATCAGCGATCTGAGGCTGGATGTGGAAAAAACAGCAGATGAACACCTTGAGACAGACAGCCGTCCCAGCTCAGGTAGGTATTTCCTGTAGTCACACTACTGGTGGATATCCGTGGTTCCTCAGAGACGTGGCTGTCATGATTATTTTGCAGCTTTTGAATGTGTTTCTGCACCTGAACCCTGCAATCTGTGCATTCCAGGCACAGATTCCTCCCTTCCTGTGGCTTATGTGTAGAATAAACTATTGATAACAAAACTGCAAAGAAGGCGTAATGCAGACATGAGCTGGCATCCTCTTTGTGACACACAGACGCAGACACAAGTCCAACATACACCTGCATATCCCCCCGCCCAGTCATTCGTATACCCTTCCACTCTCCACAATAACCAAAGCACTTTCCCTGACTCACCATTCAGCTGCTGTAACACCTCCATTCATTGGCGGATAGAGAATGGGGTGAATCGCAGAAGTGTCTGGCTATGTCCTATTAATTAGACACAGAATAATTGTGGAAGGAGTCCTGGTAGCACAGTGGTTAAATGCCAGTAGTGCAGCCACAGGGTTGTGAGTTTGATCCCATGGCTCCAAGGTTGACTCAGCCTTCCATCCTTTCATAGGTCAGTAAAATGAGTATCCAGTTTGTTGAGGGCTGGCATCATCATATAATAATAATAATAATAATAATAATAATAATAATAATGATAATAATAATAATAATAATGCCTGCCAGCCCCACCTGTGGGCTTGCCATCTTTGGATTTATGCATCCATGGACAGCAAGCCCCATTACCCATAATGGGTGCATGTGCATGTGGCACAGCCATTGAAAACCATGGGACTTGAGGGCCTGCAATTTTTTGCATCTGCGGAGAGGTCTGGAATGAACCCTCCACCCAGATACCAAGGGCTGACAGTAACAACAACAACAACAACAACAACATGGATCAAGGGGGAGAACAACAGATAAGACCCATGCGCATTAAAATGATCCGTATTTAAAATTCACAATTTAAAGTCATTTGGATAATAATAATAATAATAATAATAATAATAATAATAATAATATGCCACCCCTCTGCGTAATGCAATTGGGGTAGCTTACAATATACATTCACATCCCACAATCCCACCCACCCTTAAAATACAAATAAATAATGATGATTTAACACATTTAAATTAATAACACAAAAAACAAAGAAATAAATAACAATAGCTACAGCCGAATCAGGGATGGGCAGGATGGCTGTCTTTTGATGGCCAGGATATCTATTCGGGAAAGGCCTGCCAGAAGAGATCCATCTTAACAGCCTTTTTAAAGCTGTCTAAGGGCCTTTGCAGACTGCCAGAAATAGTGCAAATTGAGTCCACTTTAAATTGAGGCACTGCCCTGGCTCAGTGCTAGGGAATCATGGGAATTGTATTTTTTTCTAAGACATTGAGCCTTTTCTGTCAGAGAGCTCTGGTGCCACAATAAATTACATTTCCCATTATTCCCTAGCACTGAGCCAGGGCAGTGCCTCAATTTAAAGTGGACTCAATTTGCACTATTTCTGGCAGTCTGCAAAGGCTAAGGTGGTAATATGATGGATCTCAACTGGCAGGCCATTCCACAATAAGCCTGCTAGATGAGGCTAGCCAATAATACTGCTTTAAATTCAGACAGTGTATTTGCCTGTCAAGTTAGGGACGTACACAAGTGTAATTACACCTGTGTACGTACTTTTTTGGTCATGACGGCTGAAGGAATCCATCCCCTCCGTCTGTCACAACTCCCTTCCTAAGCCAGCTACTTGTTACCCAGCTGGGTACTCCTCCCTATGGGCATTCATTAGTCAGAGGAAGACAGGTGTCAGGGACAGCCAGGTGGAGGGCTTGGAGGACTCTGAGGGGGAGGATGTGGGGCCAGATCCTAGCTTGGTGCTACCAGGCCCCATAGACCTAGCTGAACCTGGACCTAGCTGTGTGGAACCCATTGAGCAACAGCCGCTGCCTCAGCAGCCTAGCCTCCCTCCTCAGCAGTCTAGCTTTCCTCCAGCAGAAAGCCTTTCCCCAGCAGAGGCTTCAGGCCAGGAAGAAGCAGAGGAGCAAGAGATTGAGATTCCTACCTTTCTCAAAGGGGAACAGATAGGGCGGGGCTGCGGCGTTCTCGAAGGTTAGCTGAGAAACACGCAGCTAAAGAGAAACACCTGGGAGAGAGGAGCTGAGGCTAGATAAGCAGCTGGGAAAAGCCAAGCTCTCCGTCAAGGCTTATCTTGGATTCCCCGGTGAAAGCTCTTGGCTCTCGGCTTGACTTTAGACTGTTTATATCCTGTGACCTTTGGAACGGCTCTGGACTACCTGCTCGTGATAACCCTGGACCTTGGATTGCTCTCTGGACCTGCCTTTCGGAACTCTGGACTTGTTGGTTGCCTGCTGCAAGCAAACAGTGGTACTTTACTTGCAACTGAGTTGTTGTCTTGGAAGAGGCCCCTGACCTTATCAGCCACGTGTTGGCAGCTTTCCCGGACAACAGGGGAAGGATGAGGGGTAGCTGGGAAGCCACCCAACTCTGTTCCTGCAGCTGAACTCGGGAAGGAAAAAGGCATCTCCCTGGACCTCCAAGGGGTCCAGAAAGACAATGACATATTCTTGAAGTTGGCTGCTGGAACAGAGCTGGCTTCTGCCTGGTAGGCCTCAGTCCTTCACTGACCACTGAATGGTCAATGTTTGACAACAGTTCAGCATTCAGGGAGCAGGAGAACATTTAACTCTGCCTGGTGAAGATTCATGCACTGCCAGCAGAGTGCAGGATCTGAGCCATGTGAGTAAATCACTGTACTGCTGCCAAAAATTTCAAGTACTCAAGGAGAAGAGCCAGCATGGTGTAGTGATTTAAGTAATGAACTAAGACACTGGGAGATCAGGGTTCAATTCCCCACTTGGCCATGGAAGTCTACTGGGTGACCTAGGGCAAGTCACACTCTTATGGCCTCCAAGGAAGCCAATGGAAAAACCCTCTGAACAAATTCTACCAAGAAAACCCTGTGATAGGTTGGCCTTAGGGTCATCATAAGTCAGAAAGGACTTGAAGGCACACAACTATAACAACAACAACAACAGGAAAACTGTGTCATGGTGCGGCCACCTTGAGCATCAGGCATTTGGGGTGGGCAGCTGTGGCTTTCCAGTAATTGGCATCTCATAACTGAGTACCAGCATATATGTGGGCCAATTATAATTGGATCTTCCAACAGTTTCTGCACCCACAACCCATTGGAGAGCACACAGACTGCCAAAAATTCCACAACAAGGGAGAAACAAAAGGTGGTGTGTGTGTGTAGAGTGGAGTGGAGAGAGAAATGCAAAACAATTTTATTTTTATATGTTAAATAAGGCAGGATGGCCTTGCAACCAGTTTAAAAGGTGATTTACCAATTTTGAAGGTTCCCAGGCATTCACTTTTCTTTTAGTGATCTGGGGAGCATGGAGGGTTTGGGGCCAGAAAAAAAAGCCTTGGGGTCAGCTCAGGTTAATACTTGGAAAGGAGACTGCCAATGAATACCAGGTGCTGTAGGCTGTATTTGAGAGGAAGGACCTGGCAAAGCTGCCGCTGAGTATTCCTTGTCTAAGAAAACCCTATGAAATTCATGGGGTCACTATAAGTCAACAGGCAACTTGAAGGCACTTAGACACATACATATTCTTATAGTATTAACCAGATATAACATTAATGGATTCTCCTACTGTTGCTTTAGGGTTTTATGAGCTGAGCGATGGAGCTTCTGGGTCCCTCTCCAATTCATCCAACTCTGTTTTCAGTGAGTGTTTATCCAGCTGCCACTCCAGCACCTGCTTCTGCAGTCCTTTGGATGCCTCCTTGAACAGCTCAGATGGACGCCCCAAGTCTGCAGGTATGGCTGGAAACAGACGGATTAATGCAGGAGCAGTTTGAGAGTTTGGCTAAAATAGGGGTGACTTCTGAATTGTGATCTTGGCCCCTGTCATACTGCCTTTTGCTCATGCTCTAAGGGCTCTGAAAAGTTATTTTCTTTGGACTACAATGGCCCAAACTCTCCTGCTAGCAGGGTTGCAGGATTCTGGGTGTTGTACTTGAGAGTTTTTCAAGTTCTGGGGAGGAACCATGCCTCCCATCAGCCAGGTTGTGTGGCACTTTGGTAATATTTAGTCATTCATCCACTGAATCATAGAACTGTAGTCATCTTGTCCAACCCCTTGGTTCAGTGCAGGAATCCACGAACTAAACCCACTTTCCTTCCATTAAGCTCAAATATGGTGTGCACGGCTCCCCTCCACTCTACTTTATCCTTAATAACAACCCTTTAGGTTAGGCTGAGAGAAAGAGAGAGTGGCTCTTAGTCACCCATCCAGTGACTTCTCATGGCTCAGTGAGGACTAGAACCCACATTACCTAATTCCTACTTTATCTCTCTCACACAACGGTTCTTGAACTTTTTACCCTTGTGACCTCTCTTTACATCTATATGTGGATGTCGCGTACCCCCACTTGATACAGTATAGGAATAAAAATATTTTGTTTGTTTGGTGTGTATATTTGCATTCACACATTCGTGTATATTCATATTTTAACGTTTTATAAGGAAATAGTTCTTCTCCTCCTACCTCGGGCAGAAACTCCAAGTGCCTTTCTTGCCTTTCTCTTCCCCTCCAGGACAGAAAAAGTTTGGGAAATGGAGAAGGAGGAGGGAGGGCCAGGGCCTCCAAGTCTTGTGTCCCCTTTGAGCATCGCTTGTGCCCCCCCAGGTCTTGTCCCACAGTTTGAGAACCACTGCTATAACCACTACAGCCCATTGGCACTCTGCAATCCCTGACCTACCAAGCATTTGTAGTGTGTTTTGTCAGCGACTTTTCTCTGATTTACAGATGGTGGGAAGGAGTGGTTAGAGAAAGGCTGAGGCCATTACATCCATGCCTTGATTGTGAGTTGCCCAGATCATTTGACTGCCTTCTGTTGGATCAAAAATGGTGGACTAGATAGTGCAACCCAGCAGTTCAGTGCTGATAGGACTGGACTTGCACAGCGGGCAGGCCTTGTTTACCCATACTCCATCACCTTCACATGCCTGGAGGATTTGAGGTGTTGTCATCCAAACAGGTGTCTTTTCCAAGCTCTGTCCACTTTTGGCACCAGCTCTGGATACTGAAGGCAAGATTGCCCAGACAGGCGATGTGGTATACAGAGCTCTGTCCTGCATCTGAGGAGGGTGGTTGAAGGGTTCAGGAGGAAAAACCAAGGGACTTCCATTTCTGTCCTCTCCCACCATCTTTCACCTCAGGCAGTTGCCTCATTTTGTTAGTTAATAGGGGCTGCCCTGCTGAATCTTGAGAACAACAAGAGTTGTGTGGTCACCTCCCTTCCATCAACTATTGGTTAGTAGAGTCTGATGACTTCCATGAATCCACTCTGGCATGTAGGCAGAACTTTAAAGGAGCTGTGCCAGGTAGTGAACTTGTTTGGGGCTCAGGTTGAGCAACCTGGATAGGTTCTTTAAAGTTTAGATTAAACCCTGGAGCAAATTCACTGCCCCATTGACATGGAAACCACCAGCTGCATTTTAATCAGTTCTTAAAACAAGCAAGTTCCTCAGATTTCTTCTTCACATTGATCCCCTTCACTTGTGTCATTCACTTTTTGCTCCCAGGCCTTGAATAAGAATTGAACTCCTGTACCATCCATATTTTGTTGTCTCTTTAGTCTTAATACTTTTGGAAGCCATCTAGAAAGTCCCTGTCATGTACAGGAACACTTCAGTTCAGAAATCCTGACTTTCAGTAGTAAAATCAGAAAAGCTTTATTGAGAAACTATAGATGTTCACCACAGAGATGTGTTGTCAGGCGAGAGTCCTGTGTTAGTACTGTATACTTAAAGTAAACAATAATTTAAATGTTGAGTGAGCTGGCACCCCATTTGTCCATACAATCGAACAAACTTCTTTCCCATGCCTGTGCCTCCTTTCACCTTGTACTCATGGAACTGACCTTAAAACTTCCAGCACAGCCTCTCCTCTCTTTTCCATCTGCTCATTAACCACCACAGGGATATATAGTGCCAGTCTTACCAATTATCTTGTAACTATGTGTTCCACCATCCAGTACTAATACATTATTGCCTGCTATACACCAACAACGCAAGCAAAGTCACTCTCTATAACTATGGCAGGCAAGCTGAAAGAATCAGCTCCTGACTGTCCCTCTACAAAAGCACTATATTTTCTCTTAGGGTGCATCTGCACTGTAGAAATAATGCAGTTTGATAGCACTGTATTTTTCTGTTAGGTGCATCTGCACTGTAGAAATAATGCAGTTTGATATCAGCTGACGTGGCTCCATCCTACAGAATCCTGGCATTTGTAGTTTGGTGAGGCACCAGCATTCTTTGGCAGAGAACGCTAAAGACCTTGTAAAGCTACAAATTCTAGGATTTCATAGAATGGAGCTACTGTACTTAAACTGGTGTCAAACTGCATTATATCTACACTATAGATGCACCCCCAAAATAGCATTGGGGAAAAACTTGCAAAATTAGGTGATTCTGGAAGCTGTACTCAAAAAGTAGCTTTTCTAAGTACTATTGTTTTACAATGCATCTGCTTTGCAAGTAGAACATTAATGCCTGGTCTTGTCCATACCACTCAACAGTAGTCACTCTTCTTAGCAGGATCAGTGAGCAGGCTGGGTGGACATGGATCACCAGCTTTTAGCTAGGTACTAACTCATCAGCCAAGGATGATACAGAACGAAGATTATATCTTAGTGTTTGCTGCGAACAGTCTTGTGAAGGTTGTGGGTCATGCCTCAGCTGATCTTAGGCATATGACCTGGTGGGGAAACAGTGCCAGTAACTGGATTTCATAATCTGGACTCTAGAGAATTTATACTGCAGAAAGAGTATACTTCTTTGTGGTCTATGTGAATCATACAACTGGGTTTTCCCAAGCCTTCTCCTCTCTTCACTATTCCCGTGCTCCAAATTATATGGGTGTGTTTCAAAAGCTTCTGCCAAGCATGCTGAAAGAAAGCCTTGCTAAAAGTCTACTAAACTTCCAGTCTTAAGCTTTTAATTTTGATGTCAGCATTAGCAAAACATAGAACAATAGTGCTCTGATTAGAGGATAGGGGATAGTTTGCATTGCTGTGGGGTGTGGAGAGAGCTGGAGTATGTGGGATGAGTTGAGGAGGGATGGAGGGGTGCCCCAATCCTGAAGTCATAATATTGGACAAGGAGGATCTTGGCCACCAATCATAGAAGTCAGGATTTGAGGCAAACTGTGTCCCTGAGGGCCTGGGGGTGGAGATGGAGTGGGGTGACCGCACACCGGCTGCCGACTCCACTCTGACGCCACCATCATGCTGTGCACCTGACCGCATGGGGTGCGGTGTCAGGGTGCCCTGTTGGCACCAAAGAGCCACGGCAGTGGTGCTAAGGGAGCGGCAAAAAGAAATGGCAAAAAGCCGGATCCGGGTTGCAGTATGTGGTTGCCATGGCCCCGATCCGGTGCTCCCAGGGGCGGCACAGAGCCGCCCCTTAGGGGCTGTCTTTACGGCCCCTAATACTGTTATTGGAATTTTGTTGAACTTTATAGATCTTTTTAAAAAGTGAAAAATATAGAATGTGGAACTTGGTTTTCATTTTCAGAAGCTACATGGGCCAGAATTCACTAAGGCAATTACGAATGTGTAGTCTAGAGTTACATGACTGTTTGTATTCATGATCCCTACATATTCACTTGTTTAGTAAATACAGAGGGAAAGCCCTCCAGTCCCCACTTACCAGACTGTAGCCACTGCGAGCAACAGGGGTCTGTTCCCCTGTCAATTCAGAAGCGGCTGACTTATGTTCCTATGACCTTCACATAAGCGATCTTTAATGTGAGGGAGAATTGCAAAATGGACCCTGCTTTTGGCTGTCACACCTGAGATCACTCATGGGAGTGGTGTGGAAATGTCAGTCAGCTGCTTTCCAGTCAGTAGAGGAACAGACCCATGTCACTCCCAGCAGCTGCTTCCCAGTAGATGGGGATTTAGGGGGCCACACTGGGAGACACTATGTCGGCCCTCTATATCCATGGCTTGAAAACATTTTTTAAAAAATTCCAAAAAGCAAACCTTGATGTTGCCATTTTATACAAGGGATACTATTTTATTATGCCATTGTATATAATGGGACTTGACCATCTACAGATTTTGGTATCCACTGTGGGTCCTGGGACCAAACCCCAGCAAATACCAAGGGCCCACTGTACATAGCTATGTTATTATGGTGGTTGCACATTTCTAACTGCCTTAATGATTTTCATCATGTTTCTTAAAATCTTTATCATAGTCATGGAAGTTAACATTCCCTGTAAGAGCAGAGTTTTTCTTTACTTATTTTTCTTCCTATGGAATTTCAGATCTCATTGGCTGGTTGGAGTATAACAAAGGAAGCCAACATGAAGACCAGTCTGTGGGGATGGTGTCTTCTTCTCCCTCCACGCCATATTCAGATTCCCTGGATGTGATTGCTGATGTACATCCAAAATATCAGTGTGATTTGGTGTCTAAAAATGGGAATGATGTGTACCGCTACCCCAGTCCCCTACATGCAGTAGCTGTCCAAAGCCCAATGTTTCTCCTGCCAGTGATCGGTAATCCCCCAAGAGAAGAGGAAGAAGAAGAGGAAGAGAGATCCGATGGCAGCACCGTTGATGTGGGTGCTGGATCTGAACTTAACTCAGCAAAACCAGGTGCTTCTTGCCTCCCACACATCTCTCATTCTGCATCCTGTCCCACAGCCAGCCAAAAAATGGAAAGCTACATTTTGAGCCTTGTGCAGAAAAAGATCCCTTCGGTGAGGACTAACAAACCAAGAACAAACCTGAACGCAGACCCTGCCAAAGGGATTTTGAGACATGGAAGCATGTGCGTTCGACAGGTGACTGGCATAGCCCTCAACAATGTTACGAACGTTAAGAATTTGGGCCAGGTATTTCCTCATTCCAGTGGAACCACCACTACCGCCACCCTTGATAATGGTGCCTTTTCCCCCTTAAAGGAGCATTCAAAAGAAATGGAGCATCAGGAGACCAAAAAGATGCCTCCTCCTCCAGCGAATGCAAACAATGAACTTCAAAGCAAACACTTGGCAAGGAATTTCAAATCTCAAGAGGTGGTGCGGTGTACTGTGGTCAACAAGGGAGACATCACCAAGGAAAATGGCCAAGCCTTTGTGGAATGTCCTAAAGAAAGCCCTTGTCAGCATGGGACGCTATTGAAGGAAAGTAAAGCCACCCAGCTTCCTAAAAAGATACTGTTTAAAAACAGTGGGGTACAAGCAGCTTGCTCCATTCCACCTACTCAGGAAACTAGGCTTCCACTGGATTTCAAGAATGAAGGGTTGTCCTCTCAGAGACTGGAGGAGGGTGTACTGGTGAATGACCAGTACATACCAGCTGAGCCCCAACCAGTGAGACTTCACAAGGGCACCAGAAGTGTCAAAATCCTCAAGAGCTCTATGGCAAAACACAGATCCCATCTTGTCACCGTGATGGAAAATGGGCCACAGGTTGGACGAGAGAAAGGCAAACTCACAAGCAAAAAGTGCCATTTCCCTGATGACCTGGATACAACAAAGAAGCCGAAGAAGGCCACCTTGAAAGGGAAGAAAAGTAGTCATCTCCTGCCAGAGACTAGCCTTCTCAGTCGGCCATCGGGCGTGTTGAAATCTGGACTGAGGCCCCACGGACATGGCCGAGAACCTGTGGTAGCCAAACCCAAGCATAAGCGGGCTGATTATCGTCGCTGGAAACTGTCAGCTGAGGTGTCTTATGAGGAAGCCCTTCGGAGGGCAAGGAGAAACCGGAGAGAAGCAGTTGGGGTCTACGCACAGGTCCCCCATCCTTATGCCAGTCCCTACGCCTATGTGGCGAGTGACTCAGAGTATTCAGCAGAGTGTGAATCCCTTTTCCATTCCACGGTAGTAGACACCAGTGAGGATGAAAGAAGCAACTACACGACCAACTGCTTTGGAGACAGTGAATCCAGTTTGAGTGGGGTGGAGTTTGTTGGCGAAAGCACAACGACCAGTGACTCGGACGAAAGTGGGGGTCTCATTTGGTCCCAGTTTGTCCAGACTCTTCCAATTCAGGCAGTTGCCACAGGTTCAGAGCTCCACGAAAATGCAGCCAAAGCCTTTGTTAAGATTAAAGCCTCGCATAACCTTAAGAAGAAAATCCTCCGCTTTCGATCTGGCTCTCTCAAACTGATGACTACTGTCTAAATTTCTACTGGTCATAAAGAGTGACAGTGATGATGTTAATGATGATGATGATGATGATGATGATGATGATACTACACATGCCTGCTGGAGGGAGCTGTGTGTGAATATGTGCCTCCAGTTGGTAGATGTGGATATGTGCATTGTGCACCAAGTTTTTGTGGGGCCCTGGGTGCTTCTGTTCAATACGGAGAAGGAACAAAAGTAATGCTGGCTCCTCCATCCATCCAACAAAAGGGTATCCAAGAGAAGTGTCCCCTAGCCTTCAAAAGGTGGGATGTGCAAATGCAGAAGTCAGTTATGGTGGCTATAAAGTTTTCAGGTACTCCATGGCAGAAATGTTGGTGTGTGTGTGTGTGTGTGTGTGTGCATGTGTGTGTGTCTAGGGGGCCTAAATCTAGGGGGTCTAAATAACCTAAAGACACCAGATCCCATAATAATAATAATAATAATAATAATAATAATAATAAATTTTATTTGTAACCCGCCCCTCTGCTCAGCAATCGGGGCGGCGTACATCAGGTTAAAATACTACAGTTAAAATCCAAGTTCTTACCCTTCGTCCACTAGATCTTGGAAGCTAAGCAGGGTCAGCCCTTTTTAGTAGTCAGACCTCCGCATCCATGGATTCTTTGGGCCTTTGCAGACTGCTAGAAATAGTGCAAATTGAGTCCACTTTAACTGCCCTGGCTCAGTGCTAGGGAATCATGGGAATTGTATTTTTTTCTGAGACATTGAGACTTCTCTGTCAGAGGGCTCTGGTGCCACAATAAACTACAGTTCCCATGATTCCCTAGCACTGAGTCAGGGCAGTTAAAGTGGACTCAATTTGCACTATTTCTGGCAGTCTGCAAAGGCCCTTTATCTCTGGATTCAAGCATACAAGCTTTCAAAATATTTTTGAAAATATATTCGTTCCCAAAAGCAAACCTTGATTTTTGCCATTTTTTATAAGGAACTCCTTTTTACCATGCCATTGCAATTAATGGGATGAGCATCCATGGATTTTGGTATCAATAGGGGGTCTTGGGACCAAACCCCAGCGGATATTGAGGGCCCACAGTACTTGGATGGGAGATGGCCAATGAATGAAATTCATAGGGTTGTCATATGTCGACAGGGGACTTGAAGGCACATAACACACACAGACACACATGCACACACTGTATGCTCTGGCTCATCATCCTCTACATCAGGG
Organism: Phrynosoma blainvillii; assembly: GCA_026167975.1. Lineage (NCBI taxonomy): Eukaryota > Metazoa > Chordata > Lepidosauria > Squamata > Phrynosomatidae > Phrynosoma > Phrynosoma blainvillii. Next base: position 448,332,625 of record JANUYF010000001.1, on the reverse strand, counting down.
GTAGGAATCCCATAGCCTGTGGCCCACCTGTGGTCCCGGGGTTCTTTTTGTGATCAATGGATCCCTTCTGCCAAAAAAAATATAGTGAATCCCAGAGGGACAAAATTTGTCCTGGGGACTTGTCCACTCCTGCTCTGGAGACAGTTGTCTGTCCCTTGCCTTTATTCTTGCGTGCTTCTAGCATATTCCTATGTGGTTCTTCTTTGTACAAATAAGGTCCCACTTCACAGTTGCACACCCTCCAACTGTTCAGATTTGGTAGGGGCAATCCTGATTAATTCTCTGTCTTTCCACTTTTTTAGCTACTTTTAAAATGTCCTAGTTTCTTTCTCCTCCTCCTTTTTCCTGGCTTACTTCCACTGGGACACACAGAATTCAAAGTCCAAAAATAGTTTGTATCCAATTAACTGATTCAATTAAAAATAGTTTGAATTCAGTTAGAGAGGAGGGTGGTAGTGAAATCTTGTCCTTCCCAGTAGGCTCAAGCAAAAACAAACCGTGGCAGCCTCTCTGGGCTTGTGTGTTCTTCCTCATTAATAACTGTTGCCATCTTGACCATTCTGATATTGCTTGGTTACACCTGTCCAAGTTTTCACTGGTGAAATATTGAAGGGTATTAAGCACCAGCTTCCCGTTTCTGGCAAATAGCAGCTGGGGGAAGGTGGCCAGCAGAGGCTGTTTTTGGCAGAATCATAGCATTGTAGACAGTGCTTTTAAGCCCCCTTCCCACTCAAAGCATTCCCAAACATGAGAAGGGCTTCTTGCAACTGCAGTTTAAAAAAAAATAATTGTAAAGAAAGTGATGGAATGCCATAATGCAGCGGTTCCCAAACTACGGCCCGCGGGCCGGCCCCTGCCAATCGAGGCCTTTTAACCAGCCTGCAGCCAGTCCTACTGCCGCTGCCGCCGCCGCTCATACATGACTCCGGCGCCATTTTGTGTTTCAAAATGGCGTCTGGAGGCGTGTGCATGTGCGCGCAACGCTGGGCACATGCGCACAACTCTGGACGCCATTTTGAAACACAAAATGGTGCCGGAGTCATGCGCATATGTGTGCATGCACGTGTGCACCTCCTTTTTTTTTTTAAACCAGCCCGCAGCTGTTCTGGGGGACATCGAACCGGCCCCTGGCTGGAAAAGTGTGGGGACCCCTGCTAATGCATTATTTGATCCTAGCGGTCCTATAAGAAAATCCAGAACTGGAAACGTAATCAATGACAAAATGTAAACAGAACCTGCCATTTCTAGTCATGGGTGTATCTATAGAGGTGGAGGCATTTCCCCCTAGGATTACCAGAATGAAAACTGGAGAAGGCTTCTGTCTCTTTATTGGTTGTGTTCAAGCAAGAATTTCGGCAGGAGTTGTGTCTTACTCATTTGCATGATAAGCAACATATGCAGTTCTCTCTTCTAAATATTTGTTAAGGGTACAGTAGCCCTCCCCAGTTTCCAATCTGGCAACTTTATCTGCTCCCCACCGAAGAATTTCTTCCTGATGAAATTTTCCATCACTCCCCTGATTTTGAGCACTGCAATGACTTTAAAAATGCAGTTGAGCATTTGAAATGCTATTTAGGTGGGAGAGCTAGCATGGCATAGTGGTTAGATATTTGGACTATGACTCGAGGCAAGGGTTCACTTCCCAGTTCAGCCATGAAACCTGCTGGGTGATCCTGGGCAAGTTGCACTCTCTCAGCCTCAAGAAGACAATGGCAAACCACCTATTGTCATGAAAACCCAATGATAGGTTTGCCTTAGGGTCGCCATAAGTTGGAAACAACATGAAGGCACACAGCAACAACAAAAGAAAAGGGTAAAGCAAAGTTAACAAAGGGAGTGCAAACGCAGCAAATATGAGAGATGCAAGGTAGCAATGATTTTCACTACTTTACTCTCTGCAATGCTAGAAATTTGGGGACTGAAAGAAAATTTCTGAATTTTTCTTGAAAGGATTATTACCTTCATTTCATCTTCATTTCATCTGCCCCAAAAAAATAGAAGGAAAAGTGGCTTTGAAAAAATCAACAAACCCATAGGTCCAAACTGAGCAAATGTCTATGTTGGTTGCATGTGACATGTCAGGAGCCTTAACTGGTACGTGTGTGTGTGTGTGTGTGTGTAATGTGGAAGGTGCAAGAAACAGACCAGCTCTCTTCTAGTTGACAAAGATGTTTATGCTTGGTAGCTTGAAGATATCATAAACCACTGGGCAAGTGACTTTAGCTCAGCCTGGTGATGCACAGCAAATGATAACCAATGCCTTGCTCTATGCAGAACCTTTCCTTGGTTTCTGGTGCTGTTTCTCCTCTCCAGATGTGCATTAATATGCCAAAACAAAGCTCTCCAGTAGTCATGCCATGGGTGAGTATGCATGTGTTCGTGCATACACCTCCCAACATGAAACAAGGTGCTTCTTGTATATATTTTTCCAAAATGTTGTTTGTGCATATTTTTTTTAAAAAAGATGCACATATTTAAAACCTTTGAACTGCTCAAACATTGTCACTTGAACCTCCAAATGTTGTGCCAATACTAGTGCCTTTAAAGTGGCAAAACAAAGGCCACTGTGCTAGTTTTTATCGAAGGGCCACCCATTTTCAGTGTTGACAGCTTTGAGTATATAAAAACACGAGAACTCTGGGCAAGTTTCCTTTTTTTTGGGCTGGGATTGGGTTAACAAAGATGTTAGCAATCTGTTGATCTTTACTTTGGTTTCTACAAATCATTCAGATAGGAAATTCAGAGAGGCAGAACTACGCCATGTTAAGACACAGAAGTAAAAAAGACGAGTGGACTTTATGCGACTTCAGTCCTGTGTGACATTAAAAAAATAATAATAACCTGGTACCCTACAGTCCACTGATGTGTTTTGAAATCTGATAAGGAATTTCAGGATTTCGTAGGAATGAAGGAGCTGCTCAGACAATGTCCATTTAATCCAGTCCGGTCCACTATGAATCGCACCAGGTTTCCCGGGTCTCAGGTATCACCTGCAGCCTCATCCACGGTCAACTCATAGTCCAAGTCCCTATCAGAATAGTGCCATCACATTTTAGCTGTATCTGCACTGCAGAAATAATGCAGTTTTACACTGCTTTAACTGACATGGCTCAATGCTGTGGAATCCTAGGATTTGCATTTTGTTGTTGCACCAGAGATCTCTGGCAGAGAGGGCTAAATATTTCACAAAACTACAAATCCCAGAATTCCATTGCATTAAGCCATGGCGGTTAAAGTGATGTCAAACTGCATTATTTCTGCAGTGAAAACGCAGCCTTTTGACAGTCACAACCGCTTAGTTTTCTCCCTTCCCTTCTGGCAGGGAAGGAGACTCTGGAATGTGGGATAGATAACCTGTTCTGTGGTACAAGAGAAAGCTGTGAAACAGTAATTCCCAAACTTTGATCCTCCAGATGTTTTGGACCTCAACTCCCAGAATTCCAGATTGTTGGCCAAGGTGACCGGGGCTTCTGGGAGCCGAAGTTCAAAACACCTAGAGTTGATAATTACTGCTGAATTCCTGTACTGTACTTGCCACCAAAATTCTTTCTAAAAAGCTTCCTCACAGAGAAAAGTGAAAGGACCTCACCAAATGTACAAATCCCAGGATTTTGTAGGGTGCAGTTAAAGAGGTTATCAAGCTGTTAGAGCAATATAGGGCCGATATAGCCCTTGTTAAGAGCACTAGGAATCAGGAGGTACGAGGTGGTCCACCAGGGAGTTGCAGTTTTCACCTTGGTTTTAAAATATGGTATTCTCAGAACATGTCTTCCAAAGGCTTCCTTATAAGAACAAGTTCTTGTATTCATGATTGAGACTGAAAACTTGGCAGGTTTTTTTGTTTTGTTTTACTGTCCCAGATACACTGGAGAAGCACACTGAATCAAAATAATTGCGCAAGTCTTGACCTTTGGGGAAATTTCTCCATTTGGAATATGTCATTTCAATCACAACACAGATTTTCACATTTTTGAATGCAACAGTGAGGTTTGAAAAACTTTAAGAAATGCTTAAAAAACCCATGTAAATCTTGTAGTGTGTAGTGTCAATCGGAAAAATTAATATGGGATTTTATTTGCCAAACCGTATAAATCTATCGTTGGAAATGTTTAAATGTCATGCTCATATTTATTGTCATTTATGCAGATGTGTACAGAAGGCTTTTTTTAAAAATCACTTGAATAATTTTTTTTTGCAAACCAATCTGTTTGGGAAAAATACGGTTTCGAGTTCCTTTCCTCCCAAGAGAGTCTCAAAAGGGCTTTTAGGTATGAGATTTCCACAGATGGCACAAATCTCCCTTTATATCAGGGTTTAGAAATCTTTGGCCTCCCAAAGACTCCAGCTTTTATAAGTCCCAGCCACCATTACTTATGGTTAGGGATTATGGGAGTTGTAGTGCAGAGCATCTAGAGGTGCGGGTACCAAATTTCCAAACCATGCTCTATATTCATGATATCTGTGATGTGATGATAACTAAACAATGAGAATATCCTTCAGTGGTGCAGTGTCAAGAAAAACAACCCTATGCCTTAAACTCAGCTTGACAAAAGCTTGCAAAATACCAATCTGCAGCCTAAGTGGAATATAGAAATAACTGCAAGTGTGCATCATTTTTTTTCCTGTTTCAAATCATTCTGCTGGAAGAATGTAGTGCAACATATTTATGAAGATTTATTCCCCTTCTATTTCTTTTTGCCAGGCTAACTGCTGGCATTTTTTAAATGTCTCTGTCATTGTCATGAATATTATAACACACTGCTTTGGATAACTAAATCCTTTAACAGTAAAATCCTGTGCTCGTCTCTCCAAGGAAGGATGTATAGAATTGGTACCCAAATGCCTTGTGTGAGGAATTAGAAAGAGGCCTAGTGCAAGGAGCAAGTCTTGATCAATTGTTGACTAGTGTATTAATGCAAAGGTCAATTCCATTGATTGAATGGGTTTACTCTAGTTTGCACTGACAGTAGGATTCATCCCTTGGCATTACATAGTCTCTATGAGAATGGTGTCATGTGGTCTGTTGGAAGGAGTTACCTTGTGGACTACAATTACCAGTTAGTTGGAGATTTGAAATGTTATAGCCCCCAAAAGTAACTTACCCTAACTCTAGACAATCCTTAGCACAGCTCATCTGTTCATGTTTTGACTCGGTTTTCCATTTCTAGACCTTTTTTTATTGGGCTGATTCGATCTACAGATTCTAGAAGCAGTAAGGTCAAGTCTTGAATATATTTTGTGAGGTTATGGTGAGAGTTTCCCCCTTAAGATCCTTTGTTGGTTGTCCTGGCTCAATGATGGAACCCCTGCCATCCCCTCTGGTGGAAGAATATAAGAAGGGTTCTGTTTGGATCAAACCAAATTCCAGCCTCCTGTTACCCTAGCCAACCAATATCCTTTTGAAAATCTGTACTCCCACATCATTAAACTTCATTGGATGAGCCTGGGTTCTCATATTATCTGAGGTGCCTTGTAGCTCCCATGTCATAGAATCATGGAGTTGGAAGAGACCACAAGGGCCATCCAATCCAACCCCTTGCCATGCAGGAAGACACAACCAAAGCTTCCCCCAACAGATGGACATCCAACATCAAAGCACCCCTGAGAGATGGCCATCCAGCCTCTGTTTAAAAACCTGCAAAGAAGGAGACTCAACCATGCTCTGAAGGAATGTTTTCCACTGTCAAATGTCATTTGAATCCATTGCACTGGGTCCTCATCCCTGGAGCAGCAGAAAACCAGCTTGCTCCTTCTTCAATAACTGCTCCATGAGGAACAGTTGGTTTCTGGGTTTCACTGTGAAGCACTCCAAGGTATATATGCAGGACATGAGGACTACTGCCACTTTCCTGCCTGTATCATCAGGCAATGGGTACTGAGAGACATATTGCCTCATACTGAAGTGAATTTGCACCTATTCTTACTAATAGCCAGTGGCAGACTTACTCTCCATTAATGTCTTTAATTTCTATTTAAAGCAATCTACATTGGGGCCCATGATATTATCTTGTACTATAGGTGTGGATTCCCCTAGATTGGGGAAGAAGTGCTTTTTTCTGTCTATCCTGAATTCCCGCACGATTCAGCTTCATTGGGAGGACCCAAGTTCATTGGGTTGTAATATTTTCAGTGGTGGCTGGTAGCCGCCTTCTGCGTAGGAACAGTGAATCTGTTCTTGGTTGTAGTAGGAACATGAAATGAACAAACCAAGGTGTGGAACCTTATTCCCAATCCCCTAATAGTTTCAGCACCTTGGTTAGTTCTGTTAGAGTTCACTCTAAAACCCTGAGCAGATTCATTGACCTACAGACATGGAAGCTAGCAGCCCCAGAATATTATGGAAGAGGGGGGAAAACTACACACTATCCATTTTCTCCAACCCAGGCAAAACTCTACAAATCTTGGGCCCTTTCATGCTACATAGTTAAAGAATTATGATTCCACTTTAACTGCCCTGGTATCATCTAATGGAATCCTGGGATTGGTAGTTACATGGGGCAGCAGAACTCTCTGCTATGAACTCTAAATACTCCTCATCAAACTACAAATCCCATGATCCTATTGGAGGTAAGCAAGGCAGTAAAATGGAATCCGTGCTATAACTCTATAGCGTAAAAAGGCCCTTGACTATGTTCCCCCTTACTCCTGAACTAATACCCCTTCCCAAACATTGTACACTTTGCTCATAATAGAGTCCTTCCAACCCCCAGATCACTTCCGCTGCCCTTTTTCTTCACCGTTTCCAATTCTATAATACCCCTTTTAAAGACATGGTGACCAGAACTGTACAAAATATCCCAAGTGTTTAAATGCCCTGGTCATTATCTGTCAATTTTCCTCCTTTTGAACTCTGGGCGAAAGCCGAAAGGTTTTTGGAGTTTATTGTGTAATATATGTTTTCTTAAAACCCACACAAATATGCATGTTAAGAGCATGAGCATTGATTGTGTTAATATTTCCGTCAGTGTCCCATAATTGTACATCATAAGCAGCCATGTTTTATATCTATATATAAAAATCATATCGCTTTGTAAATTAATATAATGCATTAATATGCTGTAATAAACACTTGTCTTTTAATCCTGCCTCATTTGTGATCTAACCTTAACTATTTCAAGAACAAAGGAACTACAACAATGGATTAGACAGATCCATGGGCAGGGCAGTCCTATAGGGCAGTGCTTCCCAACCTTTGGTCCTCCATTTGTTTTTGGACTTCAGCTTTCATAAGCTCCAGCCAACTTGGCCAACAGTGACCAATTATGGGAGCTGAAGTTCAAATCCGTATTCACCTAGGGGTTGTCATGACCTTACAACATGTGGGTGCCTGTTGCACAATGGCAGCCAATGGAGTGACTGATGCACCATGGTGCAATGCATAATGGGTACTGATGTGCTCCCCAAAGTACATCTGGGCACTGACTAGGAAATGCCAGAGTGCAAGGGGAGTGCACAATGCCTATCAGAAATGCCCAATGCACATTAGAGTAATCTTGCTTGTGCCAGATGCACATCTTCATAATTCACTGATGGAGGCATTGTGTTTCTGCAACATAACGATGGATTCATAAAGTTATGAAATGTAGACTGTGATGTAGGATCTTAACCAAAGCTTAGAACAATATAAAAACATACAAAGTATAATGTGTATCTTCTAAGAATACAGCTGAAACCTCCAGAGGATTCATGGATCTCAGCACTGCTGTAACCATTTCACATCTGGCTACAAGAACATAGAGAGTTTTCTGATCCTGTCTGCTCCCCATGAGCCATAGAAGGACCATGTAAGGTTTCTCTGCTTCGTATAGGTCTGCATATGAAATTACGTGCTCCCTCCACATTCACTGGGGTTAGGGCTGAAGGATCCCTGTGAATGTGGGAAAACCATAAAAAACACTATTCTTTTTGCCTGAGAGAACACCTCTCTAGGAATCTTCAGATCCTCCAGTGCACTCTATGGTCAACATCTGTCAGAAGTGCTTAGAAGTGCAAATGCTTAGAGAAGTGTTTTCTCTAATAACCTCTAGGTCTTCCAGCACAACTCTATGGGCAACTTCTGTCAGAGTTGTGCTAGAGATTCCTAGAGAGAACATATTCATCAAAACCGCAAATAATCAAATCCACAAAAGTCAAAGCTGCAAATGTGGAAGGACAACTGTACTACGCCATGCTAAGTCATGTTGAATTGTAGCCCGTAATGCAAAGTTATACTCCATCTTTTTGATGTACAGATCTCAGCCTTTGGTCTGATGCGTACATATTTTGGCAAGCTCTCAGTGTTGAGATAAGCAAAGTGTCTTCCTGTTTTGCTATCTTCCTATTGTGTTCTGAAATTTGCACAAGCATTATGTTCTAAAGGTTGCACAAATATAATCTTCTGGGACCCACTTCTTTTCCTTCTGTCCACAAGTACAGTCCCTCCTCTTTTTTTGCAGGGGATCCGTTCTGGACCCCCTGCGAAAAAGGAAAAATGCAAATATTCAAGCCCTATTGGCTTGAATGGAGGTGCATGTCCGCAGGGGTGAGTGTGTGTGTGTTGTGGGTATGTGCCCCATTTTGTGCCCCTCCAATTGTCCCTCGCAAATAAGCGAGGGTTGCAGACTTCAAGTCCACGAAAACAGAGGGACAACTGTAAATTGCCCAGCCCCTAAGTTCTGAAGTTCTCTTTGGTTCAAGGTTTATTTTGCAGTCTGGTCTCCTCTTCCTTCTCCCCCAGTCTCCTCCAAATGCTTATAATTGCACCACCAAATCCTTGAGCAAAGACCAGGAATTCCTAGTCAATCTCCTTGAGAGGCGTGATGTGGGTAAACAGACCAGAAGTGCCATATGGGGGTTCCTTCTTCCCTTAGCTGATGTGTGAGGTTACATATTAATTGTGCCAAGGCACCAAAAGTGCAACTGAACTCCAACTAAATGTGCATGTGCATCCCTGCCCAATGTACACCATTTCACAATGTGCAATGCTAATCATTTACAATGTGCATTTGTGCACAAAGGTACCACACACACAACTTTGTTCTTTTAGTTATAGGTTCATATAGAGGTGTACAAGGCTGTTGAACTTTCTCCCTTCTCTGATATTGGCTGAGATCCTAAGCCATGTCAGCATAGCATAAATATCTGCTGGTGGAGTTACATTATGCAGTTCCTATACTGAATACTAATGTAGCTGACAGGGGCCACAGACGCAGAAGACAGCACACCCCCATTCTTCAGTGAACGAAGGAAGGAGAGGCACACCACATCTAGCTCAGATTAAATACTCAACACAGGGTTTATTAGGAACTAATGAGGCACCAATGACCTTCCAGAAACAGCCCATAAATATCTTGGCAGTTCTCTTCCAGCCTTCTAGCTGACAACTTTCTCATCTCTGACACTAGTCTCTTGTGTTCCTTTTTTGTCTTAATCGTGGACTGACTGTATTTGCACTACCCTGATGTCTCATGTACTTGGGCTTCTAGACTGGCTAACAACAGCAACCCTTGTGTTTCTCATTCCATCCTGTGCAGAGACCCCTAGATGGACCTGGACTGGACTAACCATTGGACACCTTGCTTCTTCGGGCACTTGCTGACTTGTGTTCAGGACAGTAGTACAATCACTAATTAACTGTGCATATATTTACACTATACAGGTATGATGTAGGGTCTTGGCTTATGTCTGATTTATGTGATTGCTCCTTAAACCACAAGCAGAAATGTTGTACTCTAAATGTTGGTTGATTGCAACTCCCATCAGCTTTAGCCAATATAGTCACTGGTGAGGAATGAGAAAAACTGAATTCCAGCAACATCTAGGATGTTCTACATCAGAGTTGTGTAACATTAATCTGTACGTGTGAGGTTACGCCTTGATAGTACTACACAGTCCTTTGTGTTGAATGGCAACATTGTACAAATGAATGAACTCCTAAATGTGGAAGTGAATGTACAACCAAATGCATGTGCAACCAAATGTATTCCCATGCAAATAAATGAGCGGTTCTGTGCACATCCATGGGCACGTACATCTGCACTACAGCATTGCAAGTGCAACTCTGATTCCACAATATTGAGTTTAAAATGCACATGTAAGACACTTTCTGACCACAGAGAACTGCATGCTGTCCCACCTAAATCATACCTATCTTTCATTTGTTTTAATTGTTTTGGATTCTAATTGTGCAAAGTTGTGACAATTAAAGGGTATCATGGACATCTCTGAAAGTTTCATCATCATCACCATCACCATCATCATAATCATCCATGCCTTTACCCCAATCTAGACTTTCACTGTTGGTGACACATGCAAGCATAAGGTGTGCAATGCATGCATTTCTACATTGTTCCAATGGCCATATTCAGCTGGCAGCGGTAGTAGTAGAGCTGCATGTGGAACCATCATGCCTGCAGATGCACAAAATGGTACATTCATTGGGTGGCTGTCATTAAACACTGCACATCGTGCATTGCACATGGAGCAGTGTCTCCCAGGCCTGAACATGTATTGTGCAATGTTGCTATTCTATATGGGGGTTACACAATTTCACCAGCAGGCATTCATGCTATTGTAAAACTACAGTCATTCTTAGACAGAGCTTGGAAAAATAGTTTTAAAAGTACAACTCCTAGAATTCCACACCCAGCATTTCTTCAGGCTGAATTCTGGAGCTGAAATCTGAAAGTCAGGCTTTCGTCTTTAGATGCAAAGCTTTTGTGATGCTGGAAAGCATGTCTTTGCCCTTAAGTTCAGTACACATCTGTTGCAGCATCTATCTAGGCTCAGGAATCCAACAGGAGACAGCTAATTAGATTAATTAGATCTAGAAAATGAGTGTCAAGCTGCACTCCCTGCCACCGATCAGTCCTTCCCATTCTCTCTAGCCACCTTCATGTTACACATTTGGCAGCTGGTCTGAACACTAATTCGTGCCTGAAAGGGAGTCCCAGTTTTTCCAGAGATGCTCCTTGAGATAAAAGCCACCTGACTTTTCCTCCCTCTCATTTGTAACAGTCTGTTCAGTGAGTTCAGGTTTTCCCCTGCTTCCTCCTCTCCCTTAAAAATAGGCACAGTTTGGTACTTCTGGTCATATTTTCCTAAAGCAACCACTTCCAATAATGTTTGTTACTGCTTTCCAGGGAGGAAAAGAGCAAATAAAAGATTTGGACGGTGGTGTTTCTGTACTTGTTCAGAACTATCAGGTGTGTATTCTGTTGGTAAGCTTATCTAAAGAAGTATACTAATTGAAAATGCCATTTGCTTAAGTGTTTACTTACCACTTAGAAGTTGATTCAATAAGGCTGCATCTGCACTGCAGAATTAATGCAGTTTGATATTTCTTTAACTGGTTCAATGATGTGAAATTCTGTGATTTGTAATTTTGTGAGATAATTAGATATCCAAACTTCATTTAAGAATGGAAACTAAAAGATGAATTACTTAGAGATGACAATTTGTAGCCAGAATGAAATTAGAACTGAAACTTTTTTTTCAAGAAAATTGTGCCACAGAACCAAAAATGAAAGTAATCTGGAACATAAGCAAAGCGGCTGCTAGAGGTATCTTAATACAGAGAGCTAGTGAACTTAAAAAAATAAAGCAGGACAAAAATAAAAGATTAACACTAGAAATTTAAAAAAAGGAGGAAGAACTTTAAAAAGCATCAAATAAGAAAAAGATACAAAATGAGATAAAACTTTTACAAAAACAACTACAAATAAAAATAACAGAAAAAATTGCTATTAATTTAAACAAAAGAAAACAAAACCAGTTTGAAAATGCAAACAAAATAAGAGGCTGGTTAGCCAACAGATTAAGAAAGGAAAAAGAAAAATATGAAATAAAAATATGAAAGAAAAAATAAAATATTTGGGAATCTGGCTTATTAAAATGACCTAAATCTAAATGATAATAACTATAAAGTAATGTGGAGAGAAATAAAGGAGGAGCTACCAAGGTGGAACAGATTAAATTTGTTAGGAAGAATATCATCTATAAAAATGTTAGTACTGTCAAAAATATTATTTTTGTTGCTTAACATCCCAATCATCACAAAAGAAAAGATCATAAAAGAATGGAATAAGGAATTAAGCAAATTTATATGGAAGGGGAATAAAGCAAGAATCAAATGGACAAATTTAAAAGAAAGAAAAGAAAAAGGTGGTTGTGCATTGCCCAGCTTTAAAATATACGTAAGCGCATGCAGCATGATGTGGATTCAGGACTGGATCAAATTAGAAAATTTTTGAATCTAAAAGGTGCTGACCTAAAGTTTGGTTGGCCCGTGTACTTATGGTACAACAAAGCCTCAATTAATAAAGATTTTAATAATAATCCAATTAGAAAATCATTATTAAAATGCGGATGTTAATAAAAAATAAAATTTTCACTAAGATACTGGCGTGGATCTCAGTCCACAAAGCTTTTTTGGAAGGTGGGAGCAAAAACAAAAAATGGCTAAAATACAAAGATCTAATAAAAACAAATCATCAAGGAAAAACAGTTTAAAACGAGAGAGAACTTATAGAATAAAATAAGAACATACATTGGTTTAATTATTTACAACTAAAAGAGAAATTCACAGAAAATATGAAAAAGAGGGTATAGACACTAATCAAAATGAATTAGACAAAATATTATGAAAATCTGATGCCAAAATTTTACAAGTTATTCATTAATAGAGAATTAGAACAGGAAACAATAAAAGATTACATGATAGTATGGGCAAGAGCCTTTGGACACCAATTCCTTTAGAACCTTGGGAAAAAGCATGGTATCAAACAAATAAATTCACTAGATTGCAGGATTTAAAGGAGAATTTCTTAAAAATAAGCAATAGATGGTATTATACCTTCGTGAGATTAAAAAAGATATTTAAGTTGGAAAAAGAGGAATGTTGGAGGTGTTATAAGGAGAGTGGATCAATGATCCACATGTGGTGGAAATGCAGAATAATAATGGAATAACAGAAGAATGGCTTCCAATAAATACTGGGGAAAGATATGGGGAGTTGATAGAAGTTTGATTCAATAAAATAAAATATTGAATGAAATCAAGGAACAACAGAGGATATATATATATATATATATATATATATATATAAAAGGAGAAAAAAGAATAAGAATTGAGCCAAAATCAAAGTTTTTAATTGGATGGACAACAAAAAATATCAATATAATCAAGGTGAAATCAAGGTTAACAAAGAAGAAGAGCGGTAACAAAGAAAGTATTATACTTTTCCCCAAATAAACTCATATGTGTGTGTGTGTGTTTGTATGTATATATATTTGAATGCACATACACTTGTATATAAATATAACAATGATAATCGCCAACATAAGATAAGATATAGAGTAGTATGAAGTCAATGATACGGGAACGAAGAAGAAGAAAAAGAAAAAAAAGGAAACATATAGAATACAGGAAGGACAACAAAGAAGAAAAAGTGGAAATAAGATGTTAATAGTAAGGTTTTTTGGAAGGGATAATTTTATTGTAATTGTTTTTATATAAACTGTTTAATAAAGATAATTTTTAAAAAAGAAAATGCCATTTACTTAAGTGTTTACTTACCATTTAGCACTTGATTCAAGGCTGCATCTGCACTACAGAATTAATGTAGTTTGATACTTCTTTAACTGGCTCAGTGCTGTGAAATTCTGCGATTTGTAGTTTTGTGAGATATTTAGCCTTCTCTGACAGAGAACTCGGGTACCACAACAAATTACAAATTTGTTGGAGTCCAGAACGTTGAGCCATGGCAATTAAAGCAGTGTTAGCCTGCAAGACTTCTGCAGTACGGATGCAGCCTGAGAGCCTGCATGGGGTAGTGGTTTGAGCGTTGGACAACAACTCTAGAGACCAGGTTTTGAATTCCCGCTCAGATGTGGAAACCCACTGGATGACCTTGGGCAAATGACACTCTCTCATCCCAGAAAACACTGTGATAGGGTCACCATAAGCCATAAATGATTTGAAGGCACACATCAACAAGAAGATGGAGCTTAGATCTGCTCTGGTGTGAACTAACTGCCAGGCCTGAGAATCCTGCAGCCGGTGTGGCTGCTGGGTGGCTGGGGAACTCCAGTAGTTTAAGTGCCCGAAATCTATATTTCCAAGTTCTGATGAAGAGCTTATCTGAGACAGTAATTGTAATGTCTATGGGGTGCAGAGGACACCCCCCCCCCCAATTCTGACAGCTTGTTTTGGCTAGGGGCCTGTTTGCACTGCAGAATTATAGTGCTATTATTCCACATTAACTGCCATAGTTTTCTCCTCTAGAATCCTGAGATTTGCAGTTTAAGGAGGGACATTTAGAATTATCAGCTGGAAGCCTCAAGTACAAACTACAAAGCCCAGGAGTCTATAGGACAAAACTATAGCAGTTAAAATGGCAAGGCTGCATCCCTATTGCCTTATTCAATATGTATGCAGAAAATATTGTACACAGAGTAGGATTAGAGGCAGGAGGAGTGAGGCTTAGAGGAAGATTGGAGGAAGGAGCATCAAAAACCTAAGGTATGCAGATAGCACAATAATATAATACTAGCAGAAACCAACAAAGACCTGGAACAATTACTGAAGAAGGTCAAGGAGGAAAGCACTAAGGTAAGCCTGGTGTTGAATGTTAAGAAAACAAAAACAATAGCCACAGAAGATCCATAAGAATTCATCCTAGATAATGAGAGAATAGAAATAGTCAAAGAGTTCCTATACCTTGGATCAAATGGCTTACCTGAGCCAGCTTAAAATTAGAAGTGGGCGGCATCCTGATATTATCAGACACATTTAGCTTTTACATTTTACATTTAAAATGTCCCCTATGCTCTCCAGAGGTTATTGGGTATGCATTTTGGAGCATTTTTAATCTCCCAGGGGTTCCTGGGAGCCACAAGAATGGCCCTGAAGACTACAAAATAGATGAATGCATATATTTGTACAAATATTTCATAATTTTTTCTTTAATAATAAATGTAGAACAACACCTTTCCCTGGTTTCCCCCAGCCCCTCACCAATTTTCTTTACTTTGCTGTGCAAGGCTGTATGAAAAACAAAAGATGCTGATTTAATTTGGCAAATGTTGGTGGATACGCAGATGGGAGGCAGCAGAAGGTCCCGCATAAAGGTCACAAGGATAGGGTTACCCAAAAGTGGGAATGTAAACCTAATACCTGGACAACTGGCAAGACCTTTGCTTTCTTTCCTCAAAGAGGAGGCAGCAGGGATGGTGGCTAAGGCTGGTGCAGAAATCTGAACATCAAAGCACCTCTTCGTAGAAACCCATCTAAGATCTGTATCATTCGGCCTCCGGCGTTTAGGAAGAAACTGATTGACAGGCAAGAAGTCCTTTGTGGGCAGATGGCAGCTTAGGAGTTCCCTTGCTACTCAAAGACGTGGTGCATGCACCTTTAATCTCTGGCCTTTGCAGAGGGTTTTGAGAAACCAAAGATATTATCTAGGCTGTATTATATAGACCCCACTAACCACTTCTATTCCTAGTCTTTAGCGTAAAAGAGGATAAGAATTCTGATGGGATAAAAGCAGAGGTTAGAGTCATCTCTCTCTCTCTCACACACACACAGATGAATCTCACCTCTGCCTTCATCCCATCATATAATATAATATAATATAATATAATATATTTCTGGGGATAGCCATGTTGGCCATGGAGCAAAACAGAACAAAATCCAAAATCTGCAAAGCAGCAATACCTTTACTGGCCCAACTCCAAAGCATAAAATACATCATGCAAACTTTTGTAGCTCCACTGACTTCTTCATCAGGCAAAGATGTTAAAAATTATACAAAAGAAGAAAGGTGACAATATTAGAGTCACAGGCCTACATTTTGTCTCAGATGTCAGTTGAGATGATATTGTTGTTAATGGCTGTCAAGTCAACTTTCATTTATGGAGACTCTATGATTACCAAGTCCCCCTGTCATCAACAGTCCTGCCCAGGTCTTGAAGACTCAGGCCTCTGGCTTCCTTGACTCCTTGACTCTGGGATATGGCTATCCTCTTTTCCTGGTGCCTTCTACCTTGCCAAGCATTATTGATTTTTCTAGTGAGTCGTGTCTTCTCACAATATGTCCAAATAATGACAACCTCAGTTTAGACTGTCATCTTGGCTTCTAGGGAGTGTTAAGCTTGATTTGCTTTAGGACCCATTGATTTGTCCTTGTAGCAATCCATGGTACCTGCAGAACTCTTCTCCAGCAGCATATTTCAAATGAGTTGATTCTCTTCCTATCCACTTTCTTTGCTGTCCAGCTTTCATAACCATATATAGAAATGGGAATGGCATGGCATGGACAGTCTCAGCTTTAATATTCAGCGATATATCCATGCACTTTAGGATCATCCTACCTGCAGTAATCAGTCAAGAAGGCCATGGTCCGGAACCTGCAGGACCTGAGCAGAGTGGTTGAGGATAGGTGGTCTTAGAGATGTCTCATTAACAGTGGTGCAATGAGCTGAAGTTGATTCAAGGGCAGTGTATAAGATGACCCCCAACTTTTCTAGTTAAAATATAGAGTTTGGGATATACTTGCCATATAAGACGACCCCTCTTCCAACGCACACCGAATAAAAATTAAAAAAAAATCAGATTTGATTTCAATATGGTAATTTTAATTCAAATGCTTATGACATGCAGGTACTTAGCAGGAAAACTGTCACTTATAAACACAACAAACTACAACTTCCATGTCCCCTAGCATTTATTTCTGCTGTGTGTTTTGGACCTTACTTTTTTAAAAAATAGTTCAGATTTAAATGCTGCTTTAAAAATTATTTCCATCTCCCAGCTATGAGATGGTTGGGGGGAAATGAGAAAGTGTTGGGAGGAAGGACTGCCAGTATACTAGATGATGCATTCTGGATTATGGACAATTTGCGGCCAAGTAAGTGACCCTGGGCATGTCACACACTCTCAGCCTCAGAGGATGGTAATGGCAATCCCCATTTGAAGAAACATGCCAAGAAAACCCCATCATAAGGTTAAAAGTCACCATTTTGACCATTAAAATATCCTCCATTTTGAGCATGGCTAAGAAGCATGGATTTACATTTATATTAGTGTTTTTAGCTTTCTCTACATTTTTTCTTATTTGTCCTACATTTTTTGTAGTGACTTGTCCATCTTTGCATTGAAGACATTTCGTTACCCTGTCTGAGTACCAGGGTTCGAATTCCGGCTCAGCCGTGGAATCCCCCTGGGTGACCTTGGGCAAGTCACATTCTCTCAGCCTCAGGAGAAGGCAATGGCAAACTCCCCTCCGAAGAAACATTGCCAAGAAAACACCATGATAGGGCCACCTTAGGGTTGCCATAAGTCGGAAGCAACTCAAAGGCATACAACAACAACAACAATTTTAGAAGTTACACTCTCTCAGCCTCAGAGGGTGGCAAAGGCAAACCCTGTCTGGAAAAGACATAGGCAATTACATCCTTCCGGCTTAGTGTCCGGATAAATCTTCGGGCACCCCCTTTTGCGGCTTATGGAAGGAGCGCTATTTTAGCACTCCTTTCCCAGGCAGCGAAAGGGAGGATCGGGGCCAAGGCGTGGGGCAGCCTCAGCCCCAATCTGCCGCTTTCCACGGCCGCCTGTCTGCATCCCCCCTTAGAGATGTTAAACTTTGTCTGGAATGAGGTTTGGTGGGCTGCTGATAGGTAATGGTGGAGTCATTGGCTCAGGTCTCCTATGTGGACATCAGACACAGAAAAGGAGAATTCAATAGCACCCTAGCTCTTAGATGTAGATGCACAATTTCCTGAGTCAGCTAATGTATACTTCCTAATACCCTCAGATGACCTCCACTTCCTGTTTCCTTCCTGCTTTGAGTTGAAGTTCTCAACATCTGGAGCACCAAGGTTCGAAACCACTTGTTTACCTCAGACTCAGAGGTATGAATCATGAGAGCTTCCCAGCTTCTTTGGATATCATGCCTTGTGAAGCTGGGGAATGTTCCTTGTTGTTTGACAACAAAAGGGCAGCTACATCCCCATTATCATGGCAACAGGCCAATCTGCTACTCACATAGAGTCTACCTGTTGCCCATTGACCTCCTGTGATCAATGTTGCCATTGGCGCATTTTGTCTGATGCAGAATAGCTGCATCCAGTTCAAGATTACAGAAGCAGCATTACACATATAATGCATTTCCACATGGTTGCTCATTGCACATGGTTATGAATATACATTGCACATAGTTGCACATGAGGCATGGTTCCAGAATGTGCATGTGCATATGTTGGAGAATTGGTTGCACAGTGTCACAATTCACTCATGGCTGCCTCAATGCTCACCTTTAGCTCCAGGCCACTCTCAGTAGGAGAGGGTTGAAGTCCTTCATTGAGGAGATAACGTGTAACTTTAGAGTTTTGTGGAAGTTGTGCAATTGTCAACCAACTGTACAATCAATGCACATGCACATTTCGGAACCATGCCTCATGTGCAACCATGTATAATGTGCATCCACACATAAAGCACAATGTATTGCATGTGCAATCATGTGCAATGCACATTCACAACTTATGCAATGAGCAACCATGCAGAAATGCATTATATGTGCAATGCTGCTTCTGTAATCCTGAACTGGATACAGCCATTCTGTATCGGACAGAAATGTCTTGATACAGCCGTTCTGTATCAGACAGAAATGTCTGGGATACTATGGGGAAATGCTGTGTGCATAAGACACCAAAAAGATTCTGGACATTTTCTTTTTTAAAAATGTGGAAATGACAGCTAATATCTTGTTCCTTCCAAGAAGCTTCTGGCTTAAGATTTGTAACTATGCCTTGGCATTGCAAGGGAGGAAATATTCAGAGCAATTTCCCTGTCACTTATCTGTACGACAATTATATCCTACCCGGTGAGACAATTATCTATGGCTGTAATACGGATCGCTATCTAAGATTTTTCCAATCTGCTGCTATTTCTCCCCCACTGAAAAGAATGAAGTGAATAATAACTAGCTAGTATAATTGAGTGTATTTTTGTCCATTGCTGATGCTGTGATACCCATCTCTAGCTCCTGAATTGCTACAATTTGAGTCAGGTATTTTCAGTGCTGAAAGTGATCATGTTCTCAGTCCTTGAACAAGGATTTAATTGTCTAGAGCAGCCTTCTGCAACTTTGCACCCTCCTGATATCTTGGACTATAACTCTTAGAATCTCCAGCCCACATGGGAGCTGTAGTCCAAGACATCTGGAAATCATCAGTTTAGGAGAGGGACTAAAAACTAGGCCTGCGGATGTTTTAGACGTCATCTCCCAGAAGCCCCAATGATAAAGGATTCTGGCATTTGAATTTCTAAAGAGAACCAAAAATAGAGAACCGCTGATCTAAAGCAGGGGTGGGTATAATGTGCCCTTCCAGATGTTGTTGGACTGCAAGTTCCAGCATTCCTCACTGTTGGCTATGTTAGCCATCACAATCAATGCTGGATAATGTTGTCCAAGGATACCTAGTGGGCTGCATCACTCCCATCGCTGTCCTAGAGCATGAAGCAAAGGCAGCTTCTTTTTTGTGGCCACTGCAACTGAGAGATGGAAGCCCAAAACACATTTCTCCTTCTTTGCAACTTGATATTTGCTTTCTGAAGGAAAAGAAAACTCTAAAGCCTGGGCAGTTGCAGCTTTTCTTCTCTGTTAGATTTTTGAACCCATTTCAGAAGGACAAACACACCTGTTCTAATGGGGAAACAAACTTTCCACCTTTGATTGAAAAGAAATTTTAAACATTTAATTTTGTGTGTGAATATTCAATGCCATTGCATAAAGATAGAGGGATAGGAAACTGATTCATTGATGATTTCTCCTTAAAGGACACCAGTTTCAGAGGACAGATTTTCTAAAGACTGTAAGATGGGGGAAAGGCAAGGTTAAATTCTCTCTCTGTGCCTTCTCTGTGCCTATTAATAATCAGCATAATACTATTTGCATATATTTAAAAAAAAACCTGCATGTTAAATGCAAAGATTTCTTTAATAGCTGAAATCCTGTTAGCGTCTTACACATGCATAAATTCCTCTACAGAAGTGGTTGGCCATTTTTGACTAATGTGGAATGTTTGCATTCATTTCAAGATTGCAGAGGCAAAATTTTTAAAACAGTAAAAGTTATGTTTTTAACTTCTGCATGTTTTTGTAATTTTGTATATTTTTTTAAAAAGCTAGTTGATTTTAATTGTCTTTTAAATTTTTTATTGTAACGTTTTTAAATGGTTTTATTTGTGAGCCACCTTAGGTCCCTTTGTGGGAGAACGGTGGCATACAAGTGAAATAAATAAAATAAAAAATAATAAAATTGTGCACATGGTCCCACTGTACCCTGCACACAAAAGTGCATTGCACATGTTCACTGCACATGGAGAGGCATTGCATATTTGACTGCGTTTGCTTGCACATTTGTTGCAAGTTCAGTTGCTCAGTGTTGCCACTCAACAGAAGGATGGTGGCATGGCATAATTTAGGCACAACTTGGCTTTAAGCTATGCCACCGTGAAGTAGGATCTCCGCCAAAATGTCTAGTTTGGCCTGGATAATTCCATACAGGCCAAACTAGACATTTTGGCGGAGATCCTACTTCACGGTGGCATATTTCTTTAGTTGTGTTATTCTTTAGTTGTATTATTCTTTAGCTCCACTGCTGCGTGCCACCACCTCTCCCTCAATCACCCTTGCATTTTTGGGTGGGTTTGTAATCTTGAAATGTTCAGGCAGTTTTTGGAGGAGGGAAAAGGGAACAAACCTGTTTATCACCAGCACAACCTCTTCTACAATGTGACATATCAAAACTTGCAATGCAATACTGAATGGAATTAGGGAAATCGGTAAGGGGGAAGGGAGGCACTTATTCTTGAAACTGTCCCCAAAGGATTATTCCTTCTCAGATTGTTTGCAAAAGTATCAAGCACAAAGACACTAGACATACACAGTAAGTATCTGTTAAAGGAGAGGGAGAAGAAGAGTCTTTGATGTGGTAAAGAAAGGAGGAATTTTCCTGCCTCTTTCCCCATCCCACAGTGTTTCCCAAACTTGGCAGCCTTGGCACTTTGCAGGCACTGGAGACATGATTTGCCTGATGGAGGAGACACCTTCTGGCATATGGGAAGGCCGTAAGCTTTCTGGGACAGCTTCAAAGCAAACCATCCCATTTGGTGCATTGCAGTCTGTGAAAATGGGAGCTTTCTCACCCTCCCTCCAAGTAATTACATCTTTCTAATCCCTTCAGAAGGTTGGCTCACGGTGGTATGTTCCCCAGAGAAGAGATGTATGGGTGAATAGGCCATCACAGTTTCAAACCAGATGCTGTTTCTAGAAATCTGGATTGCTGGATGAAGGGACTTCTCTTTTTTTAAGATGGTTAAAGTGTGGCCCTCCACTTAGAGTTGCTGGAACTCAGCTCCCGTGATCCTTTGCCATTGGCTACAGCAGCAAGGACTGATGGGCACTGTTGTCCAGCAACATCTGGAGGGCTGCATTTGTCCACTCCTGCTTTCTAGGGAAATGATAGGAAGAAAATGGGAATAGGAAAGGGTATAGCATGGGCTATAGCATGGGTTAGGAGAGCAGATCACAGCTTTGCTCAAGATGTATTAGAATACATTCATCAGCAAAGCAGAAAAGCACATTTAAAAATAATTAAAAACATTATTGTTCACAAGAGCGATGCCTTTAGTCGACCAACCAAAATGCACAAAATGCATGATAAGAGTCCTGGTGGCACAGTGGTTAAATGCCTGCACTGCAGCCACTCACTCACAAACCACAATACCACTCAATACCAGCCAGGGCTCAGGCTTGACTCAGGCTTGCATCCTTCCAAGGTCACTAAAATGAGTGCCCAGCTGTTGGGGGCAATTAGCTTACAGTTGTAAACCACTTAGAGACTGCATAGCATGGTATATAAAGGAAGCTGCTATTGCTATTGCTATGATGCATGTAGGGTTGCCATATCCCAGTTTTTCCTGGGATAATCCTGGTTTTTCAGGCCCTTTGGGATGTCCCGCCTGGTTTTAGCATCATGTCCCAGCTGGCAAACCAGGGCAGCAAGGCCTCCCTGACCCTGGCACAGTTGTGCAGGGCTTTGGCCAGCCGGCCAAGTAAGCCCCAAGACATACAGGGTGAGGTCTCCCTGGCGCAGCTGCACAGGGCCTTGGCCAGCCGGCCAAGCCACAAGGAGGTCCAGGGTGGCGAGGCCTTCTTGGCATGGCCGCATGGGACCTCAGCCAGCTGGCCGAGCCCCAGGAAAATCCAGGCGATCTCGTCCCTCATACCTCGCGGGGGATCTGTTCTGGACCCCCACGAGTTATGAGGGTTGCGTATATTCAAGCTCCATTAGCTTGACTACCATTTGGTAAGGCTTAGGAGAGCCATTTTAAGCTTTCAGAATGCTGGCTGCACAAATCTGTGGAGCCATCAAACACTAGTTTCATGGAAAAGGTGGTGTGGTCTTCCAGGGAACCAGAAGAGCAAGATTTTGCCCAAGAGTCCATTGTCACCCCAAGTTAGACGGAGATGGCATCTGAGCTGAAATAAACTTTTAATTCACAGTCCTCTGTCCAAAAATGAAGAAACAAAACAGCTCAACAGAAGGTTCCCAGTATCTGCCAGAGATCCTGTGTCACAGGGTGCAAAGTGTAACTTTATGATGACAGAGCTATGTTGCTGATACAATGCACAACCATGTTAGAGAATTGCAAAGATGCACAACAAGGCACCATGCAATAAGGCACTGTGAAAGATGGCAACATCTTTCCAGTTGGGCACAGGCACCCATGGCTTTCCTCTGCCCTCCATTCTGGATTACCAGTGGCACTGTTGGGGGCTATCCCACCCCCATGCTCCCATTGTGTAAGGGCAGCTTGTGCTGCAAATTGCTGCAATGTTGGAAATAATAATAATAATAATAATAATAATTTATTATGACCATTGCACAACAACCATGCTTCTCATTCTGCTTGTTCAATGGGTCTGATGGCACAGCTTCCATAGCCCTCCTTTCCTGGGAATATGACTGGTACGCAATGCCACCATTCTAAATGGTGCAGTTGTGAGCTGGTTTATGATGTCGTAAATTCCCAACAGGGTGCCAGCCATATATTAGTTTCACATCAGAAAGAAAGTGCTCTTCCAGCCTGGTCTGTAGAAACAGGGGGTCTCGAAATATAGATCTTTAGATTTTGCTGCATTTTACCGGTTGTTGTTACCTCTGCATCCACTCTTTACATCCTTTCAGGGGCTATTTGTATCCATATCTTGGATCTGAAGAATTCGTCCAAAGTTTGTTTGTTTTTAAAATTTGGGCATGGTGTTCTGAGGTGATCTTCCTGTTTCTCTGAATTTTTGAAATCTTTTCTTAAAATTATAGGCCAAGATACTACATCAACAAGAAGTGCGTTAAGCTCATGGAATTGTCTGATGACTGTGCATGAATGAATTACAACAATGTGTGACTGAATGTGCAGACAAATATAAAGTGCACAATAGCAATGTGCATTGCACAACTACATGCCCAACAGCCCAAGGGCACCACATGAGCAATGACACTGCATGCTCAACTTTGCTTCCACAAAGTTCTGCTGAAAGCAGAAGTTATGACATGGCCAAAAAAGTACACCCTATGTGTAAGAGAACTTATATGCATGTAGGTCACTAACAGGATGTGAGCCATTGTGTTATACTGCAAAAGTGCCATTCCACTGATGAACTATAGGACAGAGAGCCCACATGGTGTAATGGTTTGAGCACTGGACTAGGGTTCTGGGAGAGCAGGGGTTCAATCCCTGCATGGCCACGGACCTACTATATTTGACACCCAGTGTGGATCATTTCTTAACACTCCCCTTCTCTCTTCAATAGCTCTTTCTGGGTCTGGCAGAGCTGTTGGCTGAGCGACAAAGGGAGAAGACTAGTCTAGCTAGTCATCCCTTCCCACCAACAGCCGCTGGTGGGCTGCTCCTTCTCTCCCCAACCTTTCTGGGTCTGGTGGCACTGCTGGCTGAGCAGCAAAGGGAGGAACAGAGCCTCCAGACATGGAAAGCACCCCTTCTTACCAGAGCACCAGGTGACGTTCCCTTCTGAGGTGTCACCAGGTGCAGTCTGAATCCCCTTCACCCCATTAGTGATGCCCCAGCCATGGAAGCCCATTGGGTGATCTTGAGCAAGTCACACACTCTCAGCCTAATAGAGGGAAGCAATATCAAACCTCCTCCAAATAATTATTTCCAGGAAAACCCCAGGATAGGATCGCCATAATTCAGAAACAACTTGAAGACACATAGTAACATGATGTCCAGGACAACAGAACTGTCTTTTGGACTATTTTTTAAAATGAGAACAACAAATACTGCATCCCCCTAATACATTTATCCCATCTAAAAGAGCCCAACAGCAAAATGGGCATGTCAAATTTCAAGAAAAGAAAAGATGAGCGCCAATTGCACTTTAGCTCCCTATCCTCAGAGAAAGGGAAAGAATGTGTGAACTTCTGAAATTTCAGAAACGGCTACATTGAAATCCAGGCGGATCAGAGAGACAGTTAGTTGGAGCGGTAGTCGCAGTGCCTCAACTTGCCAGCCCTCTCTGATGGGAGCTGTAATTATCTTATTAAGCGGCATTTAAGATGTAACAAGCCAAAGCTACTTATTTTCTCTAGTACAGCAGCTTCTGCTCTCATTTAGTCACTCTGTTATTTAGGTTGTGTTCAGATGTCGCTCACAGGGAGGTCTTCACAGATCTTTGTTTTCTACAATGCCAACACAAATGAGAAAAGAGAGGGGAATAAAAGGTGGACACTTACACGTTCTTGGTGTGCCTAATCAATGCGTCTTTTAGGGAAGGTATTGTACCATCTTGTCTAAAGGAGGCAGCGGTTAGGCCCCTCCTGAAAAAACCTTCCCTAGACCCCCTGGACAGAAACAACTATAGACCAGTTTCCTTGCTTCCTTTTTTAAGCAAGGTGATCGAGAGGGCAGTTGCTTCCCAGCTCCAAGCAGTCTTGGATGAAACCGATTATCTTGATCCATTTCAAACCGGCTTCAGGACGGGATTTGGAGTGGAGACTGCCATGGTTGCTCTGACCGATGACCTCCGCCTGAGCATTGATAGGGGTAGTGTGACCCTGTTGGTGCTCTTGGACCTCTCTGCAGCTTTTGATACCATAGATCATGCCATCCTCTTGGATCGCCTTAGAGGGTTGGGAATTGGAGGCACTGCTTTGCAGTGGTTCTGTTCCTTCCTCTCGGGTAGGTCCCAGAGGGTGAGGCTCGGGGACAGTTGCTCTTCTAGAACAGAGCTTAATTGTGGCGTCCCTCAGGGCGCCATCCTGTCCCCGATGTTATTTAATATTTACATGAAACCGCTGGGAGAGATCATTCGGAGGCATGGAGCTCGGTGTCTTCAGTACGCTGATGACACCCAGATATATCTCTCCATGACAAGATCATCGTCTCAGACTTCAGATGGCGTCTCTCCTCTTAATGACTGTCTTAGAGCGGTAATGGACTGGATGAGGAAAAACAGATTGAAGTTAAATCCAGACAAAACGGAGGTACTCATGGTTACAGGCCCAAAACCAGATCTGGGAATACAGTCTCCAGTCCTGGACGGGGTCACACTCTCCGTAAAGGACTGTGTTCGCAGCTTGGGGGTGCTCCTTGATTCATCGCTTCACATGACTAGTCAGGTGAATGCGGTGGTCAGGAGTGCCTGTTATCAGCTTCGGCTGATACGCCAACTGCGCCCTTATCTGGACATGAGGGATCTGGAAACTGTGGTACACGCCCTGGTAACCTCGCGATTAGATTACTGCAATGCGCTCTACATGGGGCTACCCTTGTGCCTAACCCGGAAACTACAATTGGTGCAAAACATGGCAGCCAGAGTAATTACCGGAACATCAAGGAGGGAGCATATTACACCTGTGCTTAAATCCCTCCACTGGCTGCCAGTCAGTTTCCGGGCACAGTACAAGGTGTTGGTTTTGACCTTTAAAGCCCTACATGGCTTGGGCCCATCCTATCTGAAGGACCGCCTCGTCCCGTATGATCCCCCCCGCGCCCTTCGATCCTCTGGGAGGAATCTGTTACAGCCAATAAAAACCAGGCTGTCTCAGACCTCCCAGAGGACCTTTTCTGCGACCGCTCCCAGACTTTGGAATGGCCTGCCGGAAAAGATCCGTCATATTACCACCTTCGCTGCTTTTAAGAAAGCAGTGAAGACGGATCTCTTTCGGCAGGCCTTCCCGGAATAATTCTCCGGTTTGCAGGAACAGCTCCATTGCTCCCTCCCTCATGCCGCCATCATCATGTTATTTATTATTGTATTTACAGGTTTATTTTATTCTGGAGCATGTTGTTTTAATTTATAATTAGTTTAATATTGTTTTAAGGGGTGGGAGGGATAGATGGGGATTTTGATTGTTTTAACTTGTGTATTTTAAATGCTGTAACCCGCCCCGATTGCTCCGCAGAGGGGCGGGCTATAAATAAAAATTATTATTATTATGATTATTATTACTCTTTGTGCAGTTGGAGGTAATCCCTGTCCCATTGACTATGGCTAGCATTCTGTTAGTGACTTATGCATGTGCAAATTCCCATAGAGATATAAATTCCCATCAACAATGTTTTCTGGCTTTTTTGCTGCACACACACTGTGTGCATTATGATTTCTCTCTTTTTTTTAACCCTAAAACTAAAAAAAACCTTTTAAAAATCCCTAAAAAAACCAATTTTAAAATCAATTAATGGTTTCTCCCAATAATAAAGTTCTCCTTTTTTGTTAGCCATGCTAACAAAAGGATTCTGGGAGCTATAGTCCAAACAATAACCTTCCCATGCTCTGGTATTTATCTTGGCATGGAAGACAGAGGCAATACAGTCATGCAGGGTGCTCATGGACACAACAACAGAACCTGCACAAGATGTCAGTCAGTGTGTAGCTCTCATCATCAGCCCTCAGCTCCATTCATTATGAAATCCGTTGTGTTGTCTACAACTCTTGGCGGGGGCCCACTTCTTTAAATGGTGTGAACCTATCATTTTCCAGGATGTCCTTTCTACAACTCTGTGGAAACTCTTCAGATATATTTCTTGTGTGCTTTATTGTATAACCGTTTAAAATTGTTCTATTACTATTATTATTGGCTGGAATTCAGCATGGGACTTATAGCTTCATACGTGGACTTTGGTGTGTGGGATCACAGGGGTTAGCTTCCTATTTTAATTTCTTTGGTTTATGCATATACATGGAGAACTAGTGTTGTGTAGTGATTTGGGCATTGGACTAGGACTCTGGAGACCAGAGTTTGAATCCCTGTTCAGTCACGGAAACCCATTGCGTGACCTGGGCAAGTCACATTCTCTCACCTTCCGAGGAAGGCAATGGGAAACCCCCTCTGAAATAATCTTGGCAAGAAAACCCCCTGTCAGATTCACTTTAGAGTCGCCATAAGTCAGAAACTACTTGAAGGCACGCAACGACAACAATATGAACTCATCACATGAATTTCAGATATTTCATCAATATTAACAGTAGGGAAATGAAGAAGGAAACATGGACATATTGTGTAGACTGGACTATTTATAACCTTGCCTGCTCCATCTGTAAAGATCATAGGTTATCAGTGGATCAACGTTAGGGAATTGGTACTCTATGAGCCAAGATGATTTCCATCCAGATTTAGAAGCCAACATTTATAGACAGTGTATAAGCAGCATGCTTCTCCCACTCCCTTTTTTGAATAGTGAAGTCAATGTGTTTGAGTAAAGGTATGGCACCCTGTTTCAAAAACTCAAAAGAGTTTCTCATTGTCTAAGGATAAGCCGGAATGTTTAACGGTTGAAGATTACATCTTCTTGTTGTAGACATGTAAGATTAGTTTATATTCTGTTCTTTGATTAAAGCACAATAGCCCAACTTGTTCCAAGGAGGAGAAAACAATTCATTCAAGGAAATATGAGACTGGTTTAAAAGAAGAACTGTCACATATAATTATTGGCGCTACAGAGTGGAAAGGGTTCTGGCAGTTGCTGTGAAACTGTCAACCTCCCTTAACAGGAAGCGCCAACAGAAATGCACCCATTCTTCCATTGACTGAGATCCTATATCAGATTGAATAGTATACATTTTCACATGCAGAGTTATGCATAGAGTTCATTCTCATCTTGAATGGCAATGGAGAACTGAACTGAGACTCCAAATGGGCAATTTAGGGAACAACTCAATGTATATGTTCATGCACACACAATGTACAGTACACATCCAGGTGCAATGAATGTTGTTGTTGTTGTTATTGTTGTTAACAGTGTTGAGTCAATCCCAACTCAAGGTGACCTGGTGGATGAGACAACTCCAAGATTTCCTGTCCTCTACTGCTCTGGTTAGGTCCTGCAAATTCATACCTGTGACCTCCTTAATAGAGTCCATCCATCGAGCATGTGGCCTTCCTCTCTTTCTACATCCCTCCATCTTTCCTAGCATTATTGTCTTTTCCAAAGAGTTGTGCCTTCTCATGATGTGGCCAAAGTATGACAGCCTCAGTTTAGTCATCTTGGCTTCCAGGGAGATTTCTGGCTTGATCTGCTCTAGGACCTATATGTTTGTCTCTTTGGCTGTCCATGGTACCCTCAGCACTCTTCTTCAGTACCACATCTCAATGGAATTGATTTTTTTTCCTTATCCACTTTCTTCTCTGTCAAGCTCTCACATCAGTACATGGTAATAGAGAATACAATGGCTTGTACAATTCTAACTTTTGTGCTCAGTTGTATATTTTTTTCTCTTTCGGATCTTTTCTAGTTCTTTCATCGGTGTCTTCCCCATTCCTAGTCTTATTCTAATTTCCTTACTGCAGCCCCTCATTCTGATCTATTTTTGATCCAAGGTACAGCAACTCTTTTACTATTTCTATTTCCTGCCATGCAGGAACTCAAAATCAAAGCACCCCAGACAGATGGCCATTCAGCCTCTGTTTAAAGACCTCCAAAGAAGGAGACTCCTTCACTGTCCAAGAGAGTATGTTCCACTATAGAAGAGCTCTTACTCTCAGGAAGTTCCTCCTAATGTTGAGGTGGAATATCTTTTCCTGTAGCTTCCATTCATTGTTCCAGGTCCTATTCTCTGGAGCAGTGGTTGAATTTGTTATTATTGTTGTTTATGTTCAGCAGTGAGCCTGCCTTTGCCCTTTCTTCCTTGATCTCCCTTAGTTGTTATTTCAGGTCTGTGATGTTTTCTGCTAGTAGTAGTAGTGGTGTCATCTACATATATTATTGATGTTCCTTCCTCCTGTCTTCCTTCCTCCTTCTTTATGTCCAGGCTTACCCTTTGAAAGGTATTTTCTGCAAACAAGTTAAACAGATAGTGTGAAAGGATGCAGCCTTGTATGACCCCTTTGCAATTGGGATATCCTTACACAGTTAATATACTAAACAATGGCACTGCATGTGCAACTCTGGTTCTGTATCCTTGTAGTGAATTTTTGTGTTCTGCATTGATCAAAAATTCACAATTGCTTTCATAGGAGAACTTAAGCATGTCTAAGACACCCATAGTACTCTGGTCAATTTAATCAGTGAACTGTATGATCCCACCCTTGTTTCAATGCCTTCCGCATGTTATTGCAAACTAAAAATAAAAATAATCCGCAAATATATTTATTTTGCAATCAGACATCAGTCATACTTTTAAACCACTTTTTCTAAGCTATGAGGAAAAAATTTCTTCTTTTTAATTCAGTTATTTTCTAGTGGTGAACAGAATAATAAAAATTGCTAGGATACTGATGTGTGAAAATGCACACATCTCTCCATTGGCTCCCTCCTTTTAGAAAAATCGCATTTAACACTATCTGAATGTTGGACTTGTAGTAGAGAAGCTTCCACTCATTAATCCTTTGAATGGGAGAATGGGCACCCAGCAACAATTTACTTAAAAATGCCCTGGATCCAGGAAATTGCTACAAACAGCCCCCAAGAAGAATGAGACAAATGGGTGCAGAAGTGAGAACAACCAGCAAAACTGGGCAAAATCCAAGGAACTAGACTGCAAGATTCATGGTCCTTTAGACCAGTCTGGAGGAGTCCAAAAAAGGATTTTTCCCTGTCTCCCTCTTTTCCCCTGTATCACCTCTTCTCCTGTTCCAGAGAGTCCCTCAACTTCACCCAAGCAGCTTTTTTGGAAGAATAGGAAGCTTCAGAAGGAAAGAAGTCACAAAGATCTTGCTCAACTTTCTCTAGGGACGTTATCACACGGGGAGTCGTGGGGAGAAAGTGGAAATAAACGGGCACGAGTGGAAGTCTTTAATTTACGGGATTTGTCCTGTTCCGCCTCATCTGATAATTAAATTCGAATTTAAAAGGGGGTTAATTCGAACAAAAACCTGATCTTTTCATTTTTGGGATTTTTGAGGATTTGAAAAGATCAGGTTTTTGTTCGAATTAACCCCCTTTTAAATTCGAATGTAATTATCAGACGAGGCGGAACGGGACAAATCCCGTAAATTAAAGTCTTCCGCTTGTCCCGTTTATTTCCACTTTCTCCCCGCGACTCCCCGTGTGATAATGTCCTACGATGAGAGGAACTGTGCTGAGCATAATCTGGATCTAATCCTCTTTCTTTCTCAGCAGAACAGCTGCTCTTCTGGAATTCAACTCTTCCTCATTACATTTGAGAGGAAGGTTGTGACATGCAAAAGCATCACTTATGCCTGGCAACTGTTTCGATTTGGCAGACATAGCCTGGACTAATCCTCTCTCGGCATTCTTTTTTAGCTGCTTTTATCATAGAATCGTAGAATTGGAAGAGACCTCAAGGGTCCTCCGGTCCAATGTCCTGCCATGCAGGAAGATACAATTCAAGCACCCCCAATAGATGGCCATCCAGCCTCTGTTTCAAAACCTCCAAAGAAGGAGACTCCACCACATTCCAAGGAAGTGTGTTCCACTGTCGAACAACTCTTAGGAGATTATCATATGGGCTTCTACCCAGCCCTAGGGTGGATTGAAAATTTGGGAACCCCCCCCCCCCATTGGGTGGTTTCACACACCTCTGTCCTCAGACTGGAGGCATCATGACCCGATCTTAGCCAGATCTGTCCCCAATCTGTCCTAATCCTATCCTTCGCAAAGGATGCCGTCCCTAACGAAGGACAGGATTAGGACAGATTGGGGATGGATCCGGCTAAGATTGGGTCACGATGCCTCTGGTCTGAGGATGAAGGTGTGCAATAACACTCAATCTGAAAAAAATTTCCCCAAATTTTCAGTCCGCCCTGGGGCCGAGTGGAAGGCTGTGCGATAATCTTCTTACTGTCAGGACGTTCTTCCTAATGTTCAGGTGGAATCTCTTTTCCTGTAGTTATAATGTCCCAGTTTCTCTATTCTCCCACTTTCCCCCTTTGTCCTCAGCCTACCTCAAGTGCTGCAAATAGAGTCCAAAGAAGAAATGTAGTTTGCGTTTATCTAACTCAGTAGGGAAGAGAGAAGAGTTGGGGGCAAAATCTTGCCCTTCCCAGTAGATTCAGGCAAAAGCAAAGTGCCGCAGCCTCTCCTAGCTTGTGTATTTTTCCTCACTAATAACTCTTGCCATCTGATGTTGCTTGGCCACAAGTGTCCTGGTTTTCATCTGAAAAATGTTGGATAGTATGATTGCGGTGTGATTGTGTTGTATCAAGTAATCTCCATTAAGGCATCAATCAGGCTGCTTTTGCTCATTTGCTTACTGAAAAATTCATATAATGCAAAGGGGAGATGTGCATCCACAAGCAAAGAAATGACCCAAAGTGTTTGGTCCAAGTTAAAACAAACTGCTACTACTCTCAGTTTAGAAACGGTTAAGGAAACTTTATCCTTACATTATCTTAATATGCAACTTGATTGCTGTTGTGCAGAAAGATACAGATGGGCACTGGCTAAGTTAGGCTGTTTTTAAAAAATTGGCAGCCATTGATTGCTTGTTGGAAAGAAAATAATGTTGCAGAAAGGTCATGTTTACCGAGAGTGTTAATAGTGTTAAAATTCAAATGCACTGTAGTTTATTTATGTGAAAGTATGTTCCAATGGGGGCGGGGGGGGGGGGAAATCACAGAATTGTTTAAGGAACTTTCTTTAACTGGTTATTTGCTGTTTCAGATGCTAGTATAGATTTTGAAATTTTCACAATATTGCAAAGAAAATAATACAGAAAAAAATACAAAAAAATTGGGCAGGTGGACAATGACGCAACTCCCAGTAGCTAGTAGAAGCTAGTAGTAGCCACCGGCCATCAAAGGGCAATAAAAATCTTGTTCACCATAAACTTTCAGGCTCTAGCAGTGTTTCCCAAACTTTGGTCTTCCAGGGGTTTTGGATTTCAACTCCCAGAAACCCTAGCTAGTTTGGTCAGCACTCAGGAATCTGGGAGCTGAAGGCCAAAACATCTGGAAGACCAAAGTTTGGGAACTGCTGCTCCAGAGTAACCTAGGATATTATAATCAATACCTATGTTCATTGCACTTTGAATACAACTGCATTATGAGCGCACAGTCATTGACAGACTGTGGCTGAGAAATAATTTACATGGGATCTATTCACACTGCACAGTTATAGAGTTATTATTCCACTTTAGTTACCACGCTTCCATTCTAAGGAATCCTGGGGTCTGTAGACTGTTGAGCCATTATGGTATTCTGGCTGAGAATTATAAATGCCCCTCTCTCAGCCTCAGAGGAATCATAGAATCATAGAATCAAAGAGTTGGAAGAGACCACAAGGGCCATCCAGTCCAACCCCCATGCCATGCAGGAACTCCCAATTAAAGCATCCCTGACAGATGGCCATCCAGCCTCTGCTTAAAGACCTCCAAAGAAGGAGACTCCACCACAAACTCCGAGGGAGTGTGTTCTACTGTCGAACCGCCCTTACTGTCAGGAAGTTCCTCCTAATGTTGAGGTGGAATCTCTTTTCCTGGAGCTTGCATCCATTGTTTCGGGTCCTAGTCTCTGGAGCAGCAGAGACTAGGACCTGAGACTAGGAAGGCGAAGGCAAACCTCCTCTGAAAAAATCTTTCCAAGAAAACCCGGTGATAGGTTTGCCTTAGGGTCTTCATAAGCTGGAAACAACTTGAAGGCACACAACAACAAGAAATGCACATCCCAGGATTCCATAGGATGGAACTGAGGCAGATAAAATGGAATTACAGTGCTACAACTGCAGAGTGTGAATGAGCCCCTGGTCTGACAGGGGCTGCATCCACACAGCAGAAATAATCTGGTTTCATACCACTTTAACTGCCACGGCTCAGTGCTATGGAATTCTGAGAACTGTTGTGGCACCAGCTTTCCTCTCAGCGGGTCCTCTCAGAGCTTTGCTCTGGTGCCACAACAAACTACAATTCCCAGAATTCCATAGCATTGAGACATGGCAGTTAAAGTGGTGTCAAACTGGATTATTTCTGTAGTGTGGATGCAACCAGGATCCTGTCCTCAACTGCAACCCATTGTCAGGAGGAAATAGTGGAAAGGCTAAAGTCTCAATCACACTTGATATAGTATATTCACAGTGTCAGTTATCCACTTGAACCACCCCTGGGGTCCTCCAGAGGATGACAACATTGCTGTGCACCCATTTATACAAAGATAGTTGGGCACTGCTCTCCACTGGATAGTAAATGCTTATGTCAGGAGTGGGGCTGCAAGAGTTTAAGACAGGGGTAGGCAACCTTTTTACCATCTGGGCCGGTCCCCCGAAGTTCTCCTTTCCACTGGGCTGGGGGGGGAGGGATGTCGGCGCACGCGTGCACCTCCCGCCGCTGCGCGCGACCCCCCCGCACACCGCTGCCATGGCACGCGCAGCCACAACCGCCACCGCGCATGTTGCGGCCGGACAGAGGGGAAACGCACCGCAGTGGCGGCGTGTGACGGCGCCGGCGCCGGCAGGGGTCTGCCTGGGCCGGTAAGTCTGGCGACCTGGGCTGGAACCGGCCCAGGGGCCGTAGATTGCCGACGCCTGGTTTAAGAGGTGGGTTAGGAAGAGAGAGCAGATGTTGTGTGAATGGTAAAGAATTTCTACCTTTGCGATGACACAAAAAGTCAGTTTAGAGTTTCAATATGGCTGCATCATCGATGATGCGGAGATGCGAAAACTGGAGCATGTCCAGAGAAGGGCAACTGAAATGGTGAAGGGTCTGGAAACCAAGCCTTATGAAGAGACGGAACTGGAAATGTTTAGCCTGGAGAAGAGATGGTTAAGAGGGGATTTGATAGCCCTCTTTAAATATTTGAAGGGACGTCATATTGAGGAGGGTGCTAGCTTGTTTTCTGCTGCTCCAGAGAATAGGACCCGGAACAATGGATGTAAGCTACAGGAAAAGAGATTCCACCTTAACATTAGGAGGAACCTCTTCACATTGAGAGCTGTTCAACAGTGGAACAGTATTCCTCAGAGTTTCGTGGAGTCTCCTTCTTTGGAGGTCTTTAAACAGAGGCTGGATGGCCATCTGTCGGGGATGCTTTGATTGAGAGTTCCTGCATGGCAGGGGATTGGACTGGGTGGCCCTTGTGGTCTCTTCCAATTCTATGTTTCTCTGATTCTATGAATGATTGACATTTTTTAAAAAACGGCATAGCTTAATCGCGATCGACTCAGAGCCAGAAGCATCTAGCAGGGCAAATACCAGTGGGAACTACAATGGGGTCAAAAAAGAAGCTAATCCATGCAATAATGAAAAGATCCGCTGTCATAGTGGGAATGACACCTCCATTGGAATCGATTCACCAACCCGGAGCAAAAGCGCTTTAACTGCCAAAGCTCAATTACATGGAATCCTAGGGTTTCTAATTTGGTGTGATACCAGAGCTTGCTGGCAGAGAAAGCTAAATATCTCATAAAACTACAAATCCCAGAATTCCATGGCATGGAGCCAAGGCAGTTAAAGGGGTGTCAAACTGTATTAATTCTGCAGTGCAGATGCAGCCTAGATTGGGCCAAGTGATTCCCAAACTCAGGTCTTCCAGATGCTTTGGACCTCAGCTCTCAGAAACCTCAGCCATCTTGACCAATGGGTTGGGATTCTGGGAACTGAAGTCCAAAATGTCTGGAAGTCCAGAGTTGATGCTTAGCCACTCTACCATACCCACCAACTATCCCAATTTGGTAGGGACAGTGCAGATTAATCCTCTGTTGTTCCACTTTTCTAGCTGCTTTTAAAATGTCCCAGTTTCTCACTCCTCCTTCCACCTTCCCCTTTTGTCCTTGGCTTACTTCAATTGCTGCAAATTGAATTCAAAGAACAAAAGTAGTTTGTACACAATTAGCAAGGAGGAGGAGCAGGGTAGAATCTTACCCTTCCCAGTTGGCTGAGGCAAAAGCAATCTGCTGCAGCCTTTCCTTCCTCATTATTTATGGTTATGATTTTGACCTTTGCCATCTTGACCACACTGATGTTGTTTGGCCACGTGTGTCCCAGTTTTCATCTGTGAAATGTTAGAAGGTGTGTTTTACAACCTTCCTTCTCTGAGGCTACTGCTACACTGCGGAATTAATGCAGTTTGACACAACTTTAAATGCCATAGCTCCGTCTAACGGAATTCTGGGATTTGTAGTTAGTTGCAGCACCAGGGTTTTCTAACAAAGAAGACTAAAAACTGCAAATCCCAGAATTACATAGCGTTGAGCCATGGCAGTTAAAGCGGTGTCAAAATGCATTAATTCTGCAGTGTAGATGCAGCCTAATTCTCTGAGCAATAGAACAACTTCATTGTCAACTTTTCTCTTTCCAGGCATAATTCAGAGTGCTGGTTTTAATATGATTTATTTATGATTTAGTTATGGTTATGATTTTGGCCTCTCACACAGTGTGCATCCAGATTATCTGAAAGACTGTGGACTAAATTCAGCTGTTCATCTCAGCTGAAGTAGACCAACTGAATCAAGGGGAACTTGATAAGTCAACATTAATATAATTTTAATTGATTTAATTAGTTTCTTGTTGCAAGAAAGTTTGGATTTAGGCCTGTATCTCCCCATAGGAACTTGCTTGACTTTATAGATCTTTGCAGGAGGGCTTTCTCTTTGTCTCATCATCATTGCAGGGGTTTGGTGAGGTCACAGGTTAGACAGAGCCTTCTTGGTGATGGCTTCCAAATTATGGAATTCACTTCCATAGGAAGCTCGGCTGGCCCCCTCCCTGCTCTCTTTCTTCTCATTTGCAAAGAGCTTTCTATTTTGGCAGGACTTTGGCTCTTTTACTGTGGCGTAAGGGTCTTTTAATGGATTGAGTTAAGCTTTTATTCTTTTTCACCTCTTTATAATGTGCTTTCAGACTACAGTTGACCCTCCACATTTGTGGCTTTGAATTTTGCGGATTTGATTATTTGCGATTTTGACTAATATATTCTCTCTAGGAATCTCTAAGTCCTCCACTGCAACTCTGCCAGAAGTTGACCAAACAGTTGTGCTGGAGAACCTAGAAGATCCTAAAGAAAACACTTCTCTAGGCATTTGTAGAAATAATAATAATAATAATACCCTGTCCTGAATTGACAGAGAAAGTTCCTATTAATTGTGTCATCCCAATTTTTCAGTTGCTTTAAAAATGTACCAGTTTTTCCTTCCTCTTTCCTCCTTTGTCCTCAGTTCACTTCCTTTGCTGCAAACGACGTCCAAAATGCAAAAGTAGTTTGCCCTCCATTAGGGGCTAATCTACACATAAGTGTATTCTGCAAATTAATAATAATAATTAAAAAAATTGCTGCGGATATCTGCACATCACATCGATGTTTAATTGTCTTAGCTTTCCTGCACATATTCATGTGTATTCGCATCTATTCTCCCTCCCTCTGCCGAAAATGCAATTCCATGCGAAGCAGACAGATGGTCACACATTCGATAATGCATGTCCTCATAGATACTTCAGTGAAAACTGCAAAGCCCTTTTTTCTGGAGTTTAAGGAGTTTTCCCTCCTCATCCACCCCTCCACACAACCCCTGAACTCTTTCAAATTGTGTGTGGCCGTATCACATTGTAATACACTGGAATGAGGAGTATTTTAATTCTGTAGACAGCTCCCTAATTTAGCAGTGGAGAGAGAAGAGGAGGAGGCAGTCTTCCGCTTCCCAGAAAGATCAGGGAAAAGCAAACTGCTTCAGCCTCTCCTAGCTTAGGTGTTCTTCATCACTGATAACTTTTGCCATCTTGACCACACTCCGATGCTGCCTGGCCACACGTCTCGGTTTTCATCTGTGAAATGTTGGAAGGAATGCCATAGTGCACCATAGTGATTTGAATGTTGGGCCATAACTCTGGAGAGCCGGGTTCAATTCCCTTCTCGGCCATGGAAACCCACTGGGTGACCTTGGGCAAGTCACACTTTCTCAGCCTCAGAGTATGGCAATGACAACTCCCCCCCCCCCCCCAAGAAACTTGACAAGAAATAGGGTTGTCTTAGGACGTTACCACACTGGCCCTACAGCAGCGTCATTTCAGCCTCACTTCAGCCTCGTTTCAGCCTCGTTTCAGACTTTTTTTCCGTGTGTTCACACGACGTCACAGCAAACCCCGCCCTTCCCTACCTCGTTTCGGCGTCATTTCAGCTTCGTTTCAGTCCTTTTGACTTCCGAGAATTTTAAGGAATACACCCGAGCGGTCGGCACTATACCGGAATGACGCTGATCTCGGCATAGGTATAAACACGAGATCCTTGTCATTCCGGTATAGTGCCGACCGCTCGGGTGTATTCCTTAAAATTACGGCTGATGGTTCCTTGCGGTATGTGGGAGAGGCGAGGCGCTGGGGCTGCCGGGGGACCAACACCTTCCCCACCAGCACACCTGGAGCTGGAGCGCAGCCGGGAACTTGTGGTAAGTCCACTGCCTTGCCTTGCCTTGCTTTGCCAGCGCCAGAAGAGAGGGATCCCCTCCTGGACCCCTTGCCTTGCCCTTCTTTGCCAGCGCCAGGGAGGGATCCCCTCCTGGACCCCTTGCCTTGCTTTGCTTTGCCAGCGCCAGAAGAGAGGGATCCCCTCCTGGACCCCTTGCCTTGCCCTTCTTTGCCAGCGCCAGGGAGGGATCCCCTCCTGGACCCCTTGCCTTGCCTTGCTTTGCCAGCGCCAGAGAGGGATCCCCTCCTGGACCCCTTGCCTTGCTTTGCTTTGCCAGCGCCAGAAGAGAGGGATCCCCTCCTGGACCCCTTGCCTTGCCCTTCTTTGCCAGCGCCAGGGAGGGATCCCCTCCTGGACCCCTTGCCTTGCCTTGCTTTGCCAGCGCCAGAGAGGGATCCCCTCCTGGACCCCTTGCCTTGCCCTGTCTGCGCATGTGCATGAACATCCTTGCCGGATCGAGGTAGGGATCTTTCAAGTTGTGTGGGAACAGGAGTTCCGAGCCCCCAGAGCGGAACCATTCCGGAATCTCACATTCCTCACTGATTCCATTCTAGTGTGGTAATGTGTTCCGCTTGCCGGGCACATTCCGGAATGAGCCCAAAATGGTTCCGAAATGATTCCGACCAGCTTTCTCGCCGCTCTCTTGCTGCAAGTGTGGTAACGTCCTCAGGGTCACCATAAACTGGAAATGACTTGAAGGACACAACACACATGCCGTGGTGCTAGTCTGGCAAACTTCCCTTCCCTTTCCCTTCCTTTTTATTGAATCTCTCAACCCCTGTGGTGTATGAAAATGCTCACAAGGATGGAAATATCACAAGTTATTCCAGGGTTTGGGATGCTGGTTTTTCATCATGAGCTGTCGCTTGCACCCAAGTTAAGGCCCAACTCCTTTGACTTGATTGAAAGCTACCAACTGGGTTGGCGAAAGGAGTCTTGTGTCTGCAAAATCCTATTAAGTCACAAGCCTTTTTTCTGTGTGGGGTGGGAGAGCCTGCTGAAAAGGCGATGTGTGTGCAGTTGTGAGTCCCTCCCTTGCTGTGGAGCCAAGGACTTGGCAAAGGCAGGACTGTATCAGTTGGAGACTAAACACAAAAATATTCACACCTAAGAATGGCAGATTTGTTTCCTTGCAAGCCAGAGAGAGGTGTGCGTGCCTCCGTCTCTCGATGTGTATTTTTAAGTGATCGCCAGTCATTGCCCAGGAGTTCATGTGCTGCTTTTGAAGCCAGGAAAATTTTGACCCTTTTGCTACTCCCTTGCTTCTGACAGAAGGTTGAAGATGACTGGAAAGGATTGTGTGGGCATTTTCCCCAGTACTTTAACTTCCGAGAGATGGAAATACCAGCTTCCTTGATGTTTGCGAGGTTGCATTCAAGTGATCCAGAGAACTGGATTCTTAGAAAGAAAAAGGTCTTTTCTGTTTCAGATTTTTCAACAGGCAAGCAAGCACAAGCTCACTGGTGCACTTGATCTTGCATCTAGTTCACTCTTTTCCTCCTATGGGTTTATTCAGATGGTGAAAGTAATCCCAGTAGAATCTGGGTTGAATCTTTCTTGTTCATATGCATTTCGAATGTATCCGAGAAAGTTTCTTTTTTGGGGAAGGGCTGCCAAAAAAACACACTTGATCCAGGATAATTGATCTTGGGTTTCCCCCCAAGTTTTCCTAGGAGTTTATCACATGGGGAGCCCCGTGCAAAATCACTCTTTAAAGTAAAAAAACCCCGCAAAAGCGGAAGCTTTTAATGAACGGGATTTCTCCCGTTCTGCCCTGTGTGAAAAGTGAAAGTGCTGTTAAAAGGAGGTTAATCCGAACGGAAATTAGACAAACACTGCTTCTTTTTACTTTCAGGGTCTTCCGAAAGTAAAAAGAAGCAGTTTTTGTCTAATTTCTGTTCGGATTAACCTCCTTTTAGCAGCGACGTCGTCTGAAAAAAACACCCGCTTTTGCGGGTTTTGTTTAATTTAAAGCCCCGTTTCCGCACGGGATTTCCCCCGTGTGATAAACTCCCTAAAAGATTCGCATTATCAGCTGTGTGAATAACCAATGCGAATAGACCCAGAATAAACCGGGATAAAACTCTGCATGCCTCGAATGTGTTTTGAATACACCCACATCATCGATTCCATCTTTATTTGCAGTGCTGAGATGTGTGAGCAACAGAACTTGCAGAGATGCTCAGGGATGTGGTTCCAATTAATAGTTTGAACAACAAAATCAAAATGCGTTAGTAAGATTATTCACATAGTCACGCTAAAAAGAATATCTGAATAACCTCCTAGTTTGGGGGACATTTATTAGGGGGAATCTTCTGGAGGGAAACAACTCAGAGGAAGGCAATAGCAAACCACCTCTGAGTATTCCTTGCCTAAGAAAAACCCTATGAAATTCATTGGATTGCTGTAAACCAACAAGCGAGTTAGGTCTAATCTGCACTGCAGGATTAATGCAGTTTGACACCTCTTTAACTGCCATGATTCAATGCTATGGAAGTCTGGGATTTGTACTTGTATGAGATATTTCGCTTTCTCTTATCAGAGACCTCTAGTGCCACAACAAACTACAAATCCCAGAATTCCATAACATTGAGCCATGGCAGTTAAAGCAGCATCAAACTGCATTATTTCTGCAGTGAAGATGCAGCCTCACAGGCACATACAGACACAAAACTGCTCAGAGTAGATGCAGGCTCATCCTTTAGCATGGAAGTTCCTTTTGACTGTCGCTCCTGAACAAGAAGCTGTTGTTCTGTGTCTTCAATTTGATTGACTTAGATAATTCCTACTGTTGAGCCTTTCTTGGCAGATTTGTTCAAAGGTGGTTTGCCGTTGCCTCCTTCTGAGGCTGAGAGAGTGTGACTTCCCCAAGCTGAGCAGGGATTCCAACCCTGACTTTCCAGAGTCTTAAGTCCAGCACTCAAAACACTACACCATGTTTCCTCTTGCACTTTCTTTGACTGGAGTGTTTTTAGCTGTTTACTCTTTTGTGTCTGACCTTGTTTTATGTTTTCATATGTTTAAACAGTATTTAAAATCTCTGTATTTTTTGGTGTGTTTTCATATATTTAAGAAGTTTTTATTTCACTGTTGTTCTTAGATCCTTTGGGACCCATCTGGAGGATTATGGTGGCCTAGAAATTCACTAAATAAGTGCCAATGTGGTGTAGTGGTTTGAATACTGGACTATGACTCTGGAGACCAGGGTTCAAATCACTGCTTGGCCATGGAAACCCATTGGGTGACCTTACGCAAGTCACACTCTTTCAGCCTCAGAGGATGGTAATAGCAAACCCTTCTGAAAAACTTGCCAAGAGTACCTTAGGTTGCCATAGGTCAGAAATGACTTGAAGCCACACGACAAGAACAAGAAGAAGTGCAAAGACAAATTAAACGTATCTTAAATCTGCCCTTGGAGTAGTTTGTTCAGTAGATCCATTGACTCAATTTAAATAGAATTTAAATAAATGCTAACACTAAGTTCCCAATAC
Source organism: Phrynosoma blainvillii (assembly GCA_026167975.1). Classification (NCBI taxonomy): domain Eukaryota; kingdom Metazoa; phylum Chordata; class Lepidosauria; order Squamata; family Phrynosomatidae; genus Phrynosoma; species Phrynosoma blainvillii. The sequence goes on along the minus strand of JANUYF010000001.1, from coordinate 448,291,285 downwards.
AGCGAGCCCTTGGTATCCACTGAGGTTTGGTTCCATGACCCCCCCATGGATACAAATTTGTGGCTACTCAAGTCCCATTAAATATAGTGGCATAGTAAAATTATTTTCCTTATATAAAATGGCAAAATCAAGGTTTGGTTTTATATAAATATAAATATTTTCAAGCCATGGATAGTTGAATTTGTGGAGCAAGTATCTGTGGTTATGGAGGGCTGACTGTAATTCAATGGACCTTCTCTAGTTAAGGCTAGACAATTGGATTTGACCATTATGAGCTCCCCAAAAGCCATCATGGCATAGTAATTTGAGTGCTGGACTAGAACTCGGGGAGACCAGTGTTCAAATTGTTGTTCGGCCATGGAAACCCAGTGTGACCATTAGCAAGTCACACAGTCTCAGCCTCAGAAGGCAATGGCAAAGCCCCTCTGAACAATTCTTGCCAAGAAAATCCAATTTTGTCTTAGTGTCGCCAACAGTCGGAAACAACTTGAAGGCACACAACATCAACAATGTGAGCTCCCAGCACACTAAATGAAAATATATAACAGCAAGCAGAAGCCAGCATGGTGTATTTTGACTGCTGGACTAGGACTCTGGGAGATCAAGGTTGGAATCCCATTCAGCCAACCCACTGGGCCAGTCACACTCTCTCATCCTCAGGGGAAGGCAATGGCAAACCTCCTCTGAAGAAATCTTGCCAAGAAAGCCCTGTGATAGAGCCACTTTAGGATTATCATAAGTCAGAAATGACTTCAAGGCACACAATGACAACAACCAGAAGAACATTTAAAAAAAAACTTTTTGATTTGGACCAGAGCTTAGAAATATTAGAAAAAACCAAGAGAAGAAAGGGATGTAGAATCTGGTTCAGGAACCAAAAGCAAGCAAACAAACCAAGTCAGGAAATGAATAAATATATATGTAATAAACAAGGATTAGAAAGTAATAATAAACTTGCCACAATCAATATCCCTTATATAAAAAAATGTTGTCGCTGTATGCTTTCATTTCTGACTTATGGTGACCCTAAGGTGACATTATCTTAGGGTTTCTTGGCAAGATTTGTTCAGAGGGGGGTTGCCTTTGCCTTCCTTTGAGTATGAGAGAGTGTGACCTGGCCCAAGGTCATTCTGTGGGTTTCCATGGTTCAGTGGGGATTCAAACCCTGGTCTCCAGAGTAATAGTCCAATGCTCAAACTACTATACCATGTTGTCTCTCAAAAATACATAATCCAAATAAATCAGTTGCAATAGGTTCCCATATCCCTTGATCAGTGTGGACACTGACCATGTGGGCTGGGGGTTCTTGGACTTGTAGTCCACAATATTAACTTTCCCAAACTCAGATTAACTCCAGCATCTTCATTCTCATAGTGGTCAACTACAATGGTGCTGCTTAGGGCATCTGATGGCAATGATTTTTTTCCCTTAGTTTGCCAGGGATGTGCAACATACTTGTTCCTATTGGGTGCAACTATTCCTTTCTTTCCTGGAAACCCGGTGAGAGACTGTGTGGTCTAGTGGTTTAAGTGTTGGACTATGATCCCGGAGGCTAGGGTTCGAATCTCCGCCAGCCATGGAACCCCACTGGGTGATCTCAGGCAAGTCTCACTGTCTCAGCCTCAGAGGATGGCAATGGTAAACCGCCTTCGAAGAAGCTTGCCAAGAAAACCCTGTGCTAAGGTTGCCTTAGGATTTCCATAAGATGGAAACAACTTGAAGGCACAAAAACAACAAACTTGCCAGGAACTAGTAGCTGATGATGGCTCAGAGACCAGCGCTGGTCCAGGGACTACCACTTTCAGTAGTACAGTGGAAAAAACTTTCTAAAAGAGACATTTGTAGCTATATGACTATCTCAGAATGTGGTTATTAGTGGTTTCTAAGTAAAGGCTGGATGGGCATCTCTTGGGGTGCTCTTGTATTTGAAGTGAGTTGGTCTAGATGGCCCTTGGGATGCCTTCCAACTCTACAATTCTCCTTTTGTGAGCTAAGCCCCATTTGCAGCAGCAAATTTTACAAGTTGCCTGAGGCCTTTGGCAATTTCATCAACTTTCTGGATGAAGGAGCAGTGCGCTTGCCACCTGTGAAAGTTGGAATGGATGGTATAAACCTCTTTCCCATGTAAAATTAGCCTTCAGGACAGAATTATGCAGGTGCTACATGATCTCATATCCTGCTTCTCCACTACATATTACATATTACATATTATACAGTGCTTCTCCACATGGTCATAGCCTATTCCTATGTGCAAAATAATAATAATAATAATAATAATAATTTTTATTTATATCCCGCCCCTCTGCCAAGCAATCGGGGCAGCGTACAGCATTCAAAACATCAAACAAATAACAACATTTAAATCCCGTCCCTCATTCCCACCCACCCCCACCCCCAAAACAAATCAACAAACAAATTAAAAACAATTATTAAAAATATACAATATACACTATAAAAAATACAATGTGCAATATAAGATACATAATTGCATTGTTGCTGGGGAAGATATTGCTGGGGAAGGATTTTAAACTCTTCCCAGTCTCTCCAGCTGCACTCCAGCCACAGCTGTGTTGTTGTAGCTCCTCCCTGGGTGCACAGCTGTTGTTCCTGGGGCTGCACTGGCCGGCAGAGTCCTCCTCCCGCTGTGTGTTGCCAGGGAAGGGATGGTAAAGGGCAGTTTTTTATACCTCAGCTCAAAATTGTATTTCCTTGCTCCCTTTCTTGGTCTGTCTGGCACACCCATAACTTCCAACTGTCCTGATTTGTCAGGAAAAGTCTTCATTACTCCTCTGTCATCCCACTTTTCTCACCACTTCTAAAATGTCCCAGTTTTGCTCTTTTCCTCCCACTTTCTCCTTTTGTCCTCAGCATTCAAAGTAAGTGCAAAAGTAGTTTGTATTCACTTAACTCAGAGGGAGGAGAGGAGGAGGTGGAACCTTGCCATGCCCAACAGACAGGCAAAAGCAAACTGCTGCAACCTCTCCTAGGACCTTATCACACGGGGTCTGAAACAGTGCCATCCCCGTCCCATTGCGCTTCCTTATACAGAAAGCAGCATCATTCCGGTATCATTCCGGTCGCGGGAAATGTAATTCTCATTTACAACTGGAATTAAAAAGAACGGGGATGATGCCGGATGATGCAGCATGATGCCGCATTGGGACGGGGATGCGACGGGGACGGGCGGGGTTTCTCTGCGCCGTCGCGTGATGACCCAGGAAAAGGAAGCGCAATGGGACGGGGATGCGACGGGGATGGGCGGGGTTTCTCTGCGACATCGTGTGATGACCCAGGAAAAGGAAGCGCAATGGGACGGGGATGCGACGGGGATGGCACTGCTTCAGACCCCCGTGTGATAAGGTCCCTAGCTTGAGTGCTCTTCCTCATTAAAAACTTTTGCCATCCTGATTAAACTCTAATGTTGCTTGGTCATACATACATGTCCCAGTTTTCATTTGTGAAATGTCAAATGATATGCATAACCCTCTGTCCCCCATCATCTCATAATAATTTGAACAATTTGAAAGGGCAAGGTTGGTGTGTTTAATAAGACTAAAAGCAAACGGGGAAGCAGAATTGCAGGTAGATTCCTGTTGATGACAATCACGTATTAAGTCTCTCCAGAAACAGATGGATATTTTTCACTAGCTCAGAACAGCTCTATTCACTTCAGGACTGTGGCAGTGGAATTGTGTATGCCGTGCCATTGTACATGGATGTGCCTTGAGCACGGAGCTGCATGTCCATTGTTCATGAATGTCCATTGTGCACATCAAATATTGATATGCATTACACATGGGTATGCATGTGCTTGAGTATGGTGTAAGTGCCACAATATGGATAGATTGGTTTTCACTGTGCATTGGACCTGGGTGTGCATGCATGTTTGCTTCCATATCCTGCACTCACACATTCTGCATATGGGTGCACATGTGCAGTTAGTTGAACATTTGGTATCTGAGTTGAGTTGTTCAACATGGGCATCCAACACAAAGGTTTTGTAGCATAATTATTGTGTATTCCTGCATGACAGGGGTTGGATTTGATGACCTTTGAGGCCTCTTCCAGCTCTATGATTCTATGATTCTTTGAGTGTGAGTTGCTGTAGGATCTTGCCCTACACATCTATACAATAGAGCAAAAACCATTGTGGCAGTTGGTGACTCCACTGTCATTGGTACAGTGAATCTACTATGGGTTTTAGTCCAACTATATAGGAGCTAGGCAAGGTAGGTACATCTACACTGTAGGGATGATGCAGCTTGATACTACTTTAAGTTTTGTAGTTCCATACTATGGAATCCTGGGATCTGAGGTTCAACAAGACCTTCTCTGTCAAAGAGTCCTGGTGCCTCACAAAACTACAAACCCCAGGATTCTGTAGGATGGGACCATGGCAGTTAAAGGAGCGTCAAACTGTATTATTTTTACAATGTAGATGCACTCGGTGCTGAACCCTATCTCCAGAACAGGTTCGATGGACAACTCTTTACTGTTTGGACTAAAAACCTAGAGTAGATTCACTGTCCCACTGACACAGAAGCTTGTATCACATTAGCCATTGTCTGGGAACACAACAGAGTGTTACTGCGGGATGCAGTACGCATTTCCCAAGGTTTGGGATAAAACCACTCTTAGATGATAGTGCCAGGACTTGATCTATATATCCATATAAATGCACTCACCCTTTGATGGGTGTTTTTATTCTCATTCCAGCAGACAGATATATAAATATAGCATTGTGCTCATCTGGTTGGGGGTGGGTAGGTGGGTGCAACTATATTTGAATGAAGCAGAGAAGCAGACAGCTGAAGGAAAGAAGAATGAGAATGAAACATTGAGAAGGGGCTCAAGGGAAAGAAACAGAAAGAGAAAGAGGGAAAAGCTGGGGCTGAGGAAAGAGAAGAGAGACAAAGCCCTGGGGAAACTATTAAGTGACCAGCTATGGATATATTTCTATTGCTATTCCAGTGGAATGTGGCTGGTGTCTGACCTGTGCATAAATTCTCCTGCAGAAGCAGTTTTTGTCTGAAATGAGCCTCCATATTAAGTTCAAGACTGTGGAAGCAGAGTTAAGCATCTGGTGCCATTGCTCCGGCTCATGCATTGCACATTGATGCGTATTGATGCACATTTGTGTGCATTCTGTATATCATTGTGCAATGTTGCAATTTGGGACTATTTGCGTTACTTTTGGGAAATTACTATATATCTGATGTACAGCATATAGGGTACACTAAAATTAATATGTAGGAATTAGAGGTGACATGATTATTGTTGTTGCTGTGTTGTTTCAAGTTGTTCCTGATTAATGGTGATCCTAAGGCGACCCTATCATGGTGCTTTCTTGGCAATATTTGTTAAGAGGAGATTTGTCATTGCCTTCTCCTGAGGCTGAGAGTGTGTGACTTGCCCAAAGTCACCCAGTGCGTTCTGTGGCCAAGCCAGGAACTGAACCCTGGTCTCAAGAGTTGTAGTCCAACACTCAAACTGCTATGCCATGCTGGCTCAGAGGTGACACGATAACCATGTTTAAACATTTGAAGGGATGTCGTATTGAGGCTGGAACAAGCTTGTTTTCTGCAGCTCCAGAGAATAGGACCAGAGCAATGGATTCAAACTACAGGAAAAGAAATTCCACCTCAACATTAGAAAGAACTTCTTGACAGTAAGAGCTGTTCAACAGTGGATCACATTCCTTCGGAGAGTGATGGAGTATCTTTCATTGGAGGTTTTTAAACAGAGGCTACCATGCACCAAGAGTCGGTGTTTCTGCAGCTCTCTTTCACCATCTTCCCCTGCTGATCCTTCTAAAAAAGCCTTCCAGGTAGTCAAAGGACGAGGAGGAAAAAGGGGACTGGAGGGACAGAAAAAGACTTTGTAAAGAGGAGCTTCTTTGTCAGACGTCTTGCCTATATCGGCCTGGGCTCTGTGGTAATCAATATGTTGTAATTAATAATCAGTGTGGCATAGTGGCTTGAGTTTTAGACTATGGTTCTGGAGACCAGAGTTCAATTCCTTGCTGAGCCATGAAATGCGCCTGGGGCAATTCACATGCTCTCAGCCTCAGAGGAAGGCAATGGCAAACCTCTGAACAAATCTTGCCATGAAAACCCCAAGATAGAATCGTGGGGGGGATGCAGACGAGGGCGTCAGAGACGCCCTGGTCCGGACTGCCGCCGGAGTTCAGCCTCCGGACGGCGGCGCATCCCCGGCGCATCTAAAAGGACCGCCAAAATAGCGATCCTTTTAGATTCTGCCGAAAGTGCGCCCTAACAGCGGCGGGCGCACTTTCTGTGGCTCAAACGCCGCAGCGCGTTCGGCTGCCGCGGCGTGAGGGCAACCCGCAGTCGCCGGCCGTGCGGACAGCCGGCGCTTCCGGGTGCGCCCTCAGGAAGAGGAAGAGCCGCTGAACGTGCGGCGGCTCCTCCTCTTCCGGGCCTCGGAGACGGCGCAATTAGCCGTCTGCCGAGGCCCATAGTATCATAGGAAGTTATCACATGGGGAGTTGCGGGGAGAAAGTGGAAATAAACCGGACGAGCGGAAGTCTTTAATTTACGGGATTTGTCCCGTTCTGCCTCGTCTGATAACTAAATTCGAATTTAAAAGAGGGTTAATTAGAACAAAAACCTGATCTTTTCAAATCCTCAAAAATCCCGATAATGAAAAGATCAGGTTTTCGTTCGAATTAACCCCCTTTTAAATTCGAATTTAGTTATCAGACGAGGCGGAATGGGACAAATCCTGTAAATTAAAGACTTCCGCTCGTCTGGTTTATTTCCACTTTCTCCCCGCGACTCCCCGTGTGATAACGTCCATAGAGTTGGAAGAGACCACAAGGGCCATCCAGTCCAACCCCCTGCCATGCAGGAACTCAAAATCAAACCATCGCCAACAGATGGCCATCCAGCCTCTGTTTAAAGACCTCCAAGGAAGGAGACTCCACCAACCTCCGAGGAAGTGTGTTCCACTCTCGAACAGCTCTCACTGCCAGGAAGTTCCTCCTAATGTTGAGGTGGAATCTCTTTTCCTGCAGCTTGCATCCATTGTTCTGGGTACTGTTCTCTGGAGCAGCAGAAAACAAGCTAGCACCCTTCTCAATATGACATCCCTTCAAATATTTAAACAAGACTATCATATCCCCTCTTAACCATCTCTTCGCTAGGCTAAACATACCCAGTTCCCTAAGTCGTTCCTGGTAGGACATGGTTTCCAGACCCTTCACCATTTTAGTCGCCCTCCTCTGGACACGCTCCAGTTTTTCAACATCCTTTTTGAATTGTGGTGCCCAGAACTGGACACAGTATTTCAGGTAGGGCCTGACTAGATCCGAATACAGTGGCACCATTACTTCCCTTGATCTAGATACTTCTATTAATGCAGCCTAAAATTGCATTCGCCCTTTTAGCTGCTGCTTCACACTGCTGACTCATGTTCAACTTGTGTTCAACTAGGATTCCTAGATCCCTTTCCCATCTAGTCTTGTTAAGCCAGGTGTCCCCCATCTTATATCTATGCATTTCATTGTTTTGCCCTAAGTGCAGTATCTTACATTTCTCTGTGTTGAAATTCATTTTGTTAGCTTTGGCCCAGCTTTCTAATCTATTAAGGTCATTTTGAATTTTCATTCTGTCTTCTGAGGTATTAGCTAATCCTCCTAATTTGAAAATTTGAGATGCCTGCCCCCTATTCCATCATCCAAATAATTGATAAAGATGTTGAATAGCACTGGGCCTAGGACAGAACCCTGTGGCACCCCACTGGTCACTTCTCTCCAGGATGAAGAAGAGGAGCCATTGCTGAGCACCTTTTGGGTTCGGTCAGTCAACCACATACTAATCCACCTAACAGTTGTATTGTCTAGCCCACATTTTACTATCTTGTTTGCAAGAATATCATGGGGGACCTTGTCAAAAGCCTTACTGAAATGAAGATATGCTATGTCTACCGCATTCCCTTCATCTACCAAGCTGGTAATTTTATCAAAAAAAGAGATCAGACTAGTCTGGCATGACTTGTTTTTGAGAAACCCATGTTGACTTTTAGTGATTATGACATTCCCTTCTAAATGTTCACAGATTCTCTGTTTAATAAACTGTTATAGAATCTTTCCCGGTACTGATGTCAGACTAACTGGGTGATAGTTGTTGGGATCCTCTTTTTCCCCCTTTTTGAAGATGGGAACAATGTTTGCCCTCCTCCAGTCTGCTGAGACTTCTCCTGTTCTCCAGGAGTTCTCAAAGATTATTGCCAGTGGCTCCAAGATTACATTTGCTAATACTTTTAATAACCTATGGGTTGCCTTAGGGTTGCCATAAGTTGTAAATGACTTGAAGGTGCACAACAACAACAACAACAATTATTAGGAAGTAGAGCAGGAAATCCACATTGTTCATCTCACTCTCTCATACACCTACACAGGCACACATAGCCATCGTAGCCTAGATCCTACATCAGGGTTGCATTGCATAAATCTCCACATGTGGAGTTATGCATGGATTGGGCTTTACAACCCTTGTGTTGGATGGCAACACTGCAGAGAGGAAGCCAAACGTCAGCTTCAGTTGTACTAGCTAAGGTACAACTGAATACATATGCGTATCTGCATAGGCATCCCCGCTGTGTGTGCACTGTATGCGCATCACATACACAGTAGCATTTCATGACCAACTGCACTTTTGTAACCTTTAACTGAATACAGACATCCCATATCAGACAAAAAAGTGCAACTGCTTCTGTAAGGGAGCTTGTGCTTAAATAAGGCCCTGTCTGCATAGGCCAAATAAAGCATCACTCTTTATTAATTAAATTTTGAATAAATGAAACTGCCTTTTATTGAATCAGATCATTGGTCCAAAACATACTGCAGTAATAATCCAGTTTGAGACCACTTTAACTGTCCTGGATCAGTGCATGGGGATTGCAGTTTATTGTGGTCCTAGAGCTCTCTGACAGAGAAGACTAAACATTTCAAGGAACTACAGTTCCCAGAATTCCCTAGCATTGAGCCAGGGGAGTTAAAGCAGTCTCAAACTAGATTATTTTTGCAGTGTATTTTGGACCATAGTCTTATATCTTCAAATGCACCAGTGGTTTTGTCGGGTCACAGTCATGATTTTGGTTAAGAAATTCTTACGTGTCAAATGATCATTTTAACTGGAAATGCCTGAATTAAATCTAGCACCTTCTGCATACTAGATATGCAGTCTTAGTACTGAGCCACCCAGCTTTAACCAAAAGTCCAAAAGAGTCATTATAGTTTCATCCAAAAAGATTTACAGGAAAAGGGGATTGTTGTGATTAATTATCACATCTGCAGAGACATCCTGTGAAGGATTAAAAAAACAATTCATACTGCATTGGTTATTTATGATCCAGCTGTTTTGGCAATTAAGAATTCTTAACGCCTGCTTTTGCCAGAACAGTCAAAAGAAGTCTGTTTCCTTCTGAAATCACAACACTTCTTCCCCCCCGCCCCCCAGCTCAAAAAGGGTGAACAGGGAATAAATCAAATCAAATCAAATCAAATCAATAAGCAAGAACTGGACCTACTCTTGCAACAGTTAAGTTCTTTTTGCAATACATTCAACTGAGATTTTTTGTTGCAGGTGTGCTTAATAACCTGTTGTCCAATTATGTATGCATTTTTTAAAAAATGTGTAAAACAGCAAGTACAGTAGTTTTTCTTTTTAAGATTTTTAATTTAATGTATATTTAAGCTGGACATGATTACAAGGAAAAGATTTCTCCACATTGGTGAGTTTAACTGGCTAGGCTGGTTAAGGGGGAAATCATGAAATTATAAAAATAAGGAGGTCAAAAAAATACTAAGTAATAAATCAGGGAAGACAAGGAGGAAGTTAGAAAGAACGGGAAGTCTGGAAAGAGAATGAAAGATTAAAGTAGAAGGAGGAATAAGAAAGTAGAAGATGGTAAGAGAATGTAGGAGAGGGTATTGAAAGTAGACAGGAGAAGGAAGGAAGGTGAATGTAGGAGATAGTTTGGAATGTAGGCAGGTGATAGGAGAAGATGATATGAGAAGAACGAAGAATTATAGAGGGAACGTGGGAAGTTAGAAGATAAGAGTAAGAAGGGTAAATGAAGGAGAGATAGTAGGAGAGAAGGACTGGAGATAGGGAAAGAAGGGAAGAAGGGAAGATTATTTAACAATAACATTTATTAAAAAAAAAAAAAAAGACAAGACAAGAATGCTTGGTGAAGTTGAAGGCAGTAGGAAAAGACAGAGACAGCATTATAGGTGGATAGATGCAACCAGGGAAGCCATGGCCCTGAGTCTGCAAGACCTGAGCAAGGCAGTTGATAACCAAGTAGACTTGGATGTCTACTCTTTTATAGGGCCACCATAAGTCAAGGCAACTAGAGTAGACCCACATAACCAGTTGTTCAATGCTAGGGGTAGGCAACCTTTCCCCTTTAAGGGCCGAGGGACTTCAACTCCCAGAATCCCAGGAACTATTGGCCAACATGGGACTATTGGCCAACATGGCTGAGGCTTCTGGGAGCTGAAGTCCCTTGGCCCTTAAAGGGGAAAGGTTGCCTACCCCTGTTCAATGCTGAGTCAAAATGCCTAGATTAAACTCATTGTTTCAATGGATCTACTGGAGGAGAAGCATTACAATACAATTCAGACCAGTGTGTGTCGAACCTTGGCAGCTGCTGGCTATTTTTGCTAGCTTTTTAAAAATAAAATAAAAAACACCTTCACCTATTAAACTATACATTTCAACCCTTATCCCTGAATCGCTAATAAAGAAAAGTGATAAAATTTTCATTCAACACAGTTCTCCTAAAATCTGGCAAGCTGGGTGAGTCAGAGGGAAATATCTTTTCCCATCAGCATGGGATATGGGAAAGAAATTACAGGAACGAAAGATGTCTAGAGCCAACCCCAAGTAATAATGTTTTGCACTGATAAATGCAGTCAGAGATCAGCCCAAGCGATCAGTAAATTAATGGTTTTGTGAGTAATCTTGTAGTTCAGACTGAAGCACCACCTTATTTTCGAAGGCCCCTAATCAAATTCACCCCAGATTCCTTTGAAACCCCACAGATAATCCGCTGTGTCTGATTAGCGCCGAATTAAACTCCTGCTGAAATAAAATTAGGGAAGCTTAGGAAGATAACCTTTTTGATGGGAGAATGCTCCTAAACAGCGGGTTGTTGTTGATGCCTTTAGAGTTTTATGAATGGATTGAGGGAGACAATTTCCATTCTCTGGCTTTGTTTCCTTCAGATCTTCTTTCAACATTTTCTCTCACAGTCTCTGTCTTTGCTTCTGCCTATCCTACTCTTGACTCTGGCCATGCAAAGTTTCACTGGAAAAAAACTACTTTCTTTCCTGCAAGACTCAATGACCTGAATCCTATTGTTAGTATTGATTACAGTATGCATGTATGTTATGCATGCCTTAAAGTTGTGCCCAACTTATGGAGACCCTAAGGTGAGCCTATCATAGGGTTTTCTTGGCAATATTTGTTCAAGAGGAGGTTTGCCATTGCCTTCCTCTGAGGCTGGGAGAGTGTGACTTCCTGAAGGTCACCTAGTGGGTTTTATGAACAAGATAGGAATTAAACCCTAGTCTCCAGAGTCATAGTCCAATACTCAAACCACTACAGTCCAGCCACGCAAAATCTCATTGAAAAAAAAATTTACTTTCTTTGCTGCAAGAGTCAATGACCCGAATCCTATTGTTAGTCTTGAATAGAGTAGACATATTAAATCCATGGGATTTAACTATGTGCTGATCCCAGTCAACAGTTGATGGACCTACTTTAGTGTGCTGTTATTGTTCACCTTCAAATCATTTCTGACTTATGGCGACCCTAAGACAACCCTATTACAGGGTTTTGTTGGCAAGATTTGTTCAGAAGGGTTTACCTTTGCCTTCTTCTGTGGCTGAGAGAATGTAACTTGCCCAAGGCCAGCCAATGGGTTTCCATGGCCAAGCAGGGAATCATAACTAGTCTAACACTCAAATCACTACACCACACTGACTTTCCCTGCTTTAGTTAGCACTAACTACTATAATAGTTAGTCCTTCAGGTTGTTTTGGAGGTTGCTGAGTCCTGCAGTTCTTTTTTCTGGCCAAAAGAAAGATGAATTGACTTTCATGGAAAGCTCCAAACAAGGGAATTCCCCTTTGAAACAAGTAGCAGAGTCTTTTGCTTAACAATAAAGAACGCCCTGTTTTTCAAAACCAGGGCTTTTTGACCTTCTAGTTTTGTTCTTTTCAAAACAGAGGGTCATTAAAAGCAAACATTGCAGCCCTTTTAGAAGATCCTGGGGTAGAAAACTGTTTGCTTTAGAGTCCATACATTCATATGTTTTTATTGTCCACCAGTTAACAGAAAAACAGGTGAGAAATTTTATACATTAATAAAATTGAGTTTTTATTTTTATTTTTATATCTTAGCCAGCTGCAACTGAAGGCAATGCAAGGAAGGTACAAAACATACCTGAGATAATAGTTTTTCCCTTTAAAATGACACCAGCCATAAAAGACTCATAATAAACAAATGCAGAGGTTATACACCTTTGATTCCTCTACCATTACTTCTCTTTAATGACCTTTATGACATTAAACAGCCTCTTACAGTTAAATCCTTCACAGGCCAAAAATATGAGTCAAGTGTTGCTTTCCTGATGGATGGTCTTCCATTTCTGAATGTCAGCCTGTGCAGCTTTGATGTGTTCATAAATATATACCAGGCCACTAACATTGGCCTGGCAAGCTGAAAAAGACAGATAAGAAGATCCATGCCCAGTTCAACTGCTGTCTTGCTCCCTCTCTTTCTCTTTTTGCATGTTCCGTGACAGACGTTTTGTCAGGCTATCAGGAACTGCATCCTATTTACAAAATGGTTGTGCAATCTATGAAGTCACTCAGAGAAATTGTAAAGTTTCTTTCTGTTTAAGGATTTTAAAGAGAAAGAGGAGAACAAGCAAGAACTCTACTCTACATATAGGTAAGTTCTCCTACCAAAGTGGTTGGATATTTTGGTCTGATGCACCGTGGACATATTTCAGGATTGTGGAGCTGGAGCTGAGCACCACTGTGCATGATTGTACATTATGCATGGTAGCCCATATGGATAGTGTGTGCATGCACATGGATGCTAGGGCATGGATGTGGCTCATACATTGCACATGATGTGCAAACTATGACTTTGGAAACCAGGGTTCAAATCCCTGTTCAGCCATGAAAACCCACTGAGTGACCTTGGGCGAGTCGCAGTCTCTCAGCCTCAGTGGATGGCAATGGCAAACAAAATGCAGGCCTCTGACTAACATCTCCAATTGTTTTTCTCCTGTTTGGTTTGTAACATCTTGCCTGATGAAAAAGCCAGTAGAGCTTCAAAAGTTTGCAACAAATATATTGTGCATTTCGGTTGGCCAATAAAGGTATCACTGTTTGGTGGACTTTTGTTTGAATTCTCTCTGAAAAATTTGCGAAGAAAACCCTGTGATAGGCTTGCCTTAGGGTCACCATAAGTAGGAAATGGCTTGAAGGCAAACAGCACACAGGACAAAGTGAAACTGATAGAGTAATTCTTCGATCATCCAGGTCAGGCAGCAGGATCAGGCCCAGCTTTAGATGGCTCAAACAATGGCTTCCTGGCCGGTGGTGTCACCAAGGGTGGTGTCACCCAGTGCGGTAACTCATGGTGCCACCCCCCTCCCATTGACTTCCTCCCATTTCACACCATACAGAATCCTTAATAATGCTTTTTTGCACTAATGTTTCCCATAAACCATAATTCCCATATGCCACTGAATGTCATGCTAACAGTTGTGACATAAACGACTAGCAAAATTAAAATTATACCTTCAAATTACAATATCATGCACACAACCTAAATATATTTATACAGACATAGTGAAGATTTGGTTAAAATGTGATATTTTAAAAGAAAATTTTAAAAGAATATGTTTTTTTAAAAAAAATAATCAAAAATTTTAATTTTCTTTTTAAAAAATTACATTTTAAATTTTAATTTAAAAAATTCTAGGGCCTCTTGTTTCTCATCCCACTGAGCTTCACCCCACTCCCACCATCTCTTAAAGCATTTTAAAGGGAACCAGATGAATGCCACAGCCCGTTTCTGACAAAAGGTAGGTGTTTTTTCCTTTTAGGGTGTCACCTGGTGCAACCCGCACCCCCTACGCCCCCCCACAGCCCTAGTGATGCTACTGCTCCTGACTATTGTGCTACCTCTAGCAGTGGCTGATGGGACAGTGAATGAACTTGTGGTTTCATCCTCAGAGTTCAAGGTGCTATCCAAGGTGCTGAATCTGTTTAGTCTAAAACAGGGGTCGGCAACGTTAACTTACCTAGGGCCGGTCGCTGGTCCCCAGGTCTTCCGGCGGGCTGGGGGGGGGAAATGGTGGTGCGCCCCCCGCTACTGCTGTTGCGCATGCGCAAAGGAGTCGCGGTCACCATTTTGGAAAACAAAATGGCAGCTGCGATGCGCGTGGCGGCGGCGGCGGGGGTCTGCAGGCTGGGTGCAGCCTGTGGGCCATAGGTTGCTGACCCCTGGTCTAAAACCATGGGCCCATTCAAACTATACAATTAGAGTGCTATTATTCCACTAACTGCCATGGTTCCACCTTAGCGAATCCTAGGATCTGTAGTTTGGTGAGGCTCTGGAGCTCTCTGGCTGAGAAGTCTAAGTGCCCGTCCCTGAGCCGACATCCCCAGGATTCCATAGGATGGAACCATGGCAGTTAAAGTGGAATAATAGTGCTATAATTCTGTAGTGTAAATGGGTCCTTGAAATGGATTCATCATTCACCATTCATCATTCGCCTTAAAAAATGCCAGTCACCCATGTCTTTGTCTGGTGGTGCTTAGGGGTGCTTGAGAATGTGACACAGTCCATAAGCAAACCAACTTGATCCAAGGATGGATGGAAGTAGGGGTGTCACTAGGGGGGTGCAGGCCATTAGGTGACACCCTAACAGGGTATGGCACCACTGCTTTCCAAACATGTACTTTTGGGCAAAGATGGTTTGTGGCTTTTGCATGCATCCCTTTAAAATGCTGAAGAGATGGTGTGTGTGTGTGGGGGGGGGGGGCTCCATTTTTTTAAAAAAAATAATTTAAAAATTAAGTTACTTTTTTCATTTTTTTCATTTTTAAAGTTCTTTTAATATTTTTCTTTAAAATATGACATCTTACCAAATATTCACTTTAATCCCATGAAACTATGTACATGCAAATACATTTAGGATGTGCATATGACATTGTAATTTAAAAGTAAAAATTTAATGTTGCTAGTTGGTTATGTCACAACTATTACCGTTACCTTCAGTGACATATGGGAATTACAATTTATGAGTATCGTTAGTACAAAGAACATTGCTAAGGATGATGTATGGGATGGGATGGGAGGAGGTCAATGGTGGGATGGGGGTGACACCATGGCACTGGGTGATGCCAACCCTGGTGATGCCATTGGATGGATGGATGGACGTTTGTCTCTAATCAATGGCAGTTTAGTGCGTGTTCCTTCAAAATACTTGTGACACATGGCAACTTACAGAACATGTGTACAACTGAATGCAGTTATCCTTCAGATTTTGCACTTCTCTGCATTTCTTGGCTATGAGACTCTTGTTAAAACTCTTTTAGAAATGTCACACAGCACTTTTAAGATTAACAGATACATAATAGCAAGAGGTTGTGATGATGGATATGTGGAAGTGTGCCTCCTCAAAAGTTCATGCTGTAAATCTTACAGATCCTACAGAGCATAACTGAAGTGAATTGAATCACTGTGCCTTTGAATGTGCAAACAAATGTGAAATGCAGTGCACACCTGCATGCGCAATGCACAAAGAGCAATTGCCTTTGCAATGGCACTGCACGCACAATGGCATTGCAGGCACAATTTTTCTTCCATAACATTCAGCTCAAAACAGACTTCTACATCATGCAACAATGTCCGTTTGTTTCTGTAAATCACAACAGAATGCCAACCTTAAGGTTCCAAATAAAAAGGCACTTTATTATTATTTGTTTGTAACAGACTAAGGGCCTCGGCAGACGACTAATAGAGTCGTCTTGGAGGCTTGGAAGAGGAGGGGCAGCCGCACGAGCGGCGCCCCTTCCTCTCCCTGAGGTCGCCCTCGGAGTCGCCGGCCCTCCGCATGGCCGGCGCTCCGGGGATGACCTCACGCCGCGGCGACCGGACGCGCCGCGGCGGAAAAGACAGCGAAAGTGCACCCGCCGCTTTTAGGGCGCACTTTCGCTGTCTTGAGGAAGGAGCGCTGATTTAGCGCTCCTTCCAGGGACGCCGCCGGTGTGCCGAGGTGCAGAGGCTGCGGCCCCGCGGCGCGCCGGCCCAGGGCGTCCTGGACGCCCTCGTCTGCTTCCCCCCTAACTCAACTAACCCTTGAAAACTTCTACTCAGAAAGGTATGGGGGGGGGATACATTCAGAAGTGTGAATTTTATTTTGTCAGAAAAATCTAATCACAAAGACATTTCAGAATACATGAAAATTTTCATATACGTTTTTTTTTTAAAACCTGGGGAGGCATGGAGTTTGGAAGAAATGCATGCAGAATTGACATGAACGAGAAACAGATGGAATCATCCATTTCTCTGATGGCTGCCATGTCAATCGAAGCAGCCAATCTGCTCAACTATCCTTGAGTCACTAGTTTGGGTGTTGGAAAAACACAAAATATGTTTGATTCAAAAGTGTAAATCAGGGGTAGGCAACCTTTCCCCTTTAAGGGCCGAGGGACTTCAGCTCCCAGAATCCCAGGAGCTATTGGCCAACATGGGACTATTGGCCAACATGGCTGAGGCTTCTGGGAGCTGAAGTCCCTCAGCCCTTAAAGGGGAAAGGTTGCCTACCCCTGGCGTAAATACTATTCTATGCTTTTTTCTTTTTGGTGGTGGTGGGGATGTGGGAAGATCAAAGATTAAAGAGTGTAATCCTATGTTGCTGTTGTGAGTCTTCAAGTCATTTTTGATTTATGGAATCAAGAAATAAGAAATAAGAAGAAGATTAGGAATGGGAACTAGAAAAGCAAAGCAGCTTCATTTATATACCGCTTCATATCACACTATGGGATGTCTAAGCGGTTTACAACTGTAAGCTCATTGCCCCCCAACAGCTGGGTACTCATTTTAGCGACCTCGGAAGGATGCAGGCCTGAGTCTAGCCTGAGCCCTGGCTGGTATTGAACTCGCAACCTTGTGGTTTATGAGTGAGTGGCTGCAGTACAGGCATTTAACCACTGCATCACCAGGGCTGAGCTACTGAAGAGTAAAGATAGACAACTGATCACTGGGAACAGATAAAGTCAGAGATCTCCCTAGAAGCCAAAATGATTAAATTGAAATGAATATACTTTGGCCATATGAGAAGACATGGATTACTGGAAAAGACAATAATGCTAGCAAAAGGTAGAGGGTAGAAGAAGGAAGGGAAGACTGCATGCCAAATGGATGGACTCAGTCAGAGGGGACACAGGCATGGGCTTGCAGGACCTAAGCAGAAAAATGAAATACAGGGATTCTCGGAGGTGTCTCATCCACAGGGTCGCCATGAGTCAAGGTTGACTTGAAGGCACATAACAACAACAAGGCAAGTTTATCACAGGGTTTTCTTGGTGAGATTTGTTCAGAGGGGGGTTGCCTTTGCCTTCTTCTGAGGCTGAGAGAGTGTGACTTGTCCAAGGTCACCCAGTGGGCTTCCATGGCTGAGCAGGGATTCAAACCCTGGACTCCAAAGTCAGGCTGCATCTACACTGCAGAAAGAATGCCATTTGACATTGCTTTAACTACAGTGACTCAATGATATGGAATTCTCAGATTTGTAATTTTGTGAGATATGTAGCCTTTTCTGTTAGAAAGCTCTAGTACTACAACAAACTACAAATTGCAGGATCCCATAGGATGGAGCTGTGGCTGTTAAAGTGGTGTCAAACTGCATTATTTCTGCAGTGCAGATGCAGGAACAGGCCAGCGCTCAAACCACTACACCACACTGGCTCTCAAATATTTGCTCAAAAAGAATTCATGCATAATAAGAAATAAGCACCAGTGAGTTTAGTCTGTAAAAGTTACTCACAAGAAAGCATATAGAATGAATAAAATAATTCAAAAGCAACCAAACTGGGGCAGGTGCAACATCATGAATGTTTCTGCTCTAATTACTCAATCACTTTCATGGTGTTTTTCTTCAAATCACATTTTTTCTCTAGGCCTTGTTCTCAGAATATGCTTTTGGGTCAGCTGCTCTTTCTGCAAACCCATAATATAAAAAGCCAGTGTCTTGCCTTACCACATTTTCCAGAGATGTATAGCTCCCACAAATCTTTTGTAATTTCCAAAAGCAAATGGAGCCCTTTCCACTAATTTATTTCAGATAACTGCAAACTACACAAAACCAACATTAGACCAACATTAAAAGGTACTAAATTCAAATATTTGCTAGGCACAAGCCTGAAATGTATGAAATTTAAGTTTTGTGGGGAGGGGGAAAAAAACCTTATATACATTTACTTTCCCTGCTATTTACATGTTAGATTATTTTGGTATTTACACATTGAAGATAATGTCTGATATTTTCCTGATATTTACACATTAAAGATGAATATGAATGCTAAATAGTGTTTGTTGGCTTTGAAATGATGGATTTCAACTCTGCTGGCAGATGACTTTTCCCCGCCTGACACAATAAGGAAGGAGTATAAGATACGTTCTTGGTATGACTGAGTCAACTGAGAATTTCTATTCATTCCTCTACAGACTCTGCAAGCAATGTGAGCGGCTGACAGAATCCCCCCTTGGAATACTGATGAGTTGGTGGCTTTAATATTCTATGCCAAGAGCAGCATGGGATAATAGTGTGAAGGGACCAGCGAGTGGCTAAACAATAAGTGAATTCTCATACTGGTTGTGCTAACTGGGAATGATTTCACAAGGGATTTAGCAAAAGCCTCCCTGTCTACAGGGTGGCATTATATACACCAACAGTGGTTTTAATTCTCTAAATGCCAGCCCTTATCAGGCCAAATTGAGAGGTAGCAGGAAACCTGGGGAAACCCTAAAATTTGCAGATGTATTTTTTTTTCCCCTGGGAGGAGGGAGACTTACAGAAGGAAATGCAAGGATGGAGCATATTCAGTGGCTATTGAATGCTGAGTACCTGTACAGAGCTTGAAGGGTTGGCTGGAATTCACTATAGCAATTAAAGATGCTGAGAGCAAGGATGGGGTAGTAGTTTAGCAATAGAAAGTTATAGCAAGTACATTCTTATACTGCTTATCAGTGCACTTAAGCACTCCCTAAGTCTGTGGTAGCGAACCTATGGCACGTGTGCCAGAGATGGCACACAAAGCTATTTTTTGTGGCACACAGAGGTTGGGAAAGAAGAGGAACAGGTATGCACCTAGTCCTTCTTGGCCATCCCAGGCTTTCAGCTGCCTCTGCAGAGGCAGCTGGAGGCCTGGGATGGTGCGAGGGGAGGAGGAACAGGCATGTGCCTCTTCTTCTTCTCCCCCTTGCCCCCCCAACCTTCAGCTGTCTTTGGAGAGGCAGCTGAAGGCACAGGAGGATGGGGGGAAGAAGTCCTGCCCTGGAAGCCCCGCCCCTGAAGGGTAAGGCCCACCCCCAGAGGGTGGAAGTCCTGCCCCGGAAGTCCCATCCCCCTACTTTTAGTTTGGGCACTCAGACCCTAAAGCAGGGGTAGGCAAGGGACTTCAGCTCCCAAAATCCCAGGAGCTATTGGCCAACATGGGACTATTGGCCAACATGGCTGGGGCTTCTGGGAGCTGAAGTCCCTCGGCCTTAAAGGGGAAAGGTTGCCTACCCCTGCCCTAAAGGGCTTGCCATCCCTACCCTAAGTGGTTTGCAATGTGTAAGTTAATTGCCCCCAACAAGCTAGGTACTCATTTTAGTGACCTATGGAAAGATGCAAGGCTGAGTCAACCCCAGAGCCCTGCTTGGGATTGAACCCACAACCTTGTGGCTGTGAATAATTGCCATACCGGCATTGAACACTGCACCACCTGGGATCCCCTTAGTTTTAGCATTGGACTATGACTCTGGAGACCAGAGTTCGAATCCCAGCTCACCCAAGTAAAAATCCAGTGGGTTGACCTTGGGCAACCCATAGCAGGTGACCTTGGGCAAGTCACACTCTTTCAGCTTCAGAGGATGGCAATGGCAAACCCCCTCTGAAGAAACTTTCAAAGAAAACCCTATGATAGGTTCACCTTACAGTCACCATAAGTTGAAAATGATGTGAAGGCACACGACAACAACAACAACAAAAGTTACAAATGCACAACCTAGAGTTATACATTCATGACTGATTTGTATACATGGTTCCTACATATTCATGATCATGGCATTATTGTCATGCTCATAAAATCTCCCAATCCTGCCGCACTAGGCAGCAGCTGCTGTGAGTGACAGAGGTTTGTTCTCCTCTTGATCATGACACAGCATGTTAGCATTTCCACCTCCCTCTTGCCTGTGATCTTTGGTGCAAGAAGCAGTGTCACTCCAGTGTGGTAATTCATGCTGTCACCCCAGGCTGCCTGGCACACCCCTAACTACTCCTCTCTGTCCACCAGGTCTGTCTTTGCCATGGTGGTCAGGAGATCTGCTGCCACACAGCAGCACCTTCTTGGTCTGGTGGGAATTCTGGCCAAGCAGGAAAGGGAGGTGATGGACTCCTGTCATTTTGTGTAAGGGGAGAGTCCATGATTGTCACTGCTGTGGCTGGTGGTACCTCCCTTTCCTGGCCTGACCAGCAGCTCTGCCAGACCCATAAATTCACAGAGGAAGGATGGCAGAGTGTAAGGGTCCACCTGTGTAAGTCGTTGCAGGATGGGATTCCTGGCTGCTGAAGTCCTGTTGCCAGTCATTGCAGGACCAGGCCTGAACTGCCAGAGTCCTGGAAGGATCAAGACTAGCCTACAGGCACAGCTGTCTCTACTTATGCATGGCAGCTGGAGCAGCTGGAGCAACAGTCATTTAAGGGTTGCATTGGCCTCTCAACCCTTGTTACAGCATCACAGTTTTCTGTGCTGCCAGTAGTTGTTCTGTTTGCATTTTGCTTTGCTCAGACCTGGTCTGTTTCCTGTCTCTGATCCCTTGGACTCCTGGAACTCTTGATGTGTTTAGACCTGGCTCGGCCTCTTGCCTTTGGCACATTGGAGTCTTGGATCTTGGCCTTGTATTAATACCTGGGCTGTTTCCTGACTTACCTTCCTTGCTTCTAACCCACTAGACTCTATAAAGCTCACCATCCATGGCCCTGGCCCCAGCAGCCCAATTTGGAATCCAGGCCACCCACACCTCAGACCCTGATACAGAAGTGACCTGGCGGGTGCAGTGGGGGCAGCTTTGGAAGTCTTGGGATGGACAGTGAGTGTCTACCTCACTAGGTGTTCATCCTCCTCTGGAGTGCCACCTTGTGCAGTCTGTACCCCCCACATTCCCCTAATGATGCCCCTGGCAAGGACTTCTTGAACTGTCCAGTCTCCTCACAGGAAAATCACTGCTTAGTCCTGCAGATGGCAGCGCTCCCCTCCTGGGACATCTCGGAGGTTGGTTGCCTCCAACTTGTTTTCCCAGCTTCCCTGGATCTTGCCTCAAAGTCTCTTCATTGGACCTCCTCCAGGATCTCTGAAGCCACAAGCTCAGTCCTCAGATCTGCCTCAGTGACTCCCTGTAGGCCATACATCAAAAGTCCCACTCAGTGGTCAAACTGCTCAATAGTATGAAGACTTTTTGGGATTCCTCCATCTGAATGCCTTTATTGCTGCACTCTGCAAACAGGCTTTCCATTTTCTTCAGATGATTAGTTACAGAGGCACCCTCCTGTAACTTACAGCCATACAGCTTTCTAGTGCAAAGCATCTTAGATAATGCTCCGTTGGGCTGATGAACTTGTTCCAAGGCACGCCACACATCAAAAGCTGTCTGCTTTTCCCTGATGTGATTCAGTTGGCCTGGTTCTAGGGCTCAAATGGCCGAGGCTCTCGCCTTGCGGTCATCCTCTATATGAGAGTCATCAGTTGGATCAGGTTGACACTGCACAATGTCCCATAAGTCCTTGCATCAGTAAAGCTTGCATATAGATTTTCCAAGAAGCATAATTTTTATCACTGAGCTTCTCAAATCTAACAGCCATTTCCATCTTCTTTCTCTGTGTCAGCAACAAACAGATGCAGATGGACTTCTGGGCAAACTGCCAACCGCCTGGGCAAACAGTCAACACACGAGGAAGCTTGATAAGCCTTCCCTGCACACTGATAATGGCACTGACAATGAAAATTTACACTTTAACTCACTCAGTACCAGGACTTCTTCGCCCTCCGTGGATTCAGCAGTACACCACTGGCAATTCTGGAACTCTCACAACCACTCAGGTGTTGTCTATGTGTACACTGGACCCATAACCCATGTGGGGTAATGCAGACAAGTGGGATCTAGCATACACACACGCAGAGTAGATGCATATAGGCAGGAAAGCTCAGAAGATGGTCTCTGTGAAGTGCCTTGCTCCAGACAGCGCAGGAAAAATCCTCCCACATGCAGGCTGCTGCTTTCAGCTTGGAGAAATGAATCGCTGGACAGCGAGACTTCACTCAATGAGGGCTTTAATCTTTGGGCCTCGGCAGACGACTAATTGAGTTGTCTGCGAGACCCGGAAGAGGAGGAGCAACCGCACACGCGGCGCTCCTTCCTCTTCCTGAGGTCGCCCTGGGAGCTGCCGGCCCTCCGCACGGCCGGCGCTTCCAGGGCAACCTCCCGCCGCAGCGACCGGACGCGCTGCGGCAGAAAAGGCAGGGAAAGTGCGGCCTACGCTTTTAGGGCGCACTTTCCCTGTCTTGTGGAAGGAGCGCTGATTTAGCGCTCCTTCCAGGGACGCCGCAGGAGCGCCGGGGTGCGGAGGCTGCATTCCCGTGGCGCTCCGTCCGGCGGCGTCTCCGGCGCCTCCGTCTGCTTCCCCCCAAAGTTGCAAATATTTACAAAGATACATGTAAATCAGACATCTGTCTTGAATACTCACAGCTATACAGACTAACAAAGTGCTTTGCCAACCACAACTAACCACCAACCACAACTAACCAACAACGGAGATTCTGACCCTCTCCCATATATGGGTGGTCTTCTTGGGATCATGTGACAGCCATGCACTAATGAAACCTCATTGGTTTCATCCCCAGTGCCTGTTGCATCAGACCTCCCAAGATGCACAGCTTACCAAATGCTGACTCATGCACCTGCCACTTGAACTGTAGTAACTTTGTTACCATTGCTCCAGTGGCCACATCCATGTCATTTTCCAGACCTGAGTGCAACATGGTCTTGACAGGAGTTATGTGATGTTTACGCATTAGTGAATTGCAACACTGAGCAACTGTATGTGTAAAGAAATGTGAAAGGCACAATTGCAATGCACATTTGTAATGCTCAATACATGATCCATATCTGCACATGTAATAGTGTCACATGCTCAACTCTGGTTCCACAACCTTCAACTGAATACAGATGTTACACCATGGCTGAAAAAAATACAACCTCATGCTCAAGGTCAAACCAACAACAACAGAAAGGCCTTTATTACAGTCAACAGACTATTAGGCAGACGTGCTTAAGGGAATTTACATATATGTGAATCACTTTGTCCCCCCCCCCCCCGCTTTCCAGAGGGAGGAGAGCTGGGAGGAAGCAGAAGGGAAAAGCCAGCCACGTGAGTCCATCCCAGCCCAAGCACAAATCATCTCAGCCCCCTGCCTTCCAGAGGAAGAACAGGAGAAAACAGGCAAGGAAAATCGAATAAGGGCCAGAAGACAGATGGGACTAAAATAAAGAAGGACATGAGGAAGGAAGGGAAAAGGAGGGAGGAGGAGGGGTAGGTGTAGGGAAATGATAAAGGGTGAGTGTCTGATAGATTTTTGTGAAGCAAACACATATTCATTGCAAACACATTTTTCATACAACCAGAGAAAAAGTTATACACATGGACATCACCAGATGGCCAACACAAAAACCAAATAGATTACATAATTGGAAGTAAAAGATAGCAAAGCTCTATACTGGTGGCCAAGACTAGACCAGGTGCTGATTGTGGCACAGACTATGAACTCCTGATTTAAAAATAAAAGTAAAACTCAAGAAGAGAACAAAACCAGTCAAAACTGCAGAGCCCTTTAGACTGTTGTACTTTGGACACATCATGAGAAGGCATGAGTCATTGGAAAAGACAACACCACCAACAACAATAATAATATTTATTTATACCCCGCCCCTCTGAGAACAATTGGGGCGGCTGACAAGTTAAAAATACACTACATCCCAATCCCAGCCCAACCCACTCCCTATCCCCATAAAAGAATATTAAATCAGATAAAATTAAAACCAATAGAATAAAAATACAGCGATTAGCTGCAACAATATTAATAACAGGAAGAGAGAGCAGAAAACAGCGACCTTGTGCCACTTTACATGAGACTCTAAAAGGAGTCTCTAGGAAGAGTTCCTGGAAAAAAACTGAGAATTCCTGAGGCCAGGATAAACTATTCTGAAAAGGCCTGCCGGAAGAGATCCATCTTGACTCAGCTTTTTTAAAGCTGTCTAAAGATGGGGGCGACAACAGAAAAGGCTCTCTGGGAGGTAGTTGAAAGCCTAGATCTTTGTGGCTGCAACAAATTCCTCCCAGAGGACTGGAGTGCGCAGGGAGGATTGTAGGGGAGAAGGCGGTCCCAGAGATAGTGTGGACCCAAGCCATTTAGGGCTTTATAGGTGATAACTAACACCTTGTACTGGGCCCAGAAACTAATAGGCAGCCAGTGGAGGGATCTTAGTAATATGGTCCCTCCTGGATGTTCCCAACATTATTCTGGCTGCCATATTCTGTACTAACTGCAGTTTCCAAACCAAGCACAAGGGTAGCCACATGTAGAGCGCATTACAGAAGTCCAGATGTGAAGTTACCAGCGCGTGCACAACAGTCTCGAGATCCCTTACTTCCAGAAAAAGGCACAGCTGGCGTATCAGCCGAAGCTAATAGCAGGCGCTCCTGACTGTTGCATTCACCTGATTCACCATCAGGAGCGAAGAGTCGAGGAGCACCCCCAGACTGTGAACACAGTCACTGGAGGAGAGTGTGACCCCATCCAGGACTGGAGGTTGCAACCCAATTCTTGGTTTCGGGGCCGCTACCGTGAGCACCTCCGTCTTGGTCGGATTCAGCTTCAATCTGTTTTTCCGCATCCAGCCCATTACTGCCCAAAGACATTCATTGAGAGAGGAGACGCTGTCGGAATTCGAGGCTGACGAACGAGACATGGAGAAATAGATCTGGGTGTCATCAGCGTACTGATAACACCCAGCTCCATAACTCCGTATGATCTCACCCAGCAGCTTCATATAGATGTTAAATAACATCGGAGACAGAATGGCACCCTGTGGAACACCACAGGTGAGCTCTCTTTTGGCCAAGCTACTGTCCCCAAGCAGCACCCTCTGGGACCTTCCCGAGAGGAACCACTGCAAAGCAGTGCCTCCGATACCCAGCCCCCTCAGGCGGTCCAAGAGGATGCCATGATCTATCGTATCGAAAGCCTCTGAGAGGTCTAAGAGCACTAACAGGGTCACACTACCCCTGTCGATGCTCAGATGCAGATCATTGGTCAATATTAAGAAAGGTGGAGGGAAGTAGAAAGAGAGGAAGGCCACATGCTAGATGGATGGACTTTATTAAAAAGACCATTAATATGAGGTTACGGGAGCTGGGCAGAGCAGTAGAGGACAGAGGGGCCTGGAGATGTCTCATCCATAAGGTTGTCATGGGTCAAGACCGACGCAAAGGCAGTTAACAAACAAAACAAAAATCACTAACAGGATGCCAAGCAATATTTTAGAAAGGATGGCTATTCTATAACATAGTCTGACATCCTGTTGGTGACATATGCAGTCATAAATTCTTTCTGTGGAGGGATTTTAATGAGAACGAAGACGGCATGACTAGAATAATGTAAAAACTGTGACCTACTCAGGGATAAGTTCACCTATGGAAGTATGTTGGACATTTTTGACTGTTGTGGAAGGCCTGTATTCAGTTCAAGGTTGCAGAAGTGGAGTCACATATAGGGTTCCATTATGCATGGTTGTCACTGGGCCTTGCACATTGATATGCACCATTGTACACGGATGCATAATGTGCACTTGGTCGTGCAACATCACATGTCTCTAACAACAGTGTTGTGCTAAATGAAACTAATACATAACTCGATGAGTGTAAGCTGTTGTTTTACTGATGTGAGACCGTGGCTATAATTTTTAACATCATATCACATTTTAATGTGGTGCCATTCATGGTGTTTTTCTTGCTGTTCCTCTGAGTCTGAGAGAGTGTGACTTGCACAAGGTCACCCAGTGGCTTTCATGGTTGAGTAGGGAATCGAACCCTGGTCTCCAGAATCGTAGTCCAACACTCAAACCACTATGTCACGCTGGCTGAAGAGAGCTCCTGTACCTTGTGTAGAAGAAGGAATTTCAGCAGGTGTTGCTTGTTACCTGGTTGTGTGCCAAGCAACATCTGCAGAGAATTCCCACTTGTATGCAAACTGTAAACTCTGAACACATGCTCCAGTTTTCATCTCTGAGATGTTGGAGGGTATAGGTTACATCTGTAGAACCTAGCTTATGCATCCATGAACTGAATATGAGAGTTGCACAACAGCACTACAATTACAACATGTTTAAGAGGACTTACACATGTATATGACAACAACAGGATTCCTGTCACAATTTTCTGTTTCAGAGGCATAACTATGTGCAAAGGAAGAGACAATGCCGGCTGCCACACTGCAGAATTCATGCATTTTGACACTGCTTTATCTGTCATGGCTCCATCCTATGGAATCCTGGGATTTGTAATTTGTCTTGGCACCAGCACTCTGACAGAGAAGACTAAAATATCTTACACAACTGCAAATCCCAGAACTCCATAGCATTGAGCAAGGGCAGTTAAAGTGGTGTCAAACTGCATTAATCCTGCAGTGTAGATGCAGCCATTGATTTGATTCAGGGCATTTAGTAACTGAATAAAACTAATTGATTATGTTTTTTTAAAGGTGGTGCTCAGCATTTGAAAACAGAATACTACTTGATTGTGAAAAAGTGTTGAAAATAAGAACTTGGATGAAGATTGAGATTTAAAAGGTTATAAATATTTAGAGAATTCGGTTCAAACAATTAACGTGGTCTTCTGAATGCACCTATAGATTTAGACTGAAGCTTTACGTAACATCAAGCTAGAACATACATGGATTACTTATGGAAGCAGTTATGAAAACATTGGAGTGTCTTTGAGATTTCAAAGTTGGTACAGTGTAAGTAATTCAATGATGATAAAGAAGGAAGGAGACTTGCTTCTAGTAAGATCTTGTAAATTTAATGACAGAAACGTTATATGTATATAAGTATCCTTTAGAGTACACAAGGATACATTACAGTATTACATTTATAATTTTTATTGTGAAAAGGATAGTGAGAGCATTTTGCTAAAATTATTGCAAAAGAAATACTGGTTTAATTAAAATAAATAAATAAATAAATAAATAAATAAATAAAGAATTCCAGGGCTACCATTTTGTGTTTGTGTGGGAGATGCATGACATACAAATGGAGTATATTCCCTCATCCATGCTTCACACTGCAGGCGGCAGACTAAACAGTACCAGAGAGCCAGGCAATTATCTCCCTAAAGATAATTTCTGGCTTTGCAGGAGCATTTGAGCAGCATTTTCTCACAGCAACAGAACTGTCTGCAGCTGCCGCTAATATTTGTAATGGGTTTTCTGGAGGCCATGTTGCTAAGGAATGGTTTTGGGCTCAGATTAGCAAAATGGATTGTCGTGATAAGACTGCAGCGAGGCCTATAAATCTAAAAGGAACAAGTAAAACCCTGTTGTGGAATTGCAGCCGGCTGTTATCCCGATGGCTTGCTGCTGTGTTAGCACTCCTTCCTCCTCCTCCTCCTCCTCTTCCCCACACCCTGCTTTCCTCTTCTGGCATTTCGCTGACTGGGCAAACTGTTGACAGACCACCTTGGATCTCAAAACGGTCATGCTGGCGTATGGAGCAATAACGTGGGTGGAAGGGAGAGCTTTTCGACAGCATGTTCGACACACCACTGAAGCGGATTTGGTTTAATGAGATGTTTGCAGAGGAATCTGTGACTTAACCAGTTGCAGATGATGGTGATGGCCATGCTCTGGACGGCAATCCATTCGGAAACAAGTTCCCAGTGTCTTTGAAAGGCTGGTTCAAGGAGCTTGCCAGCTCTGCCACTTTGGGAGGGGAACACCTGCCCTTTTCATAGCAACCATCCCCCTCTAAGCCCCATTCTAGAATTTAACTTCCATCATCTCCATTGCCAAGCAAAAAGAAGTGGCTTTTTTCCCTTGGCACCTACAAGCCACAACTTGGAAATGTTGCCTTTTGGATTTGTTGTTGTGTGCCTTCAAATCATTCCCAATTTATGGTGACCTTAAGGTTGTCATGGGGTTTTCCTGGCAAGATTTGTTCAGAAGTGCCTTTGGCTTCCTCTGAGGCTGAGAGTGTAACCTACCCAAGGTTATCCAGTGGATTTCCATGACTGAGTAGGGATTCAATATCTGGCCTACAGAGGACGTTTTCACACTGGGCTCCCTAAAGCCGGCTGGAGCCCTTCCCGTAAAGCCAGCTGGACCCTGTGCCGCTGACACCGGAATGACTCCGGCGGCGGCAGGCTAATTCCTTTTGCCACCCGGAATTACCTGAAGCCGGAGTTAGCCAGGAATTAGCTTGCCGCTGCCGGAGTGAGGCCGGACTTAGGGCTCCGTGTGTTTGAACACACGGAGCCAAAAGCCGGCCGGACGCAGGGATGACACCGGAAGGGGCGGGGTTTGCCGCCGCGTGTGTGTGAACACATGGGAAATGGCGCCGGGGTGAGGCCGGCGGGAGGCCGGCTAGCGTCCTCAAAAAGGCCAGTGTGAAAACGTCCATTGTTGTAGTACAGTGCTCAAACCACTGCACCATGGATTACCGCTCCTCAAATCCACCACCTATTGTTGGACTGTAAGTCCTGTCAGCCCTAACAATTACAGCCAGTGGTGAGGAATGATGGGAACTGCAGTCTAAAAACAAGTTACCCATGTATGCTAAAGAATGACTGCTGCTGGGGCTGGGGGTATACATGTCGGGTGGTGAATCCACTGTGGCTCTATATCCACATCCATTTGTACATATCTCAGAGGTGGGCAATTGCATGGTGGCCAAGGTCAAATTTTCCCCATCTCCTGCCTTTGGACCAAAAATGTTCTTCTGAGTCTTTAGCTGTTTGCGGTGGCCTTTGGCTCATTCTAAGAGAAAGTCTAGATCAAGCTGGGATTCTGGCAAATCAAATAAAAGCAAAACTCCCCCACCTCCCGACGACAATCATTGAATCATAGAGTTGGAAGAGGCCACAAGGGCCATCCAGTCCAACCCTATTCTACCATGCAGGATCTCACAATCAAAGCATCCCTGACAGATGGCCATCCAACCTCTGTTTAAAAACCTCCAAAGAAGGAGACTCCACCACTCTCCAAGGCAGCGTCTTCCATTGTCCAACAGCTCTTATTCTGAAGAAGTTCCTCATAATATTTAGGTGGAATCTTTTTTCTCTAGTTTCCATCCATTGCTCCAGGCCCTATTCTCTGGAGCAGCAGAAAACAAGCTTGGAACCATCCTCAATACCACATCCCTTCAAATATTTAAACAGGGCTATCAAATCATCTCTTAACCATCTCTTTTCCAGCCTAAACATACCCAGCTCCCTAAATCACTCCTCATAAGGCACGGTTTCCAGACCCTTCACCATTTTGATTGTCCTCCTCTGAACACATTCCTGTTTGTCAACATCATTTCTGAATTGTGCTGCCCAGAATTGGATGCTGTATTCCAGGTGAGGCCTGACCAAAGCAGAATAGAGTGGCACCATTATTTCCCTTGATCTAGACACCATACCTCTGTTGATGCAGCCTAGAATTGCATTGGACTTTGTAGCTGCAGCATCACACTGTTGAGTCATGTTCAACTTGTGGCCTGTTCAACTTGTGGCCAACTATTCAAAGGCTACTGTATATATTAATAACAGCATAGGGATTATACAGCCAGTGGCAGCTTCCATTGTCAATGGGACAGTGAATCCATTCCAGGATTCATTGCCAGAACTGCTGGACATGTTTTGTGGATACAATACAGAACCTCGGATAACTCCTTTCCTGTCATGTAGAAAATGGAACAGGCTTGGTTTCCTACTGTTGAAGAGATCTATAGATCAAGAACCAATGGATTCAAATTAAAGGAAAAGAGATTCCACCTCATCATTAGGATGAACTTCTTGATTGTAAGAACTGTTCAAAAGTGGAATATGCTGCCCCAGAGGGAGGTGAACTCTCCGTCTTTGGAGGTTCTTAAGCAAAGGTTGGATGGACAGCTTTCAAGGATGGTTTAATTGTGTATTCCTGTGTGTCACAGGGTTGGAATAGATAGCCCTGCAGGTCTCTTCTAGCTCTAAGATCCTATGATTCTATGGTTCTTTAATGTTCAAACTCAGACCACCCTATTGGCATTGGATTCAGCCACTGACACTATGTATCACTTGTCTATCTCAATATGACACAATGGCCAGCGTATCCCCTCTTTGTAGTTTGAGACAGGACTTTCCTCCATCCCTGTTGGGAGACACTGGGAATCAAACAATGGACACTCTCTAAGCAAAGGATAAATTTTCCCCAGAGTTGTGGGCCTTTGCTTACAAATGCCTTATAAGAAGACCTGTTTTTGTGGTTTGAGAGTTTTCAGTGAGCTAACACAACTTTGAACACCAGCTGAAATTTTTCCAGAGGGTGGAAGTGGGGGTGGCGGAATGTCAACATTTCTTTCAAGAGCTGTGTGCCTTTTTCTCTTTCTTTTTTAGAAGCCTGTTTTCTTTGACCACAAATTCCTGACTTGTCTGAGGAAATAAATGCAACCGTTCAGGAATAAATGATTGGAGCCTTGCAGATGCATTCTTAAGAACACCAGGGAGATTTCACTGCACATCCCTTGGCCTCACAAAGGAGAGGCTGGCTTGCTTGAACCCATTTTAGCTGTGTTGTTTGGCATTCTCTCTCTTCTCATCTCTCTCCTTTCCTACCTGTGCTATAAAAACATGGCTTTGTGAAGAGTCCTGGCATGCATCTTCTGAAAGGCACTACACAAATCTTCTATATTGTTTTTGGCTGCAGCAACAGCCTCGCTGTAACTGTGGTAGTATTCTTGGGTTTTGTATTTATACCACTAAATCATTCCCCACAGAACAGTGTATCTTTTCCAACTGACAGACCTACCCCCAAAAGACAACATCCTGACAAGGAGGAACTACAAGAGGAGAAGGGACACCAAACTGAAAGCTGTTTATATAGTTGAGCTTATAGTTTTAATACTGTGTCTATATCACTGGATTTAGATCACCATCACAAGCAATATCTGCCTACATCAGTGTTGTATAGTGCAGATGTCTGTGTGCAGAGGTATATTATTATTATTATTATTATTATTATTATTATTATTATTATTCCAGAGCAGCTTATTAATTGTGCAACCCAGACCTTGGATTGAATGGCAATGATGCACAACTGAATGAAGACACTGAACAGAGAACCAAGGGTGCCTGCCTGTCATTCTGTTCAATGGTACTGCAAGCCTTTGTTCCTTCAACTTTGAACTGAAATACATATGTCATTCGGATGGCTGGAGGGTTCTTGGCGCTCCTGTCCAAACAAGTAACTTCCAAGCTATGATTGGATATGGACAAGCCACATTTGAATCCCGGTTCAAGGATAAAGGTAGTGGGTGGGCCTGAGCTAGTGTGCTATTATCTCTCTGCATATTTTATGGATTGATTGATTGTTTGATTGGATTTATATCCCACTTTTTCCCCATTCAAGGCAGGCCCCTCTCTCTCAGAGGGCCTTGTGATGATTTACCTCCCAGGGCTGTTGTGAGAGAGGCCAAGATAAGGAAACTGTCAAGCCTTTGAGGGAGATGGAGCATCAATAAATCAAAATAAGGAAGGCCATGTTAAAGACCTCTCCCCCAGGTTTACTTTTCAACTGATTAATGGGATGATTAAAGGCAACAGCAGGCCTGCTTTGATATTTAAAATCCCCCCAAGGGCATCTCCAACACTTGGGCCAATGTCTTCCCCACTCCCAGGTGCAGCACATGGGTGTGCATCCATGCTCATGCCGTGTATACAAACACCAAGGGGAAGCCAAGTGGCCAAATGCTCTTCCTGCATTTGGTGCATGTCTTGTTGGACGGCTGGGAAGTGCTCTTCCCTCCACCCTGCAATGGAGCATCTCCTCTGAAGCCAAGAGGACGGATGTAAACCAGCTGGGAGCTCAAAACTCTCAGACACACAGAGGGGGAGGAAGACTAGGAGGGAGCCAGAGATGAAAGTAGGGCTTGTATTTTCTCAGGTGAGGCCCAAAGAGGCTTAGAGCCCTCCTGAATTTTCTCACCTTGGCTTGAGCAGAAAAAGCAAACAAAAGCCGACTGTTTGGATGGTGCCGTGGGGATTCTGGTTTTGTCTCTGTGTGCTCCTAACCCTGCCTTGGCTTCCCCTTTGTCCTTCCTTTTGCAATGGGCATTTCCCTTGAAAGAGAAACAAAAATAAATGTGTTAGAGAGAGGAGATTAATGCGGATACTTTATCAGGCTTCAAGGGGGATTTCAAACCTGCACCAGCAACATTTTGCAAGAGACATATCCTGACTGGTGTTTATTCTGAGGCTGAAACAGAAATAACCCAGAGAAAAGGAACCAAAGCAAGAGAGGGAACAGCAGGAACTGGGTAGTGCTGTGGGATTTCCTTTTGATCCCATCCAGGCTGAGATCTGGGATCCCCAGGGGTTCGATTTCTGTGTTCTTTTCCTCATGGGATGATAAGGAGATTTTGTTGACAGCAGGATGCCAGGTAGTCTACCTCATGGTAGTCCTATTATGTTACAACAGGTCTGGGAATAATGTTGGATTGCAGTTCCCAACGTTTCTTACCATTGGCTCTGCTGACCAGGGCTGCAGAGAATTGCAATTCAACAACATCTGAGGAGCTACAGCCTGGACATCCACCCCATGTTTTTTAGTGTCTGCTCTATGGTGGAATAAGCAGTAGTGGCTGGTGACTCCTGTGGCTGTGGGGTAGTCAGTCTATGCCATGTTTTCATTAACCTGAAATGCTGAACTTTTGGGGAGAAGGACAAATTGCTTCAGACTTTCAAAAGCTATTTTTAAAGCCAAGATGAAGACATGAAGTAGATTCCCCTCAATGCCATGAGATTCACCAGCCACCAGTGAACATACGAAGAGCCATGTTTGACATAGTGGCCAAGTGTCCCACTTTACCAAGGACATTCCTCTAGCTGAAGGAACACTGCATTATGACCTGAAAGGCTACCTAATCCAAGTCTGATTTAAAGCTGTAAAAGCCCTAAATGGCTTAGAGGAAGGATGAGGAACTTTGTAGCCCACAGACTGAATATAGTTTCAGAGATTTTCTTGGAGGACTCTTTCCCAAAGCAAACGAGGTGATATGAGAAAATACTAGCATATTTCAGCTCAAAGCTCCTACTGCCAGTTGCTAAGAGAGCAATTTCATCTATCAAGAATGAGCAGAACAGGAAACTACTGGACAATGGATAAGGGTCACCTGGGGAAATACAGAGGGTGGTACAGGGACCCCATGAAGGCTGGATTTGGCCACAGGGCCTGAGTTTCCACAGCCTTGGCTTAGGGCCTAACTAACAAAGGGGCTACTTGTGTCATGATAAACCAGGCCAGTTATTAAGATCTGCTGGAGAGACCCTCTTGTTTGGGGGAAAGCTGGAAAAGGCTTTCACTTGTAGGTAAAGGTAAAGGTATTCCCCATTGACAAGGTTGCCAAGTCGTGTCCGACCAAAGGGGGCAGTGCTCACCTCCATTATTAAGCCAAAGAGTCAGCGTTGTCAGAGACCACTCTGTGATCATGTGGCCAGCATGATTGCACAGAACACTGTTTATCTTCCCACTGAGAAGTGGTACCTATCTCTCTACTTGCATTTGCATGCTTTTGAACTGCTAGGTTGGCAGAAACTGGGACTAGTGACAGGAGCTCACCCCATCATATGGCACCTGGGCCTTGAACTGCCAACCTGCCCATCTTGCAATCAACAGAGTCAGCGTCTTAACCACTTGAGCCACCATGTCACTTGTATCAGTCCCAAACTGAGGAATATGATGGCTGAGATCCTACATGCTGGATAGTGTAAACGTCCACATATGGTACACCATATTGGTGTTGAATAGCAGCATTGTGGAATTGTACCAAGGTAGCAAATGTATTACTGAATGCACAACAGCTGTGAATGCCTGAATGTGTTGTTAACTGCCTTCAAGTCAGCTTTGACTCATGGCAACCCCATGAATGAGACATTTCCAAGCCCCCCTGTCCTCAATCTCAAGTCCTGGCCTCCTTGAATAATGAGTCTATCCATCTGGTATGTGGTCATTCTCTCTTTCAACTGCCCTCCATCTTTCCTAGCATTATTGTCTTTTCTAGTGATAAATGAGGTGATTTTCTTTCTGTCAGCTTTCTTCACTGTCCAGCTCTCACATCTGTACATGGTGATGGGGAATACCATGGCTTGGATGATCCTAACTTTGGTATTCAGTTTTATATCTTTATACTTTAAGATCTTGTCTAGTTCGTTCATAGCTGCCCTCCCCAATCCTAGTCTTCTGATTTCTTGACTGCAGTCCCTGTTCTGTTCCCGGCTTTACAAATTGACCAGTTGAGGGCGGATTTTAGCTGGATTTTTGCAGGGATACGGTTGGGAGGTGGCAACGGCGGCAAAATCTATGCAGTAATACCTGGCTGCATCCCAAATTCGAATTTAACTCGGAAGAGGTAAATCGGGTTTATTAATAATGCGATAATCTCCTTCTTAATGTTCAACAGCAAGCCTGCCTTAGTACTTTCCCATCTGACTTATTTTAGCAATTGTTTTAAGTCTTTGATGTTTTCTGCTAGAAATATGGTGTTGTCTGCAAATCTTAGAGGGTTGATATTATTTCCTCTGATATTCATTCCTCTTCTTTCCCCTATCCAGCATAATGGACATGTGCAGCCATGGGGAATGGAACCACATATCCAACTTGAGTTCAACAATCTTGTACTGTGGATGTTCTGCATCAGACAAAATACTTCAGTAAGGGAATTCTACACATGTAAAAGACACCAACAAGATTCTGGTCATTCCCTCTAGAATTACAGTTGTCTCTTTATGTTTGTTGTATTCTGGAATACTGTTAAGATGCATGTTTTTTTACTTAGTTTTAAAAAATATTTTTATTTTTTTAACCTTTTTTCAAATGGTTTTATTAATTATATTCTGTCATGATCGTCTTATTGCCTTAATAACTCTAGTCTGTTTTATTGTATTTTAAAATAAACCTCCATGAGAAACATTCTTAGGTAAGATATAAATACCACTAATAAAGAAATAGGCTTAGCTTCCATGCATTTCTCTAATCTTTTTCAAAAACTGTGTAAACCCATTGCCTCATTTTATGGCAGTGGATTTTGTGAAGTTAATTATGTGTTGTCTGAAAAAGAACATAACAATTTAAGAGGAATTGTGCTGGGTAAGACTGAATGCCTATCTAATCCAGCATTCGGTGATATAGCAGCCATTCGTTGACTATAAGAAGTTGCCAGCAGAACCAGAAGACAACCATGACTGGATTTGGCCATGGTGACACACACCTTAGTTACATCCCATTTGGATTACAGCAACACACTCTACATGGCTTTATCTTTGGAGAGCATCCAGAAATCTCAGCTGGTCCAAACAGCTGAAGCCAAATGTTAACAGGGGCTGGTGACAGGAAGCACACAACTCTTTTGTTGCAACAGCTCAACTGGCCACCAGTTCATTTTGGGGCATGATTCAAAGTGCTGCTTTTAACCTATAAAGTCCTATACGCTCAGTTCCAAACCATCTGAAGGACTGTATTTTCCCATATAAGCTTGCCTTTGTTTTGAGATCCTCTGCAGAGGGCTTTCTTTCTGTCCCACCACCCTCACAAGTACACCTGGTAGGGACATGGGAAAGGGCTTCCTCAGTGGCTACTCCCAGCCTCTGGAACTCCCTTCTGAGGACTGGCACCTTCTTGGTGCAATTTTTTGTACAGCCTAAGTGGAAATTTGTATCTGTATGCCTTTTAGGGTATATTTTTCCTAATTCCCATTATACCTTAGAACAGTGATGGTGAACCTTTTAGGCACCGAGTACCCAAACTAAATGGCCTTCCGGCATGGGGTGTCACCCTGTGCCAGAGGTGGGACTTCTGGGGGAGGGAATGGGACTTCTGTGGCAAGATTTCCTCCCAATAGGGGTAGAACATCTGGGGTGGTACTTCTCCCCCCCCCACCTTCCCGGGCCTTCAGCTGCCTCTCCAGATGGAGGAGAGGAGGAACAGGCATGCACGTTTCCTCCTCTTCCCTGCTCTGCATGCCAGGGAAAATGGCTTTGCATGCGATAGGATCGCCAACACAGCCTTAGAAGCTAAAATGACTAAACAGGCTACTGTACTTTGGACATAATATAAGACTTATTATTAATATTATTATTGTTATGTATCATGAAGTCATTTCTGACTTATGGTGACTCTAAAGAGAACCTATGATGGGGTTTTCTAGGGCTGAGAGTGTGTGACTCATCCAAGATCATCCAATGGGTTTTCGTGGCCAAGCGGGGAATCGAACCCCAGAGTCCAGAGTCATAGACCAATACTCAAACCACTACACTATGCTGGCTCTCCAAGAAGACATGACACAGATAACAGTGCTGGGGAAAGTAAGAGACCAGTAGGAAAAGAGGAAGACCACACTGCAGGAGGATTGATTAAATCAAGGAAGCCACAGCCTTGACTTTGCAAGACCTAAGCAAGACAGTTGATTAGCAGAGCTCTTGGAAGGCTCTCATACATTGGATTGTCATAAGCTGAAATCAACTTGATGGGACAGAACAACAAAAATGCATTTTAGCACACTCTGGCCTGAATCCAACTGGTTAGTCTGAACTAGAGAATACCCACTGAATGTATTGTTGGGCTGCTGAATGGTGAATCAAACACATAGGTGAGACCCATTGTTTCAGTGGATCTACTATAATTGGAACTAATAACAGGATTCAGGCCATTGTCCCCCAAAATATGCATTCTAGTTTTTAATGTGAAGTTGTAGGCTTTCATGGCCGGCATCCATACTTTTTTGTGGGTTTTTCGGGCTGTGTGGCCATGTTCTAGAAGAGTTTCTTTCTGACATAGAGCTGGTGAAACGTCAGAAAGAAACTATTCTAGTTTTTGTTTTGAAGAACTGCATTGCTCAATATGCTGAGAAATGTGCTGAACATTTGCTGAATGCAATTATTCAAGAAGCACAAATTTGTTAACTTTTTATTATAAAGCAAACTGAGCAGAATTCTTCGGCACCACTAATAGAAACTTAGAGATGTCGGAAACTTTTCTTGGAATTTCTTTTGAAACATCCATTGATCCAGGTTTCTGTCAGCTGCGGCTGCAATGCATATATTAAATGCATGGGGGCATCTGGAGAGATTGTCCTCACAGCTATGAAAAGTTAATGTAACTGTCTTATGTAAAAATGGTTGTGTTTGAGTATTTTATTTATTACCATTTTCCTCCTCACTTGCAGACATCTGTGTTACATAGCAACATGAATAATAAATACTGCGTTTTTTCATTCCAAGGACAACATTGGAACCAGGAGACCACATACACTGGTGACAGAGTCATGCAGAATCGGCTAATAGCCAGTGCCAGATTTCTTCACCCAGAAGAGAAATAGCATGAGTGATTACAAGAAGTATACATTTAACCTATAATTTAAAGTGCTTGCCTGTTGGTTGATTAGGCTATACATATCAAGAGATTTGATTTCAGAGTCCCTGAACATGTTGAATAAAAGTAGGAGAAGAAGCAAGGAAAGAGACTCTTGTGGCAACAATTAAGACTAATGGATTTACTTTAGCAGGAGCTTTTGTGGATTATCCACGAAACCTCATTCTAAAGCAAATGACTTATCAACTCCACAAGACTCTCTTTCTTTTTATACTGAAGCAGACTTATTTTGAAAAGTGAACTTGACGTGTTATGGAATGGGACTGATATGAAGACAATAGTAAGGCTTTGGACCTGATCTGTGAACTACTTCATGTCATTTCTGAGTAAAACTTTAGGTTTCTATGCCCTAAAATGCACATTTATGAACCACTTTGGACTGAACTTGACCTGAGATTCTACTTCAAGAAGATGGAGTGCAACTTCATGCTTTCAGAGTTATGCAGAAATTGTGTAATGTTGCATCGTTAGTGAATTGTGACATCACACAACTAAATGTGCCACAAAATGCATGTGCAGTGGCCTAAAATGGACATACACACACACATTCAGCCATATGCAACCATGCACAAACACTGTTTTCAGGTGTGGCCACTGGCTATCTTAAGAAACCCAGAAGATTAGATTGGAACCTAAAAGGAATGGATTTGGTCTTGGGCCTGAAGTTGCCCAGGAACCAAGATGAGGTTGACATAATATTTGTTAATGGTTTGAAAGCAAGGTGCAAATTTGACCATCCTGTTCACATCAGTGTCTTTTAGATAAAAAGGGGAAAAAAGTTTTGAGGCTTGCGGATGTTCCCCATTACTTTTCTCACACCACACCCATTCCCCACTCTCTCTTCTCACCCACAGCTGCTTCTCTTTTGGCTGAGGAGAACCGGATGGGATGGTCCCTGCTCTGCTACTGCCTCGGACAGCCAAATGTGGCTTATGAAACTGTCAGTTTGGGTGGAGATCCATAGCAAAGCATTCTGGGGAATGCCTTGCCATGTTCCAAAGGCAAATGTTTTCTCCTTTGTTCTCAGGATGCAACCAAGCAGCCCATTGGGGTTGTTTTTGGTCAGGAAATCAGATGCAAAAACTATGCTTCACAGCTCCCTAAAATGCTTGGTTCAAAAAAAAAAAAAGAAATAAAAAAAAAGAGTTGGAGGTTTTCTTTCAGCTGCATCATATGTGTGGTTCCCAATCTCTTTTCTCCTGATGGGTCTCAGATGACACAGGAGCATTCCTAGGAATGTGAATACATGGAAGACTCATCGAACAGATACTGATGGTCCCATGCCTAGCCAAAAAAGGAACTGGAAGTGCAAGAAAAAAGATAATTTGCAAAGTCAAATTAAGAAATCATGCCTAGTAGAGTAGAATAGCCAGCATGGCATAGTAGTTTGAGTATTGGAGTATGACTCTGGAAACCAAGGTTCAATTCCTAGCCATGAAACCCACTGGGTGACCATGGGCAAGTCACATGCCCTCAGTCTCAGAGGAAGGCAATGGTAAACCTCCTTGGAACAAGTCTTGCCAAGAAAATCCTATGATAGGTTTGCCTTAGGGTTGCCATAAGTCAGAAACAACTTGAAGACACACAATGAGTAGTATGGATTTGCCCAACCCCCAATTCCCCTCTGTTTTTTTGGTGGCAAATGTTTTTTTAGGTGTACAAATACTTTTGTTAATTGCACTCAAGTTGATCTCAAATCATGGCAACGCTATGGATGAGACATCTCCAAGTCCCTCTGTCTTCTACTGCTCTGCTTAATTCCTGCAACCCCTTAATACCCATGGAAATCTCCTTCATCTGGCATATGACCTTCCTCTCTTTCTACTTCCCTCCACCTTCCCCAGCATTATTGTCTTTTCCAAAGAGTCCTCTCTTCTCATGATGTGTCTGAAGTACGACAGCCTCCGTTTCATCATCTTGGCTTCCGGGGAGGTTTCTGGCTTGATCTGCTCTAGGACCCATTTGTTTGTTCCTTTGGCTGTCCATGGGATCCTCAGCACTCTTCTCCAGCACTAC
Source organism: Phrynosoma blainvillii (assembly GCA_026167975.1). NCBI lineage: Eukaryota > Metazoa > Chordata > Lepidosauria > Squamata > Phrynosomatidae > Phrynosoma > Phrynosoma blainvillii. Next base: position 448,251,234 of record JANUYF010000001.1, on the reverse strand, counting down.
ATCTCAAATGCATTGATTCTCCTCCTATCATCTTTCTTAACTGTCCAACTCTCACATCTATACATGGTAATAGGGAATGCAATGGTTTGTATAATTCTAACTTTTGTGCTGAGTTTTATATCTTTGCATTTTAGAGTCCTTTCTAGTTCTTTCATAGCCACCCTCCCCATTCTTAATATTCCTCTAATTTCCTGACTGCAGTCCCCATTTCTATCAATGTTTGATCCCAGGTATGGGAATTCTTTTACTATTTCAGTTTCTTCATTCTCTAGATTGAACAAGTGAAGGTCCTTGGTGGTCATTGTTTCCCCCCCCCCCCCTTTATGTTCAACATTAGGCCTGCCTTTCCACTTTCCTCTTTGATCTTCTTTAGTAGGTATTTCAGGTCTGTGCTAGTATTATGGTGTCATCTGCATATCTTAGATTGTTGATATTCCATCCTCCTATTTTCACTCCTCCTTCTTCTGTGTCCAAGCCTGCTTTTCTTTTAATATTTTCTGCACACAAGTTGAACAGACAGGGTGAAAGGATGCAGCCTTGTCCGACTCCTTTGCCAATTGGGAACCATTCTGTTTCTTCATCTTCTGTTCTGACAGTAGCCTCTTGTCCTGAGTACAGATTTCTCATCAGGACTATTAGATGTGTTGGCACTCCCATTCCATAGCCTTTCATGATCTATGCAATCAAAGGCTTTGCTATAGTCTATAAACCACATGCTGATTTCCTTTTGGAATTCCCTGGTGCACTCCATTCACCACTGTATGTTTGCAGTGTGATCCCTGGTGCCTCTTCCTTTCCTGAACTCTGCTTGGACCTCTGGGATTTCTCTCTCCATGTATGGTTGGAGTCTATGTTGCAGAATTTTGAGCATGATTTTGCTCATGTGGGAGATTAGTGCTATGGCCCTATAGCACTTAGATGTTGGCATTTTATATTCAGAATCCCCAAGTCAGCATGACCGCATAGTCCAAAAAAGTAAGATTTCCAGGCTCTAGACTCAATAGGAAAATTCATAGATGCATCACTATGATTGTTTTATCTAGATGAGCCCCTGTGGGGGGAGAATGTGTGAACTCACAAGATCTAATCTCAAAGTCTGGGGCTGGCCAAATATAGAAAAGAGTCACAGTGCAATGATGCATCCCTGCTTTGCATGTCCAAGGTCCTAGGATCAATCTCTGGGACCCCCAGCAAGAAAGAGGAAACTAGGAAAGACGTCTGCTGGAGACTCTGGATGTTGTAATGCCTGTTTAAACATTACAACTGGCATAACAGGTCAGAACAAATTCCAAGGCCCATGGTCTGACGTCAGCAGACAGTCAGAAGTTCAGAAGTTCAGTCCTTGACATCTCCTGTTAGGTTCTTGGTAGTAGAAGCAGAAAATACTTTTCTGCCTGACATCCTCCAGAGCCACTGGAAGCCACAGGAGACAAAACTGACAACAGTGTAGTTCTCAATATATAACAATGTCAGCAGATGTCTTCCATTTCAGTGGAGTGGTAAATAAATGCTACACTTTAGTTTGAACTTTAAAGTTGCTATTCGAGGTGCTGAACTCTATCCCCCCCCCCTCCAAACAGATCCAACAACTTAGAATGTATCCATAATGCAGAAATAAAGAAGTTTGACAGCACTTTAACTGGCACAACTGAATTCTATGGAGTTCTGGGATTTGCAGTTTTGTGGGATATTTGGCATTCCCTGTCAGAGTGCTCTGGTGCCCCCACCAAACTACAAATCCCAGAATTCCATAGTATTGAGCCATGGACGTTAAAGTAGTATCAAACTGCTTTATTTCTGCAGTTTGGCAGCAGCCCAAGTCCTGTTTAAAGCTGGCAAATGCCCAGGTAAAGTGGAGAAACCAGACCGGTCCCAGGTCATACATAGGATGTCATTGTACAAGTATGGCCCAGGCAGTCTGAAGCCTGTGTGTGAGAAGTAGTCCTGAGAACAGTACAAACCTGATAAGGGAGTTTCCAGAAAGAGTAATTTATAGTATACACTGGATCCACAAACCAGACAAAGTCATAAAGGGAGTGTTGCAGTTGATTGTTTGTAGCAAAGGAATGGTTTTGGCCATCTATAAGCCCAGTAGGCTTAATTTGCTCAGTGTTTTCCCTTCAAAATGGATCATGGTGTTTCCCATTCTTTTGCAAACAAAATTTTTAGGGCTATATCACACCAGGCTTGTAAGATACCACAATCTCATTAGTCTAGCAAATGCAAAAATGCTGGGTTGGGGACAGTCATTATCACACAGCTGTTCAAAAGTGCAATAGTGCTGCTTCTGTCCTGGTCTCTGCTTCCTCATACCAGCATCCATAGACCAATCTTCCTGCCCCAACCCTTTCCCAGCATGACTTTTAGTCTGCATTTATTTTTAGCGCAATTGTGCAATCGTGGCAATCCATTAGGCAAAAATAAATAAAGAAAAGAAATTGAAACAAAGAAAAGAAAAACAGCCTGCTTGGGAATAGCAAGAGTGAGGGGGCAGAGGAGCAGAATCACACCCACTATCACCACACGACTGCCCAGATATTGGATCTGCTTCAGAAGAAATGGATCACATTCAATAGTGGAAAAGCAGCTTGATTGGGGGGGCATTGATAGGTTTTGCCCATCAATGAGAAGGAGTGCTCTAGCAGCAGGTGGACTACAGACCAGCTACTGGACAGACACAGCATTGTGCGATAAGGTATGGCCACGGATGCAATTATCCTGTTCTAGTTCCACTTACAAGCCTGAGTGATAAAGCCCTTAATCTGTAACACTGTACAGTATGAATTGCCTCTAATATCATCATGATCTTCAGGACCTGCATGGTCTGGACTCTTCTGTCATTTCCATGACTTGACTGCCAGCCTTCTCTGGCTCTGCCTGCAGCCTATCATCTTGGCCCCCATCTTCATCTTTCTCACTTAAGGAGGCCTCCTCTGGGTAGGACATGACAAATCTGGAGAACTCTTTTGAAGTTTTGGTTAAAACCCTCAGTGCATTCAGTATTCCACTCAAACAGATGGTGAAAGTTGCTTTTTTCAGGATTGCAGTTCCTAGAGAATCCTTATATCAGTTTGGCCCCTGGTCATGTAAGCTGGGAAATTCTGTAAGCTGTTGTTCAAAACTGAGTTACTTTCCCAATGTACCAATAAGGTGAGTTCACAGAGTCACAAATTGATCTTCACAGATACCTTGCAGCCTTTTTCACTTTATGATTCTGCCATGAACAAATACAACACTAAACTGGCATGCCCCTTCCCTCAGAGAATCAGCGGGCACAGCTCCTTCTACCAATGTCTCTGTCTCTTTCTTGCTCCCAATTCTTCCTTAAGTCAGATAAATGTAAGCCTCCCTGGCTGTGTGAAAAGAAAAGACCAGTCTGACAGGGATTTTATTCTTGTCTGCTTCCAGCCCCTGAAAAAGGAAGAGCTTATTGTGAAGTCGTAGGCTTTCTTTGAAGATGCCAGCCACAGATGCTGGCGAAACGTCAGAAAGAAACCCTTCTAGAACATGACCACACAGCCCGAAAAACCCACAAAAAACTAAAGAGCTTATTTTTCATCACAGTGTTGCTGGAGTAGTGCAGTTGCCACCTTCTAAATCAGCTTCAGAACCTGCAAACAATGAAGCACCCTGCAGAAATGGTGGCTGCTTATGGCCTTGTAAGTTTAGGATTGCTTATAATATTTTAGGCTTCCTCCTAAGACACATTTAGAGGTCTAAATACCCCGAAGACACCAGATTCTGTCTGATCTTGGAAGCTGAGGAGAATTGAGCCTGGTTATCAATCAGCCAAGTTCACTGAACATTGCTCAAGTCCAGTACTTGTTCTGAAAACAGTATCTTGACTGTGAAACAGGCATGGTTTCTCCTATCCCTTTATATTGAGGGATTGAGGACCCTTAGCCATTTGTCAGCTAAACTGGATTCTTTCTGGGGTTCTGTTATCACCTTTTGGCTGCTTAGTTGTTCCATTTGTGATGGTGGTGAAAACTAGGCAGGCAGAGGAAACATCAACAGTCCACTTGAGCATTCATAAGTATTGGAATCTCAGGATGAGAAAATAAGCAGGCTCTTTGGTAATCTTTCAGTCTATTCATTATATGCAGTCATAGATGTACAGTTGGCCCTCTGTATCCATGGATTTTTTTATCCATGGATTCAAACATCCATGGCTGAAACTATTTAAAAATAATATAAATCCCCAAAATAAAACTTGTTTTTGCCATTTTATAAAAGGGGCACAATTTCACTATGTCATTGTTTTGAATGGGATTTAAGCATCCATGGATTTTGGTATCCACGGAGGGTCCTGGAACCAAAACCATGTGGATACCAAGGGTCCACTGTACAAACATATACATTTTCCTTAGGGAAAAAGACAGACATGTCAACATCTGGACACTTTGCATTCATCACAGTACATTACGTTGCATGTAAGGCATCACATATTCATTATATTATAGGATACATTAAGTAAGATGTTATATGCTGAACTTTTCTCTCTCTTTGCATCTCTGTAGCAGGCTTTGCTATAATGATCTTATACAAGAACATCATTCTCTTAAACAATCTTGCTCAGGCCTTTATCCATTAAGAATGCTAGAGCTTCTGTTGAGGAATCATACATTTCTAAACAGGCATTTATAAACAAAGAGGCATTCAAGGGTTAACATTCTTGAACACTGTTAAATCTAACAGCATCTCTTACATATCTATAAACATCTAAAAGGTTATCCATTACAATCATAATGAGACATATATCTATTTTAGCATTGTCTAGATGAGAGTAAATATTTTCTCTCTCTTACCAGCATAGCCTATCTTTACCAGCATGTTTGGATAGTTTATCAGTTATCAGAAACAGTTTGGAGGCTGCTTTAGAGCCTTCTTTCCATACAGCTGAGATGGCAAAAATAATCTGATCTACACTTATTCTTGGCTTCTTTTATTCTCTCTGTCCTCCATCTGGCCTATCAGCTGTCCAGTCAAAACAAAGACATTGACAGTGCCTCGTTTACATTGTCCAATAAAACCAGAGATCTGAAATATGATGTCACTCTTGGTCTTGCTAGAGATAATATAAACAAACGACGTAGAGCTGAATCTTGGCTATCGTCTGCTTTACATCAGATTACATCAGTCACTGTACTATACTAGGAGTCAAATCTGCTCATATCTCAATGTTGATAGAAATGAAGACATTCCCATCACTTTGTTCACCTTTGAGTAGACTTTCTCCCCAGCATTAGCTTGTCTCTTTGTTCAACACACACACACACACACACACACTCTCTCTAATATGCATAGCATTATATCTCATACCCTATGTTGTACTCTATAGACTATACTCTGTACTCCACAAGTATATTCACAGAATCATAGAATCACAGAGTTGGAAGAGACCAGAAGGGCCATCCAGTTCAACCCCCCTGCTATACAAGAATACACAATCAAAGCACTCCTGACGGATGGCCATTCAGCTTCTCTTTGAAAACCTCCAAAGGAAACTCCACCACATTCAGAGGCAGCCTATTCCACTGTCAAACTGCTTTTACCATCAAGACACTCTTCCTAATATTTAGGTGGAATCTCTTTTCCTGTAATTTGAATCCATTGTTCTGGGTCCTATTCTCTGGAGCTGCAGAAAACAAGCTTGCTCCATCCTTGATATGACATCCCTTCAAATATTTAAACATGGCGACCATGTTACCACTTAACCTTCTCTTCTTCACGCTAAACATACCCAGCTCACTAAGTTGCTCCTTGTATGATAAGGTTTCCAGACCTTTCCCCATTTTCGTTGACCTCCTCTGGGCATGTTCCAGCTTGTCAAATTCCTTAAATTGTGGTGCCCAGAACTGGACACAATATTCCAAGTGAGGTCTGGCCAAAACAGAATAGAGTAGTACTATTACTTCCCTCGATCTCTAAACACTATACTCCTATTGATGCAGCCTAGAATTACATTGGGGTTTTTTAGCTGCTGCATCACACTGTTGACTCATGTTATACTTGTGGTCCACTAAAACTTCTAGATTCCTTTTGTATGTTCTGCCATCAAGCCAGTTACTCATCCTGTATCTGTGCATTTCATTTTTACTGCCCAAGTGTAGTATCCTACATTTCTCTCTGTTGAAATTCATTATGTTAGCTTTGGCCCAGCTTTGTAATCTGTTAAGGTCATTTTGAATTCTGATCCTGTCCTCTGAGGTCTAGCAGGTGGTGGTGCTATTTGCCTTCAAGTCAGCTTTGACGTATGGCAACCCTGCGAACGAGACACCTCCAAGAGTGCCAGCCATCATTTGAGGCTAGATAGCCATCTGTCAGGAGTGATTTAATTGTGTATTTCTACATGGGGGGGGGGGGGTTGGATTGGATGGCCCTTGTGGTCTTTTCCAACTCTATGATTCTATTATTCTAGGTCGGTTTCCCTTTCCAGAGTTGGTGGTCCATTACTTCACTGGCACCTGCCTAATCACTCCCTTAAGTTATAGTATATAAATTAAGCTATGGCCTTTCTAAACCAAAGCAAGTCATACTCAATCTGGACCTACTTAGATCAACTTAGATCTGCTACATACTTGTTTGGGTAGTAGGCCTTCAGTCTCCTAACTCAAAGTGAATTGGACAAAGTGTTCTTTTCTTTTTTGAAAAAGTTGAAAATTAGTATATGTGGGAGGGTGAATAAAGGGGTGAGCTCACTCATCCCATTTTACTTTGAATCATTGTCACAGATGCTTAGAACAAAAGGCACTATCCATCATGACTCTCAGGTTATGACAGACATGTAATCAAAGTCAGTGATAAACCAGAGAAACCTTATGCCCCCAAAGAGGGAATAAATAGATCCAAAAGATCAAAGTTCACAGGCAGCCAATGAGATTGTTTGGACACCTGTAGGACATGTCTCCTAAGGTCACAGAATATAAGTGCTGGCAATAATGTTGGATATGGAACTTGGAAAAGTAACTTTTCTAGGTCATAGCTCTGACTGCCCCTGTGGGCCATGTTGGCTGTGGAATTCTGGAGGCTGTAGTACAACAAATTAATATTTCCAAGCTCTGTTTGGGCAAGATCAATATCCCTCTTGTCAGCATCCCAAATCTTTTTACTTCACGTTTTGGGAAGATGAAGATACAGTATGTACATCAAATTTCTGACCTGAAATTTGGGTCCTTTGAATTTATGAACATGGCAAAGATATTCATCATGAGTTATTAATGTTTTCTTTGTCCACCAGAAAGTTTGTTGTTGAGCAGAGGGGCAGGCTATAAATAAAAATTATTATTATTATTAAAGTGAAGTGGCAATGGCTAACTTTAAAAATATGATAGATTTATACTGTAGTGTGGATGCAGCCAGGGCCAATAAAATGACATGGAGGGGAGTGAGTTATGGATTAATAATATTTTCATCTCAAACTCCAAACACTACTTTTATCCTGAACACTGGAACAAAAGAGAACCTTTGGCAAAGTTTTATCTCTTGCTAATAAATACTCCATTAGGCACCAGCTTTAACAATGATTGTGTCCTTTATTTTCTTTTCCAAATAGCCAGCAGAGAAACAGAATTAGCTGCAGCCCTCTATTAGGTGTACCCTTGGTGAGTAAAACCAACCTTTGTCTCCCTCTCCAATAATGCTTGGAATAGCCTTCAGAGAAGTCAAAGATCCTGACGTTTGGGAATGATAGGTCAAGACCACGATAGTCCATTTTCTTCTATCGCCAGTCCTAAGCTGAACCAATTCTGTTATTTTCTGGGCAGGGGACACTGGGGGTGGAAATCCATTTTAAAGTCATCTTGGCTTAGAGATCACAATCATAATCCAGTTCACTCTCTAGCTTGATGGCTTGACATATGCTTTTCACAAAGCATTTTGATTTGAAGCTGTCCTCGGGGAAGAAAAACATGGTATCAGGGGTTTTCTTGTTAATTTTAAAATAGCCATGATGGTCCTTGAAGGTAAATAGCTTGGCCTTGCCATGCAATTACCAGACATCTGTGCCAGAATCGAATCATCCAAAGCCCTCTCTACCACTTCTTTCACCCCAGGCTACTATTTCCACAATATAACAGAAAACTGTTGAAACAGAAAGCTATTTGCTGCTTCAAGAGGCTCTCTGAACATCCATCAGCTTAGAGCTAGCTAGCAACCTTTTAGAAACACATTACCCTCTTTGTATCAGGGTGTCATGGATTGGACCAAGTGGGTAAACCACAAGGGAATTAAATGCTTTTGTAGGACCGAGGATGGATGGGGAAAGAGAGTAGATTTGCATTTGAACATTTACGTTGGCTGTTTCATCCCTTGTGGTGCTGCTTTCCATCAGGCGGACAAGCATGCAGCCTAAGTGGTTAACTGCAATTTCTGGGAACACACTCAAAGTTTCCATTATATGAGGTGGGGGAAAACAGCTAGATAAATCATACTTAGCATTGATAAAGAATGTGCCAGTTGTTCAAATGGCTCTGGAAGTAGCCTCCTAGAGAGCTTGTTCTGATCCACTCCATAGTCTCCGGCAAGCAAAAAGGGATTTTTTGTTTTGTTTTATTTTTCATTCCACAGGCCTTTGGGAAATGACTCTTTAGGGGAAAGGGCTTTTCATAATGTGCTGTGTTATCTGCATTTGTTTTTTTGTTTTTTAATGGGCATGCTTTTAATTGCTTTCATTTCCATCAGTAGCTTGTGTGTATTTTAACTTTTCCTATGTTTGTAGTGATGCATGCTTTTATCTGTTTTAAATTTTATAAGCAAATTTGAGCCCTAGGATTTGGGGGAGGAGCAACAGCAACATACCCTCTAACATTTCACAGATGAAAAGCAGGAGACATGTGGGCACGCAACATCAAAGTGTGGTCAAGATGGCAAAAATTATGAATGCAAAAGGACACACAAGCTAGGATGCTCTGTTAGGAGAGCTACAACAATTGGGGATCTCTTGTTCCAGCTACTTCTCCTGATGCAGGATCTCGCCAATAATAGTTGAGTCAGCAGACTTATTCAATCTGCAGAAACAGGAGAGATCCAGATTCTACAGATTCCTGTGCCGAGCTACAAGAAAATTGCTGGACATGCCATGCTAGGGCACAGCTTACAAATGAGGGTGTTTTTTTTTTTTGTACATGATACAAATGTCTGTTAATGCAGGATCTTAACTGGATACTAAATTGGTATCCAATTTAGCCCATTTGGTTTACATATTATATTCAAACACATTCACAGCATTATGTGCTAATTAAAATATTTGTAATATAGTGGGCTGTCAGTATCTGCTGGGATTTGGTCCCAGGACCCCCGTGGAAAGCAAAATCTGTAGATGCTCAACTCCTATTATATACAATGGTAGAGTAAATGGTGCCCTTCTTATAAAATGGTAAAATCAAGTTTTTTTGGGGGGGTGTTGTATGTGTGTTTGAATATTTTTGAACTATGACTGGTTGAATCCATAGATGCAGAATCTGTGGATATGGAGGGCTGACTTTAATGGTAAAAAGAACAGCATATACTTTCCTTATATTTACCAAAAATATGACTAACACCTAAAGAACGCTGTTGTTTTAAAGATCACATACCTAAACTATGCTGTGCTTCAGTGGTTTTCAAATAGTGGGGTATTCATTTGTTAGCCTAATCCTCTGAACACTAGGGTTTATCAAAGCTTGTGTCCTTCAAAAAATTACGAGAACTTCACATCCTATATTTAGCTCATCTAATATGACTAATTGTAGTACAATAGCCCAGACAATAATGAATCTTACATATACTCATGCACACACATACACATGTCTGGTGTGGGAAAATTTTAATGGAAAAATACAGTGTCAGAAAAATTTCCACCCATTTCTGGTTGCACCATTGCTAATGGAGCCTAGCTATGTCTGGTTTATGGGGCATTTAGAGAGCTCTGTATAGAGCTTTCTTTTGAGCCCCATAGAGACCTCTCTTTTGAACTGTCTAGAAGGCAGTTGATATCAACCAGCTGGACTCTTGCACATACACACCCGAGACAAAACAGAGCTGGCCTATGCAGTCTCTCTACATCCCTTTGGGCATTGGCTAATGAAAAGTCTGAGCCATTTATCTGACCTTTCACCTTGGAGTTCCCCAATGATGTGCTTCTAGGGAGCTGACCTTTGCTATGGGAGGTCACATTGTCTTCTCCTGAGTCGCTGTTGTGTCTACTCCACAGGGGGAGAGGAGCAGAGGTGGCAAGGAGGGAAGGGTTCACTTAGCACATGAAAAGCTTATTGAACAAAGCCCATGTCCAGGCAACTGGAAAAAGCAACCAGCTTCTGCCAAGTGATGATGTATGAGACCTAGAGGTCAAGAGTTCTCCTTTAGAATGGACAAGAATGAGGTGACCAGGAAGACAGTAGCCATCACATAATTGAAGGACTTCCTTCTTCTCTCTCCCATTCATTAGTGGAGATTTCATGCGCTGGATACAAGCTTCTTTGCTTATCATTTATGTCTGGTTACATCCATGGACACATCTCTTGGGTACAAATAGGGAGAAGAGGTCAGAAGGTCTTGAAAGACAATGGGTTTATATTAGTAACAGTAGCAGATGAATATTTAAGACCAAGTGAGTTGTGTTGAATCCTGGAAACTTTGCAGTTTTTAAGAACACCTTGAGTGCTACATGTGGCTCAAAGGCTGTGTGACTACTACTCCTGGACCAGTAGGAGTAGTATTCACATTGGATTATGTGTGTAATCACATATCATATCAAGGTCAAAATGACACATGCCATAGTATTTTTCAATTTCTATGTGCTATGTACCTGGGATCAAACATTGATAGAAATGGGGACTGAAGTCAGGAAATCAGAAGAAGACTAAGAATGGGGAGGATGGCTATGAAAGAACTAGAAAAGATTCTAAAATGCAAAGATATACAACTCAGCACAAAAGTTAGAATCATACAAGCCATTGTGTTCCCTATTACCATGTATGGATGTGAGAGCCGGACAGTTAAGAAAGATGATAGGAAGAAAATTCATTTGAGATAATGTGGTGCTGGAGAAGAGTGTTGAGGATTCCATGGACAGCCAAAAAGACAAACAAATTTGTCCTTGAGCAGATCAAGCCTGAAATCTCTTTGGAAGCCAAGATGATCAAACTGAGGCTATCTCTCATTGGCCACATCATGAGGAAAGATGAATCATTAGAAAAGACAATGATGCTGGAAAAGGTGGAAGACAGTAGAAAGAGAGGAAGACCACACACCAGATGGTTGGACTCAATCAAAGAAACCACAGGCCAGGGCTTGCAGGACCTGAGCAGAGAGGGAGAGAACAGGGAGTCTTGGAGATGTCTCATTCATGGGGTCCTGATGAGTTGAAGTCGACTCGAGCATAGTAAGCAACAACAACAACCACATTTCAACTGCATTGACAAACAAGTGGGCCCTAGAGCAGATCAAGTCAGAAACCTCCCTGGAAGCCAATATGAGCAAACTGAGACTGTCGTATGTCAGACACATCATGGGAAGGGAGGACTCTTTGGAAAAAACAATAATGCTGAGGAAGGAGGAGGGAAGTAGGAAGAGAGGAAGGCCACATGCTAGCTGGATGGACTCTATTAAGGAGGTCATGGGTATTAAGGGCTTTCAGGAATTAAGCAGAACAGTGGAGGACAGAGGATCTGGAGATGTCTCATCCATAGCATTGCCATGAGTCGAGATCAACTCAAGGGCAGTTAACAACAAATTTGCTATGTACTATGTTTTTATGTTGTGAAAACTATAGTATCAAGAGGAAGAATTCATTGAAAACATTGTGCCAGAGGATAGTTCTAAAGATACCATGGACCTCGCCCTAAAGAAACATGAAATTGGAACAGGTAACCTTGGGTTCTTTTGGTGCACAGACATCTGGATTAAGTCCTGTTTGGCCCAAACCATTGTCTACACACCAAGAGCTGCACCATTTCCCTTCTCTATGCTGAGCAGCACAAGGAAAGGGAATGGCCATTCCTACTGAAGTGTGGGGCAGCTGTACTATATGAATGTCCACATGTAGCCCCACACTTTGTAGGGGGGAGGAGCACATTCACACAACAGCCAGTTTTGACAGTCAGTTGGCAGCTGTGATTATTCATTTCCTCCCTTCCTCCGAAGGTGATGTTTGGCAGCGCAGAAAACAGGTCACGCAACCATGGATTGCCAAAGCAATATCGTGGGGATAAAAGATGATGCCACCTTCCATGCCTAATGTAGCACAATTGTGACTGGACGGCTGGCTGGTGGGATAAAATCCTGAATATGGATTTTCTATTGTACAAAATTGGACAATATTGGCTTCTCTATTGTACAAAAATGTCCAATCCCTTCTGTATGGGAACATATACATGCATCAGTCACTAACAGGATGCCGGTTTGGTAATCTATTATCGAAGCCTATGTATACCTTGTTTTTCGCTGCCATATTTCTATTTGTATTGCATTTTCTTGTAGTGAGTGGGTTTTTTTCTTTTTCTTTTTATGATTTTTGCACAATAAAAATAAATGGGAAAATACATGCATTGCTCTTTTAGATTATTCTGAACAATCTTTATTTCATTAATCATTTTTGTTGCATGTTTACTGTTTGTTTATGCAAACCTTGTCTCCCTTTTTTATTGGTGTGATCTAAATATTGGAAATAAGAGTACAAATAAATAAGGGATAGAATTCTACATGGGCTACTTATTAGTTATGTTTGTATAACTAAGTAGAGTTTCCCTACTTAGTGTTATCTCATTTATAGTGTTATGTTTCATTGCTCTTGTTTTTGATTGTATATCTGTCCTTTGGAAAAGGGTGTTATAAATAAACGTTGTTGTTGTTATTGTGTTTTTTCAAGTCATTTCTGACTTATGGCAACCCTAAGGCAAACTTATCACGGGGGGGGGGGGGGGTTCTTGGCAAGATTTGTTCAGAGAGGATTTGCCATTACATTTCCTCCAAGGCTGAGAGCGTGTGACTTCCCCAAGGTCACTCAGTGAGTTCCCGTGGCTGAACAGGGATTCAAACCTGAGTCTCCAGAATCATAGTCCAGTGCTCAAATCCCAATACCACAATGGCTCTCAATTGCTGTTGTTACTGCTGTTATTATCATTTTAAGTAGAGTCTCACTTCCATCACCTACTTTCCCAGGTATCAGCTTCACTAACAGAAGGAGATCTGTTCTACTGGCAATTTTGGCATGACTGGTTGATATTTCCACTCCCCTTCTACCAGTCTGGAAGGCAACGATGAGGAATTGTCTTGATTCTGATTGTCACAGCCTCGCTCAATGGTGTGTGTGGGTGTGTGGAAACATTCTACTTGCACCCACATTGCCAGAAGAACAGACCTTCACTCAGTGTGACTGATGCTCAGTAAAGTAGGTTGGTGCGGGATGTTGTGCACCCTTGCATAAACCATGCTGTATTTTGGGGTCCTCAAATTTTGATATCTTATATTTGGAGACAAAATGTTTTCATGTTTCCTCCAAATTCAGGAACACCAAAAGGTCAGGTTCCCAGGAAAAAAAGAATTGTTTTCCCCAGGCATCAAATTTAAAGTACTTCTTTCTTCCCCCAAATAGTCTGCATTTCTTCTCGAAACCCAAGACAAAGGATTGCTTTGCACCTAAAGCTGTTGTTGTTGTTATTATTATTATTATTATTATTATTATTATTATTTCTTACCTGCCTCTCCCCATGGATTGAGCTGGGGAACAACAGTAATTAAAAGACAAACAACATCAGTGAAAATGTGCCAGTTTAAAAGGACAGATAAGATATACACATATTAAAACAGTCCACATCTAAAATTTATCATTTAAAATTAACAATTTAAAAATCATCTGAATAAGCCTGCTTGAAGATACTGGTCTTTAATGTTTAACTCAGACAACATATTCAGCTGTTAAATCTCTGTCGGCAGGTCATTCCACAGTCTAGGGGCGGTCATTTCACAATCTAGGAGAATAAGCCATTTCTCTCTCTGCCTACCCCCTGTTGTGATCCCAGCCAAACTTCTCCATCCACCCATCACAGTGAAATCCTGATCCAATAACTGCTTTTCTTAAAGCCATCAATGAGTCTGGAATCCCCTTGTCAGTTCCTGCAACAAGTTATTTAGTCCTTAATCTCTGCAGTAATAAAGCGACCGACATGAATGTAGCCACGAAGGCCATTTCTGATTTTGCAATTCTGGTTTGTCTGGGGTTTTTTGCTTCTATTCATTTTCTCTCCGGGGAATTGTCACAGATGGTGTCTGCCTGGGGAAATAAAAATCCTTGCTCTTTATCTGATTTCTTGTTCATTTCCTAGGTTCCTCCCCAACAAGTTGTTTACCCATGATCAACCTTTTGATGTCCCCGTGTCAGTTCCTGCAACAAGTTATTTAGCCTTTGTTACCTGGTCAGATAGCCCATGCCTGGGGCTAGTTTCAAGGTATAAAAATGATTTCAATACCTAATCTCTGTGCACATAGCCAGCATATGCACCCACACTCTGTGTATATTCTGTGTTGACCTCAGACCTCCCAGTCTGAGCCACTCCAGCTTCCCAAGGTCTTCTCTTCATACAGGTAATTATAAACCCACTGCGACTCCTAAAACTCTGCTATTTCTTTTCTGTATTTCCATTTTGGTTAGATCTGTATGTTGCATTTGTTTGGATTGCTATCTTGTGTGTGTGTGTGACTGCACTCTATATATTTTTCTAAAGAAAAACCTTCTAAATTCACCAAGACCCTGGAGTACCTCCAGTTAGTACTGGTATATATTGATGCACAATGGTCCAAAAGTTATCCAAGCCTCTAGCTAAGCTAATTTCCCCCAACATTCGAAGTATTGCTAACAGCTGGGTGGGACTGGGACCTCCAGTCTTCCCACCTGTTTTTTGGGGTAACAGCAAGCGGGTATTAATGTGGCAGTAAGGCCATGATCATGACTACATAGGGATTGTGAATACAGATCAGTTGCTGATGTGTAACCCTCTGAAATGCTCTTCCACGGGAAGCTAGGATAGCCCCCTCCCTGCCTGCTTTTCGTCAGCAAGCCAAGACATTTTTATTTAAGCAGGCATATGTAAGTCATATCAAGGTGGTTTTTGTGGAGCAGGTGGGTTTTAGCTGTGCTTTTAACTTTTGTATATTTTTATGTGATTTTATATTGTGTGTAGATTTTAATTGTTTTGAATTTTACTGAGATTTTAAATGGTTTTGCTTGTGAGACACCTTGGATGCCTACAGGGAGAAAGGCGGCATACAAATGAAATGAAATAACTCCAAGTTGTGCATCGGTAAGTGTGATACTAAATTCTGGTCATTGATTCTAATAGACCAGCAGTGCTTAATCTCTGCAATAATAAAGCGACCGACATGAATGTAGCCATGAAGGCCATTTCTGATTTTGCAATTCTGGTTTGTTTGGGTTTTTTTGCTTCT
The DNA here is from genome assembly GCA_026167975.1 of Phrynosoma blainvillii. NCBI lineage: Eukaryota > Metazoa > Chordata > Lepidosauria > Squamata > Phrynosomatidae > Phrynosoma > Phrynosoma blainvillii. The sequence goes on along the minus strand of JANUYF010000001.1, from coordinate 448,235,811 downwards.
ATTCATTTTCTCTCTGGGGAATTGTCTCAGATGGTGTCTGCCTGGGGAAATAAAAATCCTTGCTCTTTATCTGATTTCTTGTTCATTTCCTAGGTTCCACCCCGACAAGTTGTTTACCCATGATCAACCTTTTGATGTCCCCTTAGAACAAACAAGATTTTTAATTTAAATATTCTTTCACTTCCTGTGAGGCATCTTCCTTCCGTGATCAGATTCTTGTTATCAAAACAAACGATCTTTGAAATATCCAGCCATGGGAAATAACAGCTTACTGTTTGTCTTATATAAGAATGCTCTTTGCCTGTACTTCCTTCTGAGATGGGTTTGGGACCTTCTCATGCTCCCAGTTCCAACTTCTGGCTCTAAGAAAAATCTGGATCAGCTGTGAATAAGTGTAATTGCTTAGTAAATTAGGTTTCAGAGTAGGGGGATTTGGGTTCAAATTCCTATGCATTGTGAATGAGGCCAATTGCTTATTCTTTGTTGAACCTACTTCACAGGGATGTTGTAGGGATAACAGAGGGAAGAGCCAACCAGGCACTTTTGGGATCCTGGAGAAAGGCTCGGGTAAATATCTAATTCACAGAGTCATTGAAGATGCATAATAAAGACTCCAGTGCTGGGTCCACACTGTATTTATAGCAGTTCGATAGCACTTTAAGTGCCATGGTTCTATTATACAGGATTTGTAGTTTGATGAGAGCTACTTAGAATTCTCTTGTTGCTGTTGTTGCATGTCTTCAAATCATTTCTGACTTATGATGATCCTAAGGTGACCTTGGGTAAGTGACACTCTCTCAGCCTCAGAAAAAGGCAATGGCAAATCTCCTCTGAATTAATCTTGCCAAGAAAACCTCATAATAAGTTTAGGAATCAACTGTCAACCTTAAGCTGCTGCAAAGGACCCATTATTAGAACACTCAAACCACTATGCCATGCTGGTATAAAACCTTAAGAGGATCTCAGCCATTGTGACTATCTTCAGTGAATAGACAGAAGAGTATGGTTTAGTTAACCAGAAATAGAAATGCTGAATGCGAGATGAGCATGTACTGTTTCTTGACAGAATTTGTGTTATGTTGTTGTGATCTTATGCTCTTACTGTCATTTTTTGAAAGGCAAGCTAAAAATCCTTCAATCAATTAATACTATGCTTTGATCTAATAATAGGTCCTCTTCAGCTAGGTCCTCTTCTGAAAATTGTAGCACTTTGATACTACCTTAACTGCTGTGATCCCATCCTATGGAATACTGGGGATTTGTAGTTGGAGAGGTACTTGGAATTATCTGCCTAAAGAATTCTAGTGAACCAGGGTGGTCTAGTGGATTGAGTGTTGGACTAAAACACTGGAAGACTAGGGTTCCCAAAATCTGGTCCTCCAGGCATTTTGGACTCCAAAACACCTGGAAGGCCAGAATTTGGGAATCACTGGATCTGGTCACTCTGGGTGTGAATGGATGTGATTCTGATCCTCTCTCCATCTCCTCCCTCCCTCCCTCCCTCCCTCTCTCAGCAATTGTCTTGAAGCTGGCTTCAGGAGGAGGTTGGCAGCCGCAATTGCTTACACAAGGCTGCTGTGTGACTGTGCACCATTTCACAGATGAAGACCAGTACATATGTGGCCAAGCAACATCCAAGTGTGGTCAAGATGGGGAAAGTTATTAATGAGGAAGAACAGACAAGAGAGAGGCTGCAGCAGCTTGTTTTTGCTTGAGCCTACTGGGAAGGGCAAGATTTCTTATTTCTCTCCCTCCGATGAGTTGAGTGTAAACTCCTTTTGTGAAAGGGGAGGACAAAGGGAGAAAGTGGGAGGAGAGAGAATCTAGGACAGCAGAAAAAGTGGGGTGCCAGACGTTTGGTCAGGACTGTCCTGGCAAATTGGGACAGTTGGAGAGTCTCTCCTCAGCCCTGCAGGGACAATGAAAAGAAGAATCAGGGATGTAGATTAGTGTTTCATTTCACATATTGATTTGCAGTAACTAGGCAATTCTTTGGGTGCAGATTTCGTGCCTTGCATGTTGCAACAGGCCATGTATGCAAACACCATACCATTCCTCCCTGCTTTTCATTTAGCAAACTGTGGATTGCCTGCAAAATAAACTCTGCCGTTTGGTCACAAGGCACAGAGAAGCCATGGAAGAATCTGTCTTTTGATTTCAACAAACATCGGAGTATTTCTCTAACACCTGAGTAATAGGTGCAGCCGAGATTTAGGAAACTCTTTCCCCCAAGCAGACATGACTATCCCACAACCCAGTTCAGCCAGAGCATTTGGCTCAGTTCCCCAATGACACCCAACTAGACTGAAATGGCTTTGGTCCAAGCACTCAGACTTGACTGCTCCAAGCACTGGCCTGCAATGCTTTAATTAATGTTAAGTCCCAAGGCTGTCTGAGGCATTTTCAATCTCCCTGTTACATTTTTTAAATTTTATTTTAGGGATTCTTAATGGGAACAAATAACAATACAAGAGGGGATCATGAAAGCACCAGGTCATTGGCATTTCCCTATGGGCATCAGAATTTGTTTCTCTTTAAGAACACTGAGTATTCTAACCTTCCTACGGAGCCAAGACTCCTAAAGCTATTTTTAAAATGAGGGGGCTGTTTTTAAGATGGTCATTAATTTTGCCTACTTGCAGGAAGAGGGCAAATTATTGCTCCATCCTCAATATGAGATCTCTTCAAATATTTAAACATGTCTATCATGTCACCCCTTAACCTTCTCTTCTCCAGGCTAAACATACCCAGCACCCTAAGTCGCTCCTCATAGGGCTTAGTGGTTTCCAGACCTTTCACCATTTTGGTTGCCCTCCTCTGAACCAGCTCCAGCTTCTCAATATCCCTCTTGAATTGTGGTGCCCAGAACTTTCTTGTTGGGAATGTGAAATGGGCAAATTGATAAGAAATTCAGAAAGGCTTTATAATATACTATTACCATGGCAAGAACTGTATATGCTAAAAGATGGAAAGATGACATTACCCCAACAAAAGAAGACTGGCTGATGATGATAACTGAACCTGATGAAATGAACAAATTGGCAATGTTGATTAAGGAGATTTCTTTGAACAATGTTAAGAAATGTGAAGTCGAAGGCTTTCATGGCTGGCATCCATAGGTTTTTGTGGGTTTTTTGGGCTGTGAAGAATGTATTCCTGACGTTTCGCCTGCATCTCTGGCTGGCATCTTCAACAACAACAAATTATGTACAGAGTTTATGTACAATAGAAGCATAAATATAATATCATATAAAGGAAGTAATAGTAGAATAAATCCATCAGTTTGGAGGTGGGAAGTCAGTAGTGTTAGCATTAGTGTATATGGTTATATTTATGTTTAATTTTTATTTTATTTTTTTAAAAGGAGACCATTGCTACAGCTCAACCAGCTCTCAAAGCCACTTTCAATATGTGTCCCTTCTAATCAGAGTTTGGAAAAATTACTGTTTTGGACTGCTGCTTCCAAAATCTGCCAGTCAGCAGTGGCCAGTTTTACTAGCCCACCCAACTACCTCTGGCTCTGGTTTTGGTTTTAATCCCAATCATCCTGACAATTTTCCTTTTCCTCACAGAAATTAGATTGCAAATAATTCTCACAGATTATTTTGCTGAGGACAGCACAGCAGAACAACCAAAGAACATCTTGCACAAGTTGGTCTTTTCACGCTTCTGCACAGTGCTGAGACTTGGACCAGAAAACAGACACTTATCTCTGGTAAAAAGGGGCAAATGGAGAGTATGGTGCTAATAAAAATGTGCTTTAATTAAACTCAGTAGGTGTTAGAAAAAAGGGCATTTTCACACCTCCTCCCTCCATTGGCTTTTATCACTATCTTTCTGCACATCAACATTGCCAGGCCATTAATCAAAGGATGACAAGTGTTTATTACCTGCCTGCTATGAACCCTCCTCCTTCCCCTCCTTCCTCCATTTCTGATGATCCATCAGTGACAAGTGTAAAATGGAGTGAAATCAGATGGAACAGAAGCCAAGGATTCTGCTAATGTAAAATTAGTCTAAAGTTAAATCTCTCTGCATGAAAGGACATGGTGGAAAATAACACCCACACTTTCTTTGTTAGAATGGAACCTTTGGCTCCACAGATGTTTTGGTCTACAGCAGTGATTCCCAAATCCTGGTCCTCCAGATGTTTTGGACTTTAGTCCCCCAGAAGCCTCAATCATCTTGGCCAATAGTCTGGGATTCTGGGAGTTGAAGTCCAAAACACCTGGAAGGCCAACATTTGGGAATCACTGGTCTACTGCTACCAGAAGCCTTGGCCAGCAGGGCCAACAGGTATGATTGCGAGAGTTGTAGTGTGAAATAAGTGGAGAGCTAAAGGTTGTCCACCTTTGTTTTATAGTTACAATTAACTGTCTCAACAGTCACTAAATGTTTGCATTTGCCTTGATTCTCAACTGTGCATCAACTCTGATGGATGTCCTGTGGAGTGGAATGAAGATACCCCAGACACACCAAAGATTTCTTCCTGAACTAAATGGGATTGTCCATTTATTGTTATTAATTCCCATCAAGATGGTTATGCTAGTTTGAGGGGCTAAATACCCTAACGGTACCAGATCCTGGCTCATCTTGGAAGCTAAGTAAGATCAGCCCTAGGTAGTACTTGGATGGTACTATACTGTAGGAAGGCACAGGGCTTTCTCTGCTATGGTGCCTCATTTGTAGAGTGTCTTTTCTTTGGAGGCCAGATGTGTATTAAACAGTTAAATCACTTGTGCACATCATATTATACTGCCCATTCAATCAAAGTGTGTGCTCCTCTTTAATCTACCCAATTTTACAGAAATTCCTGGGAAGACCAGCTGATTATTACTTGACATTACTGCTTGGAGATGTAGACTCTCAAATAACTGAGATCGTGGCTTGATTCTGTGCAGCTGTCATTATTATGCACAGACAAATTACCCAGGGCCAGATCTAATATTAAATGTTGAAAATAGGATGCTAGAAGATAGATCCTGCAATCTGGTGTGTAATGTGCTGCCTGTCTATATTTGTATTTTAGCTGATTTTACTTAAATGTACTACAGTTGACCCTCCACATTTGTGATTTTGACTTTTGTGGATTTGATTATTTGCAGTTTTGAATAATATGTTCTCTCTAGGAATCTCTTAAGTCCTCCAGCACAATTCTGCTGGATGTTGACCATAGAGTTGTGCTGAGGAACCTAGGAATTCCTGGAGAAAACACTTCTCTAGGCATTTGCAGGTCTTTCAGCATGATTCTATGCAGATGTTGACCACAGAGTTGCACTGGAGAACCTGAAGATTCCTAAAGAGGTGTTCTCTCAGGTAAAAAGAATAGTCTTTTTTATTTGCTGTTTTTCCACATTTATGGGTGTCTTTCACCCCTAACCCCAGCAAATGTGGAGGGACCACTATAGTATGTTTGTAGATTTGTTTCTACTAGTTAATACTTGAGCATTTTTTAGATACTTTGGTCAAAGACCGTGTATAAAATTGTATTGTATTGCATTGTATTAAATAGGAAAGTAACAATTTACTTTTCTGAAAGTACAGCTATAATTTAAAAAGGTAAAGGTATTCCCCATTGACAAAGTTGTCAAGTTGTGTCCAACAATAGGAGTCAGTGCTCATCTCCATTACTAAGCCGAAGAGTCAATGTTGTCTGAGAATTGCTCTGGTGGTCATATGGCCAGCATGACTGCACCAAACGCTGTTACCTTCCCACTGAAGTGGTACCTATTTATCTACTTGCATTTGCATGCTTTCGAACTGCTAGTTTGGCAGAAGCTGGGACTAGTGATGGGAGCTCACCCCATCATGCAGCACCCGGGCCTTGAACTGCCAACCTGCCAATCTTGCTATCAACAGAGTCAGCGTCTCAACCACTTGAGCCACCGCATCCCCTACATTTTACAACTATGATTAAATTTTGATAAGTCTTGGAGCCACAGCCACAACCAATTATTTAAAAAAAATAACTTTCCAGGCTCTGGTTTGATTACATTTACAATTTGATGAAACCAATCTGGTCTGATATCACTTCTTTATTGAGATCATCATGAACCATTTCTCCTTTCTGGCAGAAGCTGGCTCTGCACAGTCTTGGTTGGCTGGGTGCTGTGACATCATGAACTTGATCTCACTTCTCTCCCAAGAACACTTCTCTAAAACTCCCAAAGACTATGATTCCCCCCCCCCCCTTTGCACATTTGTTTTTTTGCTGAATAATTGTTTGTTAGCTTGAAAAAATTGCAGTACAGTGGTGGTGTGGGGAGAAGGGAAGGATGGATTTAATGGAAAGGGGAAGAGGGGAAAAGGAAAGGGGGAATCAGTATTAGATTTAAAGGCATCTCTTCTGAAGAGGGATGGAAAAGTCATATGTATGCTGCACACAGCCCAAGTCTCCCTGTCAGTTGTAAACCTGGTGCGGTCTTTTTAATTTTTAATGACAAATCAAACCCTTTCTTCAGGGAAAGGACTGCCTGCTCAATGACTGAGTGAGAATTCAGCTATTTTGACTATGTGTTTGGAGAACTTCTTAATAGCCAGTTCCTTCTATAAATCAATTCCAGGCAGCTGCCTTGCCTTGCTCCTGGGATAAAAAAACTATAAACTCCTGCTGCGACAGCACTGCAGGCTCTAGAAACATCAGAGAATCAAAGGACAAGGAGATTCATCTCCCAGATAATCAAAACAACCCTGTCAACCCCCCTGAGGAGCCTGTTTATTTTAGCTGGGGCCATCCTTGTTGAGATGAACTGCGGGAGGTAGATTTATCAGCAGCCTTGTTTGAATCTGCTCTCACCTCCTCATTACTGTCCCTTATACAACAGACACCCAGCTTGTCTGTCCCTTCCTCCATACTTCTCTGCCACAAATCTTGGATCAATTGGTGTCAGAGGAACATGCATCTTGGATCCCTCTGCTGACTTGCATCCAAGGGGAAGCATGGCTGTTTAAGGCTGAATCTGCACTGCAAATATGGTGCAGTTTGACACCACTTGAACTGCCATTGCTCAATACAGTGGGCCCTTAGTATCCGCTAGGGTTGGTTCCAGGACTTTCCATGGATACCAAAATCCGTGGGTGTTGAAGTCCCATTAAATACAACGGCATAGTAAAGTGGTGTCTCTTATATAAAATGGCAAAATCAAGCTCTTTGCTCTTTGGAATTTATATATTTTTAAAATATTTTCAAGCTACGAATAAAAAAAATTGTAGATATGAAGGGTTGACTGTACTATATAATCCTGGGATTTGTAGTTTGTTGTGGGACCAGAACTCTCTGACAAGAAAAGGCTAAATATCTCACAAAGCTACAAACCCCAGAATTCCATTGCATGGAGCCACAACAGTTAAAATGGTGTTAAAGTGCCTTGCAGATACAGGCTAAGAGTATCCTCTATTTTTGCCCAGAAATTGTACCTTCAAGCCTGAGAGAGTGAACTGAAATGAGACCTCCCATGTTCAAAGGCGTTGGCTGAGATCCTATGTCAGGGCGGCATAAAGGAAATGTCTGCATGCAGAGTTGCTGCATTAAGGCTGCCGCTCTAGTTAGTTCCAACTGGAGTTCAGTCAGCTGGTGAATGGTGAGTCAAGACTTAAGTAAATACCATTGATTCAGTGGGTCTACTCTAGTTGGGACTAACAACAGGCGTATGGCTGGCTCCCTGTTAGTGATATGTGCATATCAATTTATTACCTGTTTATGCCTTGTTTGGGTCATTTTGGAGGTTGGCATTCCCTTCCCAGGGCAACCAGACATCCTCCTTTTCCAGGACATGTTTTTGTGTGCCTTCAAATTGTTTCTGACTGATGATGACCATAAGGCAGCCCTATCACAGGAGTTTCTTGGCAAGATTTGTTCAGATGGGAGGTTCCCTTTGCTTTTTTCTGAGGCTGAAAGAGCGTGACTTGCACACTGTCACTTAGTGGGTTTCTATGACTGAGTGGGGATCGAACCCTGGTCTCCAATCTCCAATAATAGTGCCAATCTATTCTGCTTTGGTCAGCCCTCACCTGGAATACTGTGTCCAGTTCTGGGCACCACAATTCAAAAAGGAGATGGAGAAACTGGAGCGTGTCCAAAGGAGGGCAACTAAAATGGTGAAGGGTCTGGAAACCAAGCCCTATGAGGAACAACTTAGGGAGCTGGGGATGTTTAGCCTGGAGAAGAGAAGGCTGAGAGGTGATATGATAGCCTTGTTTAAATATTTGAAGGGATGTCATATTGAGGAGGGAACAAGCTTGTTTTCTGCTGCTTGAGAGACTAGGACCCGGAACAATGGATGTAAGCTCCAGGAAAAGAGATTCCAACTCAACATTAGGAGGAACTTCCTGACAGTAAGGGTGGTTCGACAGTGGAACACACTCCCTCGGAGTGTGGTGGAGTCTCCTTCCTTGTAGGTCTTTAAGCAGAGGCTGGATGGCCATCTGTCGGGGATGCTTTAATTGGGAGTTCCTGCATGGCAGGGAGTTGGATTGGATGGCCCTTGTGGTCTCTTCCAACTCTATAATTCTATGATTCTATGATCCAGGGTTCTAGTCCAGCACCTGAACCATTACACCACACTGGCTCTAGTTAGGGACATATGCATGCATAAATCATGCTATGCATGTGGGCTCAAAAAGTCACCATTGTACAATGGACAGTGGAAATGTTGCACCGAGAGCATGTGGCCCATCTTTGCACATTGCAAGTGCACATGGCACATTTCAGGTGTGCATTGTGGTTGTGCACACTGCATCGTCATTCAAATGTGATGCACAATGTTGTCATTCTGCATGGGAGTTGTACGGTGCTCAATTTCATATTTCCACATGTGGATATTTATGCTACATTGAGCAAATGTTAGACTGCAGCCTCCGCCTGGCTACAAGGACACAGCAAGATACTTCTCCAATCTCTCCCACACTCTTAACCAGCCATGGAATTGACGTGGTGATGGGGAACTGCAGTGGCTTCATGGTAAATCCAGAAAGTGGCGAATAGCCAGCTGCAGCATATTTCTGCATGTGGGACAAATATACAGCTATGCTGAGCCATGGAAAATTCTGGCCTACATGTCTTACTTACATAACCTTTGTGTTGAATGGTAATATGGCTCAACTGAACCAAAACACCAAATGCACAAGCAAATGCACAACTAAATGCATATGTGCAGCCATGTGAGTCTATTGACAGCACACATCCACACATGAGATACCAGCATGATTCCCAGTGATGTAGACCTGAGTCAACTCAAATCAGATTCCTGGGAAACCTGCCAGGAGCCAATTTTCCCCCATACCTCGCTGCGGGCCAGACTCCCCTGCAGGAAGTTCCTTCTTGTCACCATTTTGAGAGGGACTGCAAAGAAAAATAGAGGTACGTTGGGGTAGTAAAGGCTTCTGCAATGCTTGTGGTTATGTTGTGGAATTATTTTTGTGCATTTTCACATGTCTGAGGAGCTTTCTGCATTGTTGTTGTGTGCTTTCAAGTTATTTCTGATGTATGGTGCTGGAGAAGAGTGCTGAGGATACCATGGACAACCAAAAAGTCAAATAAGTGGTTCCTTGAAGAGATCAAATCCGAACTCTTCCTGGAAGCAAGGATGATGAAACTAAGCCAGTATTACTTCGAGCGCATCATGAGAAGACACAATTCATTAGTAAAACAATAATGCTAGGAAAGGTAGGGTAGTCGAAAGAGAAGAAGACTGCATGCCAGATGAATGGACTCTATTAAGGAGGTCATAACTATGAACATGCAGGACCTAAGCAGAGCAGTTGAAGACAGGGGGGGTTGGAGATGTCTTATCCACAGGGTCAGCATGAGTCGAGGCCAACTTGAGGGCAGTTAAGAACAGTATCAACAAAAATGAAAGGTTTTCTTGACAGGATTTATTCAGGGGAGGTTTGCCCTTGTCTTCATCTGAGGCTAAGAGTGTGTGACTCATCCAAGGTCACCCAGTGAGTTTCCATGGCTGAGCAGGGATTCCAACCCTGGTCTCCCAGTCTCCTAGTTCAATACTGAAACCACTACACCACACACACTGCATGGCTGGGGGGAGGCAAACATTTTCCCCAAATCATGCTGATTTTTTAAAAAAAAAGTTGGGCATGTTGGGGGCTTAGAGGGACTGGAAGGCTTCAAGGGCCAAACAAGTGAGGGTCAGGGACCAGATGAGCCAGTATGGCATAGTTGTTTGAGCATAGGACTAATACCCTGAAGATCAGTGTTTGATTCCCCACTCGGCCATGAAACCCACTGGGTGACCCTGGATGAGTCACAGCATCTCAGCCCAGAAAACCCTAGGATAGAGTCCCCTTAGTGTTACCATAAGCTAAAAACAACTTGAAGGCACACAACAACAACAGATGCCAGATGTGGCCTGTGGGCTGCATCATGTCCACCCTTGCAGTAGGGGATTCTGGTCTTTGTCTACTGTGTCATAATAATCTGACTGGCTTTTGGATACTAAACTTTGGAGGATGGGGACTGTTATTTGCTACTTTCCCTCAGGAGTCCAATTCTTAGATTGACCCTGTGCACAATTGCCAGGTCACTTTTGAACTCGCCTATGTGGCCCAAGAGACTGGAAAAGTCAGTGTGAGCTGCTCATGCTGCCTCTGTTTGGGCTTTCATGGTAACAGACAATGCCAGAAGTTGCTCAATCCCCATTTGTTTGACAACCCAGCTATCCTCCACCTGGCGAGGTCAACATCTGAGCAAGAGTCTGTCGGATGAAATGCTTTAATGCAAACTCATCAGAGGATTTCCAGAAGGAAAAAAAAATCTGCTGTGCAAGAGGGCTTTTACAGAGATTTTATTTCCCATTTAATGTGCTTTGAAGTACTTATTGTACTGAATCTTTTATGGTTTGCAAAGCAGCACAAGGCTGGCCAAGCCAACAATGCTTATTGCTCATAAAGGGGCACTTATCTTTGGGAGTTTTATTGATTTTGGCCCTGTAGAGGCTCTGCAGCTGATTAAAACCACAATCGGAGTTGTTGCGGGCTGAACTGGACTGGAGTGTTCCTCTCAAAGGAATGGAAGAGCATCCAAAGTTTTTGTAAAAGTTATGCTTGGTCATCAGGCGCAAGTCTACAACTGACAATTTCTAGGAAAGGGGAGAATATTGAAAAATATTTGGCAAATGGTTCCTTGAGAAACCTGGTAAAGAGAATTCTGGATCTTCACAGTTTGAGATTTACTCTATGCACATGGTTGTTTTAGACAGAAAACAGGATTTTCTATTCAGATTTATAATTCTCTGTGCTGAAAACAGTGCTTAAATGCACATTCTGTTTTGTGATGAACACACAGCTTATTTATGCACAGGAAATGCTATTTTCTGTGCAAAAGAAACAACATGCAATTTTTTTGCACAGAAAGAAAATAAGTCGCAGAACTGCAAATAGTCTTCAGAAATGGCACAGTTCTCAAAGACTTTATCACCACAAGAAGAATTTTTTTTTATTAATACTCATTGCTTTCTTTGAGAAGAAAATTTGTGAAGAATTACATTCCTAATCATTTCACAAATTCCATTATTTTTCCTCCAGACTGCTATTGGGTCAGGATTCTGCTCCTCCTGAATGATCTAGGAATCCTGTTGATGTCCTGGCATGCATTAACTTCCCCTACAGAAACATTTGGACATTGTTGTCCAGTGCAGAATGTCCACATTCATGTCAAGGTTACAGAAGTAGAGTTATGCATGTGTTGCATGCATATATTTATGCAGATGTGTGCATATGGAGATGCACATGCAAGGCACATGCACATTCAGCTGTTCACTGAGCTCTGTAGTGCTGCCATTCAACAGAGGAGGGTGACTAAAATGGTAGAAGGTCTGGAAACCATGCCCTATGAGGAGTGCCTTAGGGAGCTGGGTATGTTTAGCCTGGAGAAGAGAAGGTTAGGAGGTGATATGATAGGCCTGCTTAAATATTTGAGGGGGTGTCATATTGAGGATGGAACAAGCTAGTTTTCAGATGCTCCAGAGACTAGGGACATTATCACACGGGGGCAAATCTGCTGGTTAATCCACACAAAACCCAAACAGAAACTGGATTAGTGCCCTGTGTTTTCACACGACGTCGCACAGAAACTGGACAGAAAGTGGACAGAAACTGGTGTTATCCACGATCTTTTGAAATTCGGTGGTTTGGAGGAAATGCAAATGCGCAATTAAGGTAATTTCACATTTATCGTAATGTGATAGCCAAATGCGCATTTGGAAACATTTCCCTGCTTTTCCCATTGTTCCAGCGAGCATTCCTCTATCTGCGCATGTGCAAGAAGCTCATTTCTAGTATATTTACGGGCTTTTCTCACTTGTGTGTGAACGTTAAATGCGCTTACTGTAAATTCGCAATTAAAGTAATTCCATTTGCGGAATCAAGGTTTATTTTCCGTTTATTTTCGGAATGCCTCATTTCCACTTTATTTTCGCTTTCTGGCCCACGTGTGATAACGTCCTAGGACATGGAACAATTGATTCAACTAGGGGAAAAGAGATTCCACCTAAACAGTAGGAAGAACTTCCTGAGGATAAGAGCTGTTCAGCTGGGATATGCTGTCTAGGAGAGTGGTGAAATAATCTTCTTTGGAGATTTTTAAGCAGAGACTGGATGGCCATTTGTGGGTCTGCTTTGATTGTGTATTCCTGCATGGCAGATTGGAGTTGGACTGGATGGCCCTTGCATCTCTCCCAACTCTATGATTCTAGGATTCCTCTGAAGTTGAGAGAATGTGACTTGTCCTAGATCACCCAGTGGGCTTCCATGACTGAGCAGAGATTGAAACCCTAATCTTCAGAGTCAGACCACTACACCATGCTGGCTCAGTCTCCTTCCTTGGGCCAATATAAACTTTGCTATTCCAGTAGGTTTTTAGAAACATTTGCAAAGGCTTTGAATTGTGGTTTTTTCTATTGATGTCTATCTTATGCCTTTTTTAATGATTTCTTTCAACTTGTTTTAATTTGATGGAGAATTTCACTGAATTTTTATGTCCTTTTAATTTTTGTAAAATCCCCCAAATCCAAATTTTTGGGAAAAGCCCAGGACATAAATAAAAATAACAGAGCCAGCTGATGGCTTCTGTATCACTGGGTCAATGAGTCCATTCTGGGTTTTAGTATGAAAAAAGTATGTAAAAGAGGTGTTGAACCTTATTGAGGGAGTTAGCGTTCAGCAATGAGGATGAGACTGTTCCATTAGCATGGAAGCCACCAGCCAGCCAACTTTTCGGATTGTCAAGAATTGACTGTTTGGGCCCTTGGGAGCTGATGTATGGGATGCTAATTTTTTTTGTTCAAAATGTTGCCCATTTGGAAAAGCTTAATCCTTTATTTGAGCCAAATCATTTCTGGGCTTCAAGAATGAAGGATATGGGGGGGGGGGGGGAGCTCCGGAGTCAAGCTGGCCCTTGAAAATGTGTCTCTCAATCTGCTCTCCATTACCTAGTGGGATGGATGCAGAGCAGAGAAACAGCTTCCTTTTATCTGAGAACATAAAATCTGTGAAACTGAAGTGCAGCAATTAATTCTCACCTCCCTGCTGTAACAGCTCTGGTTTAGGATTAAGAGTCCCTGCAGCAGGAGGGCTCCAAAGTCAATCAAATTCCAACATGTGTGAAGAATTTCTCATGCCGGGAGAGATCGCCCTTGATGGATGCTCCTGAGTGGTGATTATGCTAAACAGAATCCTTTGGCTCAGCACCACCTGAAATCCCACTAGTGCTAATCATGCATTTTACCAACCATGGAAATTAACATCAGGTAAACCCCGCTGCTGGGTGACATTCCTTACTCTGCTGAGCCATTCTTTAGGGCTGCATTGTAACAATTCTGAACAAAGATAATTTCAATTCTGTAGCACTCTACATTGGGCAAACAGGCCAGTCTCTGCACCAGAGGATAAATGGACATAAATCAGACATTAGGAATGGGCATGCACAAAAACTGGTTGCAGAACTTTTCAGTCTTCCTGGACATTCCATCTCAGACTTCAGATCAGCAGTCTTTGAACAAAAAAACTACAAAGGAAGAACTGGGAATAGAAAAGGCAGAATTTGAATATATCCATAAACTGCAATCTGTCAACAATAATTTGAACAGAGACAATCGTTTCCTGGCACACTACACACATTATAATGCTAGCTAGCTCCCACCCCATCCCCAGCCAGATGGGGGCTCTTTTGACCAGTTCATCGAGTCTCTTTTCTGGTTCCCACACTACATTCCAATACTCATTCATATGGTTATCCACTCACCTTGGCTTTAGGCAACATCCTTCCACCTACCTTTGTCCCCAATGACCATAGTTAAAACTGAACTTATCACCTCATCTCCATACCCAAAAGGTTTGGCATTTCTCTTTCCATTCTCACTTACATATCCTTCTTATATAAGTCTGTCCCTGGACCCTGCATTCCATCCCATTCATCTGAGTAGAATCAAGTCCATTCCACTCCATTTCACCCCATCCAAGTAGACTCAAGTCTTTGAAAGCTCATGCTACCAGCTTTTTCTTTCAGTTAGTCTCAAAGGTGCTACAAGATCCCTTTGCACACTGAGTTACAAATGAGTAAGGTTAGCGTACACATTTGTAAGTGTTAAACAGGATAATAATAATTTATATTTCCTGCCTCTCCCTGCGGATTGAGGTGGGATTACAACAATAAAAATACAAGAATACAGATACAAAATATAAAATACACTGTATAAATGGATGACAGTGATGTTTTATATTGTCTTTCTTCCAAGTCTCCTTGAAAGTTTACACAACTTGTGAATCAACAAAAGAGAACAATACAGTCCAAATGATGGCCCAAAATAAATTTAAAAACAATGGATGAGATCCTACATTGTGCTTGTGCAGGGTAAGTCTACTCTGACTTGGGGGGGGGGTTGCAGACTGCCAGAAATAGTGCAAATTGAGTTCACTTTTAGGGTTAGGGTTAGGGTTAGGGGATTATGGGAATTGTTTTTTCCCCCTGAGAGATTGAGCCTTCTCTGTCAGAGAGCTCTGGTGCCACAATAAAATACAGTTTCCATGATTCCCTAACCGTAACCGTAACCCTAAAAGTGGACTCAATTTGCACTATTTCTGGCAGTCTGCAACCACCCTTAATTGCATGGTGGTTCTACCAGTTGTGTGGTGTAACCAGTTGTATTTCTGCCTATGTGCCTACTGATTGTCTCATTGTGAAACAGACAATATGCAATGGCTACAGTCCCAGCAAATCAGGTGGTGTACTGAATACAATGGCAAATGATCTAGAATGCAGAACTGCAAATGTAAGGGAGCTGGGTATGTTTAGACTGGGGAAGAGAAGGTTAAGAAGTGACATGATAGCCATGTTTAAATATTTGAAGGATGCCATATTGAGGATGGAGCAAGCTTGTTTTCTGCTGCTCTAGAGACTAGGACACAGAGCAATGGATTCAAGCTACAGGAAAAGAGATTCCACCTAAACATTAGGAAGGACTTCCTGATGGTAAAGCTGTTCGACAATGAAACTTGCTGCCTTGAAATGTAGTGGAGTCTTCTTTGGAAGTTTTCAGAGGCTGTATGCGTGGCAGAAGGGGGTTGGACCTCATGGCCCAAATGGTCTCTTCAAACTCTATGATTCTATATGTGGATTTATTTATATAGAAGGAATCCTTATCAAGTTGGTGAATGATATGAAACTGAGAGGGGTAGCTAACACACTGGAAGACAGGAACCAAATTCAAACTACAAACGAATAGAATAAAATTCAACAGAGATAAATGCAAAATTCTACATTTAGGCCACAAAAACTAAATGCATAGTTATGGGATGCAGGGGATTCTTGGCTTAGCAATAGTACATATAAATAGGATCTTGGGATAATTGTTGATCATAAATTGAACATGACCAAGCAGAGTGATGCTGCAGCAAAGAGGGCAAATAATATTTTACCCTGCATTAATAGAACCATAGTTTCCAAGTCAAGGGAAGTAATAGTCCCACTATATTCTGTTCTAGCCAAGCTTCATCTGGAGTACTGAGTTCAGTGCTGGGCACCTCATGTTAAGAAGAATATAGACAAGTTGGAGTGGGTTCAGAAAAGGGCAACAAGAATGATAAAAGGTATGGAGAATATGGGACTGCTTCAGACCCCCGTGTGATAAGGTCCCTAGAGGAGTGGTAGAATCTCTTTCTCTGGATGTCTTTCAAAAAAGGCTGGACAGCTACCTGCTGGGAATGGTCTAGCTGGTTCCTGCATGGGGTTGGATTCAATGACTTACGGGGCCCCTTTCAACTCGGATTCTAGGATTTATGTGATGAAAATGTGACTTGCTGCACCAACTGAAAAGGAGCCTTGCTGATAAAGTGCAGAATACAGTAGTATTAGCTGCTAGGGGTGTGTGTGAGGGGTGTCAGAGATCTTGGTGAGACTTCTCCCAGGAATGATGATGATGATGATGATGATGATACATTTTATTTATAGCCTGCCTCTCCCTGCAGATACTTGCCTAAGACTAGGGAGCAAACTTTCATTTTGCCCTGTTGCCAGCAGCCTTAATACTTGTGTTCCCACAGTCCAGCTTTGCAATCCAATGGTTTTGGTAATTGCTTAGGTGTTATGGTAGAGCACAAGACAGAAACACATGACTGGATTACATTAATTTGTCCATTCATCTTGTGATGGAGATCCTGACAAAGCTTGTATTCAGGAGTAACGGATGGATGAATCTGTCTGTTTCACTTTTCATAACATTCACATTTCTCCCCTGCCCAAGCACGGCTTTATGGTTAAGAGTCGCAAGGTTAAAAAATTGGGGATGGGGGAGTAGCAAAAGAGAGGGCATTAAGTATGGACCCAGGAAATGGTGAGTGCATTTCAGCAAATAAATAAATAGGAACAAACTCTGCTGGATCTGATTAAAAGTCCATTAGTTCAAGCATCTTGCTACATACAGTGGCTAATGATAAACTTCTAAGAAGTTTATTGGGAGTACATGTTCTCCTGTTGCCTTCCAATAATGGATTTTTGTGGATACACTGCATTTGAACATGGAGGTTTCATTTAGTTGGCATGGTTATGATCCAGAGCTTGTAAAAGTTACTTTATGGACTACAAATCTAAGAATATTGAGATTTCTGGGGAATTCTGGGGGTTCCAATCCAAAAGAATAATTGCTGGAACCCTATATAGGATTTATAGATGCATAAACACCATAGGTACGGTGCTACACAGTGAACCCCAACCTGACCCCCTCAGTCCCCACTTACTGGGAAGTAGCTGCTGCAAATGATGGGGGTCTGTTCCCCTTTTGCTTGGGAAGCAACCGACTGCCATTTCAAGCCCCTGATGTGAGCAATCTCCATTGTGACAATGCCACATAACTGTTGTGTGGCATAAATGTTTGTGCTCACCCTGAGACTGGATGGATGAGAGAAACAGTACTTCCAGGACAGATATACACTCTTGCCTTTCACCAGGAGATGGTTCCTTTTTTTAATAAGAGTTAAAGTACGGTACTTACATTAACCTGTGAATAAGTCGACTCAGATTTCTTGAGTCAATTTTTTGACCTAAATTTCTAGACTTATACGTAAGTATATACAGCAAGTGGTATCTAAAATTGTGCAGTTTCACAGAGACCACAGAGTCCTTTTCATCAGCTTGGATGGTGGCAGGAAATTCACAACAGCCACACTGTAAGCAGTGCCAAGGGCTTCACCCAGCGCCTCCCTCCTTTTGCCCATTTTAAGGTTGTGGAGGAGGCCAAGAGTTCGAGGACAGGACTCCCGCTCCCAGAGGCACAGCATGTGTCCACTGGGCACTGGCCTGTGCCAAGACCATTCTCTCCTTGCCAGTTGTTGTCTGGAAGAGGCAGCCCAGGGAGACAGACAGTGAGTCAGAGCCAGGAAGGCGGACAAAACCGAGGGAGCTCTGGGTCATGCCTTTAGCCTGTGGAGCAGAATTAATGGACATTGTGGCCTCTCTGCATTTGTGTGCACAAACCCTTCCCTTCCCTCTCCTTCCAACACCAAAGGATGCAACTGGCTGGCGGCCCAAAATGGAGGCAGATACTCATGTGCCTCCTCGGCCTCATCTGTCTTCTGGCTGCCTCTCCGCAGCATAGGTGTCCCTGGTTTGCTAAGGGGCGATACATTAGCTGACATGCTCTGGGTGGGAGACCTGAAGGGACGAAATGAAATTAAGAAAAATATGTTTTGTCTCCTCAGGTGTCCTTTCTCTGCACCATCTCCCACTCCCTCTCTCTGGCATTTCACCAATATGTCTCCCAGGTATGTGTGTGTTCAGACCAAGCACAACTGACCACCATCTTCACAAGAATTCTTTTTAAAAGCTTTCTCTCCGTCTGCCTTTGTCTCCTCTCTCTCTCTCTGTCTCTCTCCCTCTTTCCATGTGTGACAGGAGCTTGGATGGTTGGTTCCCTTCCTCATTCTTCGCCTTTGCCTTTTGAAATATTAGTCTGAGGGGATTAATCTGCCGAGAGAGAGAGAGAGAGAGAGAGAGAAGAGGGGGGAAATCCTTCAAAACAAACCCTTACACAAAGACAAATAAAACCTGAACTTCATGCCTCTCACTTTCGCTTCTATCATTTTTCATTCTCCTCACAAACTACAAAGAAAAATAATTCATTTTTTGAATTTTTGTTCTCAAGTGATGCAACTTTTGGTATGTGTGTGTGTATGTAAAACACAAACGTGCATTGGATTACCTCTCTATTAATACTCCTCTGTGACACTTTCCCAGGCTTTCTGGCTCCTTATCCTTCTTTGTCTTGGCCCGTGTCTTCCCAGTCTGTCTTAGGAAAGAATAATAATAGCTGGAATCTTCTTTATCTCAATGTGTGTGTGTGTGGCTTGCCTTCAAGTTGTTTCCAAATTATGATGACCCTAGGACGAACCTGTCATGAGGTTTTCTATGTCATCATGGTGCAAGTTCCTGTAGTAAAGCTATTAGGCATTTTTGTCCAGTGTGGAATGTCTGCATTCAATTCAAGTTAGCAGAATCAGAGTTGTACATACAAATGTGCATTCAGCTGCCTGCGAGGTTACGCACTTGGTTCTGCGTTGGTTGTGCAATGTTGTCATTCAACACAAGGGATGCATAGCGCAATCAATGTATTTGTTGTAACCCGCCTCGACCCACAGGGAGAGGCAGGCTATAAATAAAATGTATTATTATTATTATTACGGTATTATTATTATTTCATAGAAGGAGATTTAGGCTATTGCAACCCTGTTTAAGATCTTGGTCAAGGTCTGCTAATACAGTGACTGCACCGTCCATGCAGCACCTGAGAATTAGACCAAGATCCAAAACAGACTGCGGAAATAATTTGACATCTCTTTAACTGCCCTGGCTCAGTGCTAGGGAATCCTGGGAATTGTAGCTTATTGTGGCACCAGAGTTCTCTGACACAGGAGGCTATAAATGTCTCACAAAACTACAATTCCCAGAATTCCCTAGCATTGAGCCAGGGCAGTTAAAGCATTCTCAAACTGGATTATTTCTGCAGTGTGTTTTGAACCCAAGTCTATGAAAGCTTCTGTTACAACTTCTTTTGCTGAGTTAGAAGCTTATCGCATTCTTAAATAATACGAGTTACCTGATCCAGGTTAAAATTTAAAGGAGGAGGCATCCTGATCTTATCAGAAGGATTTAGCCAACAAAATCACCTCCTGGGTCCATCCCGGGTCCATCCCTGCTCCCAGGGGTGTTTAGCGCACCTCTTTTTGAAGCTGGGAGTTTTCCAGCTTAACAAAATGGCCACCGGCACAGCCCTGGGAGTGTGGATGGACCCGGGATGGACCCAGGCGGTAATTTCTGCAGCTTTTGATAAGATCAGGATGTTGCCTGCTTTAAATTTTAACCGTGATCAGATAACTCATATTATTTAAGAGTGAGATAAGCTTCTAGTCTAAGTGTGATACAAGATCCTTTTTTATACTGATGTTCCAGACTAACATGGCTATGGCTCTGAATTCTACATCCAAGCAGCAGTGAGTGTGTTGCTAAGCCTTGCAAACTCGTAAGTGACAAAAGGGACTCTCAAAAGAATATATGGTTGCTGTTACCAGTGAAACCACTTCACCTTACACACAACAACCAGATGCAGCATTTTTATGCAGTGGGTTATCACAAACTGCACATGGTGGTTATTACAAGTATATGTAAGGAAAGTACAGTTTTATCCCCCGAATGACATGTACCTGTAGGACTAGTTGGGAATTATTTAAATGGCCTTTCTCTCTTGATTGAATCCAAGCCTTCGAGCAACAACAGGGTGACCAGATGTCCTAACTGCAGAGGAGGACAAGGCACCACAAAATGCAGGCCATTCCAGAAAAATGTAGGACATTCCAACATACTAATATAAATGTGTATATAAACTAAACACACTAATATAAATTCATGCTTCTCAGTCGTGCTCAAAATGGAGAACAATTTGGAATTCCTCCAGGACAGAAAGTTGAAATGTAGGACATGTCTAGGAAAAGGAGGGCATCTGATCACCATGAGCAACAATAAAGTTTATAAGTCAAAAGTAGTAGCTAATACAGATCTACTGATTCATTATATCCTTTACAATTAAAAAACTGAACAATAAAAAAGAGGGAGAAATAACAAATTACTTAACAATAACATCCCTCTACAAATCTGACACGTGATTCATACTAATCATACTAATGTTATGATTAATATAGTCTGTGGATGGAGACCAAACATTACAGAATCCAGATTGTACAACTGTGTTATGTCCCATTTGCATAATTGTATTTTGCTCCATTTGAAACTGTTAATGGTCATACTGATTGTTATATATATATATATATATATATATATATATATATATATGTAAAAATAGTAAAATAAATAATTAAAATGTAGTAGATAGATGGGAGGGAGGGAGGGAAGGAAAAGCTAGAATAGTATTGCCGCTGTTGCTGTTGTTGTTGTTGTTATGTGCTTCCAAGTCATTTCCAACTTATGGCTACTCTAAGGTGAACCTATCACAGGGTTTTCTTGGCAAGATTTGTTCAGAGGAGGTTTGCCATTGCCTTCCTCTGAGGCTGCGAAAGTGTGACTTGCCAAAGTTTACCCAGTGGGTTTCCATGGCTGAGGAGCAACTCAAACCCTGGTCTCATACTCTTTCTGCCTCAGAAGATGACAATGGCAACCCCCTCTCTGAACAAATCTTGCTAAGAAAACCTTGTGATAGGTTCATCTTAGGATCCTATAAGTCTGAAAAGACTTGAAGGCCGACAAAAACAAAGGGACAAAACACTTAAATGTCACAAAATAATTTTTAAAAGCTACAGTGAATCGTGTTCCATTCTCATACAAAAGCTCACATTCTCCCTTCTCAGAACGGTCTTCATCCTCAAGCAATTTTCAACTTTATTGTACTGGAAATAGAAAATTCTCCAAGACATTGCATAATGTGGCTGAGTTGTTACAGGTGTTTCCTACAGCCAAGTCCTCTGGGTCTATAAGCAAATTCTGAATTTCTAGCAGAGTATAAAAGTTCTCTCAAAATGTAAGATCAATTGCAGACAAAGCTTTAGACTTGGGGCATCTGTAGCAAATGTCACAAACCAAGGCGGAATTAAATGCACTTTTGTGTGTATGTCCCTGTAGACTTATGGTGACCCCATGAATTTCACAGTGTTTTCTTAGGCAAGGAATACTTAGAGGTGATTTTGCCAGTTACTTCCTCTGAAATATAACCTATAGCACCTGATATTCATTGGCAGTGTGTCCCATCCAAGCACTAAACAAAGCTGACCCTGCTTAGCTTCCAAGTTTGGACTGGATCATATAGGGTATTTAGGCCACAAATGTACTTAAACCTGGTGAATTTAGATACATTAAACAAATTTATTCTGGACAAAAGGCAGTGGTAAAGTAGGAATTCTCCTTCCTCTAGAAAACATTGACCAGAATCCTGTATTAATATGTTCCCCTACAGAAGCATTTCGAACTTTTATTTTTTTGGCTAAAAAAAAAGTATTTTATTTTATTTTATTTAGGACATTTGAACCAGTTCAAGGTTGCAGAAGTAGAGTTCTGTATGAGGTGTTGTGTATGGAGGTGCACTGTGCACACATATTGTACACAGTTCTTGCATGGATGCATGGATGCATAGTGCATGAATGAGCACAAAACATTATGCATATATAATTAATTGTGCAGTCAGTAGCACAATGGTGTATTTCACTAACAAGGTGGTTTTGCACAATAATAATAATAATAATAATAATAATAATAAAATTTTATTTCTACCCCTCCTTTCCAAAAAGGATCAAAGCGGCTTACAAAAGTTAAAAAGGCCAATATAATACAATACTACAATACAATACAATATAATACGAAACTGGTCAAGGAAGAAAACAGGAATCAACTAAATCACGAAATAACAGGGAGAAACAGAAAACAATCCAAAAACAACAGAGTGGTACATGGAGAAGGAAAAAAAAAATACCGTTACTGGGATGAAAAAGCCAATTGAAATAGGTGTGTTTTTAGATTTTTCTTAAAAGAGGCTAAAGAAACAGAGGAGCGGAGCTCTATAGGAAGCTTGTTCCAAGAAGAGGGGGCAACGATGGAAAAAGCCCTCTGGGAGGTCCTTACCAGGTGAGACCTGGGGACCTCTAACAAATTAACAACTGCCATGTAACTCCATGTCCATAAAGTTACACCTTGTCTCCCCAGTGTAGGATCTCAGATGTTATATTGATCTTAAATGACTCTGAAAAGAAACATTTTTATAAATGTCAAATTGCACACCTGTTGAACATGAAAATAGTAATGATTCATTCACACAGACATGACAACGCCTGATATCTCAGGGTTCCATAGAGTAAATATCTGCTTGGGATTTATATACTGATTGTGTTATGCAGCCCTTGTGTTGAATGGCAACATTGTACAACTTGCATGTGCATCCACATGCCCATCTGTGTGCACCTCTATATCTACATGTGTGTGCAAATGGCACTCTACATGCAACCTGCTCCTGCAACCTTGAAATGAATGCAGATGTTTTGCATTGGACAAAAATGTCAATGTACTTCCATAGCGGAATTTTTGTAGGACACCAGAAGGATTGTTGTTTGTTGTTGTGTGCCTTCAAGTCGATTCTGATTTACAGCAACCCTAAGGGGTTAATCCAAAAGCTCAGATGTTGATATGGAGGTTCAAATGACATGGTTTCAAATCTTGTGTATACAATAAATGGCTGTCAAATCAAAGCAAGCTTGTCTCCATCTGATTGTCCCATCGATGCTCTTATCTGGTAACTTAATTTTTTTGCAAGAGAAATAGATCAAACTTTTTTTAGTCAATAAAAAAAGAGCTCTCAGTTATGAGTTTCCATTGTTTAGCAGTTTCCAAACGCATGTATCAGGCAGCTGTTGAGGGGTCTGTTTAACCTGTAGAACCTGATGGTGGCCCATTTTATTGTTGACACTGGTTCTTCTGCCCTCTCTGAGGGCGTTTTCACACGGGGCTTTAGGAGGACGCAATCCTACCTCCCTCCGGCCCCAGTCCGGCTCCTTTTCCAGTGTGTTCACACTCACGTCGCAGCAAACCCCGCCCCTTCCGGTGCCATCCCTGCGTCAGTCCGGCTCCTTGCTCCGTGTGTTCACACTCACGTCGCAGCAAGTCCGGCCTCACTCCGGCCGATCCAGCGCTAACTCTAGACGTCCTCCAGCATCAGCCCCGGCAAGGTAATTCCTTTTTTAAAAAGGAATTAAGTTGCCGCCGCCGGAGCCATTCCGGAATGAGCGGCACGGTCGGCTCCAGGCGGCTTAGTGGGTCTAGTGTGAAAACGTCCTGAGTGAGCAAGCAGTCAGAGGAGCAAGGAGAAGAGGCAACAATGTACCTTATCATTGTCTTTTGGAAGGTAGTTTGAATTGGCCCAGAAGGAAAGGAAAAGCCTTTGCAGCATTGGTGGTGTGGAGTAGGGGGTCCCACTGTGAGCATCTTCCATAAGGACTCTCACAAACTTGTAAGTGGCATTGGTACTGTCCTCAAGTCTAGATTCCTTAAGCATGAGTTACCCCACTCCCCACTGCTCTATTTCTCTAGACGTGTGACCAAGGTTTCTTCTGTTAGACTCACAGAATCATAGAATCATAGAGTTGGAAGAGACCTCAAGCACCATCCAATCCAACCCCTTGCCATGCAGGAACACACAGTCAAAGCACTTCCAACAGATGGCCATCCAGCCTCTGTTTAAAAACCTCAAAAGAGGAGACTCCAGCACTATCCAAGGGAGTGTGATCCACTGTTGAACAGCTCTTACTGTCAGGAAGTTCTTCCTAATGTTGAGTTGGAATCTCTTTTCCTGTAGTCTGCATCCATCGCTTTGTGTTAGTCTCTAGAGCAGCAGAAAACAAGCTTGCTCCATTCTCAATATCACATCCTTTCAAATAGTTAAAATGGGCTATCATATCACCTCCTAACTCTCTCTTCTCCAGGCTAAACATACCCAGCTCCTTAAGTCATTCCTCATAAGGCATGGTTTCCAGACTCTTCACCATTTTGATTCCCCTCCTCTGAACATGTTCCAGTTTGCCAACATCATTTCTGAATTGTGGTGCCCAGAATTGGATGCAGTATTCCAGGTGAGGCCTGACCAAAGCAAAATAGAGTGGTACTATTACTTCTCTTGATCTAGACACTATACTTCCCTGTACAGGTCTCGAATATAGCACAAACCCAGGTTAACCACCTTAGTGTAAAATAGGGTGCAAGATGTATGGGGCTGCACAAAATTCACATGGATTGTAATCAACTCAAGTCACTTATGAAGGATGGATATACACACACACACACACATTTCCTATATCTATATCTATATCTATATTTATATCTATATCTATATCTATATATCTATATCTGTGTGTAATCTTGTATTTCTGCCCTTTCTTACCAAGCCAGCACAACCCACTGTAACCTGCCTGATGACAACATGCTGTGAAGCAACCCATTTCCCATGTACTTGGGAGCAAAACCCATTGATTTCATTGGCACTTATTTCTAAGTTAGCACATTTTAGGGTCATCTCATAAATGAGACTAAGACATATTCCATAATGGCATAAGGTCAGCTCATCCAGACATTTTCATTAGTGCAAGATTCTTCTTAGTCCCAATACCAATCTATAAGTCTTGCAGGCAGGTATTAGTCTGCACTATTCTTTATTTGCTGGATGTAAAGGGCAAATAGGGCACATCAAATACTTGATGAAAGCAACTGTACACAGGTGTTTAGCAAGTCTGATTCATGGCAGATCCAATGCTGCTAGTGCAGCATGTTGACCTTCATCAAATCCTTGCATTTTGATGCCTTCTCCATACTATTCCATGCAGTTATTGCTATTGGAAAATGCACAGAGCAAAGGATAACCTACTTTCACATATGCCAGCAGTGCATCAGGGTTGGGTTGTTGGGATGGATTGTATCACCTTGGGTTGAATTGTCTCAGTTTTGATTGATACAACAGTTGTGCTCCTAAAATTGGAAGACCTAAAGATGGTGGTGCACATGCTGGTAACCTCAAGACTGGACTTTTGCAATGCACTTTACATTGGGCTGCCTTTGTACCAAGTTTTGAAACTTCAGTTAGTTCAAAACATGGCAGCCAGATTGATCATTGGTACATAAGGAGTGAGCACATCACACTGATATTAAAATCACTCACTCGCTGTCAGTTAGATACTAGACAAAGTACGAAGTGCTGGTTATTACCATGAAACCCCTACATGGTTTGCATCCAGGTTACCTACAGGATTGCCTTCTCCTGTATAATCCATCCCATAACACTGGCTAGAACTAAATTGACAACTGTCACCCAGAAGACTTTTTCATTGGCAACCCCTAGACTGTGGGATGACCTGCCGGGAGAGATTCAATAGCTAAAGATGCTATCTTTTCTGGCAGGTTTATCAAGTCACTTTTAAACTATGAATTTTAAATTGATTTATTTTAAATTTTATATTGAATGATTTTAATGTGTGCTATGTTTATGTGTTTTAACTTAATGTATTTAAATGGTTTTAGGTGCTTTAAACAATGTTGTGCCTTGAGCCTTGAGGAGAGGCGGGCAACAGATAATATTTATTATTGTTGTTGTTTTATTGTGGTTGGTGGCTCTCATGGTAATAGAAAGGTAAAACCATTCCAGATTTTACTTTGGGGATATGATTCAGCTCATTTCAAAGTTCAAAGTAAATCATGAAATTAATTCACTATTCCTTTCACAAATGGCTGTTGGGTTGTTGGGTTTTTTTACTAGCATCTTTGTTACTGTTGTTGTGTCTTCAAATTGTTGTTTCCAACTTATGGTGACTCTCTAGAGTCTAAGGCAAATCTATCATAGTGTTTTCTTTGCAAGATTTATTCAGATGAAGTTTTCCATTGCCTTTCTCTGAGGCTGAGAGAGGGTGACTTGCTCAAGGCTGCCCAGTCAGCTTCCATCTCAGAGCAGGGATTTGAACTCTGGTCTTCTACAGTCATGGAAACTCACTGCGTGACCTTGGGCAAATCACACTCTCTCATCCTCAGAGAAAGGCAATGGAAAACTTCATCTGAATAAATCTTGCCAAGAAAACACTATGATAGATTCACCTTAGCATCACCATAAGTCAGAAACGTCTTGAAGGCACACTGCAACAACTTCCAGAGTCTTCGTCAAACTACAACAATACGCCAGCCTCCTCAGATGAATTTAAAAGAAAAATATTTCCTAATACTCCAAAGCTCAGACCTTTCAAAGTTGCTTAAATGATACAACTGTTTTGGCATTTCAAAAAAATATTTATTTAGGGATTATTTTTAGTTTTGGTTTTCTGTAACTTAAGGAAAGTATTAAAACAAATGCAGAGCACACACAACAAACATTAAAAACACCATACCATCTAAGGAGTTTATCACATGGGGAGCACCATGCAGAAACTGGCTTTAAAGTAAAAAAAACCCGCAAAAGCGGAAGCTTTCAATGAATGGGATTTCTCCCGTTCTGCCCTGTGTGAAAAGTGAAAGCACTGTTAAAAGGAGGTTAATCCGAACGGAAATTAGACAAACACTGCTTCTTTTTACTTTCGGGATCTTCCGAAAATAAAAAGAAGCAGTTTTTGTCTAATTTCCGTTCAGATTAACCTCCTTTTAACAGCGACGTCGTCTGAAAAAACACCCGCTTTTGTGGGTTTTGTTTAATTTAAAGCCCTGTTTCCTCTTGGGATTTCCCCTGTGTGATAAACTCCTAAGACAGGGGTCAGCAACCTTTGTTGCCGGGGGGCCGGGGGGGGGGGAATGGCGCAGGGGCCGGCTGGCCGTTTGCACGCACGTGCACGCTTGCCCCCGCGCACGCGTGCACACGACGCCTGCCGTCGTGCACATGCGTGCGCACGTGGGGCTGCCATTTTGGAAGGCCCCACCGCGCCTGTACCCTGCGAATTCACAAGGTGCAGGCACGGTGGGGGCTTCCCTAGGCCTTGGAAAGGCTGCACCGCAGCTGCGCCGTGCAAATTCGCATGGCACAGCCGTGGTACGGCCTTCCTTGAGACCTTCCAAAATGCCCTTCCACACCGTGGGGCCTTCCGAAATGGCGCCCGCCGCTGTGTGCATGCGTGCGCGAGTGCGGGTGCCATTTTGGACACCAAAATGGCACCCACGCTTGTGCGTGGCGCGCTGGCACGCACGGGGCACCAGCAGCGGCTGCAGTGGTGGTGGCACCGGACACAGGCGGGTCCCAAAGCCTTCGCAGACCGCACGCTGCCCACAGGCTGTAGGTTGCTGACCCCGATCTAAGACTTTAAGACTCCAGAAAAAAACGTTCTAGGATGAGAACAGAAAAGATGAAGAGAACCTTTTTCTTAATTTTGTAGATAAAGAGCAATGCCTTATTTTTCAGCAAAAAAATGCATGCTTTGGAATTTACCTGGACATCCACTCTCTTTCTTTCTTTTACAAACACACACACATACACACGTCGAGTCACTATTAATAAAGTACCTTTGGACACTTGAAGCCAGGATGGGAATAAAATGGCCTGCAAGTTGCTTATGGCTCTCTGCTCATTTTTGAGATGTTGGGCCCTTCCTGGGCTCCTTTAATGAATATTGGGATGAGACGAGAATGGTCATCCAGAAATTGCAGCTCTCATTTAGAAAAATAGATAGGCACACACATACCCATGTATTATTTTATCTATCTCCCCAAAGGGTTTCACCAAACTTTAAGTGGGTTTATGGCCATTTCCAATTTTATTCATTTGGGAATGGTGCAGCCCGTGTTGGGGCACAGGGGAGGAAAAATAGCCCCATGACCACTGAAGCTTGCCCACTTCTGTTCTAAGCATTTTTGAAGGGCAGGGTCTCCTGGTTGTGTGCCTTCAAGTCATTTCCAACTCATCATGGGATTTCCTTGGCAAGATTTGCTCAGAGGTTTGTCACTGCCTTCCCCTGAGGCTGAGAACATGTGACTTGCCAAGGTCACCCAGTGATTCCTTGCCACCAACTGAAGAGCCATATATACATGTATGCTAAGGAGGCAGCTACACTGTAGAAAGAATGCAGTTTGACACCAGTTTAACTGCCATGGCTCCATCCTACAGAGTCCGGGGATTTGTAGTTTAGTGAGGCACCAGCACTCGTTGACAGGAGACTAAAGACCTTGTGAAATTACAAATTCCAGGATACCACAGGCTGGAGCTGCAGCACTTAAAGTGGTATCAAGAGGCATTATTTCTACAGTGTAGATGCACACTAAATCGACTTCATTCCTACTGAAATCATTATGAAAAGCTACTTATGACTTAACATGTGTAGGTACCAGGGAGCCTTGGTGGTGCAGTGGTTAAATGCCAGTACTGCAGCCAGTCACAGCCACAAAGTTGTGAGTTCGATCCCAGGCAGGGCTCCAGGATCCACTCAGCCTTGTATCCTTCTGTAGGTTGCTAAACCGAGTACCCAGCTTGTTGGGGGCAATTGGCTTACACATTGTAAACCACTTAGGGAGTGCTTAGTACACTGATAAGTGATATAGAAATGTACTTGCTACTTGCTGTTGCTAAGTACTACTCATCCAGATACTATGTTTTTAATGTAATACTATTTCCCATTTACAGCAGTATTAAAGATGCAAGAACCAAAGTGTTTTGCAATGATGCTGACTCATAGATGCTTTTATCATCCCATATTACCATGGCATTATCTGTGTTCTAGTCCCTATATATGTTTAAATCACATCTCTGTTTTGTCCCTTATTTTTAATTGTGGGGGATTGCTTATTAGTATGATTAGGAAGCATTATCATTCTTCAGAATTAAGCATACCCCTCAGAGTATCAAAATTCAAAATGACCTTAATAGATTAGAAAGATGGGCCATAGCTAACAAAATGAATTTCAACATGTAAGGTACTACACCTAGGGAGAAAAAAAAATGAAATGCATAGATATAGGATGGGGTATAGGATGGGGGACACCTAGCTTAACAAGACTACATGTGAAAGGGATCTAGGAGTCCTAGTAGACCACAAGTTGAACATGAGTCAACAGTGTGATGTGGCAGCTAAAAAGGCCAATATGATTTTAGGCTGCATCAATAGAACTATAGTGTCTAGATCAAGGGAAGTCATAGTGCCACTGTATTCTGCTTTGGTCAGGCCTCACCTGGAATACTGTGTCCAGTTCTGGGCACCACAATTCAAAAAGGATGTGGAGAAACTGGAGTGTGTCCAAAGGAGGGCAACTAAAATGGTGAAGGGTCTGGAAACCAAGCCCTATGAGGAACGACTTAGAGAACTGGGGATGTTTAGCCTGGAGAAGAGAAGGTTGAGAGGTGATATGATAGCCTTGTTTACATATTTGAAAGGATGTTATACTGAGGATGGAACAAACTTGTTTTCTGTTGCTCCAGAGAATAGGACCCAGAGTAATGGATGCAAGCTACAGGAAAAGAGATTCTACCTGAACATTAGGAAGAACTTCCTGACAGTAAGAGTTTGACAGTGGTACACACTCCCTCAGAGAGTGGTGGAGTCTCCTTCTTTGGAGGTTTTTAAACAGAGACTGGATAGCCATCTGTTGGGTATGCTTTCATTCTAGTGAGTTCCTGCATGGTAGGGGGTTGGACTGGATGGCCCTTGTGGTCTCTTCCAATTCCCTGATTCTTTGATTCTCTTATTCTACTGGCACCTACACAATCAATTGCGCAGTGTTGCTGTTCAGCAGAAGGATGGTGTAGGACAACCATCTACACTACAAAAGTTTTATCTTATGCAAACATGATGCAGGCTGTCAGCTAAAATGACCTGTTTCCAACCTTGGATAAAATTTACCTTTGCAAGTATACCTAATATGAAAGGCTATGATTTGTTGTCCTGGGCAAGCCTCCCTATATTTGATAGGATAGGTGCTGTTGAAACTCTCAACTGGTTCTCCAAGTTTATTTCAATGTGTGTGTATATGTTTTTTTTAAAAAAAACTTTTATTGAAAGTAATATAATTCCACAAAGTTCAATGGAACAAAACAAAATTTACAACCTACAGGAAGCAATCTACAATTTACAGGATTCCTGAGCTAAATATCTACCATGAGGACTCTGCCATCTTGAGCTTTGAGAACAACTTCTCACCTACTGCAGTAGGTGAATCCAAAGGAAGAGTTAATATTTTGGGTACTAAATAAGAGGGTTGCTTATCTACTCAGGTATATCATCAGGTCAGATCTGTAATCTCCACCTCTAAACCAGGACCAAGGCTCTTCCCTTGATGTCTCATGCAACGACCGCTTTTCCCATTAGTCAGAGGACAAAACATGTCCCACACTGAGGACTTTAATGGAAGCCCTGATGCAGCAGACAGATTTCAACATCGTTGGAACAGAATGAATATGAAGACATCCATCACAGCGATTCAATTCTGTGTCACTTGATGTCAAAGATTTGTTTTGTTTTCTTGGAAGAGACTGTGGTTGAAATATGCAATGATTTCACAATACAGCGTGGTCTTCAAGGTTGAAATGTAAGACACAGGGTAAGTTCCTTTAGATTAGCCAACAGGCGTGCATGCATGCACCCATACACACAAAACAAATATCAACTCTACAACATCTTGCTAAAGGGCAAGGACAACTGGTCAGCTATCCATAATCCCCAAATCAACTGCAATGACGTAACTGGATTTAAACATCTCTATATTGTTACAGATGGTAGGAGAAACTGTCCCTTATTGATAGTAGGAGAAACTATCCTTTATTGATGGTAGTCAATAAATTGATTGTAGTCTATGCCATCTTTTTCCTGGGGATAGAACTGTACTTAGTGAAGGTGTGTATTTGCCTCTACAGCTTTAAAAAATATGACCGTGGGAGCGACAGAAAAAAACTTATCCAGCACTTTGAGAATTTAACTCTTACAATTCTGCTGTTAGCATCATCTTAGTAACCTTTGATGTTATTTGCCATCAAATCAAGAAACAGCGTGGTATAGTGGTTTGAGCATTGGACTACAGCTTTAGAGACTAAGGTTCGAATCCCAGCTTGGCTATGTAATAATAATAATAATAATAATAATAATAATAATATTTATTTGTATGTCCCGCCTCTCCCAATGGATCGAGGCGGGAGTACACAATAGAGATAAAACAACAAGGTTTAAAACATGGCAATAAAAACATGACAAAATTACAATAAAAATTCTTAAAACATTAAAATTAAACCTCCTTCTTAAAATTAAAATTACAAATGCAATAAGACAATAAAATTAACATTAATATTAACAATAAAATTGACAATTACATTTACTAAAGCAAATCCAGGCAATAATGGAGGTCTTCCTTCCTGGGGGATCATTGTCTAGTGTTATTTTAGGTCGGGTGGGTAAGCCTGCCGGAAGAGTTCTGTTTTAAATGCCTTTTTAAAGGCCTCCAATGTAGAGATGGTGCGAACCTCTTCCAGCAGGCTATTCCATAGTTTAGGGATCCCAGCCGTAAATGATTTCTGGGAGGTGGAAACCAACCTAACATGATATTTCAATGGGGTTTTCCCAGAAGTTCTGAGAGTGCGGGGTGGATTGTGTTCCTTTAAGTAACACGGACCCGAGCCATATAGGGCTTTATAGGTAATAACCAACACTTTTTATTGCACCCGGAAGCTAATTGGCAGCCAATGAAGGGCTTTCAGCACAGGTGTAATGTGTTCTGCCCTAGATGTTCCAGCGAGCAGCCTGGCTGCCACATTTTGAACTAATTGAAGCTTCCGAACTTGGTACAAAGGTAGCCCCATGTAGAGCGCGTTACAGTAGTCCAAACGAGAAATTACCAGGGCAAGTACTACTGCTTCAAGGTCTTCCTGGTCCAGGTAGGGACACAGTTGGCGAATCAGCCGAAGCTGATTCCAAGCACTCCTGGCCATGATGTCAACTGTAGCGATGAATCCAGGAGTACTCCCAAACTGCGTACTTTGTCCTTTAGGGGAAGTGTGACCCCATCCAAGACTGGATGACACAATTCCCTTCCCGGGCCAGGAGTTCCTATCTCAAGTACCTCTGTCTTCTCTGGATTCAGCTTGAGTTTGTTTTCCCTCATCCAGCCCATTACCGACTCAAGGCAGGCATCCAGAGGAGCAACGCCATCCTTAGTCACCGCAGCAGTCGGAGACATAGAGAAATAGAGTTGGGTATCATCAGCATATTGATAAACCCGTGCCCCATATCTCCAGATGATCTCTCCCAGCGGCTTCATGTAAATGTTAAACAGCATGGGGGACAGTATGGCGCCCTGCAGGATGCCAGATGTCAGCTCCTTTTCAGAGGAGCAACTGTCCCCCAGCCTCACCATCTGGGATCTGCCCGAGAGGTAGGACCGGAGCCACTGAAGTGCAGTGCCCCCAATACCTAACTCTCTCAGGCGTCCCAGAAGGATACCATGGTCTATGCTATCAAACGCCGCTGAGATGTCCAAGAGCACCAACAGGGTCACACTTCCCCTGTCTATGCCCAGACAGAGGTCATCGACTAAGGCGACCATGGCAGTCTCAACTCCATATCCCGTCCTGAAGCCGGTTTGAAATGGGTCCAGATAATCAGCTTCATCCAAAACTGCCTGGAGTTGGAAGGCAACTGCCCTCTTGATCACCTTGCCCAAAAAGGGCAGTAACGAAACCGGTCTATAATTGTTTTTTACCAGGGGATCCAGGGAGGGCTTTTTCAAGAGGGGCTTTACCACTGCTCGTTTCAAACTTGATGGAAATTTGCCCTCCCTGAAAGATGTATTGATTATCTGTTGCAGCAACGATTTTACTACGTTGCCTCCCTGGACGGTTAACCATGAAGGGCATGGATTGAGAGGGCAAGTCGTCCTCCTAACACACTCTCTCAGCCTCAAAGGATGGCAATGGCAAGCCACCTCTGAAGAAACTTGCCAAGAAAGTCCCGTGATAGGTTTGCCTTAGGATCAGCTTAAGTCGGAAATGACTTGAAGGCACATAACAACAACAACAAAGCCATCAAATCAGCTTCAACTTATGGTGACCCTATGAGTGAGAGACTGCCATGAACTGTGGCCAACAATAGTCTTACTGACTCATGTGTAAATTGTGCTTCATTTTCTCTCTCTTAGGAGCTTTTCACATTGATTATTAAACCAGTTTACCTCTCCTGGCTTAAATTTTAAACTGGGTAGTATTCGAACCCTACTGCAGGGATTTTGCTGCCAAATCTGCTGCCTGGGTCCATCTCAGGTCTATCTTTACTCTCAGAGGTGCTCAGTGCACCTCTTTTTGAAACCAAGAGTTTTCCGGTTTAAGCAAATGGCCTCCGGAGCGCTCCTGGAAGAGGGATGGATGCTGCCCTTTTTAAAATTTAAGCTAGAAAAGGTAAGCTGGTTTAATAACCAATGCAATAAGCTCCTTATTTTTGAGAGGCTCCTCATCTTTTCCCCCAATGTGCCATGTATATACAATTTGGTCCTCTCCATGCTGTGAACAATTGTGTTTCTTGAATTTTACTGATGCATATGGGGAATATTTTTTCAAGTTCATTTTTGAAGATTTTCAATTCCATTAACAGAAAATCTCAGTCATTGTACCAAAAACCTCCTAATTTCCTCTGAACAAATCTGTCCTGAGCAGTTTTTAAGTACTTGTTGCAAATCCTGTAAAAATTGTGCCCATTGTATTCCTTTGGGGATTGTTGCAATAACACCCCCAAGCCTTTCCATAATATGTTGTAATACATATGGGAGATCTTTCTTTCTAACCTTTAGAATGGAATTATAGTTTAAGATCTAAAGCCTGCTGTCAACAAGAAAATTTGCTTTCATTCCCTTGGAAGGGAGATTGGGAGACCAAAGTCAAGAAAGATGACTATTCAGCAGGTTGAAGGTAAAATCTGTTTGAACGGAATTATTTGTTCAGAACTGCATAACTTTAAAAAGTGGACTCTGGGAACTATGTGTTTTTGTCTAGTTTTCTTGATTTTTTTTTTACAACTTGCTTTTATTTGGAAATGCAGAGCTATTTCCATGAGGCTGTTGGGAACTGATGGGGCTAAAATTGGGAGTCCAGGCTTTCTGTATAGTCATTCCACTTGAGTGGTAAGCCACAAAGGTTACAGGTCAGGACATTTTCTTGGGCAGTGAATGTTAGCCTAAATGGAAGCTTGTGTGTGGAATCATCAACCTAAGCCATAGAATGAGGTACGTATATGGAAGAGAGAAAAGACCAGGGGTGCATCTGTTGTTATTGTGTGCCTTCAGTCATTTCCGACTTATGGAGACCCTAAAGTGAGCCTATCACAGGATTTTCCTGGCAAGTTTCTTCAGAGGGCTTTGCCATTGCCATCCTCTGAGGCTGAGAGAATGTGATTTGCCCAAGGACACCCAGTGGATTTACATGGCCAAGCCAGGATTTGAATCCAGTTCTCCAGAGTCATTGTCCAACACTCAAATCACTACACTGCTCTGGTTCTCAGGGTGCATCTACACTGTAGAAATAATGCAGTTTGACACCACTTTGAGTGCTTTAGCTGCATCCTATGGAATTATTGGATTTGTACAAGGTTTTTAGCTTTCTCAGTCAGAGTCCTCATGCCTCACAAAACTACAAATCCCAGAATTCTGTAGGATGGAGCCAAAAGTGGTGTCAAACTGTATCACTTCTACTGTATAGATGCAAGGTCTCCTACCACTGGCGTCATGACTGGGAAAAAGAGAGGAAGAAGTGTTGGGGAAGATGTAAAATCAAAGCATGAAAGTATCAACTGATAAGGGAGAGCAGATGAAGAGAAAACATGCTAGGGAACCCAAACCTTTTGTCTCTATCTCCATTGCCCCCTATGAGTATGGTGATACATGTCTTCACCCCTAGAGTTCATTAGGGTGATTCTGCCAGCCCAAGCTGGCCATTGCCTCATCTTGCCAAGAAAAGCTATAAAGACTCCCTATTTAGTTTGGAACTTTGTCTGGGTGATGTTTGTTTTCCCCAGCTCTCATCAGACAGCTGCCCATGGTTTATCCAACAGAACCCCAAGGGCACTTGACTTTTATAAGAGAGAACCAATATAGCATTGTTGCTCCCCACCGGGTTGTGTCAGAAGTCATCAGCTATGTGGGAGGAACAAGAGTAGCATAGCAAGGAGTTATACGGTAGTGACTGTTAGTTCCCACATCACTGGGGCAGTAAATCCATTCTAGGTTTATCACTGACCTATTCAAGGTTGTTGTTAACTGCCCTTGAGTCAGTGGCGACCCTGTGGATGAGACATCTCCAAGATCTCCTATCCTCCACTACTCTGCTTAAGTCTGCAAATTCAGTCCCATGTAGTCTTCCTTCCTTTCTCCTAACCTCTACTTTTCTTAGCATTATTGTCTTTTCTAATGATCTGTGCCCTCTCATGATGTGGCCAAAGTACGACAGCCTGAATTTCATCATCTTGGCTTCTAGGGGTATTTCAGGCTTGATCTGTTCAAGGACCTGTTTGTTTGTTTGTTTGTTTGTTTTTGGCTGTCCATTGTATCCTCAGCACTCTTCTCTAGCACCACATCTCAAATGTCCAGCACTCATATCCTTACATGGTGATAAGGAATTCAATGGCTTGGACAATTCTGACTTTAGTGCTCAGTAGCATATCTATACTCTTTCAGATTTGGTCTAGTTCTTTTATAGCTGCCCTTCTCATTCCTAGTCTTCTTCTGATTTCTTGACTGCAGTCACCATTCTGATCAGTAGCATCACTGGGGGGCGCAGGCCACACCGGGTGACACCCCAGAAGGGGGGTAACACCAGGTCAGCTCTCCGCCCCTGGTGCTGTTTTGACCCTCGTGAGAGCTTTCTGGGGCTGCGGCAGGCATTGCTGGGCCCTGCCCAGGCTTTTCCACACAATGGCGGGTGCTCCTGGGCCTGCCTGAGCCCTTTTGGGGCCACAGCTGGTGCTCCCTGGCCCTGCCTGGGCCTTTTTGCACTACGGTGGGCACTCCTGGGCCCTGCCCAGGTGCTCTTTCAGACCACAGGTGTGCCGCTCCGGCCTGCAGGGACACTCCCATGCACCCCTGCCCCAGAAACCCCGCCAGAAGTCCGGGGCCAGATGTCCCACCCCCAGAAGGCCCACTACCCGCACCGAGTGCCACCAAGCCTGATGATGCCACTGATTCTGATCTGTTTGATCCTAGGTATGGGAACTTCATAACTATTTCAATTTCCTCATTGTCTAGGTTGAATTTGTGTATTTCTTCTGTGGTCATTATTTTTGTTTCTTTTATGTTCAGCATTAAGCCTGCCTTTGCACTTTCTTCTTTGACCTTCCTTAGCAATTGTTCCAAGTCTGTGATGCCTTCTGCTAGTAATCAGGGTTTTGAACTGATTTCAGGGAAAGGCTCCATCATGTTCCATAGTCCCATTATAGTTCTGAAAATCCAGAGCAGATGCACTGGCATGAGAGACACCAGTTTACACTCAGCAAAGATTAGAAGAAGTGTTTTGTTTTTCATTTCTCATCCAAATATTGTTCAAGTCAAACTCTTCACTTAGCTGGAATGATCCTGTAGGATACTGACTCCCCTCACTGGACCTCCCTCAGTGAGGGATGTAATCTCCATATAATCTGAGACTGTATATGATATATGCAATGAATGAAGAAAAAACCAATATCTGCCCATATCAAACCCTCTTGACTCAAGCATTTCTGAAAGATGCTTAAACTCTGCTCTCTGGCAAATTGCCCAAGAAAGAGATTTCCATAGCCATAATGGAGAAATTGAGAACGCCTTGCTAACCAAACATGAGGCACAAATGTAATATTAAAAGGGTGTTCTTGTTTTACCACAGAGATTATTGTGATCAAAGAAATATGAGTTGAGATCCTACATTGTTCTTGTGTGGTATAAATCTATGCTTATGTAATTAAATGGTGGTTGTGCTACAACACCTTTATGCTGAACAGCAATATTGTACAACCAACTGTGTATTTGCAGATGTGCTTGCTGTTGCCACAGTCCTAGTGTTGGTACCCCAAAGATTCTGATGGATGTACAACTTCATGTACACCAGGTACACTTGTGGAATTCTGCATACACAACTGTGAACTAGAAAAAAAATCAAAAAGTACAACCACATGTGCAAGAAAATTTCTGGGAGCATGAAACAGCAACAGGACACCAGCTGTGGTTGCAGGTCTCAGGACCTAACCCTGAGTCTCCAGTGTTTGTGGGTCTTCTCCAAGCAGGAAACAATGGTGCAAATTCTCCAGATGAGCTCATTCCCAGGCAAGACAAAAGCATTGCATGCACATATCCAGTTCAGCTAATAGAGCAACAGCTTGATACAATTTTCAAGGCTTCATGGATTTGTTGCTGCCAAGACTCTCCGGGATTCTGTATGAATTGGGTAGATTACTCTAGGGATAGTCTGGAGCAGGGTAGGCAACCTTTCCGCTTTAAGGGCCGAGGGACTTCAGCTCCCAGAATCCCAGGAGCTATTGGCCAACATGGGACTATTGGCCAACATGGCTGAGGCTTCTGGGAGCTGAAGTCCCTTGGCCCTTAAAGGGGAAAGGTTGCCTACCCCTGGTCTGGAGTATCCTCATCCTGGAGCTGCCCTGACCTCCCCTGTTACTTTAGCCTTCCATTCTGATGCTGGGTGGCTGTTTGCAGAGGGTGTCTGGGTGCATCATTCTGACATGAGCGAAGCAACCCACTGTGGTGGTGGTTGCGCCAAGCAATACAGTTGGGATGCCCATGTGAACAGCTGCCCAATGTCAGAGTGGAGAGCTGCACATCTTCTAGGAAGATCAAGAGCAAGTGGGGACTTTTTAAAATCTGTTGTATGAGGGTATGCCCCAGATTTGGTTCAGAACAGCCCAGATGTTATCCAGACTCAGACATTGGTCTTGAGTAATCCAATCTCCCTGCCAAGAGGATGGGGGGGAGGGGGGGAGGCTCATTTATTTGGCCTAGCCTCCTCTTTCTCTTCTAAACATTGTGATTCCAGGGCTCACCCTCAGCTCTGCTCTGCACCCACCTTCTGGCCAGAAGCAAGTAGGCTCAAGTAGGCTTGATTAAAAGTTACTTATCCCATCTTATTCCTAAGTCAGCAAGAAAGAACTTTTTTTTCCTCATTTCATCCACTTTAACTAATATTATCTGTCTAATTCTGAAACAGGAAAAAAATATGTTGTGTTTCTGTGTGCATTTGGCAAGCAGTGGACAACTGTGGTTTGTACTTAATGACATCTCCAGGGCTGCTCCTAGATCTCAGGGTGTGGTAGAAACCTCAAGACCTAGGACAATCCTGAGCTATTTATTTATTTTATTCATTTCAAAGATTTATATCCCACCTTTCTCCCACAATGGGATTCATTCAACGAGCAGTGGGCTTTCGATTCAAGGGAGAGGAAAAACCATTCTAGAGGTTGATGTGCTAACATTCAGTTTTAGGGATCAGACAACCCCAGATGGATGCTAAGAAATGGGAAAGGATGAAGAAGCTAGAAGCAGATCATATATACTGGCCTAATGGCTGTAATAAATGAATTGAATTGAATTGAAGCAGATCATAAGGAAACAGCTGATGGAATTAAATTGTTTTTAGCCTATTTAAATAAAGATTAAGAGGGCAGATATGATATTAACAGTTTCTCAGCCTCTGAGGAAATGTCAGGAAAAGAAGAGAGAGGAATGCTGGTTTATAGGCCAGAATCATAGCCATTAAAACTGGCTGTCACTGATTAACAATTTGACATGCTCACTAATTAATATACTGATTGAACGGATTAGTTTATAGCCCTAGCATTTTTGTAAAAAGAAAAAAGTCACTATAAGGATCTGCAACATGTAAAGGTGCTTAAATGAAATCAATTAATGAATGAATTCATTAGTTAAAAGCTATGTAATTAGTGGAGAAAATCCCCTTATTCAACAGGCCTAATAAATACCGCCTAGCTGTTAGCAACCACTCTATGAGTTTGACATGACAGAGAGAATTGTGGCAAGACATTACTTCCCTTTCCCGATAGACCTAGATTTGTAGCTTGTGCCTTATGACCAACTTGAGGGGGAGAGATCACTAGCCAGTCAAAGTTGCTCCTTGTTTCCTCTTATAGCATAAATACAGGCCAGTCAGACAATATGGCTCCAGCCAGCAAATCTTTTTCAGAAGCCAGGCTTCCAACCTCATAAATGTGGAATTTCTTCAGCCTCCCCCCCCAAAAAAAACCCTCAAGAATGTCAGGTCATTATTAGCCAATATGAAGCTTATAAAAACTAAAACTCAGCAGCCCAAACCCCGATAAATAATTTTGTGAGTCTAGCAGCCGTGCTCTACGATAACACTGGGCATTAGTGTTGAAAGCCGCTGTAATATCTTGCCAGAAAGATTAACTATACAATCACTGTGTTATGGGCAGACCGATTCATAAGTGGCTCATTCTATACTTGCTGGGGGAGTTGGGGAAAGAGCTGATTATCGACACACGAAAGTTACTTTGCGCCCTGCTTCAAGGGTATCACAAATTATAGTGGTTTTCTCATCTCATAAACATGCTGAGCACATTAGTTATATTTAAAATATGAGCTGGGGTCCTGGATCAAACATGCAGACAGTAATGATCGGCTGGCATAGTTCTGTGTCCTCTTACCATCCCAGCAGCTATCAAGCCCTTCAGGGGGCATTCCTGCTGCTGTGGAAGGGAGGGAAGAAAGAGGAAACCTAGGCTTCATTCAGACCTTGTTTTTTTAGCGCAACTCTGTGAATAATCACTGGCCCCATTCACACTACGAAATAACCTGGTTTGGAAACCGGATTATTTCCCTGTCATTCAGACTTGCACCGATTGTACTCAGTGCTGTTTGCAGGGGTGCAACCGAAAAGCCCATTTAAACCGGTGCATTTGGTACCAGATCCCTTAGTTGTTCTTTTCTTAAGAACCGCAACGATCTGCATCTCTAACAGTGTGAGTAAGTGATTGGGTCTATTCGGATCGCACAGCCACCGTTCAGAAAATGGAGGTGCCTCCATTTTGATCTGGAACGGTGGCGAATGGGAACTTCAAATCGGATTTAAATGCCACAGAGATATTCACTGCCTTAAAACATAGTGGAAATGGTGAATCGCTTTTTAATCGATTCATAGATGCAAATCTCTCCATGCAAAAAACATAAGTGTGACTGGCCCCTCATTCACACATTCCAGTTTTGTTGTTCACACTATTTTTTTAAATCGAAACCACATCGCTGTGTATCTCTGCAAGTTCTGTTGCTCACATGTTTCAGCACTGCAAATAAAGATATACTCAATAATGCAGATGTATTCTAAGCACATTCAAGCCATGCAGTTTTATCTTGGTTTATCCCAGGTCTGTTCACATCATTTATTCACACCGCCGACAATGCGAATCTTTTTGAAAAACCCAAGATCAATTATCCCAGGGTAAGTATGTTTTTTTGGCAGTCCCCTCTCAAACTTACTTGGGTGCACTCGAAAGGCATGTGAACAACAAAGATTCAACCCACATTTGATCAGGGTTATTTTCACCATCTGAATAACCCCTTAGAGAAGGAAAATGTGTCTAATGTGGGCTGCCAGGGGAAAGAAATACAGATGTGTTCCCAGATGGTGTGTGCCCTCATTTCTCTTTCCTGCAGAGCCAAGTAGCTTTGTTCTCCTTTGAGTCACTTGCTCCCGCCTTCTCTCTACACTTGTAAGCATCAGTAGTGGCCCCACAGGACTTGATTTCTGCTAGGAGGAGGTTGGATGGGGCAAAAAGGGCTGTGGAATAGCCCCCTGCACCATGTCCATCATTATTATTATTATTATTATTATTATTATTATTATTATTATTATTTCTTATCAACTTCTCCCCAAGGCTCGAGATTAAAACTCAATATATACATAAGTTAAAGCATGCTAACATAGGATTAAAACAATCACTGCATGTTAAAATCATCCAGATTAAAATATACCAATTTGAAATGCATACAGTCGGCACTCCGTATTCACAGATTATTTTTGCATGGATTCAAGCATCCACCAATTGAAAATATTAAAAAAAAATATAAATTCTAAAAAGCAAAACTTTGATTTTGCCATTGTATATAAGGGATACCATTTTACTTTCCACTTTGTTTAATGGGACTTTAACATCCATGGATGTTGGTATGCACAGGGAATCCTGGAACCAAACCCCAGTAGATACCAAGGGCCCACTGTAGTTTAAAATTAACTTGGTAGACCTGCCAATAGAAATAGGTCTTTAATATTGTTTTACACTTTCTTCCTTAATGTTCATCAGTAGTTGTTTCATGTCATTGCTATTTTCGGCTAGTAACATGGTGTCATCAACACATCTTAAATGGTTGATGTTCCTTCGCACAGTTTTGACACCTCCTTTCTTCAAATCTATTCTTGTTTTTCATATCAGAAATAGTAGCCCCTTAAGCCTGCCAAATTAAAGATGGGGGTGGGTGGGTTATAGTATGCATCTTTGCATTTTACTTTCTTCTTCTTCTTCTTCTTCTTCTTCTTCATGAAGAGGAACTGTCAATAATGCATTTACTTCTTGGCAAAATTAAATGACATTTATTGGAAGAATGGCTTCTGTTAAGGAGATCAAGCTTGCCAGGCTTCAGTGTGAAAAACCTCAGAGAGATTTCTCCAAGAAAAGCCTTTACAGCACGACTGGATGTCCATACAAGAGTCAAATTCCCTCCCCGATCCACTCTTCCTTTTTCAGCTGTATCCTGGCCAAAATGGTAGCTGCAAGTGACGTCACATCACTCCCTACCACCATTTGGGCTAGGATACAGACAGAAAAGGAAGTACTGGAGGGTCTAGGATTTTTCAAACTTTGGATCCATCATTGACCAGAATGGAGAGTGCAGTCAAGAAATCAGAAAAAGATTAGGACTGGGAAGGTCTAGGCAAAATCCTAAGGTGTAAAGATATACAACTGAATATTATAAAGTAAGGATAGTTCAAGCCATTGTTTTGCCCATCATCATATACGGATGCAAGAGTTGGACAGTGAAGAAAGCATACAAAAAGAAAATCAACTCATTTGATAGAAATGGGGACTGCAGTCAGGAAATCAGAAGAAGACTAAGAATGGGGAGGGTGGCTATGAAAGAACTAGAAAAGATTCTAAAATGGAAAGAAATACAACTCAGCACAAAAGTTAGAATCATACAAGCCATTGTATTCCCTATTACCATGGATGGATGTGAGAGCTGTACAGTTAAGAAAGACAATTGGAAGAAAATCAATGCATTTGAGATAATGTGGTGCTGGAGAAGAGTGCTGAGGATACCATGGACAGCCAAAAAGACAAACAAATGGGTCCTAGAGCAGATCAAGCTGGAAACCTCCCTGGAAGCCAAGATAACCAAACTGAGGCTGTCGTACTTTGCCCACATCATAAGAAGACATGTCTCACTGGAAAAGACAATAATGCTAGGAAGGGCGGAGGGCAGTAGAAAGGAATCAAGGCCACATATTAGATGGATAGATTCAACCAAGGAGACCACAGTCCCTGAGTCTGCAGGACCTGAGCAATGCAGGGAGGCTTGGAAGTATCTCACTCATAAGATTGCCATGCGTTGAAGTCGACTCAAGGACAGTTAACAACAATAAAGCACACCAACAGGATTCTGGCCAAGAATAATAAAAACTGGCTGAGATCCTGCATCAAACACATAGCCAGGATATTGTAGCTATGGACGTTATCACATGGGGAGTTGCTGGGAGAAAGTGGAAATAAACGGGCACGAGCGGAAGTTTTTAATTTATGGGATTTGTCCCGTTCCGCCTCGTCTGATAACTAAATTCGAATTTAAAAGGGGGTTAATTCGAATGAAAACCTGATCTTTTCATTTTGATTTGAAAAGATCAGGTTTTCGTTCGAATTAAGCCCCTTTTAAATTCGAATTTAGTTATCAGACGAGGCGGAACGGGACAAATCCCATAAATTAAAGTCTTCCGCTCGTCCCGTTTATTTCCACTTTCTCCCCGCAACTCCCCGTGTGATAACGTCCTGTGTTTAAACTCCCCTCCCCACTCCTGAAAAACACTTTATAAGCCTGTTAGCTATGATGGAGGTTGCTGAAGTCCTTTGTTTTAAAGAACTGACACTGTGGGCCTTTGCAGACTGCCAGAAATAGTGCAAATTGAGTCCACTTTACGGGTTAGTGTTAGTGTTAGGGAATCATGGGAATTGTGTTTTTTTTCTGAGACATTGAGCCTTCTCTGTCAGAGAGCTCTGGTGCCACAATAAACTGCAGTTCCCATGATTCCCTAACCCTAACCCTTAAAGTGGACTCACTTTGCACTATTTCTGGCAGTCTGAAAAGGCCCACAGTGTCATTCAACAAAGGACCTTTAAGAGGAAAGTGGATTCATGTTGCCCCCATCATCTGCCACCTGAGTCAGTTGCCTCACCCTGAATCTCAGACTAGAACATAGGCTGCATCCACACTGCAGAAATAATCCAGTTTGACACCACTTTAACTGCCACAATTCAATGCTATGGAATGCTGGGAATTGTAGTTTTGTGAAATATTCAGCTGTCTCTGTCAGAGAGCTGTAGTGCCACAGTAAACTACATTTCCCAAAATTGCACAGCTCTGAGCCATGGCAATTAAAGTGGTGTCAAACTGGATTTATTTCTTCAGTGCAAATGAAACCGCAGAAAGCTTGATTTCAGGGTAATTCTCTGTCCTGCCCTTTCTAGCAAGTAATCATTTCCATTTCTTACTAACTTCCAGCAGCTGAGTCATTTTGCTCTATGGTTTCATTACTATTCTGCTATTATGGATGAAAGCTGATCTTTAACAGTAGGTATAATCCAAAATCATCAGTCCATCATAGGATTTTTTCCTGTTTCCATGGTTAATATTGCTAGAAATTGAGCTTAGTTTAATATTCCCTCTTTTATGGGCACCAATGCCTTGTTCTTGTTCTCATCCCCATAATTAGTTTTTGGCATCACTCTATTTATGATGCCAACAAATCCTTATACAAATAAGCATTTTAATGAGGTTTATGAAGCTCCAGATTTTGAAACTAAGAAAAAGGAGTGGGAAATGAATCAATGCCTCCCTCCCCTCCTTCTGTATTAACAGCAGATTTATAGGAGGTCACTAGCAGTCCAGCCGATCACTTAAAACCGCTGCCAAGGGTGCCTGCAAATAATCATAAAAGATTAAGCCTTTTAAAATAACCCTTTCAAAAGCATAGCTTGCTCCCCATTGATCTTTAGATTGTGAGTTTCCACTAAGCTGC
Organism: Phrynosoma blainvillii; assembly: GCA_026167975.1. Classification (NCBI taxonomy): domain Eukaryota; kingdom Metazoa; phylum Chordata; class Lepidosauria; order Squamata; family Phrynosomatidae; genus Phrynosoma; species Phrynosoma blainvillii. The sequence continues at coordinate 448,191,046 of JANUYF010000001.1, read as the reverse complement.
AAATGTTCACTAAGAAAACTAAAAGTGCTCCCTCCCTCCCTCTCTCTCTCTCTCTCTCTCTCTCTCTATATATATATATATATATCAATATTCATTCAAGGCTTCATAACAGGAGAAAAATCTCTGACCGGAATCCTGTTCTTATTCCCAACTAGGAACTTGAATCACTGATCTGATCCTCCATACCCTGAAAAAATTCATAGATGAAAATTGAGACATGTGTGGCCACACAAGATCAAAGTGCAGTCAATATAGCAAAAAAGAAGCTGCAACAGTTTGCTTTTGTCTAAGCCTCCTGGGAAGGGTAACATTCTTCCCTCTCCTTTTTTCTCCTCCTTGCTGAATTAATTGAATGCAAACTACTTCTGAGTTTGAACTCAGCTTGCAGCAATTGAAATAAGCTGAGGAGGAAGGGGAAAAGTGGGAGGAGGGGAGAAAAACTAGGACATTTTGAATTCAGAAACAGTCCTGATTAATTCTCTGTTGTCTCATCTTTTCAGGTGCTTTAAAAATATCTCATTGGACGTTATCACACCAGGGGTCTCAAAGAACCATACTGGAATGATTCTGGTCGCGCAGCCGTAATTCCTCTTTGAAAGAGGAATTACAAAGAGCTGGAATGATGCAGCGATGGCGCAGGGATGATGCAGGGATGGGCGGGGTTTGCTGCGACGTCGTCTGATCACAGGGGCAAAGGATCCGGAATGATGCAGCGATGGTGCAGGCATGGGGCTGCTTTAGACCCCGCTTGATAACGTCCATTGTATCTCTCTTCCTCCCACTTTCCCCCTTTTCTTCAGTTTACTTCAATTGCTACAAATAAAGGCTAATGCAGAATTACTGCAGCTTATAATTTTACAAAATGTAGAATTAATGCAGCTCGACACTGCTTTAACTGTCATGGCTCCATCCTATGGAATTATGGGATTTGTAGTTTGTTGCAGTGCTAGAGCTCTCTGGCAGAGAAGGTTAAATATCTCACAAAATGACAAATCCCAGAATTCCATGGCATTGAACTGTGGCCGTTAAAGCAGTGTCAAACTGTGTGAGGCAGTGTAGATGCAGCCTGAGTTCAAAGTGCAAATGTTGTTTGTACATGATGTTGTTTGGCCACATGTGTGCCAGTTTTCACCTGTGAAATGTTGAAGGGTAGGCTCTTGAGACCTCTGATGACTCTTCAAAGGCAGCATCCATCCAGATTCTGGCCCAAAACCTGCTTAAGGGTTTCAAAGGGTCTTTAAAAGGTCTTGTTATGCTGTTTTCTGGGAGGGATCTCCCCAGAGAGCTAGAACCTCCTCTAAAAAGGCCTGAAAGGCAACCAGGAGTGATGAGATGTTCCTTCCAGTAACTCAAAATGTCACACTCTGACCCTCTGCAGCTCTGGAGAGTTAAAAAGTAAAGTAGAGTAGCTTCTGGGGTCTGGAGCATGCCCAGCCTTGGCATAGACAATGTAGGGCTGGGCCTGATTAACAAATACTTTGACATGGTATGAGTTAGTTCCATATGTTCATAAGGCTGTCAGGTCAGGACTCTCTGGGATCTTGATATTTCAGTGCCCAAATCTGAGACCTAGGGAGCACTCCTTATTATGTTATTAAGTAGGGGTAGGCAACCTTTCCCCTTTAAGGGCCGAGGGACTTCAGCTCCCAGAATCCCAGGAGCTATTGGCCAACATGGGACTATTGGCCAACATGACTGAGGCTTCTGGAAGCTGAAGTCCCTCGGCCCTTAAAGGGGAAAGGTTGCCTACCCCTGTTATTAAGAATGATACTATAAGCACAGAATACGTCATTCGAACCAAGTCCAACAAATGAGGGAAATATACAGTATACCCTTCCCATCTGTAGAGGTTTGGTTCTAGGACTGTCCACGGGTGGAGAGAAAAACACAGATAGCCCATATTTTTCAATAGGCAGCAATGTGTGCACATGTCCATGTCAGAGTGTCTGTGTGCACATGCTGCCATTTAATAATATGGGTCCTCGCTATCCATAGGCGGTCAAATCCGTGCATTGCTAGCCCACCAATGCAGCAGGTCCACTGTAAATACACACCTCTGTTTTAAAACAGTGCTCTTGCCCTGAGATTTCTCCCCCTCTCCCTGAAGACTGAAGAAGGGAGACTAGGCCCTGAGATTCAGACTTGGAGATCTGGGAAACCTGATTCAAAAGGAACCAATATGTATACAGCAAGATAGTATGTCAGAAAGCAATATGGACCATCATCCATCTAACAGTCTAACATGCTATGAGGAAAAAGTGAAGTGTTGTGAGTAGTGAAGACTGTTTCACCCCTAGCATCAATGAAAGTGTGGGGCAGAAGGCTGAAAGGAGAAATTGTCCCAAAATGTGTAATGTTTTCACAGAGTCAACTTGTTTCTGACTCCTGATGTAATCAAGGGCTCTGTGCCTTCATGGAATAACAGCTCTCTGGGGGCGCATAAAGCAGCCCTTTCCAGCTTATACCACTGGAACATAAATTCCTACTTAGTGACATTTATGGTGCCACCTCTCCTTCATAGTTCCACCTTCCCATCTGCTCAAGATCTTTGGCACTCCCTGGTATGAGAAGAAATTTCCCATACATACCACCTTCCCCATCCAGAACTTTCACTAGTTAGTCAAGAGTTATACTGTCACTTCTGCCCTTTGACATGGACATGATTTTGGTAGCCAAGGACAGGCTATGTAGGGTGTCCTTGGATGTGTATGAGTTTAGGAATCAGAGTAGAAGTAGATTATTTGCTAGTGGTAAAAAGAGAAGTAGCCCATCTAGTTCTACGTTCCTGTTCAGGGAAAGAGATGATCTGATTTCCTCATAAACAAGGAAGAGGATTATAGCACCTGAAAGACTAACAAGTTTTGTTTGGCACCACCTTTCATGGATTCCACTTCTTCCAACGCATGATGTATCTGATGATGTGGTGCGCTCTGGAGCTCATGAAAGCTGGTGCCAAACAAAACTTGTTAGTCTTTCAAGTGCCACAGCGGCAATTTTGTTGTTTTTGTTGCAACAGGCTAACACAGCTACCCCTCCCCTGCAAATGATTTCATCAGGTCATACATTTCCCACCCCGTACTCTATATTATTTGATCTGGCAACCCTACTGAGCATGCCTCCTGTATCCTCATCCAATACCCTGTTTCTCTGTGGTGGAATAGGGAACCTCTCACACACAAAGGTTGGGCTTATAGTGGACTAGATTATGCCACTGATAGAGCAGATAATGACCGAAATCTCAGCTAGAGTAGACCTTTTTGAGAGACTCTGGTGGAGTGGTTTTGGTGTTAGGCTAGAACTCCAGGAGACCAGTTACCTTGGTCAAGTCATACTTTCTCAGCCTCTGAAGAAGGCAATGACAAATATCCTCTGAATAAATATTGCCAAGAAGACCATACATTTAGAATCAACTTGAAGACACAGAGCAACAGCACAGTCAACGTATATAAACCAATTGATTCAAGGGTCTCTGGTTGGGAGTAGAAATTGGATTTAAGCCAATAGTGGGCAAGTTAGACAATTAATCTGACTTGGTATAATACAATTTCCTATATTCTGTTGCTCAATAAAGCATCCTGTCTTATTTCTGGACTAGCTGCACTCTGCAGGAGCGCCATCATATCATAGTGTTATGGCATTCAGTCACCTTCTGCACGCCAACTATATATTTTTTTTCCACTGTCTGCAAATTATACTCACACACAGTTCTCACTCTTGTATTATGTCTCTGCTCATAATTAGAAACCACATGGTAAATAATTAAAAGCATATTTGCAGAGCAGACTGCTCAAACTCTTTGCAAGTAATAAGTATCCAGCGAAGTATTTGCAAATGCTGATTTGCCACAGTGACCTTTGATCTGGTCTCTAAGCCACATGGGTTGTGTGTGACTGACGTGATGATGAGTTCCATCCACATCAGCCAGCAGGGAGGCACCTGGTTTTATGCTTTAGAAATCGTCTCATGTTTGAGAAAGCAAATCTGTGCTTTTGTATAAAACTCAGGACAAACACAAAGATGCAAGAGGGATCTGAGTGAATTCATATTGCAGATACTGCAGTTTTTAAAGCCCTGTCAGAGCTGTAGTCTTGTCTCTAGAACTGACCAGGTTTTATGAATTTACACCCTCAGCCCTCCTTTATATCCCAACATTGGCTGTCATTCTGTAAGTTGACTTATGTGTAAGAGCCAGGTCTAGAGGTTTGTGTGTTGGACTATGACTCTGGAGGCCAGAGTTCAAATCCCTGCTTGGCCGTGGAAACCCCTTGGGTGACCTTTGGCCAGTCACAGGACTTTATCACACTTCCAAAAAACCTGACTGCTCCCCAATGGGATACAGTTGGGTTGCAGGTTGCTTCTGGGTGTTATCAGACTTAATTCGCCTCTGATGCCGCTGGGCGAGTGCAACCCAGCTGAATCCTGGGTCCCCGGTGCGCCTGTCAGAAAAATGGCCTCTGAAGCGCAGCTGGGACCCAGGATGCAGCTGGGTTGCACTCATGTGGTGGCAGCAGCAGTGAATTAAGTCTGATAATACCCTGTAGCAACCCGCAACCTGACTGTATCCCATTGGGGAGCAGTTGGGGTTTTTGGAAATGCAATAAAGTCCACACTCTGTCAGCCTTAGAGGTAGGAAAGAGCAACCCCCCTGCTGAACAAATCTTTCCTAGAAAACCTCATGATAGGATCACTTTAGGGTTGCCCTAACTTGAAGGCACACAACAACAAGAACAACAAAAACAAATTTCCCTTCAATGTGTGGTAGTATTTTTTTGGCCATTGCATAATGTCCATATTCAGTTCACAGTTGTGTAACTGGAGTTCCTCAAAAGCAACATGGTGTTTTACAGTGTGCCCTTGTTATCCACTGGGGTTTGGTTCCAGGATCCCACATGGATAACAAAATCTGTGGATGCTCAAGTCCCATTAAATACAATAGCAAAGTAAAATGTTGTCCCTTATATAAAATGGCAAAATTAAAGTTTGTTTGGGGGAATTTATATATATTTTAAGTATTTTCAAGCCATGGATGCTTGAATCTGTGGATAAAAAAATAATAATCTGTGGATAAGGAAGACTAACTGTACATTCTTGGATGATATGTAAAGAGATCATGCATAGATTGAGGAAGCACACTACAACTTCTTTTGTACAGTTAGTCTCAAAGGTGTACAAGATCCCTTTGCGTATCATCCAAGAATGTGCAATATCATGTTACTCTTGAGGATGTCTGCTTCCACAACTGAGAATTCTTGGATGGTGTATAACTATCTATCATTGGCCTCAAATTATTCACTTGATTTACTGGGATGCATACATAGCCACTGAACATTCCCTGTTCCACAGTGAAGCAACAAGTAATCATAGATACACAATTGGTTGCATAATGCTAGCATTGAATAAAAAGTCAGTGAAGTGCATCTACCTCTTAACTACTTTAGTGTAAATTTGCACAAGAACGATGTAGGATCTCAGCTATCATTGGCGATAGGAAGAGAAGGTTTGACTTGCTAACGAAAAGCCTACAGTGAAGTTGCTGAATATACCCCAAACAGGGTGACCAGATGTCATAACCACAAAGGAGGACAAGGCGCCACAAAAGGTAGGCATTACAAAATTCAAGAAAAAACGTACAGCATTACAAAAAGTTAAAAACATAAATATCAATTCATGCTTCTTAGTCATGATCAAAATAGAGGACATTTTGGGATTTTTCCTGGACAGAAGGTTGAAAAGTAGATGTGTCCTGGAAAAGTACACCATAGGGGAGCATTTTCCACAATTTGGAGCTACCATCTTTGAATTTCTGAATGTCACTTTGAGTTCATTCCTGTTCAGAAAAAAGGACACTCCTGGGCCTAAAATGGCCCAGCTGTACCAAAAACATGGCAGAATTACTCTCTCTTCCCCATATAAAGCATTTGAGGGCAAGAATTTGACCCCAATGTGGTCTGGGAGCAATAAAAATGGCCCTTGGGGTTGTGCATTGCCCAGCCGTGTGCCAGCATAGAATCACAGAGTTGGAAGAGACCTCAAAGGCACAGAGTTGGAAGAGACCTCCAATCCAACCCCCTTCAGCCATGCAGGAAGACACAATCCAAGCATTCCCAACTGATGGTCACCCAGCCTCTGTTTAAAAACCTCCAAAGAAGGAGACTCCACCACCCCCTGAGTCAGTTGAGCAGCTTTTCCCGTCATGAAGTTCTTCCTAATATTTAGGTGGAATCTCTTTTCATGTCAAAGGGAAGGGGCCGTTTGCAGAGGCAGACAGATTGGCCTCTCTTTGCCATTATTTTTTCTGTGTATCTTTTGGGCTAGAGAGCAGGAGCCCCAATGGCTTAAACAAAATGGCTTATCTCTTCCTGCCTCCATCCCTACTCTATTGCATTAGATTGCAGAACTCATAGGTTTTTGGGACCTTTTAAACACCTTTCCCTGGCATGGATTCTTGCCAAGGCCCACCACCATCTTTGCCAGTCCAGCTCCATTCTTGCTGTCATGGCAACTAATCCTGTGGTTTCGGCTTGTGGGAGCTCATAGGCTTCCACTCTGTATTTCTCCTCCATGTTACGCGGCTGTTATTATCTTGACAGGCAGCTGCTAAACCACCCTTGCTTCACCTGTGAATCCACAAGGGACCTCTCTCCTTTCCTTTTAAAAAGTATAATGGGATAAATTATATATCTCTTTTCTGCTGGCTTTCCAGTATCCCCCACATGCTTTCTGTTCCTTCTCTGCCTGCAGGTATTCTTGAGCATTTCATACAGATTTGGGAAGTTATCAGCCCTAAAGAAGATGTCTTCCTCCACCAAAATGGGTAGTTGTTTTAGGTTAATTGAACCAAAGGGGACACAGCATCTATTTATCATCTATCTATCTATCTATCATCTATCCAACTATCTATCTATCTATCTATCTATCTATCTAACCATCCGTCTATCTATCCATCTATTTCCGTTGTATGCCACCTTTCTCCCAGAGAGGGATCCAAGGCAGCTCATAGGTAAAAACATTTTTAAAAATTTCACAATAAAAAAATTAAAAACAATTGAAATCCTCTAAGTAAAAAGTGTATAAAATTGCCTACAAATATAGGCAAAAAAAGTGAAAAACATAACTAAAACACAGACCCCATGTAAAAAGCCACCCTGACATGATGTTGGATGAACCTACATTAATAAGGCAAAGGCAAATTTGGGACTGATTCATCAGTCCCTGGATTGAGGTCTACCTCAGGTACATCTACACTGTAGAAATAATGCAGTTTGACATCACTTTAACTGTCATGGCTCCATTCTACAGAATTCTGGGATTTCTAGTTTCTTTTTTTTCTTTTTCTTTTTTTCTTTTTTTTCCCCTTTCCTTTCCTTTCCTTTCCTTTTCTTTTCCTTTTTTTTTTTTTTTTAGGCACCAGCACTCTTTGGCAGAGAAGGCTAAAGACCTTGTAAAACTACAAATCCCAGGATTCCATAGGCTGGTACTACAGCACTTAAAGTGGTGTGGAACTGCATTATTTCAACAGTATAAATGCACCCTTAAAACTCCATGATTGCTACCTTGATTTCCACATTTGATTAATTGATTTCATTTGGATCCTGCCTTTCTCCCAGAAGGGACCAAAGGCCGCTCACAGACAAAAAACATGTTAAAAGCATTACAATAAAATTTAAAACAGTTAAAACATCTAAAAACAACAATTAAAATAATCTAGAAACATTATAAAATTAAATAAAAATATACAAAAATTAAAAGACCCAACTAAAACACTTATACTCCATAAAGCCCATCATGGTATGATTGTATGTTGTTGCCTGCTTAAATAAAAACATTTTAAATTGCTGTCAAAAGGCAAGGGGGGGCAGCCTAGCTTCCCTCAAACTGCCTGATTTGTCTTTTGTTGAACAGATTTTTCCAACTAGAAAAGAAACTCGCTTTTACCACCATCACCTGCAGGAAAAGAACTAAAGCACCACAATGTCATGAGATAAGGCAAGTAGAAAGGTGCTACTATCTGGCTGAATTTCCACTTTCTTTCCTTGTGCAATAAGCCTGTTGGTTCAACAGTTGTGTAGCATTGGCATTGAACACAAGGGTTGTGCAGCACACTCCCGTCCTGAATCTCCATGCTACCATGTGACCCTGACACGTGATCTACAACTGGGCAATGTCCAACACTGGGCTTCCAGTGGCAGTGGAAGAAGATGACCCCCACCTCCACTGCAATCTCTCATGTGCCCCAAAGCAAGCTCAGTTCAAAGTTGTAGAAGTGATGTTGAACATTTGATTGTGCATCCAGTTGTACAACTCTGCCATCAAACATAAATAAGTTTATCGCATGACGCTTTCAGGAATGGGAACTGAACAAAACGGAACGGCACGGAACAGGGTGAGAACACAAGTTACCGCACAAGAGAACACTGCTGATGCCACTGGGAGTTCCCAAGCTGTTCCCCAACCATTCCTGGCTGCCAATTTTGAAGACATATTTTGAACCGTTCTTCAAAATTGGCTGCCAGGAACAGCTGGGGAACAGCTTGGAGACTCCCAGTGGCATTGGCGGTGTTCTTCTGTGAGGTAACTTGTGTTCTCGCTCTGTTCCGTGCCGTTCCGTTTTGTTCAGTTCCCGTTCCTGAAAGTGCTATGTGATAAACTTAAAAGACTGTACATAGGGTTCTTACATCTTAGAACATGGACCCTCCTCTCTGGTCCCTAGGGGAAGGAATCTCAGGGCAAGATCATTGCCTTGGAAAGTATGTACAGTTGCCCCTCCAAGTCTGTGGACTTGAAATATGTGGACTTGGAAATCCGTGGAGGGGCGACCGCTATTAGCATGAATGGGGTGCATGCATGGGGATGCGTCCCATTCAAGCCAATGAGGCTTGAATACACATGACCCTCGTAACATGTGGGAGGGGGGCTGGAACAGATCCCCTGCGAGTTATGAGGGGTGACTGTAATATTTATCCCATTTGTTAGACTCGTTTTTTGTTGAATAGCGCACACTATTCAACTGTGATTGATAGTTAATGTATTATGCTTAATGATATCATTGGAGACTGCCACTTCTAATATCACTCTTATAACATCACTATGGTCCAACCCCTGTGACTTCCTAAGGGGTCATCCCTAGGTTTTAGATTTTGCCCTGGAATTCTCAGGGCGTGGGATAGTACTGCATAAGAATAATAGAATCTTAGAGTTGGAAGAAAGCACAAGGGCCATCCAGCCCAACCCCCTGCCAAGCAGGAATACAAAATCCAATTGTTTTCTGCTGCTCCAGGGACTAGGACATGGAGCAATGGATGCAAACTACAGGAAAAGAGATTCCGCCTAAACATTAGGAAGAACTTCCTAATAGCAGGAATGAAATACACTGAAATGGCCATCTAGCATCTGTTGAAAAACCTCCAAAGAAGGAGACTCAACCACTCTCCGAGGCAGTGTATTTCATTCCTGCTATTAGGAAGTTCTTCCTAATGTTTAGGCGGAATCTCTTTACCTGTAGTTTGCATCCATTGCTCCATGTCCTAGTCCCTGGAACAGCAGAAAACAAGCTTGCTCTATCATCAACATGACATCCTTTCAAATATTTAAACATGGCTTTCATGTCACCCCTTAACCATCTCTTTTCCAGGCTAAACGTATCCAGCTCCCTAAGCTGCTCCTCATAGGGCATGGTTTCCAGACCCTTCACCATGTTGTTGTTTGCTTTCAAGTTGTTCCCAACCCCAAGGTGAAACTATTGCAACCAGATAGTAGCACCTTTCTACTTGCCTTTTTCTACTTGCCAGTTCAACGAAAGACACACTTTTACAATTGTCTCCCATGGGAAGAGAACTGAAGAACTACGACGTCATGCAGTAAGGCACATTGAATGGCACTACTATCTGGCTAAACTTCAGCTTTTTTCCCCTTGTGTAATAAGTTCACAAGTGAGCAAATGAATCTGCAAGCCAGCTTCAGCAACCTTGAGCTGAATACAGATGTTGCATAGGGGAAATTACACATTTGTAAGACACCAACAAGAATCTGGCCAGTATATTCAGACATCTACTCAACTTTCTGTAGATTATCATAACTAGACATGGCATTGAATTTAGGAATATCATCCCGATGAGTAGCCTTGCTTTCCTCATTCCCTTTTCTCTAGCTGTAATGCCCTCTTTGTCTGTGACATTGCTGTTTCTATCTCTGATGTTCAGTAAAAGTAAAGCATGATGTGACTCACCTTACAGAAGGCAAATAACATGGAGCAAGGGATAGGAGATATATGACCTGATTAAATCATTTTCAGGGGAAGCTCTGTTAGTTTGATGGGGGGTACAGCCAAGTTGTCCCTGTGGCACCTGAGAGACTAACAAGTTTTGTTTGGCACCAGATTTCATGGACTCAGAACAGACCATGTCATCAGATACATCATGTGTCAGAAGAAGTGGGCTAGGGTCCATGAAAGGTGGTGCCAAACAAAACTTGTTAGCTTTAAAGGTGCTACAACCTTCTCTATGATGAAATCAGATCACATTTTTCTTTCCCTGAGTGAGAAGGCAGAACTTGGAGGGGTACTTCTGTTTTAACTAGTGGCATCACACCTAATTCCTCTCAGATCCCATAAAACACCAACAGGATCCCAGTCAATGAGCAAATTTGGAGAAAGCCAACTCAACCCACAGCAAGGCAATAGATGGCCCATCATCTGTATTCTGTGGAAGCCTGTGGTTTTTAGTTTGATGAGGCAGAGAATTCTCAATTGAATTCTAGCAGATAATTCTCAGTTGTTGGGAGGTAAAAATTCATAAAATCATAGAGTTGGAAGAGACTTCAATGGCCATCAAGGCACACACGGCAGGTGGTTGGACTTGATGATCTTTGAGGTCTCTTCCATCTCCATGATGCTATGATGACGCCAGCTCCCCAAATGCCCCCCCTTGGAACACCAAGGACTATGGAAGCGAGGCAGCAATGGGACAAGGCTTGCTGGTGAGAGTGGCAAGTGCTTACCCACCAGTCCACCAAGCCTCCCAGAACATCAAAGACTGTGGTGCTACGGTGCTTTCAAACACCACAATGCTGCAGCTGTTGGAGGAGGTGGGCTGGGAGAGCAGCGAGTCTTTACGGCTGGCTCCCTAAGCCCCCTCCCCGAACATTAAGTATTGAAGCGGCCCGGCAGTAGTTGGTGGAGGTGATCTGGGAGAGCAGCAACCTTTCATGCTGGCTCTCCAAATGCCCCCCCTCGGAACACCAAGGACTGTGGAGGTGAGGCAACAACAGGACGAGGCTTGCTGGTGAGAGCAGCAAGTCCTTACCCACCAGTCCACCGAGCCCCCTGGAACATCAAAGACTGTGGTGCTGTGGTGCCTTTAAACACCACAACGATGCAGCTGTTAGGAAGGGAACAGGGAGAGCAGCAAATGGGACAATGGGAAGGAGCTAAGCCAATAATGGAGCAGTTATAAGAGGTGTGTGGGATAACAGAAGATATGGCGCCAACAGGGTGAAACACTATTACAAGGGAAGACGAGATCGATGTTTGCAATCTATCTCATCTTCCATTCACCCTGTTGTCTCTCAAAGACGAGAGTGAACCAATCCATCCGTAGAACCTTTCTCTGCCCCTTTGCAATGCCAGGTCTATTAAGAATAAAATTCACATTATTTATGATCTGTTGACAGATGAGGAAGTTAACCTGGCATGCATTACAGAAACTTGGCCGGGTGATGACAGTATGGTAACATGGATACAGGCCCTACCAGCTGGGTATTCCATCAAGGAGCAGGTAAAGCAGGGGTAGGCAACCTTTCCCCTTTAAGGGCCGAGGGACTTCAGCTCCCAGAAGCCTCAGCCATGTTGGCCAATAGTCCCATGTTGACCAATAACTCCTGGGATTCTGGGAGCTGAAGTCCCTCAGCCCTTAAAGGGGAAAGGTTGCCTACCCCTGAGGTAAGGGAAAGTGGGCAAGGGGGAGGAGTGGCTTTGATCCATAAAAACAATCTTACTTTGACCAGGATACCTGTCTGGAAAATAAGCTACATCGAGTGTATGTACCTAAGCTTGAAGACTAGGGACAGTCTGGGGATTCTGTTGGTATACCATCCACCCCATTATGTAACAGACTCCCTAGCTGAGCTGACACAACTGGTCTCGGAGTTGGTGTTGGAATCGGCTAGGCTTTTAGTCCTGGGTGACCTCAACATCCCCTTTGAGGCCGACTCAACAAAATTAATAGGTGCAGCTTGGGAGTTCATGGCTTCCATGGCAAACATGGGCCTGTCCCAATTAGTTTCCGGGACTACACATCATGCAGGTCACACCCTTGATGTGGTTTTTATTACAGAACAGACATATCCATGGGTGGAGGTAGTTGATATCACCACAGTGCCATGGACGGGTCACTTCCTGGTCAAGTTTGGACTAAAAGCCACTATTCAACTCCTCGGGGGTGGAGGACCTATTAGAATGGTCTGCCCCCAAAAGCAGGTGGAATCTGTCAGGTTCCAGGAAGCTCTAGAGCAGGGGTAGGCAAGGTTTTTCCCAGGGATCCCCTGGTCTTCCACGGGCCGATGGTGGTGGGGGAAAATGGCACTGTGCACGCTTGTGCGTGCACGCATGCGCAGTACACTGGAAGTACTGCGCATGCATGCGCACACTTGATCGCGCATTCACAGAACTTCCAGAGTACTGTGCATGCACGAGCAAGTCACAGCCACCATTTTGTTTTCCAAAATGGCGGCTGTGACTTGTTTGCGCATGCACAGCAGTGCTGCGCATGCACAAATGAGTCACGGTCACAATTTTGGAAAACAAAAAGGCAGCTGCAGCGCATGCGGTGGAGGCACGGCAGCAGCTGCGCAGCGGGGGCGTGGATCAGCAGGGGCTGGTCCAAAGGCCTCGGGGGGCTGGCCCTGGCCCCCGGGCCGTAGGTTGCCGACTCCTGCTCTAGAGGGTTTAATGGATGGTGACACCACTGATTCTGTTGAGGTCTTGGTTAACATCTGGAACAGAGAGCTTACCAGGGCCATAGACACAATTGCTCCTAAGATTCCTTTCCGGCCTGCTTCAAATCGGAAGCCATGGTACATGGAAGAACTCAGAGAAATGAAGTGGGCCAGACAATGACTAGAGTGCCGCTGGTGGAAGACTCGACTTTTATCTGACAAGACACATTATAGAAACTTTCTTTGTTCCTATAAAGTGGCAATGGATGCAGCGAAGAAGCCTTTCTTCTCTGCATGCATCGTGGCTGCGAAGTCTTGTCCAGCAGAGCTGTTCAGGGTGGTCAGGGAATTAACTCAAGTACCTGCCACCCAGAACCCATTATTAGATCCAACTGTAGCCTGCTGTGATGCCTTAAACAACCACTTCGCAGATAAAATCTCTCAGATAAGATTGGACGCAAGCATTATTACAGAAGTAGTAAGATGGGCATCCAGCAACTCCATGTATACTATTAAACTGGATCAGTTCAAGTTGGTGAGTACCGATGATGTGGACAAGCTCCTTGGCAGTATGAGAAAGACGACTTGCTCTCTTGCCCCTTGCCCCTCATGACTGGCTGTCCAGGGGGGAAAAACAATTAGGATGCTTTTAAGTTGCCTCAAGGAAGGCTGTTTACCACCTTGTTTGAAAGTGGTTAAACTGCTTCTGCAAAAAAACCTTTCCTAGACCCTCTGGACAAAAATAATTACAGGCCAGTCTCCCATCTATCATTTTTGAGCAAGGTATAGAGAGAGTGGTCTCCAATCAACTCCAAGTAGTCTTGGAGGAAGCAGATTATCTAGATCCATTTCAAACGGGTTATAGGACAGGATATGGAGTTGAGACTGCCATGGTCACCTTAGTCAATGAACTCTGTCTGGACATTGACAGGGGAAGTGTGACCCTGTTGGTGCTCTTGGACTTCTCAGCGGCCTTCGATATCATTAACCATGGTATCCTTCTGGAACACCTGAGAGAGTTGGGAATCAGAGGCACTGTGTTGCAGTGGCTCTGGTCCTACCTCTCAGGCAGATTCCAGATAGTGATGCTTCGGAACAGTTGTTCGGCCAAGAGGAAGCTTAAATCGGGTGTCCCTCAAAGCGCTATTCTGTCCCCAATGCTATTTAACATTTCCATGAAGCCGCTGGTCGAAATCATCCAGAGACATGGGGTGGGGTGTTATCAGTACGCTGATAACACCCAAATATATTTCTCCATGTCTCAGACTATTACAGTGACTAAGGCTGGCATCTCTCCTCTAAATGAATATCTTAAGGCGGTAATGGACTGGATGAGGGAAAACCGACTTAAACTGAATCCAGATAAGATGGAGGTACTTGCTGTGGGAAACCCGAAGCCAGGTATGGAGATATGTTCACCGGTCCTGGATGGGGTCACACTTCCCCTAAAGGACTGTGTTCCTAGTTTGGGAGTGCTCCTGGATTCATCGCTCCAGTTGTCAGCTCAGATAGATGCGACGGCCAGGAGCCCTTATTATCAACATCAGCTGATATGCCAACTGTGATCCTACCTGGAGCCGGGAGACCTAGAAACAGTGGTACATGCACTGGTAACCTCTCGATTAGACTTCTGTAACACACTCTACATGGGGCTATAAATTATTATTATTATTATTATTATTATTATTATTATTATTATTATTATCCCCCTCCCCTGGACATACACACCAGCTATCCCAAAAGAGATTTCAAATGTGATCAAGTAACAAGACAGGGATCCAAAATGGTGTAATGGTTTGAGTGTTGGACTATGACTCTGGAGATGAGGGTTCGATTCCCCGTTCGAACATAAAAACCACTGGGTGACCTTGGGCAAGTCACACTCCCTCAGCCTCAGAGCTTGGCAATGGCAAACCTCCTCTGAAGAAATTTGCCAAGAAAACCCGATGACAGGTTTGCCTTAGGGTTGCCATAAGTAAAAAATGACTTGGAGGCACAACAGCAACAACAAAATAAGGCAGAGAGTCTCCAGTTATGGCAAGAATTAAAAATCCCGACTCAGTTCATTTTTAACTTAGTTCTTCCTTTCTTTTCTGAGTGCAATCTCTCCCTGGTAATCCTAGAGAGAGGTACAGGGTAGGGGAATGCTTTTCCATGAACAATTGGTACACACCTGGATCTTGCAGCATCCTTACTGCAAAGTAATACCATTGAGTTCCAGCAGACTTCAGCAGTGCAAGCAAGCAACACTTTAAAAATTGGCAGCCTAAGATGTGCTATTAAGGCAAATTGTTTTACTCCCTATGAGGTAAATACATATTTAGGCCCTTTGTTTTATCACTTTGAATACATATTAGAGACCGGATTTAGCTCCAGAAGGATTTTTGTCTTTTGGATTATAATGGCTCTTTCTTTTTTTCTTTCTTTTCATGTGAGCCTTCTCTCCGTCTGCTGCTGCTGAAACCTATTATGTTAATTTGGATGCCCACCGTCAGACAGAAGTTGGTTTCAATGGGCTCACACTGGGTATATGTTTTTAATCCACAGACTTCATCAGCTAAAAAACCCCAACCCTTAATAATAATAGTTCAAGAAATTTCATTCTTCTAGCAGCTGACATTTCAACCTCGTCCTTCGATATATACTTTGTTCCATTATCCCCAGAGCAATCCAGCCATACTGTGCTAAATTAGAGGATAAAGTCAGCATTCAAAAAACCAGATGTGTGACGGAAAAAAGAAAGAGGGTTAGATTCCCTTCGCCTTCACCAAAAGACATTAACTGCAGTTTCCATATTGGATGGTTAGTAGATTTGAGACTCCTTCACTAGTTTTCCCTCCTGACAGCAAAGTCCTTGAGCACATTTCTCAAAAGCCTTCAAAACTCAAAGAGTCCTTATGTTTATCTACCATGCAGAACAGCAATGCCTTTAAATTAAATAAAAACCTAAACTTTTCTGGTGCCATGGTGTTTCTTGTGTGCAAACATTTAATTATTGTTCAAAAAAGGGCTGATGAGCAATTATCATTGAGAAAAGGACTCAAAACTGCAAATGGCATGCATTGCCTGAGAAGAGGCTTTGTAAACATTTGAAGGGGATGTCTCCTCTAAGATGTGATGAGTAACACCTGCAAGCATATGCTTCTTGCTTTAGATCTTCCTTGTTTTAGCTAGGGGTGTACCAAATAGAGAAAGGGGCAATTTGTAATAATGTCACCCATCTTGGAACCAGCTGCTTTGTTTCAGCTATATTTTGGAATGATGCAAATTGCCTTTGTGGGTTAGAGTCGGTAATGTCCACGAAATCCAGCCTTTAGAATTTAGGGAAATTCAAAAGGGCTATGTCACTATTCAAAATGGCATCCTCCTTTACCACTAACTGTAGTGAACAGTCCTCGAGAGCAGTGCTACTCAAAGTGGTGGTCTGTGGCAAGTTTCCAGGGAACTAGGGGGCTCTATAGATGGCCCCTAACGCAAATGCCGCTCCATTTTGGAGCAGTAAAAAGCCACCCTTGCCATGGCAGTGGATGCTTTTCTGCATTCCTTTGGTGCAGTGTGTCTGTACGCTATATCAAGGGAGCACCCTGATGCTGCCCACCATGCAGTGGGGCACACAGCGTGATGGCTGCGTCAAGGCAGAGTCGGGGCGGCTGGCGTGCGATAGCCATGCTATACCTCCACCCCCAGGCCAGCCCTTTTGGCCGGTCTGTACAGGGCGAAAGAAACAGTTGTAGTCAATGGGTTCAAATATTGTCCTGATCCCTGGCACATCAGGGAAATAAAGCAACAACAACCTGCCAGTCCCATATCTTCCAACATTTCACAGATGAAAATGAGCAGCTCTTCCACACTGCACAAATAGCAATAGCAATAGCATTTACAATTCTATACTGCTTCATAGTGAACTCAGCACTCTCTTAGCAGTTTACAGTCTGTAAGCCAATTGCCCCCAACAAGCCGGGTACTCATTTTACGGAACTACGAAAGGATGGAAGGCTGAGTCTACCTTGGAGCCCTGGGATCGAACTCACAACCTTGTGGCTAAATACTGGCATTTAACCGCTGCGCCATCAGTTTGACACCACTTTAACTGTCATGGTTTCATCCTGTGGAATCCTGGGATTTGTAGTTGGTGAGGTATTCAGCCTGCTCTGTCAGAGAGTTCTGGTGTTTCACCAGACTACAAATCCCAATCATCTGATAGAGTCGTGGCAGTTAAAGTGCTGTCAATTTTTTAAAAAAAAATTCTGCAGTATCTCACAGTGGGGCTCATGTGGTCAAGCAATATTTGAGTGTGGTCAAAATGGCAAAAATGCATTAATGAGGAAGAACACACAAGCTAGAAGTGGCTGCACCAGTTTGCTTTGGCCAGAGCCTACTGGGAAGGGCAAGACTCCACTCATTCTTCTCTGTTTAGTTAATGGAGTACAAACCACCTCACCTGCAAGCTGAGTTCAAAGTGTGGGTCAAACCAGTGATTCTCCCCAGCTTTAATTTTAACCATGCACAAATTCTGTGAAAGGGTAATTCATTCATTAATCCACAAAAACCCATACAATGAATGGATTAAGATGTATTTATTCTTGTGACAATGCTCCTAACAATTATCTATGGATAACTCAATGTTTGGCTCCTTCCAGCCAGAACTTCCAGAACTTCCAAAATCTCTTATTTTCATCACTGCCATTAAATTCAGTTTCTCTCTCTCTCTTCCATGTGTGCATTGCAAGACAGTGTAGAATTTGGCTAGGTTCCTCAACCCACGAATGAGAGTTGTTCAAGCTGCATCTGCTTTTCTGATAATGCTGGATTCCTGATCCCAGTGCAAACAAGGCTTACATTATCGCCTCTTCCTAGCCTGCTGTAACAGTAATAGCCTCACTTCCCTTTGTTGTGGGCTGCTTATAGAACAGGAAAAGGAAAGCTTGCACCTTGGGACATCTGCTCCCATCCTCAATATAGCAAAAACCTTTCTTGTTGCATTTTTATTTTATTTTATTTTATTTTAAAAGATATGCTTCCACCTGGCCTGCAAAAGCCCAGGTCTGGTTTCAATTAAGAGCAAAGAAACTACAAAGTTCCTACCATATTATTTCTACACAAGATTCATTTATCTGATGTTTGGATGCAATGAGGTTCTTTAGATAAGGCCACATGCTTGCAATCTGGGCAGCATTTGATGAGTTTCGCTCAGCTATGAATAAGGAACTCACATTGAGAATGTAGAGTTAATAGTTTGCCAGTGAAAATGTGCACCAAATTCAGTAACATGTCTAACTGTTCAGTAACATGTCTAACTGGAGGTTTCAGTGGAGTGCAGAGGCTAACATTCATATAATAGGCAGCTACTTAGATGGTGGCTATGATGGTAGTTGTGTGTAATGGTTGGACTAGGACTTAGAAGGTCCAGGTTTAAGGCCCCACTGATCTACTAGTAGGTGACCTTGGGCTAGTCACTAAACTGCCCCAGCTTGACCAACCTAACAGTGGTTGCTACTACACTGCAGAATTGATGCAGTTTGACATCACTTTAACTGTCATGGCTCCATCCTATGGAATCCTAGGATTTGTAGTTTGTTGTGGCACCAGAGCTCTCTGACAGAGATAGGTAATTATCTGACAAAACTACAAATCCCAGAATTCCATAGAATTCAACTATGGCAGTGAAAGCAGTGTCAAACTGCATTAATTCTGCATTGTAGCCAGGGTTGTTTTCAGGATAAAATGGATGCCATCTTGAGGTCAGTAATAGATAAAGTTGTCACTGGTAAGTACAGTGGACCCTTGGTATCCACCGGAGTTTGGTTTCAGGACGCCCCATGGATACAAAAATCTGTGGATTTTCAAATCCCATGATATACAATGGGATATTAAAATGGTGTCCCTTATATAAAAGGAGAGCCAGCTTGTCATAGTGGTTTGAGTGCTGGACTATGACTCTAGAGACCATAGTTTAACTCCCAGCTCAGCCATGAAACCCACTGGGCGACCTTATGCAAGTCACACTGTCTCAGTCTAAGGGGCAAACAATGGCAAACTTTCTCTGAACAAATCCTGCCAAGAAAACCCCATGATGCCTTAGGGTCGGCATAAGTCAGAAATTATTTGAAAGCATACCATGTATGGTAATGTAGAAGAGATTCTTCCTAATTAACCAAAGGCATTCTCGCGCCCCCATGCAAACATGTTTGAGCTGTTTGCCTAACGGATTAAGCGGAGGAATCCCCTACCTGCCAGACAGACATAATCTGTCCCTTCCTCTGGTTAATTACTAAAGTTAACTATGGACGTTATCACACGGGGGGAATCTGTTGGTTAATCCACACAAATCCCAAACAAAAACTGAATTTGTGCCTCACGATTTCACACGACGTCGCACAGAAACTGGTCAGAAACTGGACAGAAACTGGCATTATCCAGGATCTTTTTAATTTTGGGAGTTTAGAGGAAATGCATTTGCGAAATTACAGTAATTTTGCATTTACTGTAATGTGAATAGCAAATACGCATGGACAATTCTCTTTTAAAACCTGGAGGAGGGCCAAGAGGAGCAGGAGGAGGGGCCTCCAGGGAGGGAGAGTCCCGGGCTCCTTCTCAGTGCCAGGGAAGGGAAGGGAAGGGAAGGCAGCCCAGGAGAAAAAAGTTTGGGACGGAGGAGAAGTTTGGCATTTGGGATAGAGGGAAAAGGAGGGGAAAGAAGGCTTCCCTCGCAGCAGCTGTGGGGGGATGTGAGTGCAAGTGTGGGGTGTGCTTGTGGAGCAACTTGGAGCTCCATCTCACCATGAAGTTCTGCCCTGCAGGTCCTACAAAGGGGAAAGGCTTATGGGGGGGGGCATGGGAGCTACCTCCAGTTTCCCCCTCTCCTAGGCATCATCCAAGGCTCTGGCTCTCCCCAGGGAACACCCAGCCCTTCCTTCCTTCCTTCCCTTTCCTCCTCCTCCAATGCCAGGAAAGGAGAGAGAGAAAAGGGAGGCTGAGTCATCTCAATCCCTCCCTTGCCTTGCCTTGCCTTTCCAGCCTCCTCCTCCTCCTCCTCTTCCTCCTCTTCCCCTGCTCTCTTGAGAGGTCCTAACCCCAATGGAAGGGGGTTAGGACCTGTGCAGGAGGACATGACCCCAAATGGAGGACAGTCTGACATTTCCTCCTGGGAAATGCAGGACTCGCCCTGGAAAAAGGAGGAGTCTGGTCACAAAACACACCCATTTCCAGTACATGTACGGGTTCTTTTCACTTGTGTATGAAAGTTAAAAACATCTTTTTTTGCTTTTAACTTAATTCCTTTATTACTGTAATTACGTGTGAAAAGCTTTTACGCAATTAAGCTCTTTTTTCACTTTCTTTTCAGGATGCTTCATTTCCACTTTATTATCTCTTTAACAACGAAACTGGCCCACGTGTGATAATGTCCTATTACTTGCACCCAGATCCAAAGGTTAGGCACAAGTGATTAACCAACCATGCAATAATTAACTATTCTGTATTCCCCCCTACCTCCTTTTCTGTTTTTAAAAGTAAGAGACCAGTATGATTCAAACAGTCAATTAAATTGGCCATGTGTCAGTGCAGTTGATCAGGATTAATTAAACTGTTCATACCAGATTGCAGAGGTCTCTGTCTGATTTCACTATATGGTAAGATCAAAGTTTGCTTTTGGAATTTTTTTAAAAATACATTTTCAAGCAGTGGATGTTGGAATCTGTGGATGCAGAATCCATGGATACAGAGGGCTGGCTGTATGTCAACAGTCCCTCCCTCATTCAAGCATGTCAGATTCACAAAATCTATTCCCAAGATTTGAGAAAACAGCTCACCAATTTTCCTTTATCTTCCTCCCTTCAGAGGAAAAGCACATTTGTTGTTGTTATTAGCTGCCTTTGCATTGCTCTCAATCCATGGCTACCCTGCTGATGAGACATCTCCAAAACTCCCTGTCCTCCACTGCTCTGTCCAACTCCTGCAAACTCACACTCATTATCTCTTTAGTAGAGTCTATCCATTTAGCATGAGGTCTTCCTTTCTTTCTACTTCCCTCCACCTTTCCTAGCATTATTTTTTTCCCAATGGATCATGTCTTCCCATGATGTCTCCAAAGTATGACAGCTTCAGTTTTGTCATCTTGGCTTCCAGGGAGATTTCTGGCTTGATCTACTCTAGGACCCATTTGTTTGTCTCTTTGGCCATTCACAATATCCTCAGCACTCTTCTCCAGCATCACATCTCAAATGAATTGATCTTCTTCCTACCTTCTTTCTTAACTGTCCTCCAGCATTTTTTTTTAAAATGATCCCAGAAAATTTGCCGCTTCCCTCGCAATTCTAGAATCTAAAGTTGTTCATTCTGTACTGCATCTGAAGGAGTGGGTTTATATCCATGAAAGCTCATGCAAAAATAAAAACCAGTTGGCCTTAAAGATCTTGTCATATTTTTTCTCTCCCCCCCCCATTCCTTCTTTTTATGCTGCAGAATTGTTTAATGAAGCTGAATAATAGGAGAGTCAAGACAGAAAAAAAGAGGAAAGTCTTTCTTTGCACTTTTATCTTATTTTACTGTATTTATATCCTGCTTTTTCCCTGCAGAGGACTCAAGGCAATTGCAAATTAAAATAAAGTTCAGCTTATGATGAGTTGTATATCATTTGCTGTTAGGTTTGGCTTTGATTTATCCTGATCCTATGAATATGACTTAGTGGTTTGAGTGTTGGACTATGGCTCTGGGGAACAGGGTTCAATTCCCAGCTTGGCCAAGAAACTCACTGGGTGACCTTAGGCAAGTCACACTCTCTCGGCCTCAGCAGAAGGCAGTGGCAAACCTCCTCTGAACAACTCTTGCCAAGAAAACCCCAGGATAGGTTCACCTTAGGGTCACCATATGTTGGAAATGATTTGAAGGCACACAACAATGAATGAGAGACCTCCAAGATCCCCGGTCATTAACAGTCCTGGTTAGGTCTTGCAAACTTAGGGTAACTGTGGCTTCCTTGACAGAATCATTCACCTGTAATGCAGTCTCCCTCTTTTCCTACTGTCTTCTATTTTACCAAGCGTTATCATTTTTACCAAGCATTATCACACTGTGTCATGATACGTCCAAAGTACGACAGCAAGTTGTTGTCATCGTGTGCCTTCAGATCATTTCCACCTAAGGCAACTATCATCAGAGGGTTTCCTTGTCAAGATTTGTTCAGAGGTAGCTTGCCTTTGCCTTCCTCTGAGCACTGAGATCTTTGCTATTCTGTACCCACATTCCCTAAGGCAAACCTATCACAGGGTTTTCTGAGGCTGAGTGTGTGTGACTTGTTCAAGGCCACCCAGTGGGTTTCCATGGCCAAACAGGGATACAAACCCTAGTCTCCAGAGTCATAGTCCAACGCTCAAACCACTAAGGCAACCACGCCGCATTTTTGTTATTCTGTGCTTTCAGATTCTTTCTGACTTCTGATGACCCTATCATGGGTTTTCTTGGAAAGATTTGTTCAGAGTGAGTTTGCCAGTGATATGTTTAAGTCTTTTACTCCCAGTCTCAAATCAAATTTCAGGTCTCTACTTTCTTTTTTTACTGTTTCTATTGAAATACTTTTAATTACATTTACAAAAGTACATTTTAAAATAATGTTTCTTCTTCTTTTTCCATCTTTAAACAATTACCTGGTTTTGGAGTAAATAAAGAAATATAATACACTTCCCTGTTTGTTGTAGTTATTTATATAACTTTAGGGGGGAAGCAGACGATGGCGTCGCAGCCACACCGCAGCGCACCGTCGGCGCCTCTGAAAGGAGCGCTAAATCAGTGCTCCTTTCAGAAGTCAGGGAAAGTGTGCCCTAAACGCGTAGGGCGCACTTTCCCTGACTTTTCCGCCGCAGCATGTGAGGACGCTGCGGCGGGAGGTTGCCCTCGGAGCGCCGGCTGTGCGGAGGGCCGGCAGCTCTGAGGGCAACCTCGGGAGGAGGAAGGGGCGCCGCTCGTGCGGCTGCCCCTTCTCTTCCCTGCCTCGGAGACGACCCTATTAGTCGTCTGCCGAGGCCCTTAGTCTTCCTGTTCTTATAATGCTTCTTGAGCTATTTCTAAGTTTTATAGACATTATTTTTACATGACCATCGATTTTTATAATAATTTTTCAATTTTACCCAGTCTGTGCTTGTTACCTCTTTGGAGTTTCCTTCTATCAAGTTTGTTAATCTATCTAGCTCTATGTTATCTAGAGATTTTAGTAGCCAATCTTCTATTGTAGGTGTTTCTTTTGTTTTCCATTTTTGTGCAATAAGAACTCTGGCAGATGTAAACATGTATAACAGTGTTTTCCAGTGGTTTTTTTTTTTTTTTTTTTTGCTTCTATGTCTGTTATTTTGTTAGTCATATTTAATAATTAATTTTAAGTAACATTTGAAATTTTATATCAAAATGTTTTTGAATTTCTATATGGATTTCTCAAGTCTCTACTTTCAAGTCTCAAGTTGAGTCTCCTTGCAAGATAATAATAATAATAATAATAATAATAATAATAATAATAATAATAAATTAATTTTATTTTTAACTCGCTCCTCTCCAAGGCAATTGAGGCGGCGTACAAAGTTAAAACAAGACAGCAGTTAAAACAATTCCATCCCCCACAATCCCTAACCCACCCACCCCATAAAAGTTGAATTAAACTAGTAGAATAATTAAAATATCAAATAAATAAACAACAATAATTAAAACATTAGAACAACAGTGGTGTCAGGGAGCAGTAACCATCCAAACTTTGATAGGGGTGGGAGAATTATTCCGGGAAGGCCTGTTGGAAGAGATCCATCTTTACTGCCTTTTTTAAAGCAGTCAAGAGTGGTAATAAGATGGATCTCATCCGGTAGGCCATTCCATAATCTTGGAGCGGCAACAGAGAAGGCTGTAGCAGGTTCCTCCTAGAAGACCGAAGTGCGCGGGGGGGGGGGGTCGTATGGGAAGAGGTGGTCCCAGAGATAAGTTGGACCCAAGCCATGTAGGGCTTTAAAGGTCAAAACCAACACCTTGTACTGTGCCCAGAAACTAATCGGCAGCCAGTGGAGAGATTTCAGCAGAGGTGTTATGTGCTCTCTCCTAGATGTTCCAGTAACAAGTCTGTCTGCCATATTTTGAACCAATTGAAGTTTCTGGGTTAGGCACACGGGTAGCCCCATGTAGAGTATGTTACAGAAATCCAAACGTGAGGTTACCAGAACATGTACCACAGTTTCAAGATCCCTAGTCTCCAGGAAAGGGCGCAGCTGGCATATCAGCCGAAGCTGATAACAGGCACTCCTGACCGTCGCATTCACCTGACTAGTCATGTGAAGCGCCGAATCTAGGAGTACCCCCAGACTGCGAACACAGTCCTTGGAGGAGAGTGTGACTCCATTGAAGACTGGGAGTTGTATTCCCAAACCTGGTTTCGGACCCGTCACTGTTAGTACCTCTGTTTTGTCTGGATTCAGTCTCAATCTGTTTTTCCTCATCCAATCCATCCAATGTACCGCCTTAAGACAATCATTGAGAGGAGAGACGCCATCTGAGGTCTGGGCAGATGATCTGGTCATGGAGAGGTATATCTGGGTGTCATCAGCGTACTGAAGACACTGTGCTCCATGCCTCCAAATGATCTCTCCCAACGGCTTTATATAGATATTAAATAGCATCGGGGACAGGATGGCACCCTGAGGGATGCAACAATTAAGCTCTATTTTAGAAGATATTTTCAGGTCAAGTTTCAAGTTGAGTCTCAAGTCTGAGAGCCAACTTTAACAGAAAAAAGAGGTGGTGCTGGTATGTGTGGGTGTGGGTGGATTTCAATAACTAGAAAATCAAGAAGAGGTGCACAAAGTTAGGCAACCAACATGGGAGGGGGACAGCTGATGTGTTAGGCAATGGGCTTGAGGTGGAAGGATTTTTCTAAAGGTTTTTAAAAGCTTTAGAAGGCTCCTCTGATGTGCAGTAGGGAAAGGCTGCTGAGTAGACCTCAACCCCTGCCTCAGGTCCATTGCCTAACAAGTGTGCTATTTCTGGATGAAGTTATATCAGCAAGTCAGCAAGTTATATCAGCAATCGACTCAAGTCTACATTACTGGAGTTTGCCATTGCCTTCCTTTGAGATAGTGTGACTTGTACAATGTCATCCAGTGGGTCTCCCCAAATCCTAGTCCAACACTCAAAGCACCACACCAAGTTGGCTCCCTTGATTAATAGGAGGCACTGGCAAGCTTTTGCTAAGATAGGCAAATACTCCAAACATTGTCCCAGGATAACTGAGAGACAAAAGTGTCTACAGGAGTGTCAAGAATAGCAATACGATTTCACAGATCCTGCTTAGAACATCTTTCTATGATGCCAAAGTGACAAACCTACCACTTGCAGCATTTCCCACAGAGATGCTAATAGCAGGAGAAAGTGCCAAGGTGGGAATGGTTTGAAGCTCATTACTAGGCCTTCACTCATCTCCATTGCTTTTTCAAAGCAATGAAAGGAAGCCCAAAATTACCTGCCATCCTGAGAGGATGGGATGGAAACCAGAAGAAAGTGCTGCATTCCAGATGGTAACTGATTTCTTCCACTGTTTTTGATGTCCACTTCAATGAAGAGGGACAATCTGGCTCCTCTCAAAATTGGACTAAACAAAAGTTTGGCTGACATACACACTGGATTCAGAATGGCTCTGTAAAGGTTTTCACTCTGATGTTTGGTTTTCTTGTGCCTCTCTAAATATTATTTTGAAATTAGGGAGTTATTGCAACAAAGGATTAGATGAGGAAGATGAGGAGGAAGGACCAATGTCAGTCCGGTTTGAATTTCTTTTGAATAATAATAATAATAATAATAATTTTTATTTATATTTCCCGCCGCTCCCTACCAATCGAGGTGGAATTACATCAATAAAATATGATACAAATACAAAAATGCAATCAATACAATATTAACATTATTAATAATTCAATAAAATAGCCAGTCATCATCAAAACACCCCAAAAGCCATACAATCAATCAGAAGTGGTTCATTTTAATTTAAAGTCTACTATAAGAGATCAGGTGGATAGGCCCGCCAGAAGAGATCCATCTTAAGTGCCTTCTTAAAGGCATCTCAGGTAGTGATAAGACAGATCTCTTCCAGTAGGCTGTTCCACAACTTGGGTGCTGCGGCTGTGAACGATCTGGGGGAAGTTGTCCTCAACCTGGTCTTATGATATTCTAGTAGGTTTGTCCCAGATGTTCTGAGAGTGTGGGGTGGATTGTGTGGGGAGAGGCGTTCGTTCAAGTAACTTGGGCCCAAGCCATGTAGGGCTTTAAAGGTAATAACCAACACTTTGTACTGCGCCTGGAAGCTAATCGGCAGCCAATGAAGAGATTTTATTACAGATGTTATATGGTCCAACCTAGGTGTTCTGGTGACCAATCTGGCAGCTGCATTTTGAACCAATTGAAGCTTCCGCACTTGGTACAGAGGTAGCTCCATGTAGAGCGCATTACAGAAATCTAAATGAGAGATTACCAGTGCAAGTACTACTGCTTCAAGGTCCTTTCAGTCCAGGTAGGGATGCAGTTGGCGTATCAACTGAAGTTGGTACCAAGCACTCTTGGCCATTGCATCTACTTGAAATGACAACTATAGAGGTGAGTCCAGGAGTACTCCCAAACTGCAAACTTTGTCCTTTAGGGGAAGTGTGACCCCATCTGGGACTGGTTGACAAAGCACCCTCCCCGGACTTGGGGTACCTATCACGAGTACCTTCGTTTTCTCTGGATTCAGTTTGAGTTTGTTTTCCCTCATCCACCCCATTACCGACCCAAGGCAGGCATCAAAAGGAGAGATGCCATCCTTAGTCATTGCAACAGTTGGAGACATAGAAAAATAGATTTGGGTGTCATCAGCATACTGATAACACCGCGCCCCATGTCTCCAGATGATCTCCCCCAGCGGCTTCATGTAAATGTTAAACAGCATGGGGGATAGAATGGTGCCCTGTGGGACACCAGATGTTAGCTCTCTTTTAGAAGAGCAAATATCCCTCAGCATCACCATCTGGAATCTGCTTGAGAGGTAAGACTGGAGCCACTGAAGCGCAGTGCCCCTAATACCTAACTCCCTCAGGCGTTCCAGAAGGATACCATGGTCTATGGTATCAAATGCTGCTAAGATGTCCAAGAGCACCAACAGAGTCACATTTCCCCTGTGATGGAGATCATCGACTAAGGTGACCATGGCAGCCACAACTCCATATCTCGCCCTGAAGCCAGTTTGAAATAGGTCCAGATAATAGGCTTCTTCTTAGGCAGTCTGTAAAGGCCCTATAATTCCATTAATGTACTTTAAAGGGCAGCTCCAGTGATGGTGGATGGCTTCCATGTCACTGGGATGGTAAATTCATTCTGGATATTAATCCAAACTTTTAAGGAACTATCTGTGGGACTGCACCTATCTGAGGGATCTTGAATAGCTCCTTAAAATTCAGATTAAAACCTCAAATTTATTCATCATTCCACTGACAGGAGGCTACCAACTTTTTCATATGATTGTAGCAGCTATTATTTTATTTTGTTTTGTTTATATTCTGCCTTTCCCCTAGTATAGGGACTCACGGTGGCTTACCTAGACTGTTACAATAATTGCACAGCACTTGCAGGAATGGGAACTGAATGGAATGGAAAGGAATGGGGCGAGAATGCAAGTTACCACACAGGAGAACGCCACTGATGCCACCGAGAGTCCCCAAGCCATTCCTCAGCCTTTCCTGGCAGCTGATTTTGAAGAACAGTTCAAAATGTTCTTCAAAATTGGCTGCCATAGAACGGATGGGGAACAGTTGGGGACTCCCGGCGGCATCGGCGGCATTGTCCCGTGTGGTAACTTGCATTCTTGCCCCATTCCATTCCAATCCATTCAGTCCCCATTCCTGCAAATGCCATGCAATAAACTTATACATTTTAATGAAATACCATGAGGAGCATTTAGAGCAGAGGTAGGCAACCTTTCCCCTTTAAGGGCCGAGGGACTTCAGCTCCCAGAATCCCAGGAGCTATTGGCCAACATGGGACTATTGGCCAACATGGCTGAGGCTTCTGGGAGCTGAAGTCCCTCGGCCCTTAAAGGGGAAAGGTTGCCTACCCCTGATTTAGAGCATTGCTGGAGGGGAGGCAGCAATTGACATGGAGGAACTTTCTCCCCTCTGCCCCCTGTGGTCTATCAGGCAAGCAAGGTAAGAAGAACATGGACTGCTAAGAAGATAAATGAATAGGTCTTCGGTCCTCCGGGAGGAATTTGCTGCAGCCTCAGAAATCGAGGCTTGCGGCTACCTCCCGGAGGGCTTTTTCAGTTGTCGCCCCTAGCCTCTGGAACGGCCTGCCGGACGAGATCTGTCTATTAACATCTTTGGATAGCTTTAAAAAGGCTATTAAGACGGATCTCTTCTGGCAGGCCTTTCCGGACTAGTTACCCCCACCCCGGACATAAATAGCCGCTAATGATGCTCCTACATGGCCCCATCGGTAGATGGAGGGGATCATTTAGTTAGGCATTAGTTATTCTGTGTAGGATTTTAATTTTTAATTACGTTGTTTTTAAATTTGTTTGATTTAATATTGTTTTAAGGGGGGATGGGTGGGTTTTTCTGTATTATATGTTTTATCTAGATTATGCTTTTAAACTGTAAGCCGCCCTGATTGGGTCTCCATTGGGCGGGGTATAAATAAATGTTATTATTATTATTATTTATTATAGGTCTTAGAGCAAATTAACCTCGCACTCTCACTAGAAACCCAAGATGACTAAATTGAAGCTATTGGACTTTGGATATACCCTGCCTACCGGTGGGCTTCCAATCTGCGAATTTGACTACCCTTGGATTGCCATGCCCCATATTATTGAATGGTGCTGATGTGAATGTGCACAAGGTAAAGCATGTGTGTTCACACTTCTGCCACTGAATATTACGGGGTGCGATTTTCTGTGTTTTTAAGCTTCCATGGGGGCTGGAGACTGGAACTGAACCCCTCCTGCTATGGAGAGCCCACTGTATAATGAGAAGACAAGACTCATTGGAAAGAGCAATAATGCTTGGCGAGGTAGAAGGCAGTAGAGAAAGAGGAAGATGACATTACAGGAAGATGATATTACCACACCAGATAGGTTGGGAAGCACTCTTATAAAAAATTTCTCAAAAATTAACAAATTATTTTAACAGGCAATACATTTGATAGAAGGCTGCTTTTCTCAATCAAGGAAGCCCTGGCCTTCAGTTTGCAAAACCTGAGCAAGAGAGGTGATGAATGGGTGCTTGGCAGTCTCTCATTCATAGGGTTACCATGATTTGAAGTCAACTTGATGGCAAACAACAACAAATTAGTCAGGATATAAGAACCGATATCAGCTTTGAAAAAGAATAGAAATGAAACTAGGGCTGCTGAGATTGGAGGTACACAGATTGTTGCCTGTCTAGGAGCCATAGGATAGTGGTCTACATTGAACTTCCAGAAAACTATGGAAATGTGACAATAATATAACACAAATGTGGTGTCAGTCCCTAGCAATGCTGGAAATTCACAAATTCACAGTCACAGCCTACCACATCAGATAGGTTGGGAAGCACTCTTACAATTTTTCAAAAAGTAACAAATTACTATGACAGGTAATTTGTTTGATAGAAGGCAGCTTTTCTAATTCTAACATATGAACAGAATCCAAAATTCATACGCAGTGATACCTTTTTTGGGCCAACTCCAAAGCATATGAACAGAAGTGAGGGAGCTAAGAAGAAGGGGTTTGCTGATTACTGTAAAAATCTTTGAGGCCAAAATTAGTGAAAAGTTATTGAAATTATTGTAAGGTTCATCTCTAACTGTGCTGTAACTGATTTATTCCTTTTTTAAAAATAGTATAAAACAAAATAAAAATAATAAACCATCACATGAAAAGCTTAGAAGAAAATGCTAATCGCCACAAAATGCAAAGCATGGGTTTCTTCTGACTATTAGAGCTCAAGTGACAGTTTCCTGTTAGCTTGTGAATTTGGCAGACCTAATAATACCATTTATTTAGCTTGTGAATTTGGTAGATCTAATAATGCCATTTATTTTGCATTAAATTCATGGTCTGCTTCATGCTAGAGGCTTAGGGAAATTAATAGTACGCGTGTTCTTATTCCATTAAAAATCCAATTATGGAGTATTCAATTAAAACAGACAGAAAACCAAGTATTTACTAAGCATAAAAAAGAAGCTCACTCTTTATTTGCATTTTTATGTTGGCCAATATCTGACATACTAGCGCTGGTGAAGAGGAATATGGTTTTTGCTACCTTCTTCCCACCACTGTGGGGAAAAAAGTGGCTTTCGAGGATGTTTGGGGTCCCTACACATAAACCACCAAAAGAATTCCAGCCTTTATTTATATCTCACCTTTCTCTTGGTGCAGGACTCAAGACAACTTATAACATTAAAACTAAATATATCTAACAACCACAGTATTAAGGAGCAGTTAAAATGATTTTTAGTTTTGTGAGTTACAGTTTTGGAGGTCTCCACAAATTCTTTATCCATGGATTCAAGCATCCACAGCTTGAATATATATATAAATAAGGGACACCATTTTAATATGCCATTGTATTTAACGGGAGTTGTAAATGCACAGATTTTGGTATACACCGGGGGTCCTGGAATCAAACCCCAGTGGATACCAAGGGCCCACTGTATTATGTTCTAAATGTCTTTTTAATGCTGTTTTAATAAAATAAATAAAATGTTATTTTATTTGTGTTTTACCTTTTGAAGAGTTGTTAAGAACAGACTAGAAAGTTGGGCCAAAGCTAACAAAATGAAATTCAACACGGAGAAATGTAAGGTACTGCACTTAGGGCGGAAAAACGAAAAGTACAGATATACGATGGGGGACACCTGGCTGAATGAGACTACGTGTGAAAGGGATCTAGGAATCCAGGTGGACCACAAGTTGAACATGAGTCAACAGTGCGATGCAGCAGCTAAAAAGGCCAATGCAATTTTAGGCTGCATCAGTAGAAGTATAGTGTCTAGCTCAAGAGAAGTAATAGTGCCACTCTATTCTGCTTTGGTCAGGCCTCACCTGGAATACTATGTCCAGTTCTGGGCACCACAATTCAAAAAGGATGTGGAGAAACTGGAGCGTGTCCAAAGGAGGGCAACTAAAATGGTGAAGGGTCTGGAAACCAAGTCCTATGAGGAACGACTTAGGGAGCTGGGGATCTTTAGCCTGGAGAAGAGAAGGCTGAGAGGTGATATGATAGCCGTGTTTAAATATTTGAAGGGATGTCATATTGAGGAGGGAACAAGCTTGTTTTCTGCTGCTCCAGAGAGTAGGACCCGAAACAATGGATGCAAGCTGCAAGAAAAGAGATTCCACCTCAACATTAGGAGGAACTTTCTGACAGTAAGGGCGGTTCGACAGTGGAACACAGTCCCTCGGAGAGTGGTGGAGTCTCCTTCCTTGGAGGTCTTTAAGCAGAGGCTGGATGGCCATCTGTCAGGGATGCTTTGATTGGGAGTTCCTGCATGGCAGGGGGTTGGACTGGATGGCCCTTGTGGTCTCTTCCAACTCTATGATTCTATGATTCTATGATTCTATGATTCTAATAACTTTAACAATTGTATCATGCTTTTAAAATGTTGTGCACCGCTTTGGATTCCATGCTGCGAGAAAGATGGGATGTGAATAAATAAATAAATACTGCTCACTGGGATACAGTGCCAGAAAGGCTGCATTAATTCAAGTCTGAATGGAAAGTAGATGAAACTTTAGTAACATAAATTTGGCAAAGGAATCACAAGCCAGTAAAAGGGCAGGTACATGTTTTGCAAGCCAGAAGTCCAGGTTTCAATTTTTGGCATTTTCACTTTAAAGAATATGTTAATTCTGGAGAGCGCCTGCCAGGCCATCAGAACTTAGTTGGAAGCATGTCCATGCTAGCTGGAGGATTCTGGGAGTTGTAGTGTTAAAGAGTCACTCTTCCAAGCCAGTCTTAGGCTGGATGGTGGACTTGGTTCTAGAAATGTATGAACACTGGCGAAATAATGCCGTTTGCATCACTTCAACTCCGATGGCTCCATCCTACAGAGTTCTGGGAATTGTAGTTTTGTGAGGCACCAGCACTTTTTGGCAGAGAAGGCTAAAGACCATGTAAAACTACAAACCCCAGGATTTCCATAGGATGGAGCTGCAGCAGTTAAAGTGGTGTCAAACTGCATTATTTCTATGGTGTGTAGATGCACCCTAGGAAATATGGGCCTGACCTCTACTGTGGGATGGACCTCTACCTCTTATGTGAATGTACTATGTGGTTTTTGGTGCACCAAACATTCCCCTTCCTTATATTTTTATCTATAAAATAAGGAAATGCATGATTTTATTGCTGAAGATTGTTGGCAGGAGCAAGCGCATTCAGGACCAGAGAGCACACCACAAATCAGAAAATGCCACCTGCATTTTAAAAGGTATGTAGGAAATAACACAGAACAAATATCATCTCCCTCTGTATGCATGGATTATATGCTTTCTACAGGAGGGGAATGCCATGAAGGAGCGTGACTTGAAGCACAGTGGGTTCTTTCTTTCTTTCTTTCTTTTTCCTAATTAGAAGCCCTACTCAACAATTCATTGCACGCTGTATTAAATTGGCAGCACCGCTGACAATCTACGCCACCAGATTGTTTCTGGGAAGACGTTACAAAAACCCATTACTTTACCATTGGTGCTTTTATATGTTTGGCTGCAGATGTTTGGCTCACAACACAGGAACATTCTTGTATCCTTAAGCCTACAGATGGGCGCCAGTGCCAGCTGCATGGACATACTGCCGTAGCTTGTGCAACTGAGACACACAATAGACACACAAAACTTCCCTTTTATTTGATCAATGGTGATAAAACACAGGCAAGCGTTGAAACTTCCCCAAGGTCCCAGACAAGTGTTGAAACTTTATTTACACCGGGATGAGCAACCAAGTGCCACCTAAGAGTGCCTTGCAGCCATAGGCTTCTCCAGACTTTGTGTGTGTGTATGTTGTGTGCCTTCAAGTTGTTTCCGACTTATGACGAAAGTATCAGCAAAACTATTGTAGGGTTTTCATGGCAAGATTTCTTCAGAAGAGGTTTGCTATTGTCTTGCCATGAGGCTGAGAGGGTGTGACCGGCCCAAGGTCACCCAGTGGGTTTCATGGCCAAGCTGGGAATTGAACCCTGGTCTCCCATCATTTTTCTGGCCAAAAGAAGAGTCTGGTTTGTCTGTCCCAGGGTTTAGCCACACTTCACAATTATAACAGTTTGATATAACTTTGCCATGGCTCTATCCTATGGAATCCTAGGATTTGTAGTTTCACAAGATACTAGAATTCTCTGTCAGAGAGCTCCAATACTGTATTTCAAGGGATTGCATTAAAGAATTTTAAGAACCTCACCAAACTACAAATCCTAGGATCCCATAAAAGGGAACCATCACAGTTAAAGAGGTATCAAACTGCTGTAATTGTGGATACAACCCTGGAAGCTTGTGGGAGCAGTAGTTCACCTTTTCCCCCCTAGATCACATCTGCACTGTTTAATTCCCCTAGATCACAATTGTGCACTGTTTAATATAAAAAAAATCACTTGGTTTCCAACTAGAAGTAGACTTCTGACAATTTCCAGTTTGAGATGGGGGGGCATTTTTTGGAAATCTGGATGGCCTTGCCAAGAGAGTTTCAGTAGCCCCTGGCAATGCTGGTTGGGGCTGAAAACCTACATTGGGGTTGTGTAGCATAAATCTAGAGCCAGTGTGGTGTGGTTGTTTGAGCGTTGGACTAGGACTCTGGAGACCAGAGTTCGAATCCTGGTTCAGCCATGTAAGCCCATTAGGTGACCTTGGGCAAGTCACACACTCTCAGCCTCAGAGGATGGCAATGGCCCTCTGAAGAAATATGCCAAGAAAACCCTATGATAGAGTTCGCCTTAGGGTCGCCATAAGCTGGAAACAACTTGAAAGCACACCATCACCACAAAGCATACATCTCTGCATGGGAGTTCTCAGTGATTTGGGATAGCTTTTCTTTAGGGTTGCCATAAGTCAGAAACAATTTGAAGGCACACATGCCAACATTAAAATGAGTTTAAAAAACCTGTTTTAAAAATATAAAAACAGAATTAAAACATGCATAAAAATCATTTAAGCCCAGAAATTAAAACAGCCAGAACAGTTTTGAGGACTGAAGCGTAGTCAGCCCTCTGTATCCATGGAGTTTTCTAATCCACAGATCCAACCATCCTCAGCTGGAAAATACTAAAAAATAATAATACAAATTGCAAAAGCAAACCTTGTTTTTACCATTTATATCAGGGACACACTTTCACTAGGCCATTGTATTTAATGGGATGTGAGCATCCACAGGTGTTGGTATCCATTGGCAGGTCCTGGAACCAAACCCCAGCAGATACCAAGGGAGCACTGTACATGCCAAATAACATTGTCTTAGCTGCCTGCTGGAAACTCAAAAGGGTTAAAATATGGGGAGGGAGTTTCATAGCCAAGGTACTGCTACAGAGAAAGGATGGACTCTTCAGGAATCAGAGCAGCTGTAAAAGAGACATCTGGTTGGGTGTGTACGTGTTAGCATTTGATATTTCATCGTTTCAGCTTAACAGAAGCTTGGCTGGCTCAAAGATCTGTCCTGACAACACAAGAATAAATGATAATTGTGTCTTTCTCCATCATATCATCCTGCACCATAGGGAGACTTTTGAGTAAATACGGACAGAAATAAGACTTGCAGATGTTATGCATGTTGTTCTCCTTTGGGGGAGGAGGGTACTGTCTGTATTCTGTTGAAAGTTTCAGAAGCAGAGCTGAATATGCAGTGCCATTAGGTGCATTTGTGGTGCATTTGTACATGTAGAAGCACCTTGTGCAATTGTGCATTCCACATTGGTTTCTGCATTCAGTTGTGTATCTTGTCAGTGACTTTTGTTGTTATTTGTTGGCACTTGCCATCAAGTCGGCTTCAACTTCCAGTGATTCTATGAATCAGAGACCTCCATGATCATGAACAGTTCAGCTCACTGATGTGTAAATTCCCATACAGAAGCAGTTGGACATTTTTGTCTGATGTGTGTGTCGATATTTTTTGGCCATAATGTCTATATGACATTATTGAAACTTGTAGAAGTGGAGTTGTGCATGAGATGCCTTTGCACATATGGTGTCATACAGCATTGCACTGCTGATTGTGCATTGAGCATTGCAACTGTGCATTTCCCATTTGTTTGCATATTCACATGCGCAGTGTTGCGACTCACTAATGCACAATCATCATGTAATTTTGTGAGCATAAAGTTACACACCATTTCCTTCATGTTGGATCTTGGTCAGGCTCCTGAGTGAATGAAGACAAGTGGATACTCCTATATACATTTGCTTGGGAGTAAACCCTGTTGAATCCAATGGGGTTAAATTCCAAAGAACATAGTAGGACTCTTTGAATAGCATGTATAAGACCAATCCCCCTTTAGAAGAGTCCTAGCACAAATACCACATTATGGGCCTAGATTTATAATATTTCATAGACATTAACAGCTGAACCAATTTAAACTCATATGGTTAACTAAATGAGGATATATATATTTGTGGGGGGAGGAAACATCTTTTATTTCCAAGAGTTTTGCCCATTTCAAAGATTACAAAAATTAAAATCGATATAAATGCAAGATTTGGCTTGGCAAATAGTCACATCACATTTCTTTTTTTTTAAAAAAATATTTTTATTAATTAAAATAAATTTATACAACACCATACATTAAAACATCCTTACATTTCTTCTATAAACCAACATTATATC
Organism: Phrynosoma blainvillii; assembly: GCA_026167975.1. NCBI lineage: Eukaryota > Metazoa > Chordata > Lepidosauria > Squamata > Phrynosomatidae > Phrynosoma > Phrynosoma blainvillii. Next base: position 448,155,284 of record JANUYF010000001.1, on the reverse strand, counting down.
CATCTTCTCATTCATTATTTCTTTCATCTTCCATCTTCCATCTTCCATCTAACAAATCTTCCATCTTCCATTCAATGTATTAACAAACATTCATACACACTTCTAACAAACATAAACATACAATCCAGAAGACTTCTTTGTCCATCCTCCACTGATTCATTTCCACAATTTTATTAATTGCTTATCTTCTTATGTTAATATTCTATATTTTGACTCTACCTCTTTAATCCAGTTTTCAGATTCTTTTTTACTCCTTGCATAGGATTATTCTCTCTTTCTCTTTTATATTTTTCTGTATTCTTTTTTTCACCTTGTTTAATTTATAGTTTGAATATTTGTTCACTTTCCCCTTATATATTGAATAAGGATTATCTTGAAATGGTTGATAGCCCCAGTGAAGGGAGTAAAGAAGGCCTGATCAGATTTCCATCATCTCATCAATCTGCAGTGCTCTGATTTATTTGGGGAGTCCCAAGGCAATTAAACTGGGATGAAACAGGCACAGGTTTGTAGTGGAGTGCTGAACCTTAACTTCCTCAATAACATCAGCACCTTGGACAGTGTTCAGCCTTATTCTCTTTAATAATGTCAGCGTCTTGGACAGCTCTTTTAATATCTGGGCTAAAATCCAGAGCAGAGTCACTGATCCAACGATATGGAAGGCTCCACCTGCAAATGTCCCTAGTACAAAAATGCACCAGCTGGAATCTACTTGGTGACTTCTGCAGGTCTAAATCCATGAAAGCAATTGGACATTTTGGTCTGATGAGGCTCATCTTCATTTAGTTCAAGGTTATGGAAATTGCACGTGCGATGCCATTGTGCATACAGATGTGCATGGATGCACACAAATGCTTATAGATGCATTCACTTGCATATTGGCTGCCTTGGTTCAGTAGTGCAATTGTTGCCGTTCAACAGAAGAGTTGTTCCACTATGCAATCCAATGTAGGATCTCAGCTATTGGGTTGTGATACTAGCCCACCGTAGGCATTTGACACATAATGACTACATTTAAGGAAGGGTTAAATAATCCTATGCAACAGGGGAGTCTTCTGTGTCTAAACTAAACTCCTGTGAATTCCACCAGACACTAGACACATAATGCGATTACACTGCCTGTTGAACACTGCCTTGTTCAAACTACTACCCAGCATATTTTATGGGTGTCCTGGGGAGGTTTATTGAGTTTCTACTTCCAGTAAAAAAGCATACTGTTTTCAGAATGCCTTTGGTATACAGATCTGTGTAAAAAAGTAGATGGAATTATTATTAAACTGGATAATTTGCTTATTCAGTTTCTTTACCTCTGGTTGTTATTTTTTTTTTAAGGAACTCAGTTAAAAGATATCATACCATGTGAATGCAATGAAATGAGGGTGAGGGAGATGCAGATATTTTAACCAGGGAAGACAAGATAGCAGTCTTAATTGGCTTTTCTGTCTCTTTGCTCACTAAAATAGACATGCTGTCAACTTTGATCCTATTAGCAGAATTCATAGTTTATAGCATTCTTTTGACATTTTTTTAAAAAAATAAATAAATTTATTTATTTGGATAACCACCAGAAATTCCACTCTGTGGCTGACCTGGTTGCCATGTCCATGCTGAATATCTAATTCATGTAGCTCAGAAATCAGAAGCCACTAGTCCATGACTCAAATGTGGACTGCAAGGCCTCTCAATCTAGATGTCCAGATGCTTTGTATTTTATGCCACCATTTTCCTAAATCATGACCTATTCTGGGTTATTGATATTATTCTGTCCTGCTCTTGAACAAGCTGGGACAGAAAAATGCTTTGATTCAAATCTCTTTCATATTTTACTTATTTTAATTTTTTATATATTAAATTTCCATTTAGCTTCTCCAGTCAAAATACTGTTTTTATTTTTTTTAATGTTATTAATGTTAAAAATACATATCCATTACATATTTACAATAAAAGAATTACATCCAAATTTACAACCATCAAAATCAAGAAAAATAAACAAAGAAATAATAAAAACAGAAACAAAGCTATAATAATGTCCTAGAGCATACTCTGATTTTATGTTCTTTCACCTGTACTTATTGTTCTATTCACTTTCTAGCTTAATCTTATCATGTTCGTACATCTTATTTCCACTTTAATTTACAATAATCTATAATTGGGAGCCATTCTTTTTCAATGTCATGTTTATCTTTATGATTTAAGCAAGCCGTTAATTTATCCATTTCAATCATTTCTGCAAGTTTAAATAACCAAGCATCTCTTTCTGGCATCTCTTGTCTTTTCCAATATTGTGCTGATATCATTCTTGCTGAAATTATCATATAATATGATCCGTGATTTTTTTTCAATTTGTGTTTTTATTTACAATTTTTATTTATTGGTTTTATCTACAAAATACAATGTAACTATTGTAAACTGTAAATTTTGCAATATAGCATGTATTCACAGAGCAAACAATCACCCTGAACCTGCATCTACACTGCAGAATTAATGCAGTTTGACACCACTTTAACTGCCACGGCTTAGTGCTATGGACTCAGTGATATTTAGAGATATTTAGCCTTCTCTGTCAGAGAGCTCTGGTGTCGCAACAAACTACAAATCCCACCCTGTGCATTTAGTTGTGCATTCAGCAGCGCATTTGCAACACAATTGCATAACACAGTTAAGGCATGACTGTGCACATGAATGCAGTCTTGATCTAAGAGGATGCCAAAGTTTAATTTTCCTTTCACTAGACTTTCCTGAGGAGAAGTGAGGAAACATTCTACTTCTAGAAAAGAAAATAGATTAACAAGATTGTCTGGCTAAAACCCTGGATTCTGGAGGATTTGAGAGAATGGTGTTGACTAAGCCTAGACTTCTAGGTTTCTGTTATTTCAGCTTCATGAGACCTCCAAAACTGGGAGGCAAATAAAGCTCCTTCTTGTCAAAGATGGAAACAGCAAACAGGTCCCACTCCTAAAATTTGCTTTGGAGTCTGGGGTCTTTATAAAGGTATCATTGTTTTGTGGATTTTGGGGTCTCCTGTGTGCCTATGGCATGGGGAAAGGACCCTTAAGCTTTGCTCACTCTTCTCAGGCTTGAATATGTCAAAATCTTACATGATCTCAAGATGAGACATTGTTTTCCCAAAAGGTAGGCAAAGGACAAATGGGTGACTAAAGCTCACCTGGCTGAGACAGGAGAATTTATGACTGTGTTTTGACTAACAAAAGAGCAAAATGCTACATGGATCATTCTGCTCAAAGGTGACCTTCTTTACCAGTGTGATTTTCCTGTCCGTAAGGTATTATTTGCTAACTGTAGGATGTCACACTGGGAATGGGAACTCTTTGCCCGAGGGACTTCAATTGTGTCCAATAATTTTGCCTGCATTTCTGACACTCCCAGTGGTGGCTGTTAATGAAGTCACATTCCTCATTTCCTTCCAGTATCAGCGCTGGCTCCAAGATTTGGCCACAAATGCCTTCTTTTTTGTTTTATTACTAGCAAACCCTTCCTCTGTCCTGTGCCAGACAGGATTCCAGTTCAACCAGCAAGTTTACATAGGACATATAGGACGTTATCACACTGGCCCTAAAGCAGAAAGAATCCTGCATCATTCCTGTACCATTCCGGTTCTTTTTTCCGTGTGTTCACACGATGTCACACATAACCCCGCCCATCCCTGCATCATTCCAGTTCTTTTGAATTCCGGGTATCTTGAGGAATTACACTCTTGTGACTGGAATGATGCCGGAATGATGCTGCTTTCGCGGTATGTCTGAACATGCGATCTGTATCGTGGAGCGAGGCCAGGGTTAAAGGGACTGCACGTCCCTTTAGCCCCGGCCTCTTTGCTCTTCTATGGGCCTGGTCGCCGAACGAACGGCGACCAGGCCCATAGAAGAGCCATGCCTGGGTTAAAGGGACAGCGCGTCGCTTTAGCCCTGGCCTCTTTGCTCTTCTATGGGCCTGGTCGCCGAAGCGGTGACCAGGCCCATAGAAGAGCGAGGCTGGGGTTAAAGGGACAGTGCGTCCCTTTAGCCCTGGCCTCTTTGCTCTATGGGCTCGGTCGCCGCTTTGGCGACCAGGCCCATAGAAGTGCGAGGCCTGGGTTAAAGGGACGGCGCGCGTCCCTTTAACTCCGGCCTCGCTCTCCTATGGGCTTGGCCTCCGAAGCGGTCGCTTCGGAGCCCAAGCCCATAAAGCAGTGAGGCCTGGACTAAAGGGACGCGCTGTCCCTTTAACTCCGGCCTGGGCTTGGCCTCCGAAGCAGTCGCTTCGGAGCCCAAGCCCATAGAAGAGTGAGGCCTGGACTAAAGGGACGCAGCGTCCCTTTAACTCCGGCCTGGGCTTGGCCTCCGAAGCGGTCGCTTCGGAGCCCAAGCCCATAGAAGAGCGAGGGTTGTGGAAGGGATCTTTCCACTTGTGTGTGAACAGGAGATACGGGGTCCCCGGAGCGGAACCATTGTGACATCGTCAATTCCGCAATGATTCCAGTTGCGTCTGATAACGATTTCCGTCTTGCCGGGTCCATTCCGGTATGGTTCTGGATTGATTCCATTCCACTTTCTTGCCGCTTTCTTGCCGCTTTGAGACCCCAGTATGATAACGTCCATAGACACAAAAATCTTGCCCTTGATGTGAGAAGTTGGTAACACTAGGAGAAAGGACTTAGGCCAGCGCAGTGTAACTCAGGATGCATCTACGCTGCAGAAATAAAGCAGTTTGACATCACTTTAAGTGCCATGGCTCCATCAGTCTTGGACAGAGCAGGCTAAAGACCTGGTAAAACCACAAATCCCATGATTCCATATGATGGAGCCACTGCACTTAAAGTGGCGTCAAACTGCATTACTTCTATAGTGTAGATCCACGTCAAGTATATATGTGTCTGTTGTGTGTGTGGAACAAGGTGGTGTGGGTAAGGTGGGTATTGGAGGGCATGGGGAAGGGGAAAACAGAAGGCAAAATTGTAATTTAAATACAGTTGGCCCTCCACATTTGCAGCTTTGATTTTTGCAGATTTGATTATTTGTGGTTTTGATTAATATGATCTCTCTAGAGCCTGATTCCCACTATGTTTTAAACCGGTTTGAAGCGGTTTAAATGACCTTGGTTCACACTTGAACCAAATCTCTGAAGCGGTTTGGAGAGGGGGGCATGCACTAGACCCATTTAACACACGTCTTTTTGATGCTGATTTTTTCCTTGTCTTTTTTGATACATTGATTCCATGCAAGTGTGAACCAGATCAAAATCGATTTAAATTTGCTCTTCGGACGGTTGAAGCGGGTCCATTTTGAATCGATTCATTCGTCAATGTGAACCACAAGTGGGTTATTTTACAGCAAAAAAATGCAGTTGGGGCAAATGTGTGCACCATGTTCCGCTGTTGAACTGATCCATTGATTCAGATCACAAACCCATTCATTTGTAAGTGGGAATCAGGCCTAGGAATCTCTAGGTCCCCCAGCACAACTCTACCAGAATTTGACCACAGAGTTGTGCTGGAGAGCCTATAAGTTCCCAGAGCAAATGCTTCTCTAGGCATTTCTAGGTCCTCCAGCATGACTCTATGATCAACGTCTGGCAGATGTTGATTACATAGGTGTTCCTAGACAGGTGTTCTCTTATGTAAAAAGAATCATGTGTTTTTTTATTTGCGGTTTTCCCACATTCATGGACGTCCTTCACCCCTAACCCTAGAGAATGTGGAGGATGCACTGTACAGTGGAGGTTAGGAATATTAGCAATTTTCACAGCTTATATAGGCACTAGATCTTGGAAGCTAAGCAGGGTCGAGCAGGAGACTGCCAACAAATACCAGGTGCTGTAGGCTGCATTTCAGAGGAAGGACCTGGAAAAACTCACCATAAATCTTCAGGCAATTCAAGGCATGTACACACAGAGACAGACATACAGCTCACAGCACACATTTAAAGTGAGAGTTGTCATAACATTTGGTGGGTGAAGTAATCAGTTGGTATATTTTGCTATTCAAAATATATTTTCAAAAATAGCCAGGGTAATTTGAGTTGTTCCTGAAATATCCCTCCCTCCAAAAAACAAAACAAAACAAGATTTCAGAGAAATACATTTGTAGAATTGTGTGGATTCTTTCCTCTCTCCTTCTCCCCCATGCCATTTCACATTGCTTTGCATAGGCACAATCTTCAACCTAATTTCTTGGTTTCTTCTTCTGCCATGGAGTGCTGCTGTGTTTGGAGGGCTGCTTTTTCTCTATGTCTTGGCAAGAAACTCGGATGGTAAAAAAATGAGCTCTAGCTGGTGTTGCCCACAATGACCCATTAGCTCCCCTAATAATAATAATAATAATAATAATAATAATAATAATAATAATAATAATACATTTTATTTTTATACCACCCATTGGTAGTCCAATCCGGGTGGTTTACAGCATAAAAATTACATATAACATAAAACAACATTTTCCCTCCCACTTAGGCTAGGCCCGATGGAGATGGGTCTGCATCTTCCCCCCAGATGACGTCGGATGGAGTGGAGGGAGGTCTCTTCTACTTAGGCTAGGCCCGATGGAGATGGGCCTGCATCTCTCCCTCAGATGACGTCGGATGGAGTGGAGGGAGGGCTCTTCTACTTAGGCTAGGCCCGATGGAGATGGGCCTGCATCTCTCCCTCAGATGACGTCAGATGGAGTGGAGGGAGGGCTCTTCTACTTAGGCTAGGCCCAATGGAGATGGGCCTGCATCTTCCCCCCAGATGACGTCGGATGGAGTGGAGGGAGGGCTCTTCTACTTAGGCTAGGCCCGATGGAGATGGGCCTGCATCTTCCCCCCAGATGACGTCGGATGGAGTGGAGGGAGGGCTCTTCTACTTAGGCTAGGCCCAATGGAGATGGGCCTGCATCTTCCCCCCAGATGACGTCGGATGGAGTGGAGGGAGGGCTCCTCTTCTTACGCTAGGCCCGATGGAGATGGGCCTGCGTCTCTTGCTCAGATGACGTCGGATGGAGTGGAGGGAGGGCTCTTCTACTTAGGCTAGGCCCGATGGAGATGGGCCTGCATCTCTCCCTCAGATGACGTCGGATGGCGTGGAGGGAGGGCTCTTCTACTTAGGCTAGGCCCGATGGAGATGGGCCTGCATCTCTCCCTCAGATGACGTCGGATGGCGTGGAGGGAGGGCTCTTCTACTTAGGCTAGGCCCGATGGAGATGGGCCTGCATCTCTCCCTCAGATGACGTCGGATGGCGTGGAGGGAGGGCTCTTCTACTTAGGCTAGGCCCGATGGAGATGGGCCTGCATCTCTCCCTCAGATGACGTCGGATGGCGTGGAGGGAGGGCTCTTCTACTTAGGCTAGGCCCGATGGAGATGGGCCTGCATCTCTCCCTCAGATGACGTCGGATGGAGTGGAGGGAGGGCTCTTCTACTTAGGCTAGGCCCAATAACTTTGCCTCTTCCCTACCAACCCTGGTAGATGCCAGGCACCACTGGTTTCGTGGCTGTAGGGATCTCTCCACTGCTTTGAGAAACATGATGTTCAAGCATAAATTTGTCCCAGTTTCTTCTTTTGTAACAGGCTCCTTGTGGTTTGAAAAGCCTGCATTTCCATATTGCTTTGCAAGGAGTATCTGTGAGGCAATGAGATCTACATGGATTGGCATTCATGATCCCTTTGGTTCCACCTATGATAACTCTGCCCTCCATCCAATCATAGAATCAAAGGGTTGAAAGGAACCCCAAGGGCCATCCAGTCCAACAGGAAGACACAACTAAAGCATTCCTGAAAGGTGCCCATCCAACCTCTGTTAAGAGCTTTGGCAAGATTTCTCTTTGCCTTCCTCTGAGGCTGAGAGTGTGTGACTTACCCAAGGTCAGCAAGTGGGTTTCCCAAGTGGAGATTCAAACCCTGCTCTCCATTATCATAGTCCAATGCTCAAACCACTACACCGCACCTCCTCCGTTAAGGAATATTGTTTATCCTCAGCTGTGATGATCTTCATTCTTCCCTATGTTGCTTATGGAGTACATTTGAGACTGATATTATCTCACCCAGGGTTGAAAATCCTATAGTGTGGGTGAACTGCAACATCCAGCAGCCCTAGGCCAGCAAAATCAATGGCATGGAACTCTAGAAATTCCAGATCAGCAACATCTTGAGGTGGGACATAATTTCTATCCCTCATTTAGTTCTTGAATGTTTCACAGCTGAGAGTACATCAGAGTCCAAATTCTCATGATCTCAGTTCAAGCCAGCATGGTGTAATGGTTTGAACATTGGACTACGACACTGGAGACCAGGGTTCAAATCCCTGCTCAGCAGTGGAAACCCATGTTGGACAAGTCACACTCTCTCAAACTCAGAGAAAAGCAAAGCCCCCTCCCCTGAACAAATCTTGCAATGAAAACCCTGTGGTGTTTGCCTTAGTGTCTCCATATGTCAGAAATGACTGAAAAGCACACACACCCCACTACACTGGCTTCTCTTTTAGAAAATATCTCTTTCCTTTCCCTCTCCCCGAGACTGTTCTGCAATCTAGTCATGCTCAGCATGTTGTGTATTTCTTTTCGTGGGTAGTATGGAATGCTCCTCTCTTGGAAAGAAGCACACTTTTTATGCATAACACGAACCACAGTGGAGCATGATTGCATCTGGCACCAATAAAGCTATTGCATATATTTCCTTTAATCCAAACCATTTGCAGCTTTGCTGAATCAAAGTTCTCTCGAGAGTGTCCAAACTCAACATGACGTCTTGGATTGTTTTATTTTGTATGGAGACCATTTCTGATAGGGCTGGATGGCCTTGGCTTGCCAAATTCTGTCTCCTCTCTCATCCAAAATAAAATTCTTCCGCTTCCACACACATTTCCTTCAGGTAAGAATTCCAAAGCTGTGGTCATATTAGTTGGCTGTTGGTGGATTTACTGTGGATTTTAGTCTGAATTTAAGCTTATCCAAGGTGCAAAACTGTGCTGGTAGAAGAGGCAGAAGGAGACACAAATGCTGTGATGACAGAGAGAAGGGCAGCGGAAGGCATCCCTATCAGGAGAGAAAGCCATCAGGGCAGAGTTATCTTCTGAGAAGAAACAGCTTTTGCTGCCCTTCAGTCACTACCTCTAGCCAAAAAAGTTGTTACGTTAAGTTAGGGCTCGTTCCCACTTAAATTTAAACCGGTTTGCGATTCGTCTTTGCTCCATGACAGTAAATCGATTCCAGAAGGTCTTTCGTTCCCACTATGAAAGTGTAATCGCTTCTTTTTTGGCACAATTGTCATTCCCACTAGTTTGCGCCACTTCAAAATGCATGTCAATCATCTGCGGGTCATCAGTGACGCAAGCGGCAACACGGTGAGGACGGGGCCATTCAGGTGCCAAGCGGGGCAACTTTAGTGACTGGGCCTTTCTCTGTCCCTCAGTAAACCAGGTTTCTCAAGCATACCATTTCCCCTTTCAGCAGCCCAGCCTGAACTACATATATGTATTGCAACCGAGCACAGTAGGATCGGAACTGGTTTCAAGTGGGAATGACGGTCATATAACCCAATCAGCAATTCACTTTAAATCATAGTGGAAACGAGCCCTTAGACTTCCATTGGTGCAAGTCATGTACAGAATTCCAACCTGAGGATGCTGGGGTACATCACACAGGAGCAGTTGGTTTTATTCCATTTGCAGGAAGGAGAGAGTCAGAGTCCAGGGGCCCATTAACACTCCAGAATTATAGCACTATTGTTGTTGTTCAAAAAACATCCAGGGTTAGCTGTGTTGGCCATATAGCACCATTGTTGTTGTTGTTGTTGTTGTTGTGTGCCTTCAAGTCATTTCTAGTTTATGGCAACCCTATCATTGGATTTTCTTGGCAAGATTTAGTCAGAGGAGGTTTGCCATTGTCTTCCCCTGAGGCTGAGAGTGTGTGACCTGCCCAAGGTGAAACGCAGTGGGTTTCATAGGTGAGCTGGGAATTGAACCCTGGTCTCAGGGTCATAGTCCAACACTCAAACCACTATGCCACTTGGCTATTATTCCACATTCATTGCCATGATTTCTTTCTATGGAATGCTGAGATTGGCAATTCAGGAAGAACTATTTAGAATTTTTTGCCAGAGATAAAAGCTCAGCAGTTAAAGTAGTGTAACAGCACCAGCAGATCTATCTTGTCAATTTTAAACTATGCATTTTAAATTGGTATATTTTAATCTGGATGATTTTAATGTGTAATGGTTGTTTTAATCCTACATTTATGTATTTAATGGTCAGTTGCACTATATATTGTATTTTACTCTATGTTGTACACTATCTTGAGCATTGGGGAAAAGCAAGTAAGAAATAATAATAATTAACAATAACAGCAATTATTTACTCACCTCTCCCCATGGCTCAAGGTGGGATACAGCATAGATTAATACCAATAAAACCATTTAAACACATTAAGTTAAAATACATAAACAATGGACACAATCAAAATTTGTTACAAGATTATTTTTTATTATTATTATAATTCTGTAGTAAGTATGGGCCCCAGATTAGGGGTCCAAAAGAACAACTACAAACATCACCCATGGATGTTATGTTGTCTGGGGTGACACCAGGTGCATGTACACTATAGAAATAATGCAGTTTGATAGCACTTTAACTGCCATGGCTACAGCATCCTGGGATTTGTAGTTTGGTGAGGCAGCAGCACACTTTGGCAGAGAACGCTACAGACCTTGTAAAATTACAAATCCCAGATGCAGCCACTGTTAGCAGTTATAGTGGCCCTTGGCTCCAACACTAGTGGGGTGGGTGGGATCTACTCTGGGTTCTTGTCTAAACATTTAGGAAGTCCTCCAAAATACCACGTCCTATCCACCAAATAGGTCCAACGCTTTAGGTAGCTCTGTTAAAGTTCAGAAAAAGACACAGAATGGATTTACTGTTGCCACTGGGTAAGAGGGAAATGCATTCATCTTATACCCCAATATTCCATATGTTATGGATTATTTATGGAGGAGGTTTAATACAGAGTGCGTGTGAGTGTGTGTGTTGTAGATTCAAAACCATAGGGCAAGGAGCCAAAACATACAAAGTAGTTCTTAGATATCCTGAAGCCTTGTTTTCTCTGGATGATACTTCTGCAGACTCTTTGGAGTCTCTGATTTTAAACCTTCCCACAACCACCAAACACTAACCATAACAGGGACTGCGGGTTCCAACTATTCTATCCCACCAGTTCATAGGTTAATGGTTTCCACAGTTTCCATCCCCATCCATCCACCAAAGCTTTCTGCCTCACCAACTTTGCACCTTGCACATGTTTTTATCTATTGTTGGCTGGGATTTTTCCTCTCCTGTGGTCCAAATTCCCACAGATAGCAGTAGCATACTGTGATGAGACCAAGGGGGTAGAATATGGCTGCTTGATTGGTTTTCATAATGGACCAAATGTATCATGCCAGGGAGTTTTCCAAAAAGAGAAAATAATTTTCCAGTGACTTCCAAACAAGGACAACCCACTGGGGGGCATGCATGTTCAATCACAATAACGTGAAACAGCTACATACCCTGTTTCCTCCTGTCATTTGAAGTGAGTCATCCTTTGTCGTCACCTGGGTTAATATCTATGCCAATAGAGAAAGCAACCCAAATTATATCAGTGTGATGGCACTACCCTTTCCGTGTGTACAGGCACACTGTAAATATGAGGATCCATCCTTAAGGAAAGAGACTCTGCATCCCATGCTCATGTAGATCTAGGGTTGACATTGGTCCCAGAAAACCTGGGAAATCCCGGATTGAAGGGACTAAAAAAATGTCCCAGCCGGCTGGGCCATATGAAGCAGTAAATCCCAATTTTCTCCTTTATTACATGCCACTAGGTACCGTGTTTCCCCAAAAATAAGACATAACAGGATTTGTAAGCATTTGTGCAATATAAGCCATACCCCCAAAATAAGACATAGGGCCAATGCAGTCTTTTCTGGGCCGCCCCTGGGAGTGGCCGATTGGGGTTGTGGCAACCACATATCCCAATCTTGCTTTTTGCCGCCCCCGAAAGAGCAGCTCAAAGGGCTGCTCCTTTTGGGGAAGGCAAAAAGCCGGCCTTTGAGCCACAGCCATGACTCTTTTCTGGGCTGCCCCTGGGAGCAGCAGATCCGCTATTCCCAGGGGCGGCCCAGAAAAGAGCTGCCACTGTGGCTCAAAGGGTCGCAGCCATGATCCTGCTTTTTGCTGCCCCCGAAAGAGTGGCTCAAAGGGCCACTCCTTTTGGGTTGGCAAAAAGCCGGCCTTTGAGCCGCCACTGCGGCTCAAACGGTCACGGCAACAATCCTGCTTTTTGCTGCCTCCAAAAGAGCAGCTCAAAGGGTGGCGGCTCTTTTGCGTTCTTTTGGTGCAGCGTGTATGCACGCTGTGCCAAGAGGACGCCCTGATGCCACATGCCCTGCGGACAGGCATGCGGCGTCCGGGCAGAGTCACGACAAATAAGACATCCCCTGAAAATACGCCTTACTGTGTCTTCTTGAGGAAAAATAAATATAAGACAGTGTCTTATTTTTGGGGAAACATGGTAGATTAAAATGTGGCAGTGGTGATGAAGCAGGAAACCATGCAAGACTGGCATTGCAGAAGCCTCCTCTTGCCCTGAAGGATCCGGTTACTACTGCACAGGGGTAGCATTGCCACCTTATTCTTCCATTCCCTCCCCTCTTTCCCCAACAAGCCTAGAAGGCAGGAAAAGAAAGGAGGCAAGCAGAGATGACCATGTGTCTTGAGCCTTGAGTTAGGCAGCAAGGTGGAACTTTGTTTCCAAACAGGCTCGAAAGAGTAATGGGAGTCTCTTTAGCCTCTGGGCTTCTTGGAAGTCTTCCTCTCTTCACACTAGCTAGTGGGGGAAAGAACTAACAAAGAGAGCTCTTAGCTTGGCACTGGTACTGAGGTTAAAACATAATTGTAGAAAAAGTGCAATGATTAATGGGTTGAATTTGCACAATCAGAATGCAAATTAGTAATATGCATAATTATAATAATTTGCATAATAAGCAAATTAGATGCCCAGCTATGAGGGACTGGAATGTGGCAACCCTATAGTAGATGTCATAATAAAAATGTATTTCTATCCCACCCCTCTACCAAAGCAATCGTGGCGGCTTACATCAGTAAAATATCACAATAAACCTCCCAAACCCACCGTCCTCTTAAAACAATATTAAACATAGTGAGAATTAAAACAATTAAGACAACAATTAAAACAATTTTTGGCAATTTACAGCAATAAACTTTAAAACAATATAATAGGCAGCCCGCAAGCAGTAAATAATGTGGCAGAATGTGGCAACAGATGGGGGGGGGGGAATAACTCACTCCTTGGCCAGGAATTTAATCAGGAAAGGCCTGCCGGAAGAGATCCGTCTTGACAGCCTTTTTAAAGCTGTCTAAATTGGTAATTTGATGGATCTCGTCCGGCAGGCCATTCCATAATCTGGGAGCAGTTTCCGAAAAAGTCTTCTGGGAGGTTGTCGACAGTCTAGTTTTAGCAGGCTGAAGCAAATTCCTCCCAGAGGACCGTAGTGTGCGGGTAGGATTATACGGAAGGAGACAGTCCCAAAGATAGGGTGGACCCAAGCCATGTAGGGCTTTAAAGGTGATAACCAACACCTTGTACTGGGCCCAGAAACTGATCAGTAGTCAGTGAAGTCTTTTTAAGACCGGTGTAATATGGTCTCTTCTAGATGCACCAGAGACCAACCTGGCTGCTATATTCTGAACTAATTGAAGTTTCTGGACCAAGCACGAGGGTAGCCCCATGTAGAGTGCATTGCAGAAATCCAGACGGGAGGTTACCAGAGTGTGTACCACAGTTTCAAGGTCCCTTACTTCCAGGAAAGGGCACAGCTGACGTATCAGCCGAAGTTGATAACAGGCACACTTGACCGTCGCATTTACCTGATTAATCATGTACCCTCCTCCGCTGCGTGTGACCCCCCTGCACACGCGGCGGCCGCTGCCATAGGCCGCAGCCGCCACGGCACATGTGCGGCCACCATTTTGGTAGTACAAATCGCGGCCATGACGTCACAGCCGCAATTTGGACTACAAAAATGGCGGCCGCACATGCGCTGAGGAGGCTGTGGCCGCAAGCGCTACGGCGGCAGCGGCGGTGGCGGCAGCGTGTGCGGGGGGTTGCGCGCGGTGGAGGAGGGCACCCTCCTCTGCCGTGTGCGACCTCTGCGCACACGTGGCAGCAGCCGCCGTGGTCGCAACCGCCACGGCGCATGTGCGGCCGCCATTTTTGTAGTCCAAATCGCGGCTGTGACGCGTTTTGTGCATGCGCAAAACGCGTCACAGCCGCGATTTGGACTACAAAAATGGCGGCCGCGTGTACGGGGGGGTCGCGCGCAGTGGCAGAGGGTGTGCGCGCGCGCGTGAGCACGCGCGCCACCATTCCCCCCCCCCTCGGCCCAGCTGAGACCTGGGCAACGGGAGACCGGCCCAGGTCTCGAAAAGGTTGCCTGTGCCTGGTGTAGTGGTTTGAGCGTTGGACTACAGGGTTTCCTACTCAGCCATGGAACCCCCAGAAAATCCTGTGATGTTCACTTTAGGGTTGTCATAAGTTGGAAATAACTTGAAGGCACACAACAACAAACAATTGGTATTAACTTTTGTAAACCTCTTTGAATCCTGGACTGGGGGGAAGGGTGAGATGATGATAATGATGATGATGATGATAATGATGATGAAGACAATAACAATGATGATGATAATGATGGCTGGCTGCCTGGCATCTTGTTAGGTATTTACGTCATTGTAAACTGACTTGTGTTCATATAAAGGTGAATTGAGATGTTATGTAATGCTAGTATTCTCATGAGGAAAACAAAGATGTAGCTACATCTCTGGGACCACTGTGCAGCAAAACTAGAATCATGACTCTTGCACAACAGTCCTGGCGCACAATGTCTCGCAATGTATAACAGGACACTGGCAAGAGTGTCCCAATGAGCATCAGCATGCCTTAGCTGGTATCCCAATGCGTATTGGTCCTAATGAGCATCGGATCATGTTGTACATCGGATCCTGTTGTACATGAGATCCTGTTCTGCATCAAGTCCCATTGTGCATCGGTCCCAATGTGCAACTGTCACTTTGCTGGCTCCCCCACATAGTATTGTAGCAGCAGCCCCTACACATATTGTGAAACTGCTCAATTCTGCTTCCCGCGACGTAAGTCCATTTATGAAGACGCAAGTCTCCAAGTGAATTTTGGCCAATAGCAATCCTATCCTTTCCAAGCAATGCTGGTAAGAAAGATGCTAAGGGTGAGAAAGTTCCCCAAATGATTTCTGACCAAAAACAATCACTTGTACAAACAAGGATTGTAAAGGAGATGCTAAGGGTGAAAAAGTGCCCAGGTAAATTCTGGCCAATAATAATCAGTGCAATGGCAGGCTAATATTTCCCAACAATGATTGTAAAGGAGATGCTAAGGGTGAGAAGGTCCCCAAACAAATTCTGGCCAATAACAATCATATCCTTTCCCAACAAGGACTGTAAAGGAGATGCTTAGGGTGTGCAACGAAAAGTTACACAGGGGCAGGGCAGCAATTTTGAGTGACTCCCTTTTGCTCTAGACCAGCTATGGTAACCAAATAGCAACTGCAAGAGTCCTTCTGCAGCTGAAGGAGCTCAGTACCTCTCTGACTGCTAATTTTCCAGGAGGCTCTCATGGGAATGCAAGCCCAGCTGTGTTAATTGGGAAGGGCTCCTTGCCAGCTTTCTGAACCAGTAATTGGAATTACAGGTCTGTCCTTGTCCACTCCTGGGGGATCGGTTGGTCTGTAGAAAAAAAATTCTGGACTTAGGTTGCCTATTAAAACAACCATCCATAATATTCCTTTGGCAGCCACCAGCCAACTTGAGAAGTCCAGTTCCTTTTGGCAGCTGTTTCACTTAACTGAAGCTCAGGGAGTGTTTTAAGTTAGGCTCTGTTTAAACAGCTGCCTCACCCTGGCGTGGTTCTTATGTCATATTAGAACTGCTAATTCAAAGTGGCTCTTCCAGAGGTTGGAAGAGTAAACTTTCTGGCTCGTGATCATGGTGGTTGGGGGATTCTGGGAGTTGTAATCCAAACAAGTTAACATTTTCAAGCTCTGGAGATGTCTCTGGTTGGACCTGATACATAAAAATCACAGCCACCATTCTTCTGGTTTTCTAGCCTGTATAATTTCAAATGAACCACCAATTTTGGGCCCATTTATGTTATTTTATAGTTCAAATTAATGTCCCAGAGAAGCAGTCTGTGAAGCAAAATATGTGCTCCATGGAGTATCCATGTTTATGGGGTGCACAAAGGGGAGGCATAGCATAACTCCAACTGTCTTAATTTGTCCCAGTTAATCTTCTCTCATCCCATTTCTTCAGCAGCTTTGAAAATATCTCAGTTTCTTCCCCTCCTCCCACTTCTCCCCTTTGTCTCACTTTAATTGCACATAACAAGAAACAACAACAATGACTGTAGAGTTAGATAAAAGATGATGGTGGAGAAAAAATTGTGAGACAAAGAACTTCATTGTTTGGATGCAACCACCAGGAAGGCCCTCCTTATTGTTGTTGTGGCCTTCAAGTTGTTTCCAACTTATGGCAATCCAAAGGTGAGCCTATAATGGGGTTTTCTGAGACCGAGAGTGAGTGACACACCCAAAGTCACCCAGTGGGTTCCCATGGCTGAGCATGGAATCGAACCCTGATCTTCAGAGTTGCAGGCCAACACTCAAACCACTACATCATTTCTAGTGGCCCTATTTCTAGTCCTAGCACTGGACTAGGACCTGGGGGACCTGAGTTCAAATTCCCCACTCAGCTATGGGAACCAAATGGGTGGCCTAAGGGAAATCACATTCTCTCAGCTTCAGAGGAAACCATTGGCAAACCTCCTCTGAATAAAACTTGCCAGGAAAACGCTGTGATAGGGTTACCTTAGGGTCATCAAACATCAGAAATGACTTGAAGGCACGCAACGGCAGGCTAACATCCCAGAGGACACGATTGGAATTCAAAATGGCCTTATCAGATTGGAGAGCTGTTTCCAAAACTAACAAAATGAACCTCAATGGAGATAAATGCAAGGTATCACATTTAAAAAGGAAAAAAGAAATGCATAAACATAGGACAGGTGACACCTGTCTTGATAATAGTACACTTGGCCCTACGTGTCCCCGGATTCTTTATCCATGGATTCAAGCACTGATGGCTTGAAATTTTTTAAAAAAATATAAATCCCAAAAAGGAAACCTTGATTTTGCCATTTTATATGATGGGCACCATTTCACTATCCATTGTATCTAATGGGACTTCAACATCCATGGAATTTGATACCTACGGGGGGTCCTGGAACCAAACCCCAGCAGATACCAAAGGCCCAATGTATTAAGCAGTAAGCCCACTGTCCACTTGAAAAGCATCTATGTGTCTTTATAATAGATCAAAGCTAAATATGAATCAACACTGTGATGATGATGATGATGATGATGATGATGATGATGATGATGATGACAATAATTTATTTATACCCCACCTTTAGCCTTGGCCATCAAGGAGGCTTACATATAACATCAAATACATAAAATAACCCTTCCAACAATATAAACTAACACAATTTACCCCCCATTAAAAATACATTAAATTCAATCTCAGTTAAAATTAAAAATTAACAATAGACAAAGTTAAAAACAATAGGTACTCTGGGTCAAGGCCAAAAATAAGAAAATGTCTGACAAGGGGAGGTCAAATAAATGAATAGTTTATTCTGGGTAAGCCTGCTGGAAGAGATCCGTCTTGATGACCTTTTTAAAGCCATCTTAGTTATCTGACAGATCTCCTCCAGCAAGGCGTTCCAGAGTCTGGGAGCGGTGGCAGAAAATGATGTGGCACCCCAAAAAGCCAAAACAGTTCTAGGCTGCATCAACAGGATTCTTTTTAGAGATTGTCTGTGGTGCTTTCTTAGATCTGCACTAAGATTCTTCCTGAGGTGCTTTTTTAAAAAAAGCTGGTGCATAATTTGTTGAGGCTGTCCTATGGTTTGAATTTTCTCTTCTCTGATTTTTTTTTAAAAAAGATTTATGGTGTTTCGAGGCCCAGGTGCTGTATGATTGGAAGAGTTCCCATCACTAGTCCCATCTTCTGCCAACCTAACAGTTTGAAAGTATGCAAATGCAAATCCATTTCTTAACCATTGAATCACTAAAGTGAGCAGTGAAATCCGTGCACATTGCAGAATATTTTGCAGCATATTCTGGGTAGCATGTTGACTTCATGCTGGCTAGGACTATTTAGCCTCATTGCTGCCCTGTGCGCATGGAATGTGGTGGCTCAAGTAGTTAAGACATTGACTCTGTTGATTGCAAGATTGGCAGGTTGGCAGTTCAAGGCCCAGGTGAGCTCCCATCACTAGTCCTAGCTTCTGCCAACCTAGCAGTTCGAAAGCATGCAAATACAAGTAGATAATGTCAAGACCATGTGGCACCCTGGTCTGGAAAATGACATGGATGTGGTCAATGGAAGGAACTGGAGCAATAGTAACAGGGTTACTACAATTCAAGTGATAGGAGATGAGTCAGCATTTGGTAAGCTGTGCATCATGGGAAACCTAATACAACATGTACAGTGGATGAGACAAGCCAGATATGCATCATGGGAGGCCTGATGCAAAAGTCCTGATACAACAGGCACTGGGGATGAAACCAGCCAGGTTTCATTAGTGCACGGCTGCCACATGTTCTCAAGAAGACTTCCTATATATGGGAGAGGGACAGAATCTCTGTTGTTGATTAGTTGTGGTTGGTGGTTGGCAAGGCACTTTCTTGGTCTGTATATCTGTGAGTGGCGAAAGACTCGTCTCTTATCCGACAGAACTCGCCTTAGGAAGCATCTTGATTCCTATAGGGAGGCTTTACGTGCAGCGCGGAAATCTTTCTGTTCTGCACGCATTGCGTCTGCAGAGTCCCGCCCGGCAGAGCTGTTTAGGGTGGTGGGGGAGTTGACAAAGGTTCCTCCTGCGCCAAACCCCCTACTTAACCCAACTACAGCCTGCTGTGAGGCTTTTAATATTCACTTTGCAGATAAAATCTCTCGGATAAGAGCCGACTTAGACGCCATTGTTTTAGCAGAATCCGTAGATGAGGCATCCAGGAACTCCGTTGATGGCATTTTACTGGATCAACTACAATCTGTGAGTACCGATGACATGGACAAGCTTCTTGGAAGTGTGAGAAAGACGACTTGCCCCCTCAATCCTTGTCCATCCTGGCTGGTCGTCCAGGGGGGGGGGACGCGTTGAAGGTGTTCCTTTGGGACACAATCAACGCGTCATTCAGGGAAGGCAAGGTACCATCTTGTTTAAAGGAGGCGGTGGTTAGGCCACTCCTGAAAAAGCCTTCCCTGGATCCCCTGGATAGAAACAACTACAGACCAGTCTCCTTGCTCCCTTTTTTGAGCAAGGTGATCGAGAGGGCGGTTGCTTCCCAACTCCAAGCAGTCTTGGATGAAACTAATTATCTCGACCCATTTCAAACCGGCTTCAGGACAGGATATGGAGTGGAGACTGCCATGGTTGCTCTGACCGATGACCTCCGCCTGAGTATCGACAGGGGTAGTGTGACCCTGTTGGTGCTCTTGGATCTCTCAGCGGCCTTTGACACCATAGATCATGCCATCCTCTTAGATCGCCTGAGAGAGTTGGGAATCGGAGGCACTGCTCTGCAGTGGTTCCGTTCCTTCCTCTCGGGCAGATCCCAGAGGGTGAGGCTCGGGGATAATTGCTCATCCAAAATCGAGCTTAATTGTGGCGTCCCTCAGGGCGCCATCCTGTCCCCGATGTTGTTTAATATTTATATGAAGCCGCTGGGGGAGATTATTCGGAGGCATGGAGCTCGGTGTCTTCAGTATGCTGATAACACCCAGATATATCTCTTCATGACCAGATCATTGTCTCAGACTTCAGATGGCGCCTCTCCTCTTAATGACTGTCTCAGAGCGGTAATGGGTTGGATGAGGAAAAACAGATTGAAGTTGAATCCAGACAAAACGGAGGTACTTGCAGTCACAGGCCCGAAACCAGATCTGGGAATACAGTCTCCAGTCCTGGATGGAGTCACACTCTCCTCTAAGGACTGTATTCGCAGTCTGGGGGTGCTCCTTGACTCATCGCTTCACATGACTAGTCAGGTGAATGCGGTGGTCAGGAGTGCCTGTTATCAGCTTCGGCTGATACGGCAACTGCGCCCTTATCTGGACATGAGGGATCTGGAAACTGTGGTACATGCCCTGGTAACCTCGCGACTAGATTACTGCAATGCACTCTACATGGGGCTACCCTTGTGCCTAACCCGGAAACTTCAACTGGTACAGAATATGGCAGCCAGGTTAATTACAGGAACATCAAGGAGGGAGCACATAACACCTGTGCTGAAATCCCTCCACTGGCTGCCGATTAGTTTCCGGGCTCAGTACAAGGTGTTGGTTTTAACCTTTAAAGCCCTACATGGCTTGGGTCCATCCTATCTTAGGGACCGCCTTTCCCCATATGAACCTCCCCGCGCCCTTTGGTCCTCTGGGAGGAATCTGCTACAGCCACTAAAAACTAGGCTGTCTCAGACCTCCCAGAGGACCTTTTCTGCGACCGCTCCCAGACTATGGAATGACCTGCCGGATGAGATCCATCTAATTACCACTCTTGCTGCTTTTAAGAAAGCAGTAAAGACGGATCTCTTCCAGCAGGCCTTCCTGGAATAACTCTCAGCCTAGGGATGGGTCCCTGACTTCTAAATCTGACTCCTTATATTATTGTCGTTATGTTTTTAATATTGTATTTTAATTGGTCATTTGTTTAATTCTGTTTTAAGGGGATGGGAGGGTGGGACTATGGGATGATGGAATGTTTTTAACTTTGTTCTATTTTAATATTGTTGTACCCCGCCCCGATTGCTGCACAGAGGGGCGGGTTATAAATAAAAATTTATTATTATTATTATTATTATTATTATTATTATTATTATTATTCAAGGTGGATGTCTGATACTCTGTGGGTCTTTGTAAATATTTGCAACAAAGATTAAAGCCCTCACTGAGTGAAGTCTCACTGTTCAGCTATTCATTCCTCCAAGCTGAAAGCAGCAGCTGTGTGTGGGAGGATTTTTCCTGTGCTGTCTGGAGCAAGGTTCTTCACAGAAGACCATCTTCCGGGTGTTGCTGCCAACGTGCCTCAACTCTGCATGTGTGTATGGTAGATTCTACCTGTCTGCATCCCCCAACATGGGTTATGGGCCCAGTATGCGCGTAGACCAGGGGTCGGCAACCTACGGCTCAAGGGCCGGGTGCAGCCTGCGGAGGCCTTGGGACCGGCCTGTGGCTGGTTCTGCCGCCACCGCTCTGTGTGTGTTTGCATGCCGCGTGTGAGCGCAGGCACCATTTTGGTGTCCAAAATGGTGCCTGCGCTTGCGCACGCATGCACCTACCAGCAGGCGCCATATTGGAAGGCCTCACGGCAGCTGTGCTATGTGAATTCGCACAGCGCAGCTGCTGTGGGGCCTTGGGAAGGCCACACTGCGGCTGCGCCGTGCAAATTCACATGGCGCAGGTGCAGTGCGGCCTTCCCAAGGCCCAGGGAAGGCTCAGGGCCATGCAGGACACAGTGAGTCACCGGACAGATTTGTTGTGCAGGAGGCACAAGCCTGTACTGTTGTGGTTGAGGAGCCTGATGGTTATGAGGACATGCTCAGGTAACCAGCTAATGAACAAGAAAAGTGGAATGTGGCCATGGATCTGGAATTTGGTGCATTGGTGGACAGGAGAGTGTTTGAGATGGTTGACAGGCCTGCAGGGCAGAAAGTAATTGGCTGCAGGTGGATCTACAGGAAGAGAGACATGCCTTGTGGGACTGTGAGGTGCAGGGCCAGGTTAGTAGACAAGGAATACTGAGCAGGAGAGCTGCGAAGCCCAGGCAGGTGGACTGGATGGCAGTGAAGCCTATTGTGAGATACCTGAAAGGCACAAAAGACAGATGCTTGGTGATAACTGGAGGGATGTCAAAGCTGGAAGGTTTTACTGGCAGTTCTTTTGAATCTGAGGCTGCTGATAGGAAGTCAGTAACTGGACTGATCATCAGTTATGCAAATAGCCCTGTCATCTGGAGGTCCAGAAAGCAAAGCTGCATTGCACTCAGCACAACACAGGCAGTGTTTGCCGCATTGTGAGAGGTGGCTAATGAAGTACAGTGGGCTAGGCAGTTGTTGAAAGACCTAGGAGAGAATTGTGATAGAGCAACTGTGATAAATGAGGACTCACAGGCATGCATTGGCATGGTAGAGTCAGAAAATCTGAAATGTAGGACCAAGTACATCACAGTGAGATACCAGGATGTGAGAGAGCTTGTGCAAAGTGGGGTGCTGAAGCTGCAGTATGTTGGCAGAGAGGACAACTTAGCTAACATTTTCACAAAGCCTCTACCTGTGGAACGCCACGAGAGGTTGGCTAGCAGGCTGGGTATCTGTGGTTGAGGTCTACATTACACATGGGACAAATGCAATGATACATGGAACACATCGCATGTAATTTTGGAGGGGATTGTCAAGACCATGTGGCACCCTGGTCTGGAAAATGACATGGATGTAGCTACTGAAAGGAACTCTGCATGTGTGTATACTAGATTCTACCTGTCTACATACCCCAACAGATAATTAGGTACCACTTTGGTGGGAAGGTAACAGCGTTCTGTGCAATCATGCTGGCCACATTATCACAGTCTCTGACAACGCTGGCTCTTTGGCTTAGTAACGGAGATGAGCACCACCCCCTACAATCGGACATGACTTGACAACCTTGTCAACGGGGAATACCTTTACCTTTTATGGTGTTATGATACAAAAGTGTCATTTCACTACTCTATTGAGAACTATGCCACTGCACTTTTTAAATTTTTTAAAATAAATTTTATTACTATTTAATAATGATACAGATTCAACATTACAACAGTCCCCCCATTACAAACAACCCAACCCCCTTCCCATCTCTCCCCTAATTCATACTACATAACAGAAATACCACTCTGTCAAACCTTTTATATCTGCAATTTCCATTCTGTTCCTTTACATAGTATTATAATAGTATTTTTCTCATAATTAATGCAAAATTTAATTTGGTCGTTCAGTAGTTTACATTCACCATTACTTTGACACCTAAAAGTAATGAATTTAACCACTGAATGACCAAGTTAAATTTTGAATTAATAATACAGTCAGTCCTCCTTATCCATGGGTTCTTTATCCATGGATTCAAGCATCCATGGTTTGAAAATATTCATATATATATATTCTAAAAAACAAACCTTGATTTTGCTATTTTGTAAAATTGACACTGTCCATTGTGTTTAATGGGATTTTAGCATCCATGGATTTTGGTATCTACAGGATGTTCTGGAACCAAACCCCAGCGGATACCAATGACCCAGTCTATAACTATTTTTAATAAAAAAGATACAGGGAGAAAAAAAGGCATGAAAGATGTATTATCATTCCAATATCTCTTGGGATAAAAGAAATCTACCATACTCCAGGATGGGAATAAATGTTGTAGCTGGTGCTAGAAATGGCCAGAAAATAGTTTGGGACAAGTGGCATGGCATGTTATTTGGATATTTTAAAATAATCTAAGAACTACAGCAACCAATATTGCAACCTCTTGACACATTTGTCCCATCTAGAGTAATGCTCTTTTTTTATCTGATAGACATTCCTATAGAAGCTGTGGAGGGAAGAAAAGTGATAAACGAATACCTAAATGAACAAACAAACCTTTCCAGGAAATGTTGCTGAAAAACAGTGAGCATTTCCTTCTCTAGCCACCCATTTAATTTCCATTCCAACCCTCCAGAGGTTTTGACCATTTTATGCTAGACGCATTTCAACAGAAAGAAACCATTTTATGTATTTCTGCCCATCTTGGCATGCAACCTGCATCAGCAGTTGTAATTACCCCCCCCTACTGCTATGGAAATATATTACTGACATCTAATGACACATACCAAGTAGCTAGTGGAATTATCAAGGGGAGATGTCATGTCATGAAACACAGTGCCCCAGTTTGAAAATACTTAACCGGCAATGCTTGAATTTAGCACAATGCAAATGCCATTTAAATAGCTGTTCTCTAAGAAATAATTGTGCTGTTTTCTTTAGAAGTGTGCACCCATTTCAGACTAATCCCCCCTCAGCTGGTGTATGGATGCATATCAGGGAGTGCCCCAATGTGCATTGCTACTCATTGCAGCATCCGGCATGGCATATCAGCCACTCCATCATTGCACAATGGATGCTGGTACATTATAACATCATGACAACCCTAAGGTAAAGATAGATGTTGTGAAACTACTCCATTCCATTTTACACACAGACACAAGGAAAGCAGACTTGGACATGGAAGAGGGAGGAGTGAAACTAGGAGGAAGAAATGTCAACAATCTGAGATATGCTGATGACACCATAATACTAGCAGAAAACCTCACAGACCTGGAACAACTACTAAGGAAGATAAAAGAGGAAAGTGCAAAGGCAGGCTTACTGTTGAACATGAAGAAAACAAAAATAACAATCACAGAGAACTTACACACATTCAAACTAGACAATAAGGAAATACAAATAGTAAAAGAGTTCTCATGTCTGGGATCAAACATTACCGTAATTGGAATGGGGATTGCAGCCAGGAAATTAGAAGAAGAAGAAGAATGGTGAGGATGGCTATGAAAGAACCAGAAAGGAACCTAAAATGCAAAGACATACAACTCAGCACAAAAGTCAGAATCATACAAGCCATTGTATTCCCTTTTACCATGTATGGATGTGAGAGCTGTACAGTTAAGAAAGATGATAGGAAGAAAATCAACTCCTTTGAGATGTGTTGCTGGAGAAGAGTGCTGAGGATCCCATGGACAGCCAAAAGGACGAACAAATGGGTCCTAGAACAGATCAAATCAGAAACCTCCCTGGAAGCCAAGATGACAAGACCAAGGGGGGAAGCAGACAGCACAAAGCACCGTTTTGGGGGCAAGGAAGGGGAGGGGCAGCCGCACGGTGGGCGCCCCAACCCCTTCCCGAAGGCATCGTCGGAGCTCCGGACCCTCCACACATCCGGCGCTCCGAGGATGTCTTCCTGCTGCAGCGTCCACACACGCTGCGGTGGAAGAGTCGCTGAAGGTGCGCCGCCAGCCTTTTGAGTCGCACCTTCGGCAACATGTGGAAGGAGCGCTATTTTAGCTCTCCTTCCAGGGGCGGCGAAGCTGCGCCGTGGGGCCGAGGTGTGCGGATACCTCGGCCCCGCGGCGCAGCTTCCTGGGGCGGCCCCGTGCCACCCGTCTGCTTCCCCCCTTAGACTGTCGTGCTTTGGACACATCATGAGAAGGCATGAATTGTTGGAAAAGACAATGTTAGGAAAGGTGGAGGGAAGTAGAAAGAGAGGAAGGCCACATACTAGATGGATGGACTTTATTAAAGAGACCACAAAAATGAGTTTGCAGGAGCTGGACAGAGCAGTAGAGGACGGGGGGGCTGAAGATCTCATCCATATGGGTCAAGATCGACATGAAGGCAGTTAACAATAACATCAAAAACAAGAACAGGCAGAATGCCAGTGCATTATTTTAGTCGATATGTTCTCATTCCTCTTTTTCTTTGTATGGGTCTGTGACTGCACAATGTAATGAGGAATCATGATGTTTGAACTGCCCTCATCCATACCACTCAAACTAATGTGCAGTCTGGAATAAATATTCTTTGGATGCTAGACTTCTCTGAATTTCATGAAGTCATTCTCTACTCAGAACCCAGGGGAACCAATTTGCTTAATTATGGACAAAAGCTATTATAATTGCTTGTTATTTTGAGACAGAAAGCTTTTAATTTTTTTTTCTTCCTGAGAAAATGCAAATTTACATACAAAACTATGTGTGCAGATCTGAAGCAAAAATGTACAAATTAAAGCAGAAACAGGATGAAATGAGTTCATGAAGGAAAGCATGCAAAATGGTTTGGCAACTGACCTATCCATCCCATTTTTCATTGTTCACATTGGTTGCACCTTTCTACAACACTTGCAGCTCAGCATTATAATTCTTGAAACTGAGGCTGCTGCTACACTGCAGAATTCATGCAGTTTGACACCACCTTAACTCTCATGGCTGCATCCAATATAATCCAGGGATTTGTAGTTTGTTATGGCACCAGAGCTCTCAGAAAGAAGGCCAAATACATCACAAAACGACAGATCCCAGAATTCCATAGCCTTGAGCCATGGCAGTTAAAACCGTGTCAAACTGGCTTGTTACTGCAGGGCAGATGCAGCCTGGATCAACCAAAACCGCAGAATGCAGACTTGGAAGTGACCACAAGGGCCATCTAATACATCCCCTGGCTATGCAGGAAGACACACTTTTTGAGATGTTGCTCATCACAAAGTCATATAAAGGCACCATGACACCAGCCATTCATTTTTTTCTCCCAATATTGCAACCAAGGGAGCTCACAACAATTTTCCAGCTCCTTTCCAGTCCATCCTATTCTGGAGTCTTGATATTTTTTTTTTCAGGCTGCCACAAAGTAAGTCAACATGTCCTGTCTTATACATGCCAGAGACATAGCTTGGTGGATTCTGTTGGATAATTACAGATTAGCAGTGGAGATGAGAAGGTCTCCAATAAAAAAAATTAAGGTGTAAAGGTATTGAATTTTGGAAGGTGATGCTTAAAGCGACTGCCTTAAACCCATCAACAACAGCTGGGTCTCCCTACCATGGCTTCCAAGTAAATGAAGCCTAGAAATTTTTAAAATGCAAAAAATTCAAATCATCTCCTGAAATTGGCCAGATTTAGGATCTCCATGTTGAATTTCTGAATGAGTTTGGAAAACTCAGGAAACAAAAACTGTTGTATTCTACTTTACACAAGTATCAAATCTTTCTGAAAGTAAAAAGTGTTGCCCTGTTTCAAATTCAATTTTCTTTATTTGTCCATCTATTTATTGTACACTATACAATCTCGAAAGAGTTCAGGGGAATTTACATGTAGTTCTCGGGTAATCTCCCATCTAATCTTTTAATCTCTCCCCCCGCCCGCCACTTCCCACTGCCTCCAATCCTCCTGTGCACTCTGGCTCAGTAACTTTTCTTCTCAAACAGATGTAAACTTGGAAATGCATGCACAATAAACACAAAGACTCAGACAGATTTTGAGACTGCTCTATGGCTCAATGAATCTTACTGCCATGGCTCAATGCTATGGAATTCTGGAAATTGTAGTCTGTTGTGGCACCAGAGCTCTCTGACAGAAAAGACTAGGGAGCCTATTGCACCACTTTAAAAAATGTGTTACCTCTCCCGAATTGAATACTAATTTGGGCTGCATCCGGGTACTATCGCATGGATTTTGCCACCAAATCTGCCAGTAGAATACAGCCCGGATGCAGCTCGGTTCCCAGGAGCGCTCAGCAAGCCTCTTTTAAAAGTCAGGAGTTTTCCAACTTTGAAAAATGGCTGCCAAAGCATTCCTGGGACCCAGGCTGCATCTAGGCTGTATTCTGCTGGCAGAGTTGGCGGCAAAATCCATGTGATAGTACCCAGATGCAGCCCGAATTAGAATTCAATTTGGGAGAGGTAACACACTTCTTTAAGTGGTGTGATAAGCTCTCTAGTTTTATGAAATTACAGTTCCCAGGATTTTATAGCATTCAGCCTTGGCAGTCGTGTCAAACTGAATTACTTTTGCAGTGTGGATGGAGCCAATGATGCAGTGTGACAGTGAACTGCATCTTTATGGAGTCTCTGTGCTACAAACCCATAATAGAACTGGAGAAGAGAGTTGGCATTTCTTGGGGAGGAAATTTAAACACTGGACTTTCTGCAGGCAAAACGTGTAACTGATCCTAAAGCTAAAGCCTCTCCCCCGCTAATCTTAGTAATGACTTCTAATGTGATAGACTGTGTTTTTCATAGATGGTACACGTTTTTAATTATATATGAAAACTATATATCAATATCAGTTTTTGATGTTAACTGCCTTTGAGTTGTCCCTGACTCAAGGTGACCCTGTGAATGAGACATCTCCCATACCCTCTCCCCTCCACTGCTCTTCTTAGGTCTTGTAGATTCAGGCCCATAAGCTCCCTTATTGAGTCTATCCATCTAACACAGGGGTAGGCAACCTTTTGAGCTGGGGGCCGGGTAGCTGTCCCTCAGACAATTGGGGGGCCGAAGCACCAAAAATAAATAAATAAATAAAAATAAAAAATAAAAAATATTTAAAAATATGCATGCACACTCTCTCAGCCCCAGAAAAGCCATGGCAAACCCCCTGTGGAGATTTTGCCAAGAAAATCCCAAGAACAAGTAATAACAACAATAATCAATATCATCATGGCAGGCGGCATCGGTGTCAGGACTGGCCTGGGGCCGGTCAAAAGGCCTCAGGAGACCGCATCCGGCCCCCGGGCCTTAGGTTGCCTACCCCTGATCTAACATATGGTCTTCAATAGCTCTTTCCTGTCTTTCTACTTCCTTCTACCTTTCCTAGCATTATTGTCTTTTCTAATGAGTCATGTCTTCTTGTGATGTGGCCAAAGTATAACAGCCTCAATTTGATCATCATGGCTTCTAGGTAGATTTCAGTCTTCATCTGTTCAAGGACCCATTTGTTTCTCTTCTTGGCTGTCTATATGGTATCCTCAGCAATCCTCTTCAGCACCACATCTCAAATGCATTGATTTTCTTCTTATTGGTTTTCTTCAATGTCCAGCTCTTGCATCCACACATGGTAATGGAGAATATAGTGACTTGTACAGTTTTAACTTTAGTGCTCAGTTGTCTATCTTTACTATTTAGGATTTTTTCTAGTTCTTTCATAGCTACCCTTCCCATTCCTAGTCTTCTGGTTTCTTGACTGCATCTCCTTCCTAACTGATGTTTGATCCAAGGTATGGGAACTCTAACTATTTCGATATCCTCATTGTCTAGGTTGAATATATTTAGGTCTGCTGTGGTCATTCATCATCATCATCATCATCAGTCATTCATCAGTATTTATGTACATATATATATCTATGTAGAGATAGCCAGGGTATAAACAGGCCATTATTTAACTGCACACAATTGTGCAACATATCATTCTCTACAATGAAAGACAAACAGACAATGGAGTTTATCACATAGGGGAAATCCCATGCAGAAATGGGGTTTTGAATTGAAAAAAACCCACAAAAGCAGGCAGATTTTCAGACGACGTCGCTGTTAAAATGGGGTTAACCCGAACGGAAAGTAGTCAGAAACTGCTTCTTTTTACTTTCGGAAAATCCCGAAAGTAAAAAGAAGTCGTTTCTGACTATGTTCCATTCAGGTTAACCCCATTTTAACAGCAATGTGTGTGAAAATCTGCCCACTTTTGTGGGTTTCCCCCACCTTTTAAATCCTGTTTCTGCACGGGATTTCCCCCGTGTGATAAACTATGTATAGAAATGATTAGGGATTTTAGCATTGGTGGATGCACGTATAATTGCAAGCATCAGCCATTTCAGTGCAGGAGTAAATTTGGCCTGCACTGAGTACTTGTAATACTAATGAGGGTCTGCAGAGCATCGAGGCAGTACAAGCTCAGAACAATGACCTTCTTCAAGTCCCAACCCCCAAAAAAAGGAGGGGAGGAAAAGAAAACCCCTTGCTTGGGGTTGATTGGACAAGGTCCACTTCTTGGCTTGGAAGACAGGTTGTCTCTGCTGCAAATGCAAGAGCAATGTCACTCATGCACTCAATCGGAATTTGGATCAAGGTTTCCAAGAAGGAGATTTGACTTGGCATCTGCGTGCAGAAAATGCTCATATAGCAGTGATCACAGTGTGATAATAAGCCCAAGTGCCATTCCCACCAAGCATGGACAATCAATGATATTCTTCCAGAGCTTGGAAGATATTGCTTTCCCTCTCTCTCTCTCTCAGATAACAACTGCAAGAGAAAATGTCATCCAAACTAGCCAATGCAGAAGGAGGGATTTGTGGTGTTAAAGTCCAGCCTTGACGTTCTTCTCCTTTTTCTTTCTTTCTTTCTACATTATGGCTGAGATCCTACATAAAGAAACAAGGTGCAACATTATAATCATAGAATTATGTGACAATTGTGCATTAGTAAATTGCAACACTATAAATGAATATACAATCAAATACAAAATACATGATTGCAATGCACATCCACAAGTGCAATGGCACTGCATACCCAGCTCTTGTCAATTTGCAAAAGGCTGACCACACAGAACTGTTTCTATCCACCACAGAAAGGAGAGCAGGGACAGGCCATCCTGGCCTCTCTAGGGAGGGATTTCCAAAGCTTGGGAGCAGCCACTCAGAAGGCCCTCTTTCTCGTTCCCATCAAATGAGTCTGAGAGGGTGCTGGGACAGGAGAAGGGCCTCTCCAGACAATCTCAACACTCTAGTGGGCTCATAAAGGGAGATACGGTCCTTCAAATAACCTGGACTCAAGCCGTATAGATCAAAACCAACACTTTAAATTGTGCTCGGAAACAGACTGGCAGCCAATGGAGCTGTTGCAACAAGGGAGTTGTATGCTCCCTGTAGCCAGCCCTAGTTAACAATTTGGCTGCATCTCTTTGGGCCAATTGAAGTTTCTGAGCACTTTTCAAAAGCAGCCCCACATAGAGTGCATTACATTAATCCATAGAGGAAATAACCAAGGCATGTACCACCATGGTCAGATCTGACTTCTCCAGGAACTGGAGCAGTTGGCACACTAGCTTTAAATATGCAAATTCACTCCTGGTTACCACCAAAACCTGGGCTTCCAGGCTCAGAAATGAATTCAAAAGTACCCCAATGGTGTAACCCCATCTAAAAACCCAAAGGGTTTTGCTTCCTAATTCCTTCCTCTTCCCATATTTGCCAAATCCCATGTCATGGATGAGTGGGGTCTCTGCACTTTAGGCCTCAGAGTGGGTTAGGCATGAAATTGGCACCTTTGGCTGCCAGCATCATAAGAAGGAACAAAGTGCACCTGAAAGACAGTGACTCTAAGATTGATTTTATTTGTACTGCTACAAGAGTATCATATACCAGTGTTTTTCACAAGTTGCCTCTGCATTGAAGAAATAATGTAGTTTGAGAAAGCCAGCCTCACATAGTAGTTTGAGCATTGACTATCTGGAGACCAGGGTTTGATTCCCCACTTGGCCATGAAACCCCCTGGGTGACCTTGGGCAAGTCACATGCTCTCAGCCTCAGTGGAAAGCAATGACAAACCTCTGTGAAGCCTCAGTGGAAAGTGATGATAAACCTTTGCCAAGAAAACCCGATGAGGGTCACCATAAGTCAGAAATGACTTGAAGGCACACAAGAAGAAGAAGAAGCACACTCCACTTTACAATTAGTTAGGTACTGAAAATACAATGGTCACCAGATGAATTGTTGGCATTATTAAATATCATCCAGCGATCAATTAAAATTGTTGTTACTTTAAATAGAATGAAAGTTAGGAAATTGCCAGAGGCAATTATCACAGCTTATATGCTAGGGATATTTAAAGTGAGAGTCACCATAGTGATCAGTGGTTTGAAGTAGTCTGTCGGTCAATGCATCCTCTTTTGCTTTTCAGAATATGGGAACCCTGTGTAACTTGCCTTCAATCTTGAGCTGGGAAAAAGATACAGTGTAAGGTAAGGTGAAGTGAAGTGAAATAAAATGAAATAAAATAAAATAAAATATAAACTGATCCAGGAGTCAAGAAAAACATCTACGACAGAGAACAAATATTTGATTCTGTTCTCCCCTGCCGCCATTTGCTAAGACACTCGGTGCGAAAGGTAAGGAAGTGGTCAAATTGATATTGAAGGCATACAAGCCAAGTGGAATGAATTGATTAGTTTTGCTCCAGTCTCTCCCAGGGTATTTCATGAAAACAGACCACTCTTCACTCATCAGTTAAAGGTATGTACACACCAGCATCATGCTGCGTTGTTTTGTTGCTAGAAGCATTTCCTTTTTTTTTGGCTCAGCAGCTGCCTAGACAGCCACCATGTGAGAGTCAGCATCCCCCTTTTCAATATGAATCAAGATGGGAAATGGAGAGATGGGGAAACCAAATGTCTCCACCGAGATTGCTGGCGGTCCACTATGTGCACGTCAATTAGGCTAGTCCAGGCCTGCATAGCTTAAAATCCATCCAGCCAAGCAGAGACCACCAACTAGGAGGTGTAATTTCCCATGTACTTGGCAAACCTTTTTCCGCACAGAGAAACAGCAACTAGCGTGTTGACCTTCATGGCCAGTGGACATGTTTGGCTTGGTGGGCCACAGCCAAGTGTACCTTAGGGTTGCATGAGGTAAAATTCTGGAAACAGAATTACACACAAACTGTGCAATGCAATCCCTGTGTTAAATGAAGCATTGTGCAACTGAATCAAGACATCAAATGTGCAGCTGAGTGCATAACCAAATGCACAGATGCATCCATGTACAATGCACATCATGCACAATGCATCTCATGCACTGTATACCCACGCAGAACAGTACCATATACACATGTAAACCTTCCTGTGCAATGGCATTGTATGCTCAACTTTGCTTCTGCCATCCTGAAATGAAAGTAGCCACTGTACTTCAGACAAAGCTGTCATACTGCTTCTGTAAAAGAACTTGTGCATCAGCTCAGTCAATAATCAAAGTGGAAAATGTAGCCAAGAAATCAGAAGAAATGTAAGACTTGGAAGGGCAGCTATGGACTAAGTGATATTACTGAGTGTAAAAATAAATGATTATAGTGGTCTCTGCACATTTGTTGGGGTTAGGGCTGAAGGACCCCCGTGAATGTGGAATAACTACAAATAAACACTATTTTTTTTTACCTGAGAGGACACTTCTCTAACAATCTCCAGGTCCTTCAGTGCAACTCTATGGTCAACATCTGCCAGAACTTGACCATAGAATCATGCTGTAGGATCTACAAATGCCTAGAGAAGTGTTTTTTCCAGGAACTTCTAGGTTCTCCAGCACAACTCTATGGTCAACTTCTGGCAGAGTTGTGCTGGAGGACCTAGAGATTCCTAGAGAGAACGTATTAATCAAAGCTGCAAATAATCAAATCTGCAAAAGTCAAATGTGTTGGGCCAACAGTAAATACTAAAGTCAGAATCATCTATGCCATAATTTCTCCACTTACTATGTATGGCTATGAAAGCTGGACAGTGAAGAAACCTGACAGGCGGAAGATCGGGTAATCTGGAATATGGCACTGGGGAAGAGTTCTACAGATAGTATGGACCACCAAAATGACCAATACATGCATCTGAGAGCACATCAAGCCTGAGCTTTCTCTCAGGGTGACAAGATGTTATAACTGCAAAGGAAGACAAAGCACCTCAAAATGTAGGAAATTCAAGAAAAACGTAGAACGTTACCAAATACAAGCTAAAGCACTAATAGAAATCTAAATTCATTTCATATGGTTTATTTACTGCTATATTACATATATATATATATATATATATATATATATATATGGGATGTGGTGGCTTAGTGGTTAAGACACCAATTCAGGCCCGTAATGGGGTGAGCTCTCATCACTAGTCCCAGCTTGTGCCAACCTAACAGTTCGAAAGCTTGCAAATGCAAGTAGATAAATAGGTACCACTTCTCAGTGGGAAGGTAACAGCGTTCGGTGCAGTCATTCTGGCCACATGACCACCAGAACAATCCTACTCTTACTCTTACAATCCTACATGGACAACACCAGCTCTTCAGCTTAGAAACGGAGATAAGCATTGCCCCCTACAGTTGGTTATGACTAGATATTCATGTCAAGGGACTACCTTTACCTTTACATATACTGCATTTTATTATGTACTGAACCATATTTTTTCTGATGAACTTATCTTCATTTAAATGACTTGTTGACTTGTTGACTTGCAGTACACTTATAGAACTTTGAGCAAGACAAAGGCTTAAAACTGTACTAATATCAGCAACAAACCCTTGGCTGAATCTACATTGAAATTATTCATTTCATTTGTCCATTGGGCTGAAATTAAGGCGGGGGGGGGGGGAGACTTTCAGCATTTGCATTGTTCTTCTTATTCATGCTCAAAATAGAGGACATTTTGGAGTTCTTCCTGGACCAAAAGTTGAAATGCAAGACATGTCCTGGAAAAGGAGGACATCTGGTCACCCTGCTATACATGACTAAACTGAGACCATTGTATTTTGGATACATCATGAGACAATATGACTCTTTACATAGGGATGGACACAAGGAAGCTATGGCTGCCCTGAGTTTGCAAGACAAGCAGGACTGTACATGATCAGGTCTCTTTATTGGAGGTCTCTCATTTGTATGGTTGTCATAAATCAAAGCTAACTTGCCAGAGAATAATAACATCAATCAAGACACCAAGGGAATTCTGGCTATCAGGCTTGACTGCCAGGGCCATTTAAAACATTTAAGCATGTTTTAACATTTAACTTTATAGTGTTTTAATTAGGTATTTTAATTGTCTTTTAAAATTTTGTTAGAAAGGTGGCATAGAAATAAACAAATAAACAAATAAACAAACAAATAAATAAATAAATAAATAAAACCAGCTTTCCCACACCCTCGCCATGACCACAGCCAAAGCCCTAATTCGAGTGTGGATTGTCTTCATGATGTGAGCACAGTTCTGCATGAAATCCAGGCCATCCCACCCATACACTCCATTTTAAAACATAACTTCTGCTCCAGATTTTCCAGGAAAATCCAGAGTACACCAGAGTGATGCCAGGTGATTGTTTGCACAGCTTCCTGCTCTGCCAACCAGCACCAACACCACTGGTGTGAGTTGCTCCCTCTCAGATCACAATGAGATGCCTAGGCATGTGATTGATGCTGGGCACCTTGTTTTCAACGGGGTAATTCTCACCAGTGGTAGTAGTGCCGGGTAGAACAATAGGATTGCTACAGAGTGCGGAGATAATGGGGAGAATTCAGAGCAGTTCTGGGGCCAGAATACTCTGGGAATAGCCCAGAGTATTCTGGCCGGTGTAGACCCTCCCATTATTTCTAAGGGATGTAATAAGAACTTGACCTTGGGGAATTTTTAATTAGCTCAATAATAATAATAATAGGATCTAAACCCATTGTATGCAGGGGGCTAGAGGGAACAGTTCCTGCAGAGACAGCATTTGTCCAAAAGAATGGTACACACATATAGAGAGGATCAAACACACACATATACAGAGGATCAAACATACAAAAACACCCTAACATACATGCACACACACAAGAAATCAGGAGTAAAGTAGTTAGCTTGGATAGGAAACACAAGGCTTTCTAATGGTGATAATTACCTGAAAGGAGGCTGCCCCAATGATGAATGAAGAGACTCAACCATTATGAAAAGGGAAAGGACAAAGAATAGAGCTGGAAACTAGTGAGAAATCACAATGGCATAGGCATCATGAAATCTATCCAGACTTCCGTTCCTGAGATTTTGGGGAGCATTTATACCCTTAAAACTAGGCTGAGGTGAAGAGTTGCTACTGTATATCAAAGGATTCCTCTTGCTATGCTTTGAGGTAGACAATTTCCAAAAGAGGGGAGACTGGACGTAGATTTTTTCTCACCTTCAGCCGGACACATCCTGGCTGGCCCTCATAAATCTTCTAAGTGTGAATGTCCTGTTTTGCAGCTCCCAAGCCTGGCCATTTTGATCTGAAAATGGTTGTAAATGCAGATTTAACTCTGTTTGGAGTGCCTACGTGAGGCTTATGCTTTGTGCTTATGGTGATATAGGCATCTTGTCAGCATAGGGCTATGACAGGGACCCAAAAGGGTCTTGATATCAAAACCAATTGAAACCACTAATCGTAACAGGGATCGTGTGAATGTGTTTGCGTATATGTGATATTTTTGTGGCACTGTTCAATTTTCTAAGTATAGCAGAAAAAGGTTGAGTCCCTGCCCCAAGGAGTTTACAGTCTAAAGACAACCCCAGACCCTGTGCAAGAAACACAAAGCTCTTAGCATCGCCTACCAATTGTGTTGACCTGGGAGACTGGAAACCCAAGACAGCAGCTGTGAGAGGCCCTGAGCCAAAAACACTCTTGCCAGGGGTCTACATTTGCTCTGGAAGCAGACATTATAAATCAGTGTAAAACAGCAAAACCTGGGACAAGAAATCTGATATGTCTCATTTAATTGAATTTTTCAATATAATGAAATGAAATTGCAATAACATTTTTTAAAAATCCAAGCCCCAAAGATGGCTGTTGGTTGTACTGAGTCCTGCACATTCCTTGGCAGCTGGGTAATTGAACTGTCTGTGCAATTTTCTTTATAATTCCCAATTTAAAGAACCTGGGGCTTTTAAAACAGAGTTAAAGTTACAATTTCAGAGAAGGGATCTGGAACATCCACAAAGGGGAATTTTCAGTCCCTACCATAGTATGACTCCAACCTGCATGGCTCAACATAGCGCACTATTTCTGTATACAAAAGTACACTTTGGTAAGCCATTTACCACTCTTTGGACCTACCATTTTTGACCAAGCCAGTCTTCCCATCAATGCTTTGAGGCTGTCTTTTCACCTCATAAACATCCAAAGGCCCCTTGGTCCTTGACACTTGCTCCACTTCTACCCTTAATACACTTTCCTTTAAATGAAATTAGAGTTTGGGTCCCTAGCGTCCTCTTCTTATATGTGTTTCATCTTTGGTAGCGTGCTGTCTGTGAAGTTATTGCTATAAATTCACTCAGGCCAAAACTCTTCTGGAAACAAAATAAACATTAACTTTATTTACAAGCATGTGTTAAGATTATATCTTTTCAATCGTGTTTCACAGATCATATGGTTACAGTAGTCATAGTACTTTAATAGTTACAAGTTTTTTCTTATTCAGTTCCCCCACTGAACTCTTTGGCCTCATTCCCACTATGATTTAAAGCAAATTGCTGATTGGGTATATGACTGTCGTTCCCACTTGAAACCGGCTCTGATCCTATTGAGCTCGGTTTCAAACGCAATGAAGCGAGGCAAACACAAAACCCCCGCTGTTTCCTGACACTAGTTTTTTGGCAGTTCTTTTAAAAAGAATCAATTCTGAAGCATGTTCAACAAGTGGGAATGACGGATCTGAATCGCATAATTCTGGATGGGAGGGACTAATGGCAGAGGGGTATTTACCATCCCTCCTCAGTTTTTGGGAAATCAGCCATTTCTCCTCCCTCCTCAGCACTGCCTTTGTGCTTGTGGTGTGACCTATGGGCGCATTATATATATTTATATATTTAGGTCTTTGAGGGTCCCCCAGAGCACATGGAATGGCCCTGTCCTCACCGTGTTGCCACTTGCGTCACCAATGACCTGCAGATGATTGACATGCATTTTGAAATGGCGCAAACTAGTGGGAATGACAGTTGTGCCAAAAAAAGAAGCAGTTACAAGGTAATAATGAAAAGATCCACTTTCATATTGGGAACAGCGGATCTTTTCAAATCAATTCACCGACACGGAGTGAAGGTGAATTCCAAACTAGTTTAAAGGTAAGTGAGAACGAACCCTTTCAAGCCTAAACTGTTTCTTGCTTCGTGAAGTCGTAGGCTTTCATGGCTGGCATCCATAGTTTTTTGTGGGTTTTTCAGGCTGTGTGGCCATGTTCTAAAAAATGCCAGCCACAGATGCTGGCGAAACATCAGAAAGAAACTCTTCTAGAACATGGCCACACAGCCCGAAAAACCCACAAAAAACTATGTTTCTTGCTTCCTTTCTTGTACTTTTAAACTGCTTCCCCTAAGGTGCACTGGCCTGAATCCTAACTGACAACTCTCAGATCTGAATTGCTCTGAACTGACTCTTAGGAGTTTATCGCATTCAAGAATAAACCGTCTTACCCCTGCCATTTTCAATTCTAATTCAGGATACAGCCGGGTATTATTGCATGCAAAATGTCACTGGTGCTGCCACCCAGCTGCATCCTGCCTAAACCCTGACTTTGCAAATTGGTCAGCTGAGCACAGATTTTAGATGGGTTTTAGGAGGGATGCAGCTGAGCAGTGGCACCAGTGATATTTAGCATGCGATAATACCTGGCTGCATCCCGAATTAGAATTAAAAACGGAAGGGCTAAGACGGTTTATTTTTAAATGCACTAAACTCCTTAAACTGACACTCTCTCTTCTTTTATTGTCACTCCTCACACAGCAGCCCCTCCATTACAGCTAACTTGAACCCGGATTGGCTGTTGGGGAAATCAACTCTGCCTAGTGACTTGCCACATCATTGAAGCCTGAAGTCCATGGCCATTCATGCCTGGAGAACAGTGTGGTTGGTGAGGATTGCAAAAGTGTCTGGCTATGTCCCTGTAGCCAGACATGAAATGATTACATCATTCATTGAGGTCTTTGAGGGTCCCCCAGAGATCTCAGTGGCTGATGCAATTACTTTGCATCTGGCTATGGGGGCATAATATGGCCCAGGAAGGCCCCAAAACATGGTAATAATGCCTCCCGTGCCCTCTAGAGAGGGCTTTGGAGGCAAAAAAAAAATGTTTTAGAGGTATGTATGGTGGGGAATGCAGCCCCCCAGGGTCCCTTGAGGAACCAATGTGCCTCCCTAGTTCACCATAGTTGAGCAACTATGGGGACATAGCCAGGTTCTTCTGTGATCTGTGCCACCAGAAAACAGAAAGGGGGGGGGGGCAGAATTCAGCAGTTCAGTCGTTCAGCTGCAGATAGAAAAATAGAATACCAACTACTGCAGGGACCAGAAATAGACATATGCAGGCATAGGGTTAATTTATACAGGTGTGTAGTGGTTTGAACATTGGATGATGACTCTGTTGACCAGGGTTCAAATCTCCACACAACCCATGGAAACCCACTGGATGACCTTGGGCAAGTCACACTCTCTCAGCATCAGAGGATAGCAGTGGCAAACCCCCTCTGAAGAAACTTGCCAAGAAAACCCAATGATAGGTTTTCCTTAAGGACACCATAGGTTGGAAATGGGTATATCTCATTTCATGAAGCAGATATGTTCCTGGACATGACTTGAACAATTTGGTACCAGAAGCAGAAATAGTGGGACACTGCTTTTTGCAGGACTGAGGCCCTGACTCAGCAGGTACTGCTCACATCCAGCACAGTGGCCTTGCCTGTCTGAGCTATTAAAAACAGGATTCTTGCAGTGGCAGATCCACTACTGATGGGGGAAATCCAATGGGGGGGGTTCAACCCTTTCGGGCAGCCACTTTGGGGTTACACTAAGGTGAGGGCCTGTCTTTTTGCCTCACAGAGGTAAGGGTTTGTTATACAAAGATTTTTGTGTTCTCTTTCTCCCTGTTAGATAGATAGGGATTTCCTGCATGCTAACTCCCCCCTCTCTTTCTCATTCAAACTAACCATGTGACTTAGGTCATTCCCCCTTTTGGGACTAACAGACATTCTCTCTCACAGATTTTCTCCTGACCTGTTTGGTCTTCTAATCTTCCTCCATCAACTTTCTTTGGAAAGATGGTGAGATAAAAGTTCCTTTTTACCTGAACTATTCACCAACTAGATTAGGATATAGCTTTTATTTAAATATAGATTAAAGCCATTAGTAAACTTTTGTTTGAACTACAAGCTACTTGTGTTTGTTGTTTTTGAGTCAGTCTCAGTTCTTCAGGAAGCATAAATTACCCTACATTTGTTACCTGCTTTTATCATCTGCCTGTCTCTGTAGTACATTGACTGTTTTTAATAACTGCCTGTCTACCCAATACAAAAGGATGTATCTTCTAGAGAAGTGAAGGAGTGCACAGATTCAGGGAGCAGCCATTGGAGTCATATAGGCCGGAGGAAGATGCAAAGGGAGGAGACATAACAGGGTGCTTGTTGCCCCCCAACTCAAATAGCATGGATAGCCTTGGTGACAGACCCCTTGCTTGAACATGCTGCTGCTGAATGCTAGGTCGGTGAAAGGAAAAACAAGTGTCCTTCCGGATTTGATTCTGGGTGAGCCTACCGACCTGGCTTGTATTACAGAGACTCGATTGGATGAGATTACGGAGCGTGGGAGAATAATCGTTCTCACCTTGACCCACCAGGATCCTCTGTGGCGCTGCAGGTGAGACCTGGGAGTTGAGGACATGAAGTCAGAGTAGTCTATTGTGATTCTATCTCCCTGATCAGGTGCTCTCTCCCATAATCTGCAGAGTTGGACTGTGTATACCTAAAATTGGGTAGCTGGACCAGAATAGGGATTGGTGCACCAGTCACCCCGTTGCTCAACAATCTCCCTTCCTGAGCTAGTTAGAGTGGTCTCAAAATTGGTGTTGAAGGGCCTTTGCAGACTGCCAGAAATAGTGCAAATTGAGTCCACTTTAAGGGTTAGGGTTAGGGTTAGGGAATCATGGGAACTGTATTTTATTGTGGCACCAGAGCTCTCTGACAGAGAAGACTCAATGTCTCAGGAAAGAACAACAACAATTCCCATGATTCCCTAGCACTAACCCTAACCCTTAAAGTGGACTCAATTTGCACTATTTCTGGCAGTCTGCAAAGGCCCGAAGTCTCTGCAGCTTGTACTGATAGGAGACTGTGAAAATAATCCAGGATGAATCTGGGTTAAATTATTCACACTGTGAAAGTAATCCAGGATGAATCCGGGTTAAATCTCTGTTGTTCACATGCATCCCGAATGCACTCAATTCAGTTTGTGGGGGGCTGCCAAAAACCCGCTTAATCTGGGATAACTGATATCGGTTTTTAAAAAAGATCCGCACTGCCAGTAGTATGAATAACCGATGCGAATAGACCTGGGATAAAACACTGCATACCAAAAAAGGGGTTCCGAATGCATCCACACCGTTAACTCCATCTTTATTTGAATGCTTGCAAGTGTGAGCAACTGAACTCGCAGAGATGTAGATCAATGTGGTTCCATAGTGTGAATAACACTCCTGGAATGCGTGAGTGAGATTATTTGTATCATTGTGCTAAAAAAACAACAACCCATGTCTGAATGATCCTTTCAAAATCCATGCTGAGATTGCCCTAGTAGGAGTGGCTCAAGGCTTTATGGCAGTGGTCCCCAACCTTTTTATTGCTGTGGACCGGTTAACGTTTGATAATTTTTCCGCAGCCCACTAAAGCCGCGCACAGAAGCCCCGCCCCCCACAGAAGCCCCGCCCCCACAGAAGACGCAGGGAAGTAGCAGCGCTCTCTCAACACACACACACGTGTGAGGACTGCAGTGCCTTGAGAGTTGGACTAGGACTCTGAAGACCAGGGTTCGGTTCCCAGCTCAGCCATGGAAGCCCACTGGGTGATCTTGGGCAAAGTCACACACTCTCAGCCTCAGGGGAAGGCAATAGCGAACCTCCCTGTGAGGAAATCTTGCCAAGAAAACGGAAACGACCTGAAGGCAAACAAAACACACGCGCGCGCACGCGCGCGTCTGTGTTACAGTGGTTTGAGCGTTGATTCCTGGCACTTCAATGTTTGATTCGCAGGTCGGCCATGTTGTAGACCCACCCTGAGTGACTCTGGACGTCACACTCTCTCAGCCTCAGAGGGTGGCAATGGCAAACCTATTCTGAAGAAGTCTTGAAGACACACAATACAAATACAGCAGCAGCAACAATAATAATAACCACAAAGCTAACGTGTCTGCTAAAACCAAGACCCATAATCATCATAATAATGGATAATAGTGATGCCCTTTGGAGGTCTGTTGTTGTTGGGTTGGAGGGGAGGACAGAGATGTGGGCTCAGGAACAAGCCCCCACCAGAGTCTGTGCATCATCCTCATCTTCATCCCCATCTCACATACCCCTCCTTCTGGCCCTCCCCACTCTTCCTTGTGCATCCATCCCTCTGCCCTACTAGGAAGGAAGGAAGGAAGGAAGGAAGGAAGGAAGGAAGGAAGGAAGGAAGGAAGAGGGGATAGAGAAGAGCTGGCACTGAGGCAGTCAGGCTGGTCCTTTGGCTACTGGGAAAAGGCGGGAAAGGCGAGATGGAGGGAGGGGTGAGTGGGTGGGTGTCTGAGAGAGATTGTCAATGGCCCTCCCCCCCCCTTGTCTCTCCCTTTCTCCCTCTCCCTCTTGGAGTCTTCCTCCTTCTCCTGCTCTTCCTCCCCCCCCTACAAACACCTATTTGTAAATTGGGAGGCTCTCCCCGCTTTCCTGGGACTGGAAGCCCAGGGTAGGGGCAAGTCTTGGCACCCCCCCCCCACACACACACACACAGAGCTGAGGAAGGAAGGAAAGAAGGAGGGGAAATGCCAGAGGGAGGAGGCGGGAAGGCGCCCGGGGGAATGGGAAGGAAGGAAGGTGGCTGGCTGGTGTGGCTCCTTGAACTACCATGAGGGGATTTTTTTTTTGATTTTTTTTTTGGAGAGGACAGGAGCTGAGGGAAAGGACGGCCCGGTGCCATTTGTTCTGCTGACCGGTACTGGGCCGCGGACCGGGGGTTGGGGACCACTGCTTTATGGTCTTCATGACAACCATGGGTCTGTCCCAAGTGGTATCTGGCTCTGTCAGGAGCAGCATTGTGCATCTTGCTTGCCATAGTTTGAAATGTTAGAATGAGATACTTGCATTGCGAGATGTGAAATAATAATAATAATTAATTAATTAATTAATTAATAATTTTTATTTATAGCCCGCCCCTCTGCGCAGCAATTGGGGCAGGTTACAACATTTAAAACAGTCAAAGTTAAAACATTCCCTCATCCCACAGTCAACCCCCGCATCCCCTTAAAACAGAATTAAACTAAGCAAAGTTAAAAATACCGCAAAACAATAAATGATAAAACAATAAAACAGGAATCAGTGATATAAAAACAAGATGAAAACTCATCTCCCTAAGGACAGCTATTATTCTGGGAAGGCCTGCCGGAAAAGATCCATCTTCACTGCCATTTTAAAAGCAGCAAGAGTAGTAATGAGATGGATCTCGTCCGGCAGGCCATTCCACAGTCTGGGAGCAGTCGCAGAGAAGGCCCTCTGGGAGGTCTGTGCCAGCCTAGTTTTTATTGGCTGTAGCAGATTCCTCCCAGAGGACCGAAGGGCACTGGGGGGGGGGATCATACAGGAAGAGGCGGTCCCTGAGATAAGATGGACCCAAGCCATGTAGGGCTTTAAAGGTTAAAACCAACACCTTGTACTGTGCCCGGAAACTAATCGGCAGCCAGTGGAGGGATTTGAGCACCGGTGTTATGTGCTCCCTCCTTGATGTTCTGGTAATTAACCTGGCTGCCATGTTTTGCACCAGTTGCAGTTTCCGGGTTAGGCACAAGGGTAGCTCCATGTAGAGTGCGTTGCAGTAATCCAGGCGTGAGGTTACCAGGGCATATACCACAGCTTCCAGATCCCTTCTATCCAGATAAGGGCGCAGTTGGCGTATCAGCCGAAGCTGATAACAGGTGCTCCTGACCGCCGCATTCACCTGACTAGTCATGTGAAGCGACAAATCTAGGAGTACCCCCAAACTGCGAACACAGTCCTTAGAGGAGAGTGTGACTCCATCCAGGACTGGAGACTGTATTCCCAGATCTGGTTTCGGGCCTGTTACTGTCAGTACCTCTGTTTTGTCTGGATTCAAATGGGGTAAATGCATTATAAATACTGTGGGGAAAATGATGGGACATGTATCGGGTGTTGGTTGATAAGAGAGTGTTGGTTAAATTCCTTTGTAGTGAATGAACAGCATGAAGGGAGTTGAACTTGGCTGGAAACTAGCCAAGGTCATTTTCCTGGGAACGCAGGCAGAAGCAATAAAGAAAGGGGTGTTATGAAAACAGAAGACAAAAGGATTGTTTTGCTTTTGTAACAAATCATAGAATCATAGAGTTGGATGAGACCCCAAGGACCATCCAGTCCAACCTCCTGACACAATCAAAGCACTCCTGACAAATGGCCATCCAACCGCTGTTTAAAAACCTCCAAAGAAGGAGACTCCACCACACTCCGAGGGAGCATGTTCAGGAGGTAGTGTGTGTTTTAATTATGCTTTGCTAATGCTGGCTGTTCAGTTCTGACAACATAATGTCCCTGGTGTACATCTCTGGCTAATACATAAAGGTTTTCTAAGTTTTTACTTTGTTGTTGCTGTATGCCTTCAAGTCATTTCTGATGTATAGCGACCCTA
The DNA here is from genome assembly GCA_026167975.1 of Phrynosoma blainvillii. Classification (NCBI taxonomy): domain Eukaryota; kingdom Metazoa; phylum Chordata; class Lepidosauria; order Squamata; family Phrynosomatidae; genus Phrynosoma; species Phrynosoma blainvillii. The sequence continues at coordinate 448,111,151 of JANUYF010000001.1, read as the reverse complement.
AGGCCATAATGGGATTTTCATGGCAAGATTTGTTCAGATAAGATTTATCATTGCCTTCCCGGGAGGCTGAAAGCATGTGACTTACCTAAGATTACCCTATGGCATGGGTAGGCAACCTTTCCCCTTTAAGGGCCGAGGGACTTCAGCTCCCAGAATCCCAGGAGCTATTGGCCAACATGGGACTATTGGCCAACATGGCTGAGGCTTCTGGGAGCTGAAGTCCCTCGGCCCTTAAAGGGGAAAGGTTGCCTACCCCTGCCCTATGGGTTTCATGGATGAGTGTGGAATCGAACCCTGGTCTCCAGAGACATATCTAACACTCAAACCACTATGCCACACTGGCTCTCTTTACTACTGATTTCTGAACTAACAGAGGGGTCAAGCAGACTGGCAGCTTGGAGGATCTCAGGCCACTCCAGCCCCGGTCATTCCTCGTTCGGCGTGGGACCACGGCAGCCAGACGCCACAGTCCCGAGGCAGGCCACCACCGCAGTCTGCAATGGACCACCAGCAAGGAGCAGTTTTTTTGGTGCTCCTTTTGCAGATGGGTTTGGGCCATCTTAGGTAGCCGTGGTGCAGCTTTGGTCCAATCCAGGGGTTTGCATCATCTGAATGCCACGGGCCCAGATCGGCCCAAAGATGGACTTTTGACCCGTCTGTTTTGGGCCAGATTTACAAGGATTAACAGACCCTACTCATGTTGCTGCGCACACCTCGGACCTTGTTTTCTGTTATTTCTCATAGGAATGAAGGCATATTGGATTGCAAGAAAGGGGTCCTTGTTGAGATGCAAACGGACTTTAAATTTCCTGGACTTTGTAAATCTCCCAATAGCCACATGGTGAGGAGGAAGAGGGACCAGCCTGCAAACCAGACCCTCCACTTACCATCTTAACTAAGGACAGAAACATCAAAATGCAGGCATCTGACTAACATCTCCAATTGTTTTTCTCCTGTTTGGTTTGTAACATCTTGCCTGATGAAGAAGCCAGTGGAGCTTCGAAAGCTTGCAACAAGTATATTGTGTATTTTGGTTGGCCAATAAAGGTATCATTGTTTGGTGGATTTTTGTTTGAATTTGCTAAATGGCCAACACAGCTACCCCTACATGTTTCCTTGTTTTCTATGGTGGGTGATGGTGACTCCACCTAATGCATCTGAGGAAGTAGACTTAAGTCTATGAAAGCTCATGCTGTCTCAAAGGTGCTACAAGATCTCTTTACATACTGATTTTACAGACTCACAGCTGTAAAATAGCTTTGAGATCCTGGTCTGGTTGGTGTTACCCTCACTGGGACCCAGAACCTCTTTAGGGTGGGGAGACTGAATAGGGTGGTCCATCCCAGGACCTTAAAGCATATTTGAGGGGTAGTCATCTAACATCTGTTGAAAAATCTCAAGTGAAGGAGAGTCTGCCACCAGGTTAATGAATATCTGTGCAATTTTGCAATTCTCCAAAATTAAAACAAACTAACATGGGGCTGCTCAATATCACTGTCAAACAGCTCTTACTGTCAGGAAATTCTTTTTTTTCTTAATGCTGTTTTGCCAAGCACCATGTGCAACGACACAGCGATATAAGTAAATATGTGACATAACACAGCAGCCTTGTGTATTCAAAGACATCCTGTTGTATTTTGGAATGAAGGGCTGTTGGATAACTTCCTGTTATTTCAATATCCAGGCTTCACAATCAGGGCATTCTTTCCTTTCTTCAGTGGAAGAAGACCAGTGAGCTGAGTGCAGAAAACTGGAATACATATATGTACTTCGTTATGGGTGTCATCATATAGAATAGGCATTTGTGATTCCTAGAGAATAGAGAGGGGAAAGAAACCAAAAAAATAAAATAAAATAAAATAAAAATAAAAATCTTTTTCTACAGTGCTGCTGAAAATGAGATTCTGCAGAACATCCTTGGCAGACCTCCTCTGACACAAGAGAATTGGATTGTGCAGCCTGGCCAACAGCCCACTTGATGTCTCCTTTAATTAAAGCTTCAACATTCATGGGGCAATAGCCTCTGCCTGGGACAAGTTTGATGTACTCTATTCCCTATTCATGCACCCATAGAAATCTGGACACAGTCTCCCCAAATGGCTGTGGTCCAAAGCCTTGCCATTTTCTTTGTTCCACACTTTGCAGAATCCCTTAGAAAGCTCTTCCTCTCAGTTCTGGCTGTACACATAGCAGCAGAGCTTGACTGACAGCTTATGTTTATGATCATTCTCCCCTTTAAATAGAGTTTATGCAACTGATGCCCACCACTCTTTGAAGGCACCATCAGCCCATCTTTCCTATTCACAACAGCACGACTGTGAGAGCTTCCAAATAATATGCAATTTGTACTTCTGCTTCCTGCAAGGGAATTCCTTCTTGTCTAAAGGTTTGAGACTTGAGTTCTTAAAGTTCCCTGTTTGATTCCGTGTGCTAAGGTTTGTTTGTTGTTAACTGCCCTCGAGTTGATCTTGACTCATGGCGGCCCTATGGATAAGACATCTCCAAGAAGACCCTCTATCCTCCACTGCTCTGCTTAAATCCTGCAATCCCTTAATATCCATCGAGACCTCCTTCATAGAGTCCATCCATTTGGCATGTGGCCTTCCTCTCTTCCTACTTCCCTCTACCTTTCCCAGCATTTTCCAGAGTCCTCCCTTCTCATGATGTGTACGAAGTATGACAGTCTCAGTTTGGTCATCTTGGCTTCCAGGGAGGTTTCTGGCTTGATCTGCTCTAGGACCCCCTTGTTTGTCCTTTTGGCTGTCCATAGCATCCTCAGCACTCTTCTCCAGCACCACATTCTCTCAAATGCATTGATTTTCTCCCTATCGTCTTTCTAAACTGTCCAGCTCTCACATCCATACATGGTAATAGGGAATACAATAGCTTGTATGATTCTAACTTTTGTGCTGAATTGTATATCTTTGCATTTTAGAATCATTTCTAGTTCTTTCATAGTTCTTCTTCTGATTTCCTGACTGTAGTCCCCATTTCTATCCATGTTTGATCCCAGACATGGGAATTCTTTTACTATTTCTATTTCTTCATTGTCTAGGTTGAACTTGTGAAGGTCCTCGGTAGTCATTATTTTTGTTTTACAACAACAACAACAACAGTTGGGATTCATCTTATTCTGTTCTAGTCTATCTACCCACATGGCTCCTTACTTTGCTCAAATGTAAAAATCAAATAAATAAACTCTGCTTATGCTGCTGTCAGTTGGATATGACCATTTCACACTGTCCACACCCCCCCAAACCTCCCCATATGCATAGCACAACTTAACCCTTGAGTATATCACTAACAGAATATTGGCCATTGAGTCAAGAAGTTTGTCATGTTTTGGTGTGGAATTACAGCTAACAGACATCAACCCATGGGAGAGCTAATGTTTCAGAGAGAAAGAGAGAGAGAAACTACTTCTGCTTATCTAACCCACAAGGCAGGGTGAAATCGGCAAGAGTGGTCCCTTGGTCCCATGAATGCCATACACATTTACTGGCTTAAGAAAGAAAGACAGACAGAAAATCCCTGGTAGTTTTAAACTGGTTTGTCCATGTCCAGGTTAGTGACACATTTGGATGTTTGCCTCTGTAACACTCTTGGGGAATCAAAGGCACTTTTGACATATAATATATTAGATACATTCCAAGAATGATTTTTCCCCTTTTCTTGCTGGCTTTAAAACTCTCTGGTGATGGCTTAGACCACCCACTTCTACATTCTGTTCCAAATCTGTAGCCAAATCAGAGGTCTGTCTACTACCATCTGTACTAATTTAATCTCATTTTGGGGCTTTCATCTCAGAACCTGACTTTGTCATGCCATGTTCATGCCATTTTAATGGCCATGGCTCAATAAAATGGAATAGGGCTGGAAAGAATATTTAGAAATATTTTTTTAGACTGGATGAAAAATATGTTTCTTGAGTGTTGTGATTTTTGAGAAACCTGGACAAGAAGAATCCTGGACTGATCAAGTCTTGTTTTATGCAAAATTCATACATTGTTGTTTTGCACAGAAAACAGCATTTGTCTGCACAGAAAATAACATTTCTCCTATTTTCCATTAGAAATAAATAAAATATGTTCCCGTCATAGATGAGAAAGCTTGTCTTGACATATTAAGCTCCATCAAGAAAATGTTCAACCATTGCGAAATTTGTTGCATTTTTTGGGTCTTTTTTGGGGGGGGGATGGGTTTATAGAAAAATGTGTTTTGTGCAAACAACAACAACAATTTTCTGCAACAAACAAACAAACAACTCCTACAATATTTGAAACAAAATACATTGGTACAAAAATATGGATCAGATTCCTGTTGGTGTCTCACACATATACACATTTTCTTACAGAAGCAGTTGGACATTTTTTTCAGTGCATGGTTGTAAGAACTGTGTTGTGCATCTGGTGCCATTGTACATTGATGTACATTTGTGCATTTGATTATTACTTTTGTTGCACTTCAGTTCTATTGCACAATGTTGCCATTCAGTGTGTTGCTCAATCGATGAAGCATTCTGCATGTGGATACTTACACCGCACTCCAATGTCGGATCTCAGTTACTGAGTTTGGGTAAAAAAACCAAGGAAGTGTTGTTGTTGGGGTTTTTTTGGGGGGGAGACGGAACAAAATCAGTTTTTCACCCCAAAATCCATAAAATGTGTAAAAGCTCTTGTAAATCTTGTATATATGAAGCCGCTGGGTGAGATCATTCGGAGTTATAGAGCTGGGTGTTATCAGCACGCTGATGACACCCAGATCTATTTCTCCGTGTCTCGTTCATTGGCCTCGAATTCCAATGGTGTCTCTTCCCTCAATGAATGTCTTCGGGCAGTAATGGGCTGGATGAGGAAAAACAGATTGAAACTGAATCCGGACAAGACAGAGGTGCTCACAGTAGCAGCCCCGAAACGAAGAATTGGGTTGCAACCTCCAGTCCTGGACGGGGTCACACTCTCCTCCAGTGACTATGTTCACAGTCTGGGGGTGCTCCTTGACTTGCTGCTCCTGATGGTGAATCAGGTAAATGCGACAGTCAGGAGTGCCTGTTATCAGCTTCGGCTGATACGCCAGCTGCGCCCTTTTCTGGAAGTAAGGGATATTGAGACTGTTGTGCACGCGCTGGTAACCTCATGTCTAGATTTCTGTAATGCACTCTACAAGGGGCTACCCTCGTGCTTGGTTCGGAAACTTCAATTGGTACAGAACATGGCAGCCAGAATTGTGTCTGGAACATCCAGGAGGGACAATATTACCCCTGTATTAAGGTCCCTCCACTGGCTGCCCATTAGTTTCCGGGCCCAGTACAAGGTGTTGGTTATTACCTTTAAATCCCTTAATGGTTTGGGTCCAAACTATCTTCGGGACCACCTCCTCCCTTATAATCCTCCCCGCGCACTCCGGTCCTCTGGGAGGAATCTGCTCCAGCCGCAAAAAACTAGGCTTGCAGCTACCTCCCAGAGGGCATTCTCTATGGTTGCCCCTAGATTGTGGAACGGCCTGCTGGATGAGATCCGTCAATTGACATCTTTAGACATCTTTAAAAAGGCTGTCAAGACGAATCTCTTCCAGCAGACCTTTCCGGAATAGTGATCCCGAATTCCATCTAAGGAGTAGTGATCAGGAATTCCATCTAAGGAGAGCCCTCCCAGAAATCCTCTCCTAGCTTAAAAGAACATCCCCGCTTTTTCTTGTAATAGTTGAAGTGTCGGCTCATTGCTGTTTATTGTCTGTTTTAATTTGGATGGTTTTAATTAGTCTGAGTTTAATATTGTTTTAAGGGGGGGAGGGTATTGGGGTCAATTGTATTTGGGTCTGTTCTTAACTGTTAGCTGCCCCGATTGTTTTTTATTATTATTATTATTATTATTATTATTATTATTATTATTATTATTATTCTCATTCATTGAGGAGGAAATATTTACTGTCATTCATTCTTGTAAGCAACAGTGCAATAAATGAAGATTTACAGCTGTTCTCCTAGTAGCGGAGGCATGGGGGACATTAATTTTCCCAGCAACAACATGATTTGTGAGCTATCACCACTATTATGCAGTTCTTTTGGGGTGGTTTGGTCTTGAATGGTCAATTAAAGCCTATTAATTTTACAAAAGAACTGCTCTTTTGTAAGGAAAACCACTGCAACTTGCTTGCTGTACAGATCAACACGCTGCATTTTTGGACTCTCCTTGTGTGTTTATGGGGTTGATCACGATGACAGCCTGCAATTACAATTTATCTCTCCACCGCTAAGTAAACACAAGACTTAGACCCAAAACCAGAACATGCAAGTTTTACTGATACAAATAAGTCAGTATCCATGCCTGTGTAAGGCTAACAAAATTCTTATCCTAATCTTTGCTGTACAATTTGATAAAGCAATAATTCTAGAGTGTGCAAGTAATCTGACCCTCATCTCTGCTTGTCAAGGTTTTTTCTAGCCAGACTTTCTTGGGAGGAAAAAATAAAAGAAGAGGGAGTGAGCATTGGTTGGCATGATCATTTGCCCCTTTCCCCATGGAGCTACATAGAACCCATCTGACATGCCATGTGAATTCAGTCTCATTAAGTAATGCTGGAAACTTTTCCAGTTGGCCAGCCCTAATTTTGGAGATCCTCTTAAAACAAATCTGTGCAGCATTCATGCTGAGAAGAGAGATTTGTGCAGAATTGGCAGCCAGTTCTGTGGCTCTTATAATGGAGGGCACAAAAGCTCTTTCACTGTAGGGTTGGTGGCTTTGGATGATCAGTGAGAAGGAACCGTAATTCTCCTGCCATTGTCTAATAAATCACAGACACAGTGGACCTCCTGATGCTGAATCTGAGAGTGCTGTTTTCACAGGGACAAGGCTTGTGTTCCTCCCACTGCAGAATTACAGCTCCATTCCTTGATCTAGTTTCCATGAGCCTTCCAGTTTCCATGAAATGCAATCTGGACTGCAGGGTCTGGGAACTAAACAGCAGTAAGTAAGGAGAGCACTAATACATACCCTCCAACTTCCCTGATTTGGCAGGGACAGTCCTGATGAATCCTCTGTCATCCCACTTTTTCAGCTGCTTTTAAAACGTCCCAGTTTCCTTCTCCTCCTCCCACTTTCCCCCTCCTCCTCAGTTTACTTGAACTGGTGCAAATTCTATTCTGTTGAACTGGCAAGCTGAACCAGTCGGATCTCCTTATATCATGGCTAGCTTCCTCCATTGGGGGTGCCTTCTCTGCTACATGCCTAAAACATCCTTTTTGATATCAACTTGATATTTAAAAAGAGGAGGGGTGCAGAGGGCCAGACCTTGGGGTAACAACATGGAATAATGCTCCTAAGGCATTAATGAAAAGCTGTATTTTAACCTGATTTTGTTAGCCTTTGGAATGGAAACAGCCCCCAACCCAAACCTCTCTAAAACTGAATTCAGCCTTTGGTCTGGAAAAGAGTTGCCACTCTTACGCTGTAATTTTTACACAATACACAGAAGGCTTTGAAACTCTCTCCCACGTTTTATCTCTTGTCCTCACTACAATGTGTTGGGATATTTTAGGGTGGCATGTTTGGGGGAATGGCTATTATGCATTGCAATCCATTGTTTCTATGTGATTTTTTAGTTTATGGCATGACACCTTCAGGAATGGGAATGGCATGGAATGAGGTGAGAACTCAAGTTACCGCATAGTATAACGCAAGTTACCACACAGGAGAGTGCAAGTTACCGCACAGGAGAACGCCGCCGATGCCGCCAGGAGTCCCCAAGCCGTTCCCCAGCCGTTCCTGGCAGCCAATCGGCTGCCGGGAACGGCTGGGGAACGGCTTGGGGACTCCTGGCGGCATCAGCGGCGTTCTTCTGTGTGGTAACTTGCGTTCTCGCCCCATTCTGTTCTGTTCTGTTCAGTTCCCTTTCCTGAAAGTGTCGTGCAATAAACTCATTTGTCTAGAAGTGAAAACAGGCAGTTCTCCTGACTCTCTGGGAGTGGTGGAGCAGCTGTGCAGCATCATGGCTGCTTGCAAAAAGTACAAGGAAGGTTACAGCAATGAGTTATGTCATCCCAAGCATCAGCGTGGCTTCTCCTTCCATGGCAACAGGAAAACAAACCGGCTGAAGTAAGTCCACTCTTTGGAGAACTGCAGACCACCTAGTGAAGAAGAAGTCTCATTGCCATGGCAAAGGAAACAGTTAACAATTCCCACAAAGGGGGGAACAGAGTGAGGGATCAAGCTACACATTAGGGGGAATATATATTACCTGCATTTAACCCATGTTTCCTTTCCAATGGTCAGTCAGGAAATAAAGCATGCTAAAATGTAGGCAAGATGCATACACGAGAAAAAGAATGTGCTATGACAAACAGATATCTTTCACCACTTGAGGGAGTATCACCACAACTTTGTTATAATAATAATAATAATAATAATAATAATAATAATAATAATAATATTTTTTTTAAACCTACAATCCCAGAATCCCCTAACCATGATGGCCACTGGGAAGGTATGTAGATTCTACATCTGCACCTATACTGCATAATTAATGCAGTTTGACACGGCTTTAACTGCCATGGCTCCATGCTATGAGTATGAAATTCTGGGATTGTAGTTTTGTTAGATATTTAGCCTACTCTGTTGGAGAGCACTGGTGCCACAGCAAACTACAAATCCCTGGATTCCATAGGCTGGCGCTATTGACAGTTAGGGCGGTGGGAAACTGCATTAATTCTGCAATGTGGTAGTAGCTATAATTTTTTAAAGGAGCATTTCCAAACTCTTTTTACACTCTTACTCAGCCATTCATTTCTTCATTTCTCTTGCACACAAAAGGAATAAAAGGAACAAAAAAACCCACCTTGCTGCAGTTGTCAATTATTTGTCAGCACTGATGCTTGGGATGACAATGCCTCATTGCTGTAACCTTCCTTATACTTTTTGCAAGCAGCCATGATCCTTCACAGCTGCTCCACCACTCCCAGAGTGCCAGGAGAACACTGTTTTCACGTCTAGACAAAATCACTCTTTAAGCATCAAGGGTAACACATCTGCGCAATTCCATTTACATTTACATGTTTGGCTCATGCCCTGCTTGTGGCCATCCCAGAAGCATCTGACTACGGCACTCTGGGAACAGAATGCTATTCTAGTTGGTCATCCAGACATTTTTGTTTTTAGTGCAACTGTACCAATAATCTCACTCACACATTCTCACTATGGAATCACATTGAATTCGAGTGCTCACACGCGGATAAAGATGGAGTCGACAATGCAAATGTATTTGAAACACATTCAAGGCATGCAGTTTTATCCCGGTTTATCCCGGGTCTATTTGCATAGCTTATTCCCACTGCCGACAATGCAAATCTTTACAAAAAAAACTCCGGGACCCCCCCCCCCCCCGATATCAATTATACTGGGTTAAGTGGGTTTTTTGACAGCTCCACCCCACCCAAAATTAATCAGATGTATTTGAAATGCATCTGAACAACAAAGATTCAACCCATCTGAATAACCCCAAGATAAGCCTGATTTTGATCTGATCTGCCATGGCTCTTCATATATTACCTACAGAGGGTGGCTGCGTTGGTCAGTGTGACTGCCACACTTTTATATCTTGGCTGCTTTCCCCATTTATAACTTCTCTGTATCTCCCCCACCTCTCACCCCAACAGCCTTCTTGCTAAAATGAAACCCTTGTTTGAAACCGCCTTGGGAGGAGCTCCTAGTTTTATTGGTCAAGTTCTAAGACGCTGGGCTGGCTGCAAACTCCCATTTGTGGCTAAACGGTTGCCCCAGAAAGTAACTGCATTCACAGTGAGCCAGCCAAGACCCTCTGTCTCTCAATGCCTGGAATTTCACATGAAATATAACATGGCCTCAAGGCAGAAGCTGGAAACTCTAGGATTTTTCAAAACATGCAGCTGTCACAAATGTGCTCTGTATATTTAACGCTCCTGGGTGAACAAAAGCGGTATTGAGTCCAAACAAAGGTGGTGCCTTCTCCAAAAGTACTTTTCACTCCATGGAGTGAAAACGTTGGAGGTGCTGTGCACACAGGTGGTTAGCAAAAGAGAAGCAAAGCTGTCTCAAAACATTCAAAGAGTGATTTCGGAAAGAAAGAAAAAACACTTAGAGGCAGTGCCAGAATTACAACTACCTATCATAGAAAGTCCACATGTAGAGTATTTAATCCCCACCCACCCATTAACTAATAATAATAAAAAGAATTGGCAGACTTATGTTATTTTCCAGCACGTTTCAGTTGACATCTGATCATGAAAGGCAAGAGCAGCTTTGAGCAGAAGCAAGACACCAGGACAAGCTCCAGATGGGTCCTCCGATACATGTTCCCCTCTAATGGATTCATTTCCCCCATCAAATAGATATGTTTAATCATTATATTAAAAGATTCTCCTTACCATGCATTAAAATATTTCTTGGAAAAATGCTTGACTGAGTGTTTCACAAGCACCCATCCTAGAGATCTTTTATAATAATGTAATGTAAATGTAAATTTGCAGAGCTGGCATAGTGTAGTGGTTTGAGCATTGGACTAAGACTCTGGAGACCAAGTTGGCCATGTAAACCCACTGGGCGATCTAGGGCAAGTCACACTCTCTCATCCTCAGAGGATGGCAATGACAAACCTCCTCTGAAGAAGCTTGCCAAGAAAACCCCATGAAACGCCTTAGGGTTGCCAGAATTTGGAAGCAACTTAAAGGCACACAACACCGACAAGAAAAATGTATATTCAAGTGTAGAACTGGGGGGGGGGGGAGTAGATTGAGGGTTGGAATAGGACTCCTAAGGACCAGAGTTCAAATCCCCACTCAACAATGGAAACTTACTGGTTGATCTTGAGCAAGTCACATTCTCTCAGCCTTCTTGGAAAGTAATGGGAAATCACCTCTGAATAAATTTTGCCAAGATAACCCTTTGATAAGTTCACTTTAAGGTTGATGTAAGTCAGAAATGACATGCACAGCAACAACCACTAAAGTTAGGTGGCGTCAGGAAAATGGCAGCAGAAATGTCTTCTCTCTATTTATTTTGGAGTGTCTGAGGTGTATTTGCCATAAGGACTGACTAGCTTTGGGAACCGTTTTTCTCTTCCTATCAACTTAAAGGGGTGAACAGTTTTTCTGTTCCTATCAATTTTCTTTACTATCCTGCTTTCACAGCCATAAATAGAAATGGGAAACTTTACAATTCATTATTTATCTTTAGACTTCAGGCCCTTCCAAGTCCTAGTCTTCAGATTTCTTGACTGCAGTCTCCATTCTGATTAATCCCTGAGCCAAGGTATGGAAAATCTTGAATTATTTCAATGTTTCCATCATCTACTGGTCATTATTTTTGTTTTTAATGTTCAACTGTAAACCTGCATTTGCACTTTCTTCCTTGTTTTTCTTTAGCAATTGTTCCAAGCCTTTGCTATTTTCTGCTAGTAGTATGATATTATCTGCATACTCATTTCTTTAAGAGTAATCCATAGTTTGTCATGATTAACACAGTCAAATGCTTTGCTATAATCTAAAACGCACAAGCTGATTTTCTTCTCAAATTCTTTGGTGCACTCCATTATCTAATGTATGTTTTCAATATGATAATAATAATAATAATAATAATAATAATAATAATAATAATAAATTTTTATTTATAGCCCGCCCCGATCCCTCATACCTCTTCCTTTTCTGAACCCAGCTTGGACATCTGGCATTTATTGCTCCATATATGATAAAAGTCTTTGTTGTAGAATTTTGAGCATCACTTTGTTTGCATGGCATATTAAGGCAATGGTCCTGTGGTTACTATAATCCCTGGTATCTCCTTTCTAGGGAAGTGAAATTTATATTGACTGTTTCTAGTCTGTGGGCCATTGTTTTGTTTTCCATATTTATTGACTGGTTTTTAGTTAGAACTAGAGCACATTCTGTCTCTGTAGATTGAAGCAAGGTAATTTAAAAAAACAAAACAAAAAACGGCTGTAGAACTGACTACCAAAGATGATATGATCTCTTTTATATGCATTAGAAATCAAACATTTTTGGAGCAGATTTAAAATGCTTTAATAATTTTTAAAACCTCCACCACAGCTCTTTGTCTTTGTTCCAAACTAGCTGAAAGAAAGGACTTCTCCATCTGGAATTAGAGAGTTTTATAATAATAATAATAATAATCCCAGCATGCATGCACATTAACTCATATTGTTACAGAGAAATTCTTTTACAATAAGAGATCAATGAAATTAAAGACCACTCGCATTAAATTACTTCCATCCATTATCCACGACACATTACGCCTGTTGTACTTTCTGCCGATGGAATATTACTTTCGTTGTTATAAGGGCAAAGACTAAAGATTCCAATAAAAGAACACACACATCAAACATTGTGGCATTCTCCTTTGAAGTCCCACTGGCTCAGTTCCAATATCCAGTCACAAATTGATTTACAGTTTTCATATATATCCCAACCCCCTTCCCTAAGAATTCTCTAGGCCTGTTAACCAAGATGGAAATTCCAATTCCTGATTGAATCTCCAGCCATGTGCATTGCTAAGGGTACTGTATTTCAAACAAGGTTTCCCCCCCTCCCTCAGACAAATCTTGTTTCTTCTGGCTATATACGAAATGCAAAACATTGCCTTTAACTCAGCCTATTAGTATTATCAGCCACAGAAGAATTTAAGCTGAACCGGCTTGCTTAACTGAACTGGATAATACATGGGTTTTTTTTTGGCAAACAATGAAGTTCAGCCAATGGCTAGCAAATATTGATCGGGTCTGCTGTCTTCTCTGTTCTTGGCAAGACCATACCTTCCAATGGTTCAATCTGGCAGAGGTTGTCCCAATTAATCCTCTATCATCCCATTTTTTCAGCTGCTTTTAAAATGTCCCAGTTTCTCTCTACTCCACCCACTTATCTCCTTTGTCTTCAATCTGAAGTAAAGTGCAAAACTGCAAAGTGTACTCAATTATCTCAGTGGGAAGAAAGGGACAAAAGGAGACAGAATCTAACCTTCTAACCTAACCTTCTCTTTAGACTTGGGCTGTAGTCTTTCCTAGCTTGTCTTTTCTTTCTCTTAATATCTTTTGCCATCTTGCTTGGCCACACATGTCCCAATTTTCATCTATGAAATGTTGGAGGATATGCAACACTAGAAATCCACTCCTGTAGCCTTGCCTACCAATAAAATCTCACCCACTATTTTCCCACAATATGAGTGGCATCCTGTTGGTTAGTCCCAACTAGGGTAGACCTGGGGTTTTTCAATATGAATAAATACACAGGGGCTACTGAAAGAACAGATTGGGGGACTGGGGGTCCCCACCAACTGTCAGTTACAGTTCAAATGTTGGGGGAAATTAGCTTTGTGAGAGGCTTGGGTAACCTTTGGGTCACGGGCAACAGTATATACCAGTACTAACTGGGAGAATAATGGATTCTTGGTGAATTTAAAAGGTTTTATTTAGAAAAAATATGCAGATTGCAGTCACACACACAAAACAGCAATTCAAACACATAAGAGCATACAGAACTAGCCAAAAATGGAAATGTGGAAAAGGGATAGTGGAGTTTTAGGGGTTGCACTGGGGTTATAATTACCTGTCTGAAGAGAAGATCATGGAAAGCTGGAGTGGCTCAGACAGAGAGGTCTGAGGGCGACACAGAACATACACAGAATGTCGGCATGTATGCAGGCTGGGCAGTGTTCATAGCAGTTAGGTTCCGAAAACATATTTATACCTTTAAAATAGCCCTAGGTGATGGGCCTAGGAACCCCAGATATCTAGTGATGGGGACTGTATTTGATTGCTGGCAAGGGCATTTGGGCTCGTTTACACCAGCCAGAATACTGAGGGCTGCCCCTGGAGTATTCTGGCCCTGGAGCTGCCCCAGATTCCCATTATCTCTGCACTCTGTAGTAAAACTGGGTGGGCGTCTACACATGAACCCTCAATGTGTCACCTGGCACCGCCACCACTGGCACAAGTCACTCACTAAGGACAGAAATGAGATGCCCAGCAGCATTCAGAGGGGCTACACACTTTGTTTGTGACCTCAGAGGGAGAGACTCATGCCAGCAGTAGTGTCACTGGGCAACACTGTGGGGATATGTGTGCAGACAGCCACCTGACATCATGACAGAATATTCTTGGTTTCCCTGCAAAATCTGAAGCAAAAGGCATGTTTTTAAAAACCGGTTAAAGGGAAAGATAGGGTGTATTTGGTGCAGAACTGGCCTTACATCATGAGGACAGTCTACCTACATTCAAATTGGGAATTTGGCCATGCATCATGAAGGCAGGTTGCCATGAGGATAGGGTGAGACCATTTTATTGAGCCCCTATAGACAAATTCTTAGTTTCGTGGCCTAGTTCTACCATTGCCTGTGAGGGGATGCTGGGCCCCATCAGTGAAAAGTCCAAAATGCATCATAGAACTATCAAATCATAGAGCTTGAAGGAGTCCCATGATACTATGATCTGCTGCATCATTATCAGGTTGAGTTTCTCTTATTCAAAATGCTTGGGACCAGAAGTGTTTTTGGATTTTGGAATCATCATCATCATCATCATCATCATCATCATCATCATCTGGATTTCAGAATACCTGTATTTGCATATATGTACCTAATGAGATATCTTGGATATGGAACCCAAGTCTAAACACAAAATTCATTTATGTTTCACATACATCTTATACACACAGTGTGTTGGTAATTTTATACAATATTTTTAATCATTTTGTGCATGAAACATAGTTTGTCTACACTGAACCATCAGAAAACAGAAGTGGCACTCTCTCAGCCACTCACGAAACAAGTTTTGGTTTTTGGAATATGTTAGAATTTGGAATTCTGGACAAGGGAGACTCAATCTGTACTACCCATAAAACTTAAATCATAGCAGTGATGCGTCACTGTTCAACACCAAATGAACTCATGGAAAGGCCTGCAACTACACCCAGTTCTGGAAAAAGGCACCACATTTAGGCCCAGGATCCCTGACCATTAAATTTCACCCTCTCTGAGCCTTGGTAGCTCTAGCTAAAGCCTTTTGTGTAAGCATGTGTGTCCACATTGACACACCCATTCTCCCTTTCTTTGTTCTATCTAGCCTGACAATTTGGCATTTTCCATTCCCAAAGCAGATTTCATCAGCTGTTCAGGATTCAAACCTGCCGTGTGACTGTCTAATAAAATAATTAATATTTATGAGCTGGCACAATAGACTAAAAGCTTTAAGAGACCCAATGCGCTCTATTATGTATGATTTGTCGGAGAGCAAATACAATTATTATCCTAAGTTATAATAATTATGTAATATTTCCGTGATGGAAGCAATTGCCATCTATTGTGCTGGAATGTAATTACAGATTTCTGAAAACCTTGATGGTCTTCGGCATTCTTGAACAGGCAGCAGAAATTACATCCATCCATATAAATTTACAAGGCCAGGAATGGTTTTCTAAAATTTTGAGATGTAGTTGTTAAAAAGATAATCATTTATCTTTATATACCGTATTTTTCGCCCTATAACACGCACTTTTTCTTCCCCTAAATGTGCGTGGGGAAGTGAGTGCGCCCTATAGGGCGAATGGACTGGTGCTGGGATCGAAGCGATCCCGGCGCCAGCCCATTGAAAGACTGAGGCCACGGGGAGAAGGAGGGCTCCTTCTCCCCGCGGCCTCAGTCTTGGAATCGGCTGGTGCCGGGATCGAAGCGATCCCGGCACCAGCCGATTGAAAGACTGAGGCCGGGGGGAGAAGGAGCCCTCCTTCCACCCCGGCCTCAGTCTTGGAATCGGCTGGTGCCGGGATCGCTTCGATCCCGGCACCAGCCAATTGAAAGACTGAGGCCGGGGGGAGAAGGAGCCCTCCTTCCCCCCCCGGCCTCAGTCTTGGAATCGGCTGGTGCCAGGATCGCTTCGATCCCGGCACCAGCCAATTGAAAGACTGAGGCCGGGGGGAGAAGGAGCCCTCCTTCCACCCCGGCCTCAGTCTTGGAATCGGCTGGTGCCGGGATCGAAGCGATCCCGGCACCAGCCGATTGAAAGACTGAGGCCGGGGGGAGAAGGAGCCCTCCTTCCACCCCGGCCTCAGTCTTGGAATCGGCTGGTGCCGGGATCGAAGCGATCCCGGCACCAGCCGATTGAAAGACTGAGGCCGGGGGGAGAAGGAGCCCTCCTTCTCCCCCCCGGCCTCAGTCTTTGAATCGGCTGGTGCCGGGATCGCTTCGATCCCGGCACCAGCCAATTGAAAGACTGAGGCCGAGGGGAGAAGGAGCCCTCCTTCCCCCCCCGGCCTCAGTCTTGGAATCGGCTGGTGCCGGGATCGCTTCGATCCCGGCACCAGCCAATTGAAAGACTGAGGCCGGGGGGAGAAGGAGCCCTCCTTCCACCCCGGCCTCAGTCTTGGAATCGGCTGGTGCCGGGATCGAAGCGATCCCGGCACCAGCCAATTGAAAGACTGAGGCCGGGGGGAGAAGGAGCCCTCCTTCCACCCCGGCCTCAGTCTTGGAATCGGCTGGTGCCGGGATCGAAGCGATCCCGGCACCAGCCGATTGAAAGACTGAGGCCGGGGGGAGAAGGAGCCCTCCTTCTCCCCCCCGGCATCAGTCTTGGAATCGGCTGGTGCCGGGATCGCTTCGATCCCGGCACCAGCCGATTGAAAGACTGAGGCCGGGGTGGAAGGAGGGCTCCTTCTCCCCCCGGCCTCAGTCTTTCAATTGGCTGGTGCCGGGATCGAAGGAGCCCTCCTTCTCCCCCCGGCCTCAGTCTTTCAATTGGCTGGTGCCGGGATCGAAGGAGCCCTCCTTCCCCCCCCCCCCCCGCCTCAGTCTTTCAATCGGCTGGTGCTGGGATCGCTTCGATCCCGGCACCAGCCGATTCCAAGACTGAGGCCGGGGGGGGAAGGAGGGCTCCTTCTCCCCCCGGCCTCAGTCTTTCAATGGGCTGGTGACGGGATCGCTTCGATCCCGGCACCAGCCCATTCCAAGACTGAGGCCGGGGGGGGGGGAGGAGGGCTCCTTCTCCCCCCCCCCGGCCTCAGTCTTTCAATGGGCTGGTGCCGGAATCGCTTCGATCCCGGCACCAGCCCATTCCAAGACTGAGGCCGGGGGGGGGGGGGGGAAGGAGGGCTCCTTCTCCCCCCGGCCTCAGTCTTTCAATGGGCTGGTGCCGGGATCGCTTCGATCCCGGCACCAGCCCATTCCAAGACTGAGGCCGGGGGGAAGGAGGGCTCCTTCTCCCCCCGCCTCAGTCTTTCAATGGGCTGGTGCCGGGATCGCTTCGATCCCGGCACCAGCCCATTCAAAGACTGAGGCCGGGGGGGAAGGAGGGCTCCTTCTCCCCGCAACCTCAGTCTTTCAATGGGCTGGCGCCGGGATCGCTTCGATCCCAGCACCAGCCCATTCAAAGACTGAGGTCGCGGGGGGAAGGAGCCCTCCTTCCCCCCGCGACCTCAGTTCAATGGGCTGGTGCTGGGATCGGAGATGTTCTCCGATCCCAGCACCAGCCCATTGAACAACCGGCCTCCGGCTAAAGGGAGGAATCCTTTTTTCTTGGATTTTCCTCCTTTAAAATTGGGTGCGCCCAATATGCCGGAGCGCCTTATATGGCGAAAAATACGGTAGATGTTTGTCAAAGTACCGTAAGCAATATTTTAAAGAATAAATTAGCTTTACAATCCTAAATTAGAGAAATGTCTGTCATTCTACCTCACTTTGAGAAGCCTATATATGAAGGTAGGAAGCTTATCCTTGTGGTTCAGGTTCAGGTTGTATACCTAGATGGGAGAAAGTCTTACTCTCAGCTTGAGAAATTTACCTTTTCTGGACAAGAATTCCCCAGTCACTACAACCATTGGCAATGGTTTGTCTACTTTCTCCCATGTAGATATATCAGGAGTATCTACAGTCCAGGCTTTATCAATTTGATACCACCTTAAATTTTCAGGACTCCAGCCTAGAAAATACTGAGATTTATGAGGTACTCAGACTTTTATGCCCAAGAACTCTAGTGCTGTAGTTCAGGGGAGTAGAAAATTCTGAATACACATCAAACTACAAATCCTGGGAGTCTGTATGATGGAACCAGAGCAATTAACATGGTTTAAAAATAATATAACTGTGTGAATAGAACCATAGGTTTGGGCTGCATTGTTAGTGGGAATTCCAGAGTATGTACTGATTTGAAGAAGTGCTTTTATGTACAATGGTTGCACTACCTTTGCAAGAGAGCAGTGGTTTTCAATCCATCTTCCAGGAGCCAGCCATCTAGAAAGACAGCTTGCCCACCATCAATCTTCCCCTAACATATGCATAACATAGATCTGTTTCTGGGTGCAACACTATGACAATTGTGAGACCCGCCAAGCCAGGACTGACACTCTGCACAAGCTAGTTTAATGTCCTCAAATCCTTGACTGACATACAGCCAGCCTTCCATATCCATAGATTCTTTATGGATTCTGTTAAGGCACATAATCACTGCATCTTTTAGGGAAGGTTGATTTCCATCTAGTTTAAAAGAGGCAGTGGTTAAACCACTTTTAAAAAAGCCTTCCCTAGACCCCTTGGACAAAAACAACTACAGGCCGGTCTCACTTCTGCCATTCTTGAGCAAGGTGATTGAGAGAGTGGTTGCCATTCAACTCCAAGTAGTCTTGGAAGAAACTGATTATCTAGATCCATTTCAATCCGGATTTAGGACAGGATATGGAGTTGAGACTGCCATGGTCACCTTAGTCAATGATCTCTGTCTGGGCATCAACAAGGGAAGTGTGACCCTGTTGATGCTCTTGGATCTCTCAGCGACCTTCAGTACCATCAACCATGGTATCCTTCTGGAACACTTGGGAGAATTGGGAATTGGGGGCACTGCACTGCAGTGGTTCCATTCCTATCTCTCAGGCAGACTCCAGATGGTGAAGCTGGGAGACAGCTGCTCTTCTAAAAGAGAACTAAAATCTGGTGTCCCTCAGGGCGCCATCCTGTCTCTTATACTATTTAACATTTACATGAATCCGCTGGGTAAGATCATCTGGAGAGATGGGGCGGGGTGTTATTAATATGCTGATGACACCCAGATATATTTCTCTATGTCTCGGACTGCTGCAGTGACTAAAGACAGCATCTCTCCTCTGAATGTATGTCTTAATGTGGTAATGGACTGGGGAATGGACAAGGGAAGTGTGACTCAAACTGAATCTAGATAAGACGGAGGTACTTGCTATAGGGACCCCTAACCCGGGAATGGAGATATGTCAACCAGTTCTGGATGGGGTCACACTTCCTCTGAAGGACTGTGTTCACAGCTTGGGGTGCTCCTGGACTCGTCTCTCCAGCTGACACCTCAGATAGACATGATGGTCAGGAGTTGCTGTTATCAGCTTTGGCTGATACGCCAGCTGCGACCCTTCCTGGAGCCAGGTGACCTAGAAACAGTGGTACATGTGCTGGTAACCTCTCGACTTGACTTCTGCAACGGGCTCTACATGGGGCTACCCTTGTGCCAAGTTCAGAAACTTCAATTAGTGCAAAATATGGCAGCCAAGCTGATCACAGGTACATCTAGAACCGACCATATAACACCTGTTCTAAAATCTCTCCATTAGCTGCCAATTAGTTTCCGGGCACGGTACAAGGTGTTGGTTATAACCTTTAAAGCCCTACATGGCCTAGGTCCAGACAATGGAAAAAACTTAATTGTTGGTTTCCTACATTAGGAGCCTATCCACACTACAGAATTATAGTGCTATTATTCTACTTTGACTACCATCATTCTGTCTTATGAAATCCTGGGATTGGAAGGTTGTTGTTGTTGTTGTGTGTTTCCAACTTATGGTGACCCTAAGGTGAATCTATCATGGGATTTTCTTGGCAAGTTTCTTCAGAGGGGGTCTGCCATTGCCATCCTCCAAGGCTGAGAGAATGTGATTTGCCCAAGGTCACTCAGTGGGGTTCCATGGCTGAACTGGGATTTGAACCCTGGTCTTCAGAGACATAGTCCAATGCTCAAACCACTACACCACAGTGGCCCTCACTGGCAGTTTAAGGAGGGTCATTTGGAATTCTCTCTCAACAAATGGCACTACCTTTCCATGATGGTGGGAACTCTGGGCTGAAGCCAGAGACACTGAGTGGAATGCAAAAAGACACTAACTGCAGCCAAAAAGAAAGAGAAGCCTCAATGGATGACAGATGAAATTCTTCAAGCAGTTAAGTACTGACTAGAAGCAAGAGTAGAAGATGTTAGAAGAAGAGTGAGAACCCTGAAAGTAACTGTTCAATGACTTGTGTGCAGGGACAAAGAGAATTACTACAAAAATCAGTGCAGCGAAATAGAAGATGACAACAAAAAGGAAGAACTAGAGAGCTCTTCCACAAGATCCGAGAAATCAAATTAAACCAAGAATGGGGATACGTTACAACCAGCAGAGGTAAACATTACATGACCAAGCATAAGTAAAAAAAAAAAAAAAACATTGGAAATAATACAATGAAGAACTATATAAAGGGGATGAAAGGATGACAGATTTACTCAATGAAGAACCACTTGAAGATGGACCTACAATTTTAGAATGTGAAGTGGAAGCTACACTCAGAGCACTTGGGAGAAATAAATCACCAGCAAGAGATGCACACAATAGAGCTTCTTCAGGATATAGAGACAGAATCTACACTACTTCTAAAAGAGCTTCTTCAAGACAGAATCTACTCTAGTTCTAACTAAAATCTGTCAACAAATACATTCCAATCTTCAACAAAGGAGACATCAGGGATAGCAGTAATGACAGGACCATTGCATTCATTTGTTATGAAAGCAAAGTGATGCTCAAAGTTCTACAACAAAGACAAAGACCATATATGGAGCAAGGGATGCCAGATGTCCAAGCTGAGTTCAGGAAAGGAAGAGGCATTATGAATCATATTGCAAACATATGTTAGATAATGGAGTACACCAAAAAATCTGAGAAGAAACTCAGTCTGTGCTTTAGAGCCTTTGATTGTGTCAGTCATGAAAAACTATGAATCACTCTTAAAGAAATGGTTGTGCCACAACATTTGATTGTCCTGATGTACTCAGGACAAGAGGCTATCACCAGGACAGGATATGGAGAAATTGAATGGTTTTCAATCAGCAAGGGTGTCAGGCAAGTCTGCATTTAATCATCCTATCTGTTTAACTTGTATGCTGAACATAGCATAAGTAAAGCAGGAAGAGATTCGGAGGAAGGAGGCATGACAATTTATGCTGGAATTCAAAACTAACTCAATCACTTTGGACATAAGAAGTAGAATTATTTACCACTTTTTGCTGCCAACATTGACACTTAAAGCCATCTCTAATCTTGTGAGCACCCAAAAATTGATCTAAAAGATTTAACAGCAACTACAGGAGGGGGGGAAAAGATGAAGCAGGAATTCCAAACACTCTAGTCAAATACTCCATTGTTTTTAGTTATCCTATTCTGAAAATACTTGAGATAGAACTATAACAATTCCCCACCTTCAAAACAGTCCTTTTCCTCCTGGTATTCACTAAAACAACCTCACAGAAACCTGAGATAAAAGATGTGTGTGTTGATCTGATGTTTTATTCTCAGCTGGACAGTGTTTTCAGATGGATTTCCTAGAGAGGAGGAAGAGATGCTTGGGGAATAAAATGAAACTTGAAGACAAAAATGTAAAATAAAATTCAGTTTCTGCAATGGTAACAGTTTTGTCTTTCATTGGTTGGGCAGGAGATTAGGAAAGTGTCAAGAAAGAGGAGATAAAAGGGAGGTGTGTTTGAACAGGGCGTGAATGGGCAAGAGGACAAAGACAACTGATGGTGGAAGAATGCCACTCTGTGAGTTCAGTTTGCAGTGGATCTGATTAAAACAATCATATTTTTAAAAATTATTTAATTCTGTCCTCATTCGAATTCAGGATCCCATCACAGTCCTGGGGATATCACTCATGGGGAGGATACTGATGCCTAAAGTTGGCCAGGCAGAGTGAAATATTAGATGTTGCCAGGTCAGCACTATGCCATGCCCTGAGATTTCAGGGCCAAAACCAGGAATGATCCTCTGTGACAGAGCTCCCTGACCCAAGAGCTTGGCCTTTCTTCTCTGTTCTTCGGGGGCAGGGGGAGCAATTATTACTATTATTATTAATTTATATCCCACCTTTCTCTGAATAACAAGACTTAAGGCTAACAGCATATTTAAAACCATACATATCAAAACTATGCAAAAAAAATCCATAAAAGCATAAATAGCCAAGTAGTTTAAAAACCAATTAAACAATTTATAAAATGTGCGTGTGTGTGTGTATGTGTATATATATATATATATATATATATATATACACACACACACACACACACACAATTTATACCCCATCTTTCTCTCAATAATGAGACTCAAGGCAGCTACCAGCATATACAGTTGTCCCTCCATTTTCGCGGAGTTGAAGTCCGCAACCTTTGCTTATCCGCGAGGGACGAACGGAGGGATATAAAATGGGGCGCCTGCCCACAGCGCATGCCTGGTTACCCCCGCAGGTGCACACCTCCATTCAAGCCAATAGGGCTTGAGTATTTGCATTTTCCCTTTTTCACGGGGGGGGGGGGGTCTGGAACGGATCCCCTGCGAAAAAGGAGGGGCGACTGTATAAAACAATACAGATCAAAACTATGCAGAATAATAAATAAAAGTATAAATAGCCAAGTTGTTAAAAAAATGATTAAACAATTCATAAAGTTTATGAAACTGGGGCATGCACAGCCAAACAACATTGTAGTGTAGTCAGGATGGCAAAAGTTACCAGTGAGGAAGAATTCACAAGTTTAGAGAGACTGCAGCAGTTTGCTTTTGCCTGAGCCTACAGGGAAGAGCAAGATTCTGTCCTTCCTCTCCTCTCCTTCCTCCTGAGGTAATGAATTCAGCTTGCAGCAATTGAAGGAAGCTGAGGACAAGGGGGTCGTGGGAGGAAGAAAGAGAAACTGGGACATTTTAAAAGGAGCTGGAAAAGTCAGGTGACAAGGGATTTGATTTGAGATCTGTATTGTATATTTTATGCTATTTTAATGTTGTAAGCCGCCCCGGTTGCTTTTGCTGAGGGGTGGGATATTTATTATTATTATTATTATTATTATTATTATTGTTATTATTATTATCCCTGCAAAATTGGGACAGTTATTGGGTATGTCATTTGGGAAATTTTTAGATATTCTACCCAACATTTTTCTTCTCCTCATCCAGTTATCCTTTCTCATTTTTGGCTTTTATATGTTTGGGTTTTTTTAATAAACAAACCAAAACAGGATTTGTCCTTTACCTCTCTCATTTCCAATTGCTGGGCTGCCTAATCTCTTTTATAATTCAAAGGGAACAAGATTAGAGTATACTCCTTAAATCTTCTAATGAGATGAGGAATTCGTATTTTCAGAGTGAGGAAATCCCAGCTTAACACACTCCTTGGAGAATATACTGCAGCCAGCAGTATGGCCACGGTAAATCCTTATTTCTCCAGTTTGGGTATATCATTGTGTTTGCCTTTAAAAGGTGATTTAGCTGAAGTTCTATAAGGTGCAATAATGCCTCAAGAGGGGAACCCATTAACCTTTTCATCTTCATGGACTGATTATTTTCTTTCTGCTTTTTCCAAACCACAATGACTGGTCACTGAACCACACACATGAATGAGTGGGCCCAGAGCTTGGGAAAATTACTTTCATAGTGTTACTTGGTCATGGTGGCTGAGGGATTGTGGGAGTTATAGAAAAAACTCCCAGAATTCCTCAACCACCATGACCAAGGATTCTGGGATTTATATGGGCAGGGAAATAACTTTCCCAAGCTCTGGTTCTGCACTTCCAGAGCGTACTTATGAATTTTGCAGCACAAGTGCATCTAATGTTAGCATACCCAGCACCCCCCTGCACTGTATATGTGGTTTCATATTTTCATATGAGCCAGGTATGTTTTAAGAGGTCATGATGACCTTCAGAACACTAGGAAGGTTCCCATGGGAAAGGCACGTTGGCCCAAAGACATGTGGAGGGTCTAGACTCTAGATGGTACTAAATAAAGTCTAAATGGGTTTCCTGATCACCCCATCCTCCCCCAAGCTTTCTGCATACCTTCTTGCACTGGAAACAAAGGTAGTCACATTGCACCAAGATGAGTAAAACCTATCCCCTACCATATTCCCAGCCAACTTTACTGTCCAGCTATCTTGGGGTTGTCCAGATCTAATCACTGTGTTGTTAACCTAGAATCAACCAAAACAGACAACCAAAATCCCCCTTTTGACAATCTCATGGAAAAGCAATAAAACTCTTTGTACTTCATGTGAGCACATTAAGTATCCCTTGAGGATACTTAACAGGATATAAGTATCCACCCACACATGTCCAATTTGTGAGCAAACACCGGAGCTCAGTCCAAACGTCCAGAGCTCCACCTCTTTCTAGATCGCCCTCATATGCCGTCTGAGCCACACACTGTTTTTCCATCGTTTCCTCTTCAGGACTGGTAAATATCACTCTCTCCAAACCCTAAGCGTCTGCTATCCAATTTTCCAAACCTCTACTTCAGTTAACCTTGTATGGTGTTTCAGACTGAATTGGTACTTTATGTTCGTGTGATGTCTTGCATATTTCTAAATAAAGCCTTCTTCTATCCATAAATTTGGAGTCCTCTTACAGGTAGTACTAGTATGCATAGGTCCCAAGTCCAACTCAAGTGCACCCCAACTCTTTGGGTAACACTATGACAGGTTGTTATCTTTTAATCTGGGAAAAATTAATTAACTGATCAATGAGAAACCAATGTTCTCCAATGTTTCACAGATGAAAACTGGGACACATGTGGCCAAGGAACATTACAGCATGGTCAAGATGGCAAAAGCTATTAATGAGGAAGAACAGCCTAACTAGGAGTGGCTGCAGCAGTTTGCTTTTGCCTGAGTCTACAGGGAAGAGCAAGACTCTGCCTCATCTTCTCCTCTCTTGTCTGCTGAGTTAACTGAGTGCAAATATTTTTTCACTTTGAATTCAGTTTGCAGCAATGGAAGTAAGATAAGGGGGAAAGTGGGAGGAGAGAGAAACTGGGACATTTTAAGAGCAGTTGAAAAAGTAGGATGGCAAGAAGGTTAATCAGCACTATCCCTCCCAAATCAAGACAGTTGGGGGGGTGATAAAAGCAGAATGATTCTTTGGATAAAGCAGGAATTCACAGAATAGGCGAGACAAACAGAGGCCACATAAAAATCTGGCATATGAAAATATACTTTGCTTCCTCTGTGAAACTCTTTAAATGCTGCTGAAACATTCATAGCACTGCAATTCCACTGTCAGTGGAATTAAAACAGTTGCTCCTTGTATCACTTAATATTAGCAATCCTGAGGTAAGATCCTTCTGTAATAGTTTCTCAAAAGTAAATCTTGGTCAACCAAAGTCCCTGTAACTTTAATCAATTCCTTCCTTTGGATTCTGACCTTTTTTATTGTTTCCTATACTATGTGACTAAGGGTTTACTGAAAAAATGCCCTTCAATGAATAAGCTTCCATTCTGAACCCACAATTTATAGGAGATGTTTATTTCTTCCCATTTATTTTTAGTAAGAAATGGGTAAAAGGCAAAGCAAAGCAGAATTAAAGCTATCACTTTAGTTGGTAGTTGAGTTGGTAGATGTGACACAAGGTAAGTAAGGTGCCTAAGGAAGACCATTGGCCTTTTTCATCATTTCTCCTGTGATTTTATAAGATAAAAGTATTGTTATGTATGCATGTATTTGTTGTTGGTAACTGCTATCAAGTCAGCCTCAAAGTATTTGTGACCCGATGAAAGACCTCCAAGTCACCCTATTATTTGTCCTGCTCAGATCTTGTATACTCAGGGCCATGGCTTCATTGATCGGGTCTATCCACCTATAATGCGGTCTTCCTCTTTTTATGCTGCCTTCTAACTTACTAAGCACTACTGTCTTTTCTAGGGAGTCATGTCTTATGATATGGCCAAATTAAGACAAGTCTCAGTTTAGTCATCTTGGCTTCTAAGAAGAGTTCAGGCTTGGTTTGCTCTAGGACCCATTTATTTTATTTTATTTCGTTTTAATAGTCCACGGTATCCATAGACCTCTTCTCTGGCATCATGTTTCAAAGAAGTTGATTTTCTTCCTATCTGCTTTCACAACCACCTTTCACAACCATGCATAGAAACTGGGAATACAATGGCATGGACACTTTACTTTCTAAAATTGTGGGCTCATCTTCAAATTTTCCTTTCTTGAATGAGTCTGTCACATTTTATATTTTTTATAAAGTCCAATGTATAGTAAATATATGCAATGTATAATATATGTTATATATTATTTATAGTATAGTGTGAAGTATATTTATAGTATAGGTATGGTATACTACAGGGGTAGGCAACCTTTTTGAGCCAGGGGCCGGGTTGCTGTCCCTCAGACAACTGGGGGGCCGAAGCACCAAAAATAAATAAATAATAAAAATTAAAAAATATATTTAAAAAAATTTTAAAATTTAAAAATATATGCAGGCACACTCCCTCAGCCCCAGAAAGGCCATGGCAAAACCCCTGTGGAGATTTTGCCAAGAAAACCCCAAGAACAAGTAATAACAACAATAATCAATATCATCATGGTGGGTGACGGTAGTGGCGGTGGTGGTGGCGGTGGTAGGACCAGCCTGGGGCCGGTCCAAAGGCCTCGGGGGGCCGCATCCGGCCCCCGGGCCTTAGGTTGCCTACCCCTGGTATACTATATAGTATATGTAAGGATCTGTTGGGAGGGGGTGAGATGATCAAATATTGGGAGAGATTGACTGAATGCCTGAGAAGATTTTTTAAAAGACAGGTAGATATGACAGTTAGATTAAGAGTTGGAGAGTGGCGAGTACTGTAGTTGGGAATCTGATAAGAGGTGTGAGCTGGATCCATCAAGATTTATATGTATTAAATAAGTATTCTTTAATATTATGTTCTACTTCTGCTTAAATCATTTTTGTATTACCCCTCCGTTTTCATGGGGGATCCGTTCCAGACCCCCTCCCACAAAAATGGAGATTAGTGAATATTCAAGCCCCATAGGCTTGAATGGGGCGCGTCCCAGCAGGTACACATGGAGGTGCGCCCCATTGATTTAAACAGAGGTTGCCCCTCAGTGAATATGTAAAACCAAGAACGGAGGGACGACTGTATAAATTTGTGCCTCTAAGTAGAGTTTTCTTATTGCGTGCCTTCAAGTCATTTTCACTTTATGGTGACCTAGTACATAAGGGATATTGGAAAGCTTGAGTTCAGACACATGGTGTTTATGATGGCAGCTATTCAAGGGTGGTGGTGTCCAGTGGGGAGAGCAGATGAATAAAGTGTGATACAGGAACAATGAGAGCATCTAGAAGGTCCCTAAATCTGATTCCATAGGACAGGAGAAGGATCTCACATTGGTGGGAGAGGTGGGAATAAGTCCTCACACATCCCTTCCTCTTGAATGGTGTCCTAGAGTTCTGGTGCCAACTCTTATGACACTGATACCAAAGACCGCTTCATTTCCCCTACAGGCTATATGGCTTTCATTAGGCCTTACTAACAATATAAGCTATTGCAAATGCTCAAAACTTTGTTAAAAGAGACATCATTGGATGAATCTTAAGCGAATGTCTCCGTGGTCCTCCCCACCACATTTTATTTCAACAATATACTAAAATATATCAAGAACCAGTGGAAAAAGTTATGAAATTTTAATTACAATCCTGATGTTGATACTGAGATATTTTCTTAATAGCCACAGACTAGTTTTGAGATCTCCACTTGATTTCTACCTTTTTAAAAGCAGAAGTTGCCGTTTCGATTACTGGTGGCCCCCAGGGACATGTTTGCAGGTCAGCGGTCATACCCTGGGTTCTTGTGTGTTAAAAGAAGGAAGGAAGCTTTACTTTCTTTAGTGTCACAAGGGGATAGGAATTCTTCCTCTGATGTAATGTTAGGAAAATATACAACCCACGCTTTAGGTTTTTGGGGCCTCAGGGCAAAAATCTGTCATGGCCCCCACCCCACAGTGACCCCCCTTCTCCCCTTTCATACAAAGACACATGCAGAAAATGTTTGCAGAGTTGGGCTGAAGCTCACATCTTCCACCAGGTTTGTGTGTTAGCACCATCCATACAGTTGTGCTGTACAAAGGATGAGTGGAGAGACCCCTGCACCAAGGTAATAACAATCTACAGCAGTGGTTCTCAACTGCTGGTCCTGCAGATATTTGGCCCTACAACTCCCAGAAGCCCCAGCAAGCACAGTTATGGATTCTGAGAGTTCAAGTCCAAAACATTTGGAGGACCCAAGGTTGAGAACCATTGATTTTGAGCAGGCATCCCCAACCTGATGTCCTCCAGATATTTTGATTGGCAACTTCTAATTCTTGACCATTGACCATGCCACCTACGGTTGAACAAGTTAAAGTCCAAAACATCTGGAGGCCCTCACTTTGGGGGAAGCTGATCTAGAAAACATAATTGGACTTTTCATTGTCACACACCACTTTTATTAGAAAAATGAAAATAGCAAAGAAGAGGATCTTTTTATACAGTCATAGAAGCATAGAATTGGAAAGGGCAACCCCCTACTCAATGCAGGATCTCCAGCTCAACTCTTTAGCTTTCCATGTTCAAAACTGTGCTAACTTTAGAAAGGATCTTGCTTACAAACTCTGTAGCACCCTCCAGACTATGTGTTGTGGTTTTGGGAAAGTGAAAAACAGAAATTTAAAAATTAAAAAAGCCAACATGGGTGGGAGGGGGTGACAGGGAAAAGGCCAGCAACCAGGGTGGCTTAGTTGTGGAAACTATGTAAAGTGGGTTGATTGGTATGTATTCAGAATCAAAATCCTTCTTGAAAGCTATAATTAACTATTTTCTATCTATTTTAGGGACTTGTGTGACTGAAGAGATTGGATGCATACCCCAGAGAGATTATTTAATTATATTTTTCAAAGTGGAATTTGACTGTAGTTATATAGCAATCAATAAGCAAGGAAAAGGTCTAAGCAACAAGCATCAGTTGTGTCTGGGCTCTCCTATCTGAACACCTTCAAAGAATGAGTTTCTGTTGAAGGGAAACCAGGACAGACAGATGGACATCTGACACTAATGTTAAGCCCCTAAACATTCATATTCTAGTTGTCCATTACATTTTTAGCCTGCCCCATATGAGATGCATGGGTTCATTTTTAGCCTCACCCTGTGACTTGGATGTGTTCCAGGACTCTCATGGATACTAAAATCTGTGGCTGCTCAAGTCCCATTAAATATAATGGCATAATAAAATTGTGTCCCTTATATATAATGACAAAATCAAGGTTTAGTTTTTGGAATTTGTGTATATATATATATATATATATATTGAATATTTTCAAGCCATGGATAGTTGAATCCATGGATAAGGAGTGTGTAAAGAATACCTAGGGCCAACTGTAGATGGATATATGCTTGTGTGTGCTCAGATCTTGCAAACTCAAGATAGCTTCCTTGATTGAGTTTATCCATAATATCATCTCCCCCTTTTCCTACTGCCTTCTACTTTAGGTTTGTTAATCACTTCATACACACGCATGCACACACAATATCAGGGTGATCTGGAGGTCTATCATAGAGTCTCAATAAGTTGAAGTCAATTCAACAATTAACAACAGTTTTGATTTTAGTAATTTTAGCTTCTATGGAGTTCAGGTTTGATTTGGTCTTTTTATTTGTCTTTTTTCACAATCCATGGTTTCTGCAGAATTCTCCTCCAGCACCACATGGCATATGTTGGGTAATGAAGCATTCCAGAAGAAAATCTGCCTGTGCTTTATTGACTACA
The DNA here is from genome assembly GCA_026167975.1 of Phrynosoma blainvillii. Taxonomy (NCBI): domain Eukaryota; kingdom Metazoa; phylum Chordata; class Lepidosauria; order Squamata; family Phrynosomatidae; genus Phrynosoma; species Phrynosoma blainvillii. The sequence continues at coordinate 448,081,296 of JANUYF010000001.1, read as the reverse complement.
GCAAAACCTTTGACTATTCACCCTATATGCAAAATATCATACATAGAGCAGGCTTAGACTCAGATGGAGGAGTGAAGATAGGAGAAAGGTACATTTACAACCTAATATATGCAGATGGCGCAATGCTACTAGCAGAAACCAGCAAAGACCTGTAGCAATTGCTGAAGAAGGTCAAGGAGGAAAGTGCCAAAGTAGGCTTAATGGTGAATATTAAGAAAACAAAAATAATGACCACAGATCTACAAGAATTCATCCTAGACAATGAGAAAATTGACACAGTCGAAGAGCTAACATATCTTCATTTAAATATTGACCAGAATGGAGATTGCAGTCATGAAATCAGAAGACTAGGATTGGGAAGGGCAGCTAGGAAGGAACTGGACAAGATCATAAGTGTAAAGACATAACTCTGAATACTGAAGTGAGGATAGTCCAAGCCACTGTATTTCCCCATCACCGTGTACAGATGTAAGTCAGTGAAGTCAGGACAGTGAAGAAAGTGGATAGGAAGAAAATTGACTCATTTGACATGTGCTGGAGAAGAGTATTGAAGATTCCATGGACAGCCAAAAAGACAAACAAATTTGTCCTTGAGCAGATCAAGCCTGAAATCTCTTTAGAAGCCAAGATGATCAAACTGAGGCTATCTCTCATTGGCCACATCATGAGGAAAGATGAATCATTAGAAAAGACACTGGACGTTTTCACACGGGGCTCCCTAAAGCCGGCTGGAGCCCTTCCCCTAAAGCCGGCTGGACCCCGTGCCGCTGACACCGGAATGACTCCGGCGGCGGCAGGCTAATTCCTTTTGCCACCCAGAATTACCTGAAGCCGGAGTTAGCCAGGAATTAGCCTGCCACTGCCGGAGTGAGGCCGGACTTAGGGCTCCGTGTGTTTGAACACACGGAGCGAAAAGCCGGCCGGACGCAGAGATGACACCGGAAGGGGCGGGGTTTGCCGCCGCGCGTGTGTGAACACACGGGAAATGGAGCCGGAGTGAGGCCGGCGGGAGGCCGGCTAGCGTCCTCCTTTTGCCCCGTGTGAAAACGTCCAATGATGCTAGAAAAGGCAGTAGAAAGAGAGGAAGACCTCAATCAAAGAAACCACAGGCCAGGGCCTGCAGGACCTGAGCAGAGAGGGAGAGAACAGGGAGTTTTGGAGATGTCTCATTCAAGGGGTCCTGATGAGTTGAAGTCGACTCAAGCATAGTAAGCAACAGCAACAACCACATTTCAACTGCACTGATTTTCTTCCCATCAGCTTTCTTCACTAACTTTCACAATCATACACAAAAGTCAGAAATATGATGGCATAGGCAATCCTAACTTTGGTATTAAGTGAGATATCTTTACACTTGAGGATCTTTTTTAAAAAAATTTTTATTGAGTTTATTATTTTTTACATATACGTTAACAAATTAATAATATCATGTTATCGTCACCAAAATAGTTCATCCTATATTCCTGTTATTCAAACCAGAAAACCAAATTCATTACATATCCTATTATTCACTCCATCCATTTTTCCAAGTCTTGCAGAGATCAGGGTTTATAATGATATATATATATATATACACATGAATATCTATATAACTATATAACTAACCCAAATAATACATTATACTTATTGCTTTATGGTTCATTTTTACAAACTATTTCAATATCCCTTCCCATTTCTTTCTATATCTTTGGTCCGATTTTCCAGATAAATACATCGATATACAGTCCATTGTGGCTAATTCTTTCATTTTCTTCTTCCAAGTATCTAAAGACGGTATGGTTTCTAATTTCCAGTTCTTTGCGTATATCAGCCTAGAAGCTGTTATCATATATAAAACGACACTTTTACAGTCTTGGCTTAGCTTTGTCTCAATCTTATCCAAGATATTTAACAGGAATAGATCAGGTTTTAAGGGTATATTTATCTGCAATATCTTCCCCATCTCCTTTTGAATTATCTCCCAAAAACCCGATACTTTTTCACATGACCACCACATATGGTATAAAGTTCCTATTTCTTTTTTACATTTCCAGCATTTGTTATTTCTGATAATGTTCATTTTTGCCAATCTTGAGGGGGGAAAATACCATCTGTGTAGAATTTTAAAGTGGTTCTCCTTCATTATATTACATCCTGAAAACTTGCTAGAGTCCTTCCAAGCCTTTTCCCATGCTTGTAGTGGAATCGGTATATTGATATCTTGCATCCACTTAATCATGCTATTTTTGACCAGATCTTTTTCCAATTCTATATCCAATAATAGATTGTATAATTTTTTTATCCCATGGTGATCTTTTTCTCTAGTGATTTTCCCTACTCTTGAAGAATGCATATCAATACCATAAGTTTCTACATCTTTCAAATAATCTTTTTTGATTTGTAAGTATTTTAACCAGCTAACCTCAATTCCCTCCTGGAGAAGCTGTTCCCTTGACTTTAAATCCCACCGACCTTTATCTTTGCTTAAGAGCTTCTCATACGTCAGACTGTTCTCCATGAGCAAAGCTTCCTTGTTATGGTACGCAAATGCGTACCATAACAAGAAAAAAAATGCGTACCATAACAAAATGCGTACTTGAGGATCTTGTCTAGTTCCTTTTTAGCTGCCCTTCCAGTCTTAGTCTTTTTTAATTTATTTCTTAATTATGGACTCCATTCTGGATATCCTTGGATATGTTAAAGAAATGGTAAATCCAGAAGACAGTCAGGTGGTGATTTACCTATTTACTAAGGTACAATTGCTCAAATGTTCAAAAGTGGCATTGGGAAGTTAATCCTCCTTCTGTAGAAGTTGAAATAAAAATAAAAGTAACTTCCAAGTTCTGTCCTGAACCACAGGAAAGGAAACAGCAAGAGAGAGGCAAAGGAGGGAAATGGTGGAGAGGAGGAAACGCTAAAGAGAAGCATTGCCAGACTTGGGTTTCCACCCAACAGCCTGTTTTGTGTGCCCACAGATACAACTAGAAATCAAACGCCAGAAATGATAGTTAGGCCCCCTGAATGTCAGTCCTTGAGTGCTTCAATGTTTTGTAGAGTAGCTTTGAAATCCAAACCATTTCCTAGAACTGGAAATGAAGAATTAATCCTTGAACTGTAAAAATAACATCCTGCATGGGAGAATTAATGGAAACAAGTAACAGACCAGCCAGCAAGACACTTTCATCCTAGCTTTTAATTTGCTGGTTTATTTTGGACCAAATACTAGAAATGTGTGTTCTTTTCTCTTCCCCACCTTCCCCCCCCCCCCAGCTTTACTTTCTTTGTATCCAATGTACACATGACAGTTGCAATAAATTAGAATATTTAGCTGTTTGAACTCTTAACAAAACATTCTCCTCCTACCCTTCATTTATGCTACTTCAGGCAGTCTATGGCCAAAGGCAATTCAGATCTCTGCAGATTTGGGTAACATATGCTCAAAACATGTCTCAGCTACTGACCTCACCAACCAAACACATGCAGCTAAAAATAAAACGTGGGATGGCAGAGCTAGACAAATGGGAGCCCACATTCCTGCCTGAGAAAGGAAAGAGACAGCAACTCCTTGGATCTGTTTACTATAGGAAGATAAGATCTGATGTCAAATTTGCTGAATGGAGATTGACTCTGCATTGGTTCTTCCAGATAGTAAATTATCCTCCTTTCAGAATCTTCTGTGCTCTCTGTTTTCATTCATTTCTTTTTTTAATATATATATATATATATATATATGGTGAAAGATTTAAAACTATTTTATGGGTTGGGTTGTTGGCTTATAAAGAAAACCCAGTTTGGACAAGGACAGCAAACCAAATCCACAGATCTTTCCTTAATATACCACACATTTATTTAATCAATTTAAAGAGATGGTTGAAGATCCTAATCTCACCCTCTCCAGCAGCCCAACCTATTTTTGTTATGTGAATGGGAGATGGATCATAGAATCATAGAATCATAGAATCATAGAATCATAGAGTTGGAAGAGACCACAAGGGCCATCCAGTCCAACCCCCTGCCATGCAGGAACTCCCAATCAAAGCATCCCCGACAGATGACCATCCAGCCGCTGCTTAAAGACCTCCAAGGAAGAAGACTCCACTACTCTCCGAGGGAGTGTGTTCCACTGTCGAACAGCCCTTACTGTCAGGAAGTTCCTCCTAATGTTGAGGTGGAATCTCTCTTCCTGTAGCTTGCATCTGTTGTTCTGGGTCCTAGTCTCTGGAGCAGCAGAAAACAAGCTTGTTCCCTCCTCAATATGACATCCCTTCAAATATTTAAACACAGCTATCATATCCCCTCTTAACCTTCTCTTCTCCAGGCTAAACATCCCCAGCTCCCTAAGTCGTTCCTCGTAGGGCTTGGTTTCCAGACCTTTCACCATTTTAGTTGCCCTCCTTTGGACACGCTCCAGTTTCTCCACATCCTTTTTGAATTGTGGTGCCCAGAACTGGACACAGTATTCCAGGTGAGGCCTGACCAAAGCAGAATAGAGTGGCACTATTACTTCTCTTGATCTAGACACTATACTTCTACTGATGCAGCCTAAAATTGCATTGGCCTTTTTAGCTGCTGCATCGCACTGTTGACTCATGTTCAACTTGTGGTCTACCTGGACTCCTAGATCCCTTTCACACGTAGTCTCATTCAGCCAGGTGTTCCCCATCGTATATCTGTACTTTTCATTTTTCCGCCCTAAGTGCAGTACCTCACATTTCTCCGCATTGAATTTCATTTCGTTAGCTTCGGCCCAGCTTTCTAGTCTATTCAATTCATTTTGAATTTTGATCCTGTCCTCTGGAGTATTAGCTACTCCTGCTAATTTGGTGTCGTCTGCAAATTTGATAACTATGCCCCCAATACCGTCATCCAAGTCATTGATAAAGAGATTGAATAGCACTGGGCCCAGGACAGAGCCCTGTGGCACCCCACTGGTCACTTCTTTCCAAGTTGAAAAGGAGCCATTGTTGAGCACCCTTTGGGTTCGGCCAGTCAACCAATTACAAATCCATGTAACAGTTACTTTGTCCAGCCCACATTTTACCAGCTTGTTTGCAAGAATGTCATGGGGAACCTTGTCAAAGGCCTTACTGAAATCAAGATATACTATATCCACAGCATTCCCTTCATCTACCAAGCTGGTAATTTTATCAAAAAAAGAGATCAGATTTGTCTGGCATGACCTGTTTCTCTGAAACCCATGTTGACTTTTTGTTATTATGAAATTACTTTCCAGATGTTCACAGACTCTCTGTTTAATGATCTGCTCCAGAATCTTTCCTGGTATTGATGTCAGACTAACTGGACGATAATTGTTGGGATCCTCTTTTTTCCCCTTTTTGAAGATGGGGACAACATTTGCCCTCCTCCAGTCCACTGGGACTTCTCCTGTTTTCCAGGAGTTCTCAAAGATTATTGCCAATGGTTCCAATATTACATTTGCCAGTTCTTTTAATACCCTTGGATGTAATTCATCTGGTCCTGGAGACTTATATTCATTTAGATTAACCAGATGTTTCTGTACTATCTCTTTGCTTATTCTGTGCTGAAATTCTCCTATTCTGTCCTCTGCTCCATTATCCTCAGGTTGAGCACCCTTTGTCTTTTCTGAGAAGACTGAAGCAAAGAAGGTGTTGAGTAATTCTGCCTTTTCTTTGTCCCCTGTTAGAATTTCTCCATCTTCTCTGCACAGTGGCCCTGGGGATCTGGGGCCATTTCACAGCATACAGTTATAGGGCTGTGATTCCAGTTTAACTGACATGGCATCATCTTTTGGAAACCTAGGATTTGCAGTTTTAGGAGGCGCATTTAGAATTCTCAGCCTGAGAGAGCTCTAGTGCCACATCAAACTGAAAAACCCAGGATCCCATAGGATCTAGCCATGGAAGTTCAAGTGGAATCATAGTGCCACATGCTCTCCAAGTATCCCAATTTGGCAGGGACAGTCCTCATTAATAATTTGCCAAACCACTGTTTCAGCTGCTTTTAAAATGTCTTCTCTCCTCCTCCTTCCACTTTCCCCCTTCAACCTCAGCTTACTTCAACTGCTGCAAAGAGCCAGTGTACCGTAGTGGTTTGAGTGTTGGACTGTGACTCTGAAGACCAAGGTTTGGTTCTTGGCTCAGCCATGAAGCCCATTGAGTGACCTTGGGCAAGTCACATGCTCTCAGCCTCAGGTGAATGCAATGGCAAACCTCTTCTGAACAAATCTTGCCAAGAAAACCTTAGGGTCATCGTACATCAGAAACAACTTGAAGGCACACAACAACAACAAATGTTCAATCTGCACAAATAGTTTGCACTCTGTTACTCAGCAGGGAGGAGAAGGAAGGAGGTATTGGAATCTTAGGGCCTTTGCAGACTGCTAGAAATAGTGCAAATTGAGTCCACTTTAAGGGTTAGGGTTAGGGTTAGGGAATCATGAGAACTGTATTTTATTGTGGCACCAGAGCTCTCTGACAGAGAAGGCTCAATGTCTCAGAAAAAACAACAACCAATTCCCATGATTCCCTAGCCCTAACCCTAACCCTAAAAGTGAACTCAATTTGCACTATTTCTGGCAGTCTGCAAAGGCCCTCTTCCCAGTAGGTTCAAGCAAAAGTAAACTACAGTTGCCCCTCTATTCTCACAGACCTGAAGTCTGCAGTTTTGCATATTCACAGAGGAGCGACCTCCATTAAAATCAATAGGATGCACCCCTGCGGGCATGCTCCTGTGCACCCCCATTGGGGTGCTCCCCCTTCAACCCTATGGGGCTTGAATATTGCCAAATCTATTTTCATGGGGGGCGGGGTTCAGAATGGATCCCCCATGAAAACAGAGGGCCGACTGTACTGCTGCCTCTCCTAGCTTTCATGTTTTTCCTTTTTAGTAGCTTTTGCCATCTTGACTATAAGCTGATGTTGCTTGGTCACACATATGTCCCAGTTGTCGGTGAAAAATAAGACACATATCATCCAGGACTTGCTCCTGGATGAGGATGCCGACCTGGCTTGCTTCACAGAGACCTGGCTGGGAGAGGAAAGCGCTGCCATATGGGCGCAGGCCCTCCCAGCTGGGTACTCTGTCAGTGAGCAGGTGAGGGGAAGTGGGCGGGGGGGCGGTGTGGCTCTGGTTCATAAGAACACCTTGACCTTGACCAGGTTACCTGTCCGGAGCACGGACCACATCGAGTGTATGTACCTTAGCCTGAAGACCAGGGATAGTTTAGGGATTTTGCTAGTCTACCGACCACCCCGTTGTCTAGCAGACTCCCTGACCGAGCTGACACAACTGGTCTCTGAGCTTTTGCTGGAGTCTCCCAGACTTTTGGTTTTGGGGGACTTCAACATTCCGCTCGAGACCAGTCTAACAGGTGCGGCTCGGGAGTTCATGGAGACCATGACAAACATGGGCCTATCCCAATTGGTCTCCGGGCCTACACATTGTGCGGGTCATACACTCGATGCGGTCTTTTGTACCGAACAGGAATATCCGTGGGCGGAGGTCGTAAATACCTCCGCATTGTCATGGACGGATCATTTCCTGGTCAAGACAGAACTCAGAGTCAACATTTGCCCCGCCGGGGGTGGGGGACCGATTAGAATGGTCCGCCCTCGAAGGCTGATGGAGCCAATTGGATTCCGGAAAGCCTTAGAGGGATTAATGGTTGGGAATGCCGGTGACCCTGTCGAGGCTCTGGTGGACACTTGGAATGGTGATCTTACCAAGGCCATCGACACGATCGCTCCCAAGCGCCCTTGCCATCCCGCTCCTAATCGGAAGCCATGGTTTACACCTGAGCTGAGGAGGATGAAGCGGCATGGACAACGGCTAGAGTGCGAGTGGCGGAAATCTCAACTCTTATCTGACAGAACTCGCCATAGGAATTTTCTTAATTCCTATCGGGAGGCGCTGCGTGCAGCGAGGAAAGCTTTTTCCTCGGCACGCATTGCGTCTGCAGAGTCTCGTCCGGCAGAGCTGTTTAAGGTGGTGAGGGAAATGACGCAGGTGCCCCCTGCGCCAAATCCCTTGCTTCTCCCGACTACAGCCTGCTGTGACGCATTTAACAACTACTTTGCAGATAAAATCTCTCAGATAAGAGCCGACCTTGACGCAACTATTGGGACAGAGTCTATAGGCGAGGCATCCACCGACTCCGCCGATGTAGTTTTACTGGATCAGTGGCAATCTGTGAGTACCGAGGACGTGGACAAACTGCTTGGTAAGGTGAGGAAGACGACTTGCCCTCTCGACCCTTGCCCATCATGGCTGGCCGTCCAGGGGGGGGATGCATTGGTGAGACACCTTACGGATATTATCAATGCATCCTTCAGGGAGGGATATGTTCCATCATGTTTGAAGGAAGCGGCAGTTAGGCCGCTTCTGAAAAAGCCCTCTCTGGACCCCCTGGACATGAAGAACTATAGGCCTGTTTCATTGATGCCATTTTTGAGCAAGGTGATCGAGAGGGCGGTCGCTCTTCAGCTCCAGGCAGTTTTGGATGAAACCGATTATCTAGAGCCATTTCAAACCGGCTTTAGGACTGGATTTGGGGTTGAGACTGCCATGGTTGCCTTGACCGACGATCTGCGTCTGGGCATCGACAGGGGTAGCGTGACCCTGTTGGTGCTCCTAGACCTCTCAGCGGCTTTTGACACAATAGACCATGGCATCCTCTTGGACCGCCTGAGGGGGTTAGGTATCGGGGGCACTGCTTTGCAGTGGTTCCGGTCCTTCCTCTCGGGTCGGTCCCAGAGGGTGCTGATTGGGGACTGTAGCTCCGGTAAGAGAGACCTCACTTGTGGGGTCCCTCAGGGGGCTATTTTGTCCCCAATGTTATTTAACATCTATATGAAGCCGCTGGGTGAGATAATACGGAGTTATGGTGCTGGGTGTTATCAGTACGCTGATGACACCCAAATCTATTTCTCCATATCTCATTCGTCGGCCTTGAATTCCAATGGCACCTCTTCTCTCAATGAATGTCTTGGGGCGGTAATGGGCTGGATGAGGAAAAACAGATTGAAGCTGAATCCAGACAAGACGGAGGTGCTTACGGTATCGGCCCCGAAACCAGGAATTGGGTTGCAACCTCCAGTCCTGGATGGGGTCACGCTCTCCTCCAGTGACTGTGTTCGCAGCTTGGGGGTGCTCCTTGACTCGTCGCTTCTGATGGCGAATCAGGTTAACGCGACGGTCAGGAGCGCCTGTTATCAGCTTCGGCTGATACGCCAGCTGCGCCCATTTCTGGAAGTAAAGGACCTTGAGACCGTGGTGCACGCGTTGGTAACCTCACGCCTTGACTTCTGTAATGCACTCTACATGGGGCTACCCCTGTGCCTGGTTCGGAAATTACAGCTGGTTCAGAACATGGCAGCCAGACTTGTTTCGGGAACATCTCGGAGGGATCACGTTACTCCAGTTTTAAGGTCCCTCCACTGGCTGCCTATCAGCTTCCGGGCCAGGTACAAGGTGTTGGTTATTACCTTTAAAGCCCTAAATGGCTTGGGCCCAAGCTATCTCAGGGACCGCCTACTCCCATACAATCCTCCCCGCGCTCTTCGATCCTCCGGGAGGAATTTGCTACAGCCTCAGAAACCGAGGCTGGTGGCCACCTCCCGGAGGGCCTTTTCAGTTGTCGCCCCCAGGCTCTGGAATGGCCTGCCGGACGAGATCCGTCTATTAACATCTTTGGAGAGCTTCAAAAAGGCCATTAAGACGGATCTCTTCCGGCAGGCCTTTCCGGACTAGCCACCCACCCCGGACATAAGGACCTGTGCTTGTATGCCCCTACGTGGCCCCATCGTGAGATGGAAGGGATCATCGAGCCAGTCTCATTTATTCTGTGTGGACCTTAATTTTTAAATTATGTTTTAAATTAACTGTTGATTTAATACTGTTTTAAGGGGGGTGGGTTGGGCTTTGTTAAATATGTTTTATCTGGATTATGATTTTAAACTTGTAAGCCGCCCTGATTGGGTACCCATTGGGCGGGGTAGAAATAAAATTTTATTATTATTATTATTATTATTATTATTATTATTATTATTGTCATCTTTGAAGTATTCCCTTACCTTGGTCTATTGTTTGGACTGGTAATTCCCCTGAACATAATGGTAATAGTTGTGACATAAACACCTAGCAAATTTAAAATTATATCTTCAAATTACAGTATCATATGCACAACCTAATTGTATTTATATATACATAGTGAAGATTGGGCAAAATCTGATGTTTTTAAAGAATTTTTTAATTTTTTTTAATTTAAACATTTGAAATTTGAAATTTGAATTTTTAATTTTTTTTTTAATCCTGGGGGCTCTCCTTTCTTCTCCCACTGAGCTTAGCCCAACTCCCATTATTTCTTAAAGCATTTTAAAGGGAAGCAGGTGAATTCCGCAGCCTGTTTCTGCCAAAATACAGATATCTGAGGAGCAGAGGTGTCACCCCCCCTTAGGGTGTCACCTGGTGCAGTCTGCACCCCACACACACCCCACACACACTAGTGATGCCACTGATCCAAGCTGCTGAGCCATTTCTGAAACAGGTGCAACAGCTTGGACAATGACTTAAAAGTCTGGATTAAAATCCAGAGTGAATTCACTACTCCATGGAAGTTACCCTTTCATAATGGTCCAGTTTTCCCAGCAAGCTGTCCAAAGAATATACGGAATGGTTGGGACCCAATCTTGTCTTTTTCATTGCCTCATGACTTTAATCCGGAAGAAAAAAAGTGGGAATTTATCCGAGTTTCGAGAGGAAAATCTGGATATTTGTATGTGTGTGTGTTGGCGGGTTGCACACCGTAGCAACATTGATGTGAGGCTAGGAGAGGGCTTCAGAAATACATATATTTGCATGCATGGGCCAAAGAGGAAAAGCAGAGTGACCACAGCTGTGTAGGTGCGCATAGTGCAATTTATTGGACCAGGGCGAGTTCAGTTCACCTTGATGTGTGTAAAAAAGCCTGGGGTCAGTGGCATCCCCACTCCTGGTGTCACCCAGTGTGGGGGGCATGCTGGGGAGCAGCGGCCAAAAAGGCATGCTTGGTTCTCTTGGTTAGAGGTAACTTGAAAGTAAACTGGATTTTCCTGTCAGTGCAGGCACACCCTCAGATTCTAAAACCTCACTGAATAATTCCTAAAGGAAAAGGTAAAGGTTTCCCCTTCTCATGAATGTCTAGTCACAACCAACTGTAGGGCGGTGCTCATCTCCATTACTAAGCTAAAGAGTCAGCGTTGTCAAAGATGACTCTGGTGGTCATGTGGCCAGCATGATTGCACCGAACACTATTACCTTCCCACTGAAAAGTGGCATCTACTTGCATTTGCATGCTTTTGAACTGCTAGGTTAGCAGAAGCTGGGACTAGTGATGGGAGTTCACTCCGTCACGCAGCATTTGGGCCTTGAACTGCAAACCTTCTGACTTTACGATCTTCAGAATTGGCATCTTAACCTCTAAGCCACCACATCTCGAGAATAATTCCTAAATAACTCCTAATACTGACTAAATGATTCCCCTCAACACAAACCTCACTCATTCACTGCCCATTCCACCCAGCAATCCACCAGATTTATTGAAACATTTTGCCAGTCACCACTCATTCTCACCATTTGCTCACCTCCTCACTCAACCTCCCTACCTGATTACCTCTATTAGCCAGAATATACAGAACCAAATTACCTCAATATATAATACACGAAAAAAAAAACATTTTACACCAAAACCCCATAACTTCACAAAGCCATCCCCCCAAATATCCATCTATAAGTAATGGGGAGACGGAAGACACAAGAGAAGAGGAAAACTTTCTGCCACTCCTCCTTCCTTTTTGTACACAGCCCTTGGTGCAAAGCAATATTGTACTTTCCTCCATTTCCGATATTTTGTATTATTGCTCACATCCTTTAAAATGCCCCCCATGAGACAGCCTAATTTAAGTTTTGATGTTTTGGAAACTAAATGTGGGAGAGCCAGTACAACCAAACCTCCAGGGGATGCTTTCCACTCTTCCCCATACCAAAAGGAAATTTTAATCATTGCTACATCTGCTTTTTTGCAATTCCCTCCATCCTGACTATACTTGAGGTCAATGCTGAATTTAGTTGCTTGCAAAGAATTTTGCAAAAAAAAACACACACCAAGAAACAAAACTTGCCTTTGAATACGCAAGGCAGACTGTGGGCCTTTGCAGACTGCCAGAAATAGTGCACATTAAGTTGAGGCACTGCCCTGGCTCAGTGCTAGGGAATCATGGGAACTGTAATTTATTGTGGCAGCAGAGCTCTCTGACAGAGAAGGCTCAATGTCCCAGAAAAAAATACAGTTCCCATGATTCCCTAGCACTGAGCCAGGGCAGTGTCTCAATTTAATGTGCACTATTTCTGGCAGTCTGCAAAGGCCCTCAGAGTGGGCAAGGGCTATAGCTGCATCAACAGGGCCACAAGGAGAGTTAAGCTATCTGTTGTATGAAACAAGCAGCATTCCTCAACAAGACGGAATGGCTTGCATTAGAGATTATGGCTTGAGGAGGTGGTAATTTGGTTTGTCAAATCACATTGCTCAGGATGTGTGGTTCCATTAAAAAAGAAACACTTTCATCCCTGTTGGACACCATTTCCAGCCAAAACAAATATTTATTCACAGAATCTTTTACAGAGCTCAAAGTGTTCAGACCAAATTACATGACTTCAGGATATGTTGTTCAGCAGAGTGATGTCTTATACTGGTCCAGCTGTGAACCGTAAGACTCTATGGAAGGGCAAGAGAGGTTTGACAACCAAAAAAAAAACCATCCCAGGTACTAAAGGAAGGTTTTGTAGAACCTTGAAGAACTTCCTTGGTAAGCTACCACGTTGTGGAGATTTTCCTAAAGGTCTAGAGATAGAAGATTTAAGGCTGCAAGTCAACTACCACCACTGGATTGTATGCTTAGAAGGCTGGGAGGGTTTATCTGCACTGCCACATCCCAGCATCTTTCCTTTGCTGCTGTGGTCCACTTGCGACAAGAGATGTGGGAGCCAGCTCAGTAACATCTAGTAAGACCCCTCTAAAACGAATTTTAGCCGGGCTATTGTGGTGCCTTAAGGTGGAGCAAGACTGGTACCTGCAGCAGTTGCATGACTACACCATGGTCCACTTTACTAATGGTTACCATCTTAGTCCTTCACCTGGTAATTCTGCCAACAAAAGCCCCAAATGTGAGATCACTTCTCAAAAGCAAAATTTAACCTGAAATCTGTTCTGGAGTGTGATTTAGGCTGCATCTGCACTGCGGAAATAATGCAGTTTGACACCACCTTAACTGTCATGGCTCAACGCTGTGGAATTCTGGAATTTGTAGTTTTGTGAGATATTCATCCTTCTCTGGTGCCAGCCACATCAAACTGCATATTTCTGCAGTGCAGATGCCAACTTAGGCCTTATCTGCATGGGCCAAAGGATCCATGCCCCCCCCCCCACCATTCTGGAATTGTCCTGTTCAGATGATTGATGTCCCCAAACCCTGACTCTAATATGAGCAGTCCAGATGATGTCTAGCATATTCTGCACCAGAAACAGGGTAAAACAGCCTTAAACTGCATTTTTAAAAGTTACTTCATAGAATCATAGAATCATAGAGTTGGAAGAGACCTCAAGGGCCATCCAGTCCAACCTCTTGTCATGCAGGAACTCAAAATCAAAACATCCCCTACAGATGGCCATCCAGCCTCTGCTTAAAGATCTCCAAGGAAGGAGACTCCACCACTTTTCGAGGGAGTGTGTTCCACAGTCGAACCGCCCTTACTGTCAGGAAGTTCCTCCTAATGTTGAGGTGGAATCTCTTTTCCTGGAGCTTGCACCCATTGTTCTGGGTCCTAGTTTCTGGGGCGGCAGAAAACAAGCTTGTTCCCTCCTCAATATGACATCCCTTTAAATATTTAAACAAGGCTATCATGTCACCTCTTAACCTTCTTTTCTCCAGGCTAAACATTCCCAGCTCCCTAAGTCGTTCCTCATAGGGCTTAGTTTCCAGACCCTTCACCGTTTTAGTTGCCCTCCTTTGGACACACTCCAGTTTCTCCACATCCTTTTTGAATTGTGGTGCCCAGAACTGGACACAGTATTCCAGGTGAGGTCTGACCAAAGCAGAATAGAGTGGCACTATTACTTCCCTTGATCTAGATACTATACTTCTATTAATGCAGCCTAAAATCACATTGGCCTTTTTAGCTGCGGCATCACACTGTTGACTCATGTTCAACTTGTGGTCTACTAGGACTCCTAGATCCCTTTCACACGTAGTCTCCTTAAGCCAGGTGTACCCCATCTTATATCTATGCATTTCATTTTTTTGTCCTAAGTGCAGTACCTTACCTTTCTCTGTGTTGAAATTCATTTTGTTAGCTTTGGCCCAGCTTTCTAATCTATTAAGGTCGCTTTGAATTTTCATCCTGTCTTCTGGGGTATTAGCTATTCCTACTAATTTGGTGTCATCTGCAAATTTGAGAAGCATGCCCCCTATTCTTTCATCCAAATCATCGATAAAGATGTTGAATAGCCCTGGGCCCAGGACAGAACCCTGTGGCACCCCACTGGTCACTTCTCTCCAGGATAAAGAGGAGCCATTGCTGAGCACCCTTTGGGTTCGGTCAGTCAACCAGTTACTAATCCACCTAACAGTTGTATTGTCTAGCCCACATTTTACTATCTTGTTTGCAAGAATATCGTGGGGGACCTTGTCAAAAGCCTTACTGAAATTAAGATATGCTATGTCTACCTCATTCCCTTCATCTAGCAAGCTGGTAATTTTATCAACAAAAGAGATCAGATTAGCCTGGCATGACTTGTTTTTGAGAAACTCATGTTGACTTTTAGTGATTATGGCATTCCCTTCTAAATGTTCACAGACTCTCTGTTTAATGAGGATTCCAACAACTATCTTTCCCAGTATTAATGTCAGACTAACTGGGTGATAGTTGTTGGGATCCTCTTTTTTTCCCTATTTGAAGATGGGGACTCACTAAGGGGGGTTGCAGACTGCCAGCAATAGTGCAAATTGAGTCCACTTTTAGGGTTAGGGTTAGTGCTAGGGAATCATGGGAATTGTTGTTGTTGTTTTTGAGACATTGAACCTTCTCTGTCAGAGAGCTCTGGTGCCACAATAAAACACAGTTCCCATGAGTCTCTAACCCTAACCCTAACCCTTAAAGTGGACTCAATTTGCACTATTTCTGGCAGTCTGCAACCCCCCTAAGAGTGGCTGGAATCAAAAACCATTGGGGCTGTACAGCATAACAGCCATACTCTCATTTTTTTCCAGTTTAGAACAACCAGGAGCAATCTGCAAAATCTTAGGAAATAGGCATAAGTCTACAAAATCTCATGCTACTAACTTCTTTCTTTCAGTTTGTCTCAAAAGTGCTGCAAGATCCCGTTGCAAAATCTTAGACATTCTAGTCAAGAAAATACCAGAAACATCTTGTCGTCTTTTTAAAAAAGCCTGTAAAGAACTCCACACTGGGAGACCAATAACTATCAACAGTGCATACACAAGTGTGTGTGTGTAAGTAAATTAAAAGGCTGGGAAGTCTTCTTAATCTGAAGAAGCTGGAAGACAGGGCCTTCTATTTTAGAAACTACCACTCTGGAGAGGGGTTCGAATTCCACTCGGTCATGAAAACCCACTGGGTGACCTTGGGTAAGTCACTCTCTCAGCCTCAGAGGATGACAATGGCAAACCTCCTCTGAAGAAACTTGCCAAGACAACCCTGTTATGCCTTAGGATCAGCACAAGTCAGAAATGACTTAAATCACAAGCCACACTGCCACAAGAACACTGCAGCGAATAAAAGATAGGGGAAATAGGAGAAGCTTGCGCCCAATGTTGAAAAATCAGAAACTCACTAAATAATCCCATTTGTTTCTAATAAGAAACACATGGGAATACTGTGCCAAGAAAACAATTAATCCCAAGTGTCATTGACAACATGAATAGCAGGCTGTTAAATAATGAATACAACTCTGCTATCATAGTTCAACCTAATGGAAGCCACAATGTGGCCAAAGACAATTCTCTCTCCCAGGATGGAGAAGAAGAATTACATGAACTACATAAAGTGTTGAAATGCAAGATATCCCTAAATGACTTTTGAGATTTTGTGGATGAACAAGAGATTTCTAAGGCAGGAGTTCCTTAAACCATCAGACTAAGCAAGAAAAACCATGAAGGTGGTGGCTGTGAGTTCCATGGAAGCAGAAAGGGCATTCAGTTTAATGAACAATACAACTTTAGATAAAGGGGGGAAAATGTCCTCCTTGAAAATACATCTCATCTCATGACTGCAAAGCTGATAGGAAAAGCCCTTAAAAAATGGAATGCAACAGTTTTTGGAAATCATGGTTACAGCAAGAACATCATACAACTGCTGACAGCCGGGTGGAGATGACAGGACATCCAGGCTATTCAAAGCATTAACTAGCTTTGTGATCTCTTCTTTAATTTTGAAATAATGTAAAAGATTTTTTTTACATCTTGCATGAATTATTTTCGTTGTTATCATCACTGCAACACTGTGCTTCTATAATAACCTGGAAGAAGAATCCATGTGTGAATAGTGTGTGCTAGTGGTTTGAGTGTTGCACTACGACTCTGAAGACTAGGGTTGGATTCCCTGCTTGGCCATGAAACCACCTGGGTGACCTTAGTCGAGTCACACACTCTCAGCCTCAGGAGAAGGTAATGGCAAACTTCCCCTGAACCAAACTTGCCAGGAAAACCCCATGATAGCTTCATCTTAGGCTAGCTATAAATCAGAAACAATTTGAAGGCACTAGAACTAGTGTCATTTAGTTATTTGAGAGTTGAACTTGGCTCTGGAGATAAAGGTTCGGTTCACTGCACAAGGAGAAAAAGCCACTGGGTGACCTTGGGCAGATCACACTGTCTCTGCCTCAGAGGATGGCAATGGCCACTCCCCTCTGAGGAAACTTGCCAAGAAAATCCTATGATAGATCTGCTTTAGGGCCGCCATAAGGCAAAAATGACTTGAAGGCACACAACAACAAAGAATCTATGAAGCACATTCTCATAGAATCATAGAATCATAGAGTTGGAAGAGACCACAAGGGCCATCCAGTCCACCTCCCTGCCATGCAGAAACTCTCTATCAAAGCATACCCGACAGATACCCATCTAGCTTCTGTTTAAAGACTCCAAAGAGGCAAACTCCATCACTCTCCGAGGGAGTGTGTTCCACTGTCAAACAGCTCTCACTGTCAGGAAGGTCCTCCTAATGTTGGGGTGGAATCTCTTTTCTTGTAGCTTGCATCCGTTGTTCCACGTCCTACTTCTCTGGAGTAGCAGAAAACAAGCTTGTTTCCTCCTCAATATGACACCCTTTCAAATACTTAAACAGGGCTATCATATCACCTCTTAACCTTCTCTTCTCCAGGCTAAACATCCCCAGCTCCCAGTCTCTCCTCACAGGGCTTCGTGGTTTCCAGACCCTTCACCATTTTAGTTGCCCTCCTTTGGACACGCTCCAGTTTCTCAATATCCTTTTTGAATTGTGGTGCCCAGAACTGGACACAGTATTCCAGGTGGGGCTTGACCCACTTTTGTTGTTTTGTTCTGTAGATTCTACAAGCAAGTTCTGCACCATATGATAAATTTGCCTTAGGGTCATCATGAGTCAGAAATGACTTGGAAGGCACACAATGACAAAAAAGTGTCTTCAAGTTATCTGTTGACTTATGGAGACCTCAACAATTTCATAGGATTTTCTTAGACAAAGAACGTGCAGAGGAGATTTTGCCAGTTCCTTCTTCTCAAATATAGCCCACAGTACCTGGTATTCGTTGGCGATCTCCCATCCAAGTACTAACAAGGGCTGAGCCTGTTAACCCCTAAGATCAGATGGGATCTTATGTCTTTAGGGTATTTAGGCCCACTCATCTGTATAGCCTCTTACAATAAAAGCTGCCACAATAAATGGATTAGCTTTTAGGTTGTCTTTCTATCTCTGGAAATTTTCAGAAGGCTTAATAGGTGCATCTGTGAGGGATGAAAGTACCAACACAGGGAAATATGAATATTTTAAGTCCTGTTTCCAGGTGGTATGGCAGTTCCTATTCAGAGAGAAGAGGCAGAGGCAGCTATGTAGACTGCAATGGAAATGAAGCGAAAGGAGATGCTTTAATTTCATAATGGTGTAAACAGAAGCACTGGTAGAAATACTTCATGTGAAACCCAATACCATTCCTAATGCATTTAAGAGGAGGTGAAATGCAGGGTATATCCTGCCTGTGGGAATAATATGGGCAGCAAGCTTTCACCAGAAAGGCGGAAGGACTTTCTACTTGCCCTGGAATCTGAGCTTTTGTTTTCAAAGGTTTCCCAAGAGAACCCCCCCCTCTTTTTTTTTTTTTTTTTTATGTCGGATACTTTTTGCCAATCTGTTTTCCAGAATGACCAATTCCCTAAGCCCAAGTCCTCTCGTTAATTAATGGAAGCCAAGAGTTATCCAAACCAACTCAGGAAAGCAAACAGCCATTCCGTCGAAAATGAAAAGAAAAAAAAATAACAATATTGTGATTCTGAAAAAAAGCGATTTATGCAGTTTTAAAATTTTCAGATTCTACTCCACAGAAGGTTTTTCAGCTAAAGCTATCACCCAAAATCACACAGCCCTTCTGCAGAATATAGTTTATGCCTGCCACATTTAGCAACATCTGCTGAAATTCCCCCTTTCACACAACTATTAAAGGCATAGGAGGCCAGTCACTTATTTCACTTGCAATCCCAGTTTGGTCGTTCACATCCCTGAAATTTTTTATCATCAGCTGGTTCTTCTTTCCTTCTTTATTTGTGATTCCAATCAAGCCTAAACTGTCCTTAGAAGCCAAGATGACTACAGCTGCATCTGCACTGCAGAAATGATGCAGTTTGACATTGTTGTAACTGCCATGGATCAATGGTATGAAATTCTAGGATTTGTAATTTTGTGAGATATTCATCCTTCTCTGACAGAGAACTCTGGTGCCATAACAAACTACAAATCCCAGAATGCCATCACATTGAGCCATGACAGTTAAAGCAGTGTGAAACTGCAATATTTCTGACTTGCAATTGAGACTGTTGTACTTTCATGAGAACACATGATGACTCACTAGAAAAAAATGACAATACTGTTTGGTAAGGTAGAAGGCAGGAGGCAAAGAGAAAGACTGCATTCCAGATGGATGGACTCAGTAAATGAACCCACAGCCCTGAATCTGCAAGACCTGAGCAGGCCTGTTGATAATAAGGTGGCTTGGGGGGGCTCTCATTCATAGAGTCACCATACGTTAAAGTTGACTTGATAGCAATTAACAAGTTTTATTTAGCCACAGCTCGAACTGCAACAAATTTGTATTTGGTGAAGTGGGCTGCAGTGGTGCAAGACTCTCTTCTTTTGCCTCAGCATATTAACTCTTAAAGTGGAGGTGGTGGTTGTGTGCTGAAAGCAAGACTTTTAAACAAGCACCTAAACATTGGCACTGTGTGTGTTTGTGCATGTGCCTTCAGGTTGCCTGTTGACTTATGGCAACCTCATGAATTTTCTAGGGTTTCCTTAATGTTATCCCAGGATCCAGCCCTTGGTCATCCCTCTTTGACATTTGATATCAAATAGATATTTAAAAAATGTTTCAGGCAGGTAGCCAAAAGGAGGCACCACAGCACAGGAAACCAGCCATATCATATTGGGAGATCTGGATGGCTCAACATGGGGGAAACCAAGGCACTTGGCTATGATGGGATTGCCCAAGATCAGAATCAACATAATCCCTTCACCAAGAAGTGTGATGGTGGGTGATGGATCTGGTGATTGCCTGCATACAACAGACAGAGGAAGTTTCCTTCTGGGAATGAAACTCTTTTTGTCTGAGGACATTCTTGTAGATTGTCTGGTCATCTCCTCACAAGTTCAATTCAAGGGTTTTTTTCATTAAAAAACTCTTGAAAGGATTCAAGAACCTTCGTCCCCTTATGTCGGGATCGACACTGGCATTGAGCCTGGACCTGGTTCTTTCTCAAATTGTCCAGACTATTTAAACTGATGGCTTGAGCAGACCTGAAATTAATTACTTGGAGGATGGTGCCTCTGGTTGCGATTACTTCTGCCAGGAGGGCTGGAGAGCTCTGCACACTTTGAGTGGACCAATCTTTGAGACAAGATGGTTCTGCAACCAGACATAACCTTTTTTTGTTTTACCAAAGGTTGTTTCTTTCTTTCATTTGAACCAAGACATTGCATTACCTACCTTCATACAGAATCCGACTTCTGATGCAGATTGAGCTTTACATTTGCTCAATGTTTGATGAGCCTTGGCATTCTATGTGGACAGAACTTCAAATTCTAGATAATCCAACAGGCTCTTTGCTACTCGAATTAGAGACTGGGGCAACCCATTTCATCTCAGAGGTTTTTGAAGAGGGTAGTTGCTGTTATTCAACTTGCTCATGAGATGGCTGGGAAGGCTCCACCTACTTGAATTTGAGCCCATTCTACAAGAGCGGTAGCTGCTTCTTCAACCTTTCTCAATGGTGTGCCCTTGGAAGATGTGTGCAAAGCTGCCTTCTGGTCTCAATCTTTGACTTTAGTTTCTCATTATAGTTTGGATACCAGATCTTGAAATGATGCTGCTTTTGGGAGGGCAGTTTTCTTGCCAAGTTTGCATTAATTGAATGCAATATGTAATTCCTGTTGATTTCATGAGTTTCCTTCTTGTTTTAAATAAAATTGGATGGATTAATTCTGTTGCTTTTGGGGGAGGGCATGACACTCCTGCCTTCGGTTACTGTAGGTGACTACAGCTTGTGGAAAATGAGAAGCTGTACTGGGCTGTTAAGCCTGGCACCATATCACCTGGTTCTGCTTTGAGCTTCCAGCTCAACGTGGGGTCAGGAATCCCAACCACTGCAACACCTCCCAAAGTAAATCTTGTGTTGTTGTTATTGTTAATATCCCATTTTCCCCAAAAAATTAGGACTCAAAGTGGCTTACAATTTAAAAGAACAATACAATTAAAAACATACAAAAGTGAGCGTTAAAATAGAATTAAACTATTGCAGTATTAGAATCCTAGAGCTGGAAGAGACCCCAAGGGCCATCCAGTCCAACCTCCTGCCATGCAGGAAGACACAATCCAAGCACTCCTGAATGATAGCCATCCAGCCTCTGCTTAAAAACCTCCAAAAGAGACTCCACTACTCTCCTAGACAGTATATTTCACTGCCAAACATAACTTTCTTCAGGAAGTTCTTCCTAATGTTTAGGTGGAATCTCTTTTCCTCAAGTTTGGATCTATTGCTCGGTGTCCTAATCTCTGGAGCATCAGAAAACAAGCTTGCTGAATCCTCACTTTGATTCTCCTTTAACTGCCCTGACTGACTGGGATTTGTAGTTTGTCAAGGATATGTGGGGTGTTGTTTGAGCAATGTTCAAAAATCTGATTGAGCAGATTCTACTTCTGCCTTGCAGAGGTCACAGGATTCCCGAGGACTCCTAAGGATCAACCAGACCAGTGACTGGGGAAATGACTACTCCCTTTGGGACATGGACCCTGTATCAGGGGAATTTGAGGTCAATGCTGGAAAAGAAAGTTGGAATCTATGTGCCCTTTCTCAGTCTGATCTACCTCACATATTATTGTTGCTGTTGTTGTTGTAATAATCAGAGGGAGAAGGAGGAGAACCAAAAATGTGCCATTGAACTCATTGGAGGAAGAGCAGGATATAAATTGCATCACATCTTTTTTTAAAAAAACCTACATGTTGCAAGCTGCTGGACTGTATTTAAACACACTCTCCTCTCTTATCCAATTCCCTATCACCTCAGCAACCCAAAACAGGATGAAATACCAACATGAGACACAGCATAAGCCAGTACTTCAACCATGTTTTATTCCAACTCTGATATTTAATATATTGTAATGAAATCTAATCTATTTAATTGTTTTTATATTTTTTATCATCAGGTTTGTAGGTGTTCTTTGTTTATGCTGTAAGCCACCTTCTCCCATGTGGGGAGAAGACAAGCTTATAAATAAAATGAAATAAATGTCAGCTTTTGCTAAACCAGGCAAGTGCCGCCAGTATAGTGCTGATTCAGGTTGATGACATGGTATAGTGTGCCACAGTTTCCTATCCCTGGCTTACAGGTTACATGGATTTTCAGACAGATGCTGTAGTACATGTGAACCTAACAAGCTACACAAGGCACATACACCAATTACAAGATCCAGATTTTTTAAATTTTTTATTTTACTTATATATTGCTGTCTTTATAGGAAGGTTGGGGGGTGACGTACGAAGTCTACTTTTTATTGTGACTAGGGCTGCATCTGCACTGTAGAAATAATGCAGTTTATATCATGATCATTTAATGTGCACTAATGTCCCACGTTTTGTCCCTGTACAAACCAATTTTATTTTGGAGATTCATATGACGTTTTCTTCATCCTGGGAACCTGGGAATACCTGGGAACTCCTGGCATTCCTACTCCCCAGTTACATTAACCCAGTATTTTGCGAAATGAAATGTATCTTACCTTGGCAATCTGCCTGTATTATTCTGGAACTAGCTAAAATATCTGCCCCCCCCCCCCCAGTTAGACATAACCATTGCTTCCAGGAAACAGATTCAACAGGTATCGAGTGAAGGAGGAATGTCAGCATGAAAACAAAATAATTCCAATGATAAATGTCAGCACTACAACAAAATGGTGCTAACTATGGGATTGTTTGCATGGGCCAAAAGGTCCGTGTTTCACCTGGCTTCAGATCATCTAGATCGGATGATGGGGGCCCAAACCCCTGGGCAGCATTGAGCCTAATCCTGCAAGACCACACATGGATCTGGAGGATCTGGCCTGACCCTGGGGTAAATAGCCTTTACCCTGGGGGAAAATAGCCCTGGTTTTGCATGGTTTCCAACAAACTGCAGTAAAATCTGGGTGTTTGCTCTGCCCTGCTGTGTTCCTTACCTTGCTAGCCATTGCTCTTCCTCAGGAGCCCCTCATTGTCATGTCTGATGCGGAAATGGTGGCCGACTACATGGGTGCAGCCAGGTGCGTCGTTTCCCCATCAGATGTGGTGATGGGGGCTTCTAAGTCAGGGTGATGCAGGGCAAGGTAAGGAACACACACCTGTCCCAGTTCCTACTTGGTCCCATGCCATCCCAGGGATCAACCCAGATGAGCACTGGGGCCAGCATAGCATGGGCTCAGCCCGTGCTATGCTGGCTCATCTGCTCAGGTCCTAGCTTAAATATTGTTAAAGTACTTAAATATATTGGCTGTAACTCATGCGGAAATAGGTGAGAATCAGTTGGTGAAATGTTACATGAAACCAAAGTGGCGTCTACACTGAATAATGAATGCAGTTTGACACTGCTTTAACTGACATGGCTCAAAGCTATGGAATTCGAGGACTTATAGTTTGGTGAAATATTTAACCTTCTCTGTCAGAAAACTGTTATGCAAAAAGGTGGAGGGGACTGTGCGGTGTCAGGTTCTTTAAAACTATGGGGGAATGCAGACAGGCGGCCCTGGGCTGCCCCAGGAAGTGGAGGATCAGGGCTGAAGCTGCTGGACACCTCGGCCCCGATCCTCCCTTTTGCTGGCCTGGAAAAGAGCAGCAATATGCTGCTCCTTTCAGGGGCGGCAAAAGGGCGCCCTATGAGCCGGCACACGGCTCTTTAGCCCCCCTTCTGGCGCAGCATGTCAAAATGCTGCACCGGAAGAACGTCCTGACGCCGCAGCCGCGTGCCATGCATCAGGACACAGCCGGCATGGAATTAGGGCACCTGGTGTGTGGCTGCCCCTCCCCATCCCTGCCTCCAGGCCGGCCCTTTGGGCCAGTCTGTAGAGGCCTTATGTCAGCTTCTCTTTAAAATGTCTGGGAATTGCTTAGCTCAAAGAAGCCTGCAAGAGGTCGGATAATGCTGATGATCATTTCCACCTATTTATACCAGTATTAACTGTGGAGGACTTCAGGTTTGGGTGAATAAGAAGATTTTTATTTAAAAATATACATGAATGCAATCAAACACACTAAAATGATTCAGATACACCATCCAGAGCTAAACGAAATAGTGGTATGGAAATTGGATAGCAGCATTTTAGGGGTATAGAGGGGGTAATATTTACTTGTCCTGAAGAGGTGACTATAGAAAGTGGGATGTGGCTCAAATGGGGTGTTAGTGAATAGGGACACAGTGAATAGAAGAGTTTCTCTGTGCATGAGAGGGCTAGGTTTTGGAACTGATATTTATACCTGAGATCATCACCTCAAGGGATGCTAGGTGTCATCTTGCAATGTAACTAAGACCTGATGGTATTCCCAGGAAATTGACAATAGGATTCCAGAATGATTGATGGCTTTAGCTTCAAAGTAACAAAAACAACAATTGCATTTAGGACAACCTAAAATAGATAGGAAAGTTGGCTGGGAACACTACAGGGGGTAGGTAGGAAGTGTTGGCTTCCTTGCTATTGCCTTTGGGGCTGAGCAGACCAGCCAGGAAAGGACAAGCTAAGCCCGTGCTGTCTTGGCTCAGGGCCCAACCTGGATCATTCCCTGGTATGGGGATGGGTGGGTGTTTATATGCCTGCTCATCCCTGCGCCATGGACCCACTACCACTGTGCATCCTTTACCTTACTCCTCTGTTGTGGCTAGTGAGAAGCTCCCTATTGAGACCTCTGGCTTCAAAACAGGGTGGTTGGCCATATGGATGCAGCCAGGTGCCCTGCTTCAATGTCAGAGACACTGGTGGGGTGCTTCTCACTAGCCACAAGGTGAGGAGTGTGGGCTGCCTGGTCTGCATGCTGTTTGCTGTGGAGTTTCAGAGAAACTCTGTGGCAAATGATGGGTCATGAGGGGCCTCTGCAGACTGGCACAAAGGGCTGGCCTGGAGGCACAGTTGGGGCAGGGCAGCTGCACACCAACCACCCCAACCCCACACCGACGCCGTCCTGACTCCATGTGCTGACATCCTGCACACCCCCTTAAGGGGGTTGCACACTGCCAGAAATAGTGTGAATTCAGTCCACTTTTAGGGTTAGGGTTAGAGTTAGGGAACCATGGGAACTGTATTTTATTGTGGCATCAGAGTTGTCTGACAGAGAAGGCTCAATGTCTCAGAAAAATAACAGTTCCCATGATTCCCTAGCACTAACCCTAACCCTAAAAGTGGACTGAATTCACACTATTTCTGGCAGTCTGCAACCCCCCTTAGAGGCCCTTTTACCCCATGATCGGGGTGGATCCCCTGGATCTGCATCTGGTCTGCCAGGGCCCAATCCTGACCCCAGGGTTTTAGCCTGTGTTGTCCAAACAGGAGAGACCGAGCGGGGGGGGGGGGGGGGGGGAGAGTAGGCTCTTTTGCAGAAAGCCTGGGGATGATGATCAGCAAATCTATTGAGCCTTTATCTTGATATTGCCTGGGTCATCCACATGCCTTTGGATCTATGTGTTCTTCCCATGGAAAATTCATCTGGTGTTCCAAAGGTCACAATGATTTTAAGAACATGCCTAGATCCAGATATGAAAACATGGAAGCCCCAAATATAATGTGGGGGTATGTTGAGTATGCTAACAGCAAAACCTCAGGATTCCTTGGATCAGAACCATGACAGTTAAAGCAATGCCAAACTGCATTGTTTCTGCAGTGCAGATGCAGCCAAAGCCATCTTCTGTGAACCGTGTGTGTGAGGTCACACTCTGTGGAGTTTTGTGAAGAACTGGTTGTGGTAGATATGCAAAGGCCAAAAATGGTTTATTATCATAGTGGTTGTCTTTGTGGAACTCCCAATATGAATTAGACAAGACCCAACCCTTTGGCAGCGCAGAGCAAGGAGGGCTGATACCTATTGGATTTACTTGTTTCAACAAGCTTTCCCAGAAAGTTTATTTTGTTCCCTCCTTGCATCATGTTACTGTCACTTTTAAAATTTTGTATTGTATTTCACTGTGGTTGTATGTAATGTTTGAATAGATTAACATACGCAGTTCATAATGACAAACAGAGATTCTATGAGCGCTCATTCATGTTTTAGAATATATACATAAATTCAGGAATAAATTTCAGGAACTGACCCTCCAAATAGAGGTTGTAAGGTCTGGGAGTAAAACAGAAAATAGGGAATGAAAAACAGAAACAGAATAAAAACCACAATTTTTAGGGTTTTCCCTAAAAGACAAATTAAATTCTGGGTGGAAACCCAACCTCTTTCCATTTCTCTCTGATAAATAACTATCATGCTTGATCAATTCTGCTGGTCCAGTTTTTAAAAACAATTGATACAGAAAATAGTCTTCTAAGGCCCTAAATAGCAGACTTTCTTTGTGTGTGTGTATGTATATGTATGTAATATAATAATTTATTAAATTCACCCTTTTTGACTTTTATTAATTCTTTAGAACACCTTCCTCTGCCACTGTCTCAGCATTTGAACTTATGGAATGATGTTCTTTTCTGATTTGCTCCATGATATATATTGTATTCATAAATTTTTAAATTTTATCAATGGATTATGATTTTACTAGAGACTTTCAAGCCCTTCACCAAACTACAGAGCCTAAGATTCCATAGGATGGCATCACAGTAGTGGACTCAAACAGTAAATATACTAGGAATGAGCCCACTATAAAACAGCATAACATTTTCAGGCACCAACAAATTTCCCAGCCATCATTCCTGCCTCTCATGATCTAGACAGTCGTGGGACACACCATTCTACAACTCCATCTACACATACAATAGGAGAACAGAGATTTTGGAGCAGCAAAGCATCTCCCCCACAACCTGTCTTGACTGAACAGTGCCTCTCAAGGTAGTTGCCATGTTTGCCTATAGGAATGAACAAGAGGGCCGTACAGACGGCCCCTAAGGGACGGCTCTGTGCCGCCCCTGGGAGCGCTGGATCGGGGTCATCACAGCCACACGCCGCAGCCCTGATCTGGCAGTTTGCTGCTCCAAAAAGAGCTGGCAAATGCCACTCCTTTTTGGAGCAGCATAAAGCCGCCCTTACTGCCGCCGCCACTGCTCTTCTGCTCTCCTTTGGCGCAGTGTGTCTAAACGCTGTGCCAAGGGAGCTGCCTGACGCTGTGTGCCATGTAGTGGGGCATGCGGCATGACAATGGCAGTGGGACGGAGTCAGGGTGGCTGGCGTGTGGTCGCCCTGCCCCAACTCCACCACCAGGCCGGCCCTTTTGGCCAGTCTGTACAGGCCCCTAGTCATGCCCAGTTCCTTCACTGACTTTCCATGTAAAAACATAGGGAATTGTGCTAAAGCAAGTGAGGAAGTAGAGTAAAGTCTACGAAAGCTCATGCTGCCAGCTTCTTTCTTTCAGTTACTCTCAAAGGTACTACAAGATCTTTCCATGTACTGATTCTAGAGACTAGCTTTGCGCCGTCTTGGAAGGAAGGAAGGGAAGGGGCAGCCTCACGCTGGGTGCCCCAACCCCTTCCCGAACACATCATCGGAGCTCCTGTTGCTCCACACGACGGGTGCTCCGATGATGTACTTCCGCTGCAGCGTCCGCACACGCTGCGGCGGAAGAGACGCCCAATGCCTCTTGCGGCACCCCTTCCTCACCTTATGGAAGGAGCGCTATTTTAGCACTCCTTCCAGGGCCCGAAAAGGGGAGGATTGGGGCCGAGGCGTGCAGCTACCTCGGCCCCAATCTGCGGCTTCTCAGGGCGGCCCATGGCCGCCCGTCTGCAGAGGCCCTAACATGGCTATATCATTGAATTCTACCAATAGGGAATTGTGGTTTACATTGGTACTATGGAGCAGGGAGAATTGGTGAAGTTGAGGTGAGATAAACTGATGAAGCAGTGCAGAAATAAACATCTGCTGAGGAATGATGTTAAGGAAAAGAAACTGATTATATCCAGAGCATTTAATGTGCATATATTCTGAACCAGCAGAACATGAACCAGCTCTCATTATCTCCCACTTAATGACTGAGCTAATACTGCCATCTAGAGGAAGAAAGTGCAAAAGCAGGATTACTGCTGAACGAAAAAACAAAAATAGTGACCACAGAGAATGTACATAAATTCAACCTAGATAATGAGGAAACTGAAATAGTAAAAGACTTTCCATACCTAGGATCAATCATTGATCAGAACGGAGACTACAGTCAAAAAATAAGAAGGACTAGAAATAGGAAGGGCAGCCATGAATGATCTAGACAAGATCCTAAAGTCTAAAGATATAAAAGTAAAGTAAGATAGAACTATTCCCCATTGACAAGGTTGTCAAGTTGTGTCCGACCGTAGGGGCAGTGCTCATCTCCGTTACTAAGCCAAAGAGTCAGCGTTGTCGGAGCCTACTCTGTGATCATGTGTCCAGCATGATTGCACAGAACACTGTTTATCTTCCCACCAAAGTGGTACCTATTTATCTACTTGCATTTGCATGCTTTCGAACTGCTAGGTTGGCAGAAGCTGGGACTAGTGACAGGAGCTCACTGCATCATGCCTTGAACTTCCAACCTGCCCATCTTGCAGTCAACAGAGTCAGCGTCTTAACTACTTGAGCCACTGCATCCTAAAGATATACAACTAAGCACGAAAGTTAGAATCATAATAGAATAGAAAGGCACTTAAGGATGGGGGGCATGGAGGAAAAAATGCCCTCCATTAAAGTGAAGTGAAGTGAAGTAAAGGCTGATTAGGAAAGGGGCCTTGAAAATGCATTTTCGTGGGAGGAGGTTGGTGGAGACAGAAGCCTGCCAACTGCCTGCCAGGAGACCCATTTAGGCAATGACTCCCTCCCTCCTGGTAGGTTATGAGTATGAGCAACATGGCCCCTGAGAGACGTTTCTTCAATGGCATTGATCCATGGTGGGTTTTCCCCACGTCTGTGTGCTCCTGGCTGCCGTGACCTAAGGCCAGAACACAAACACATATAGGAATACTCTGACCCTAGTTACTGTGATACACTTAGCAATAAGGTAGCCTTGTATTAGAACAGCAAATGTTTTTATTGCACATTTATTATGACCTTGTCAGTGGATATACAATGAAACAATGTAATAATCTGAAGTCCTAGGCTTTCATAGAGAATGTTTCAAGAGTCAGATATAAATGTCAGTGAAGAGATAAATATGAAAGCAATTAGACAGAAACAAATACATGAATAGGAGAAATTAGTAAAAGGAAGGGGAGCTAAAAGATAGAGAAAGGAGGAAGTAGAACAAACAGATGAGCCAAGAAAATGTAAGATGAAAAAGAAACAAATTGATGAAGATCAAATAGATGATGATTGGGAAGATGACATATTAATTGAATCAGATGCTGATTTCTCAGATGCAGAGGATGATAGAGAATTTAATGCAGACAGACTATTTCAAGGGGAATTATTTAAAACCTATTGAAGAGAGTAGTTAAAAAATTTGGTCTGAATACTTCCCAACAGGATGCAGAGAAACAAGTTAATAAAGAAGGAAATTACAAAAATAGCTTCTGTTCTAGGAAAAAAGACACAACAAAGGGCGTTTTCACATGGGGCTTTAGGCAGACGCAATCCTACCTCCGTCCGGTCCCAGTCCGGCTCCTTTGCAAATTTTTCAGACGCGTCGCAGCAAGCCCCGCCCCATCCAGCGCCATCCCCGGCGCTGGGCGGCATCATCCCCGGTCTTTGTAATTCCTTTTTTAAAAAGGAATTAAGTTGCTGCTGCCAGAAGCAATCAAGAGCCATTCCGGAATGCTGCTGCTTTCACCTCCGGAATGGCTCTTGATTGCTTCCAGGCGGCTTTGGACCCATGCGTGTGAAAACGTCCAAAATGTGGAAATTCCAAAGCCATATATGTTTAAAATGAATGGAAAACAATAATAAATACTAGAAAAAATTAAGTTTTTGTCAAAAATTATACACATTTCAAAAAAGTGAAATGGACCTTTTGAAGGTTCCTCTTATTGACAGACCTGTTGTTCCTGTTACCATTTCTTCCTCATCTACATCACTTTCTGTGTTTGTTGATGCATTATTTATATTTATATTTTCTAATCCTTAACATGTTAAAAACATTGTTTTTAAATATTTCATGAATTCTGCATCATTATATTTACCATGGGCTTTTATGTTCTCATCTTGAAGCCCCATATGTTTCTTTGTTGCTGCCGCTGCCAGCACCAGCCAGCTTGAGTTCCCCTTAGGCCTTGCCTTATTAAGAAATGAACTGGTCTCCCTTTGCCAATGATAGCTTTGTTATTTTGAATGGCAGCTGGCTAGCTCCGACCTTGGGATGTCTTTCAATATGATGACTGAGAGTATTACTGGCCCTGAGAGGCCATTCAAAATGGCGATCGGAATTGTTAGTCCTTGAATGATCTGAATCTTGCCGGTTTGCTAGCCTTTCTGGAGAAAATGCCACAACTGCAGCGTTCTTCTCCTCTTTTTGCAGAGTGTCCCTTTTCTGCTTAGTGTCCATTTTCTTTGATTTATTTGATTTCTTTGATTTATTGCGTCGATATCCATGGAGTTGGAGCCATGCTTCTGTAACTGCTTTTTTAACTCATCCTCCTCACTCTCACTTGAAGTCTGGAATATTTTTGCCAAAGAAATGTCTTTTTCCTCACCAGAGACTCACTTATCAGCAGTCTTCTGGGATGTCTTAGGCTTATTTTTCTCCTTTCCACCATTTTTTCTGTATTATAGTTTCAATATTTATTGTTTCTGGTGCTAACGCTTAGCTTCATCCTGATTTTGTTTATTTTCCTTGTGTTTTATATCCATTTCTGTTCTTTCCTACTTCCTATCCTATAATTTATCAGAGAAGGGCTGTAGCACATTATATCAGCTCAGCAGGAAAATAAAAACTGACAGGGTAGGAGGAAGTCTAAACAGCTGTAACTAAAAAGAACTCAGACTCCTGCTAGCACAGGCTGGCATGTGGGATGAAACCCAATCATTGTGGATTACTATTCCTGCCATCCTGAGAAAGAATGCCTTGTGAGGAAGGGCAAGGAGGTACAACCTGCTGTTCCCACTGTTGGGCGTGTGGGCAAATTCTTCTTCTATTTCATTCCTACTAGGACGTCTCTCATGCTTTCAGGGTTCTTCTCCACCAGGATGTTTGGTCATTTCTGTGGCTGCCACCTTCTTCTGGTTTCCTAGGGATGCTCTGGCCATGCAGGGAAGGGGGTTCCTGCCTCTTCCAGGAGCCAAGACCATGGCCAGCCTTAGAATCATAAAATCAAAGAATTGGAAGAGACCCAGCTCCTTGCCATGAAGGAAGACACAAAAAAGCATCCCCAGGAACTTCTTCCTAATGTTTTCCTGGAGTCTAAATCCATTGTTCTGGGCCTTGTTTTCTGGAACTACAGAGAACACACTTGGTCCATCTTCAATATGGAATCCTTTCAAATATTTAAACAGGACTGTCATATCATATAATCTTTATTCCATCCTATAAGTCATTGATAAAGATGTTAAATAGCACTAGGCCCGGGAAAGAACCCTGTGGCACCTCACTGGTCACTTCTCACATAAATGAAGCTGCTTTGCTTCTCTCCAGGATGAAGAGGAGCCATTGCTGAGCTCCCTTTGGGTTCATCCTGTCAACCAATTACAAATCCATTAAACAGTTGCCTTGTCTAGCCCACATTTTACTAGCTTATTTGGAAGAATATCATGAGAAACCTTGTCAAAGGCCTTACTGAAATAAAGATAGGCTACATCCACAGCATTCCTTTCTTCTACCCTGAGCAGATCCTGGAACAAAAGTGCAAAATGAAATGAGCCTTGCTGGGTAGGAAAGGACTTACCAGATGATTGACTGGAGGTACCGTCATATGTTGGTAAAGATCCCTAAAGATCTCCTCCTCCAGGATGAAGAGGGGAAGTAAAACCACCATGATTTTACAGCAGGAATCATTGTCAGAAGAGCAACAGTGGTCACCACAATTGAAAAAGGATGTGGAGAAACTGGAGCGTGTCCAAAGGAGGGCAACTAAAATGGTGAAGGGTCTGGAAACCAAGCCCTATGAGGAACGACTTAGGGAGCTGGAGATGTTTAGCCTGGAGAAGAGAAGGTTAAGAGGTGATATGATAGCCATGTTTAAATATTTGAAGGGATGTCATATTGAGGAGGGAACAAGTTTGTTTTCTGCTGCTCCAGAGACTAGGACCCGAAACAATGGATGCAAGCTGAAAGAAAAGAGATTCCACCTCAACATTAGGAGGAACTTCCTGACAGTAAGGGCGGTTCGACTGTGGAACACACCCCCTCAGAGGTTGATGGAGTCTCCTTCCTTGGAGGTCTTTAAGCAGAGGCTGGATGGCTGTCTGTCAGGGATGCTTTGATTGGGAGTTCCTGCATGGCAGGGGGTTGGACTGGATGGCCCTTGTGGTCTCTTCTAACTCTATGATTCTATGATTCTATGATTCTATGAAAAGAATCTTGCAACATCCCAAAGACTGAAGGGCAAGAGCCAGGAGTGTAGCTATGCGTGACATGGGGACACAAAATGTAGACATTGCCCTCCCAATAAGCATTCTTCCCCCAGCATGAAATGTTCCTTTAGTCCTAAAATTTCCATATAATTTAGAAATATATTAAAGCGTCACTTGGGCATTTGCAAATACAGTTTAGGCAGTGGCATAACTAGGACAGTGCAGGTGGTGCATACTGCACCAAGTGACATCCTAAAGGGTATGTGCTCTTCAAACATCTGGTTTTTTTGGCAGATATAGGCTGTGACATTTGCCTGTGTCCCTTTAAAATGGTAAAGAAATGATGTGAGTGAGGTGAGGCTCAGTGGGAGGAGAAAGGAGGGGGCCCTAGGTTTTTTTAAATTTCAAAGTTTAAATATCTTTTTTTTTTTTTAATTAAAATTTCTTTCAATTTTTTTTCTTTAAAAACATCAAATTTTACCGAATTTTCCCTTCAGTTAAATGCATGAAACTATGTACGTGTAAATACATTTAGGCTATGCATATGATATTGTAATTTAAAGGTATATTTTTAATTTTGTTAGTTTTTATGTCACAACTATTACTGTTACATTCAGTGATATACAGGAGTTATGATTTATGAATAACATTAGTACAAAAAACATTTGTAAGGATTCTGTATAGAGAGGAGGTCAGTGGGGGGGGGGGGGGTGACACCATGAGTTTCTTCACCCAATAAATGCCAGCCTGAGTGATGCCAGTGAGTTTGGGCATCCAAAGAAAAGGAGGAGGTAAAGTTACTGAGGAAATGTGAACAGATCAAATATAAGAATTCTAGGTATGAATCATTTTCAGTGTCTCACTCTGCAGTGCAGGAGGATATATCCTCTGCAAAGAAACAGTGTGAAATATCCTTGCAGAATTCTTGGTTATTTCATATTTTATTTGCCAAGTTCAGTCACTCAGTTTTCAGAAAGCCAGCTGTAGATAAATAACACAGCATCAGCCATCATTCTGCTATATCAGATTTTTCTATCTGTCTCTATATTAGTATGCTATGTTAAATCATCCTCTAGTGGAAATCCCAAAGATGCATCCCTTTTTGCGTTTCTCTTTTTTCTTGGAACTGTCTTCACTTGAAGATACTCCTCCATGGGTATTTCTTCAGGGTCTTCCAACAGTGTTGTCAGTAGATTAAACAGTAGCGCGATCCAGGCAAGTCCAAAGATAATCCAAATGGCTACCAAAATTCGGTAGCCAGGAAAGTAGTCTTTGCCTTGTTGTCTCCCTGGGGGAAAGAAATGTAATACTTGCATAAGAGGAGAGATTTCAAAAGCAAGTGCAGTTTTATTTGATGGCCTTCAGCATTCATTGGGGCAGACATGTGCTAGTTATGTGATGTGGAAGAGCTCATACTGAATGATGGCTGCTTTTGAGGTAATGTCAAACTATGGTTTGGCACTGTCTACGTCCAATTCTCAGGATTGCACAGACCTTCTTCCAACACCCCATACTGATTTGTCAAGGACAGCCTTGGTCATCCCACTTTCTCAGCTGCTTTTAAAATGCCCCCAATTCTCTCTTCCTCCCACTTTCTTCCTTTGTCCTTGGCTTACTTCAGTTGCTGCAAATGGAGTACAAAGTTATTTTGTACTCAATGAACTCAGCTGGGGGAAAAGGAGGGGGCAGAATCTTGCCCTTCCCTGGAGACTCAGACAAAAGCAGCCTCTCCTGTTGGTTGTTGTTGTTGTTGTTGTTGTTGTTGTGTGCCTTCAAGTCATTTCTGACTTATGGCATCCCTAAGGTGAACCTACCGTGGGGTTTCTTGACAAGATTTGTTCAAAAAAGGTTTTCCATTGTCTTCCCCTGAGGCTGAAAGCATGTTGGGGATTCTGCAACTTAAGCATGCTGATCCTTCTAGGAAGCTAGATGCATGCCTATGATAGTTTATTTTTTTATGACCCCTTCAACTTCCTTCTTCTCTAAGAGCACACTTCTTCTTTGTCTCTGGAGGAATCATCATAATTTTTCCTTCCCCCTTTGTCCTCTGACCGGAGCAGCATGACTTTCTAGCACGCTGATAAGAAACTTCTCTGCAAGCATGTAGACTATTTTCTACTTTTTTTTTTTTTTTTTTTTTTTGCAACATGAAGCTTTACCTGTGTATGAATATGCTTATATTACTCTAAGAACTTTGTCTTAGTTCTTTATTGGAAGACACACAGGGCTGGAAAATAAAAGTAGACTAGTTTGCTTTTTCTTGCTCATGCACTTTCTACTGTGTTCACTTTGCTGGTGAGATAAATCAATCTCTCCTATTTCCTGAGCTTTCTAACAAATCTCAAGAAAAATTCCATCAAAGCATTTGATTTGCCCAAGGTCACCCAGTAGGTTTCATGGCCAAGCTGGGAATCGAACTCTGGATTCTGCCCCTCCTTGACTGACACCAACACTCTTGCCATTTAGGAACCAAGTTAACTTGGGTGTTCGTCAAAATCTTTGTGTCTCATCAACTCATTCCAAATACAGTGTATAGTTTTTAAAACTTTTTTAATCTATTAAATATGTTTTTAACTTGCTTCTGCATTTTAATATGTCTTTCTCTTGTTTAAGCATTTCATTGCTTTAAATTGTGTAACTTGATTTAATGCTTTTTTGTAAGCTGCCCTGAGATATAGTGTGGGGTATAAATATTTTAATTAATAAATATAAATATAAATCAATTATTTGTTCAGAGAGTTTTTCACAAGATTTTATATTCTTGACTAGGATACAGGAGTAAATAATAACCAAGCACTTAGAATGAGCTCTGTTAGATAACCAGTTACACCCTTTCTGTGTCCAGATCCAGGTGTCTTAATTTTGTACTAGCAGTTGGGACCAAGAAGAGACTACCATAAGATAACATGCAATATTCTTTAGAAACAGTTACAAGAAGCCTTACCTATTATGTAATCCCCAAAGCCAATGGTGCTGAGGGTAATAAATGCAAAATAAATGGCTTCACCATAAGACCAGCCCTCCATCTTTCGAAAGATAGCTGAAGGCACACAAAGAAACACTAAAATGCCCATAACCAGGAAGAATAGAAGAGTCAAACATCTGGTTGTTTTCTGAAAGACAGTGCAAAAGCAGAAAATTTGAAACAAGTTGATCAATTTTTATTAGTTATATTACACATATACATACACACACACCACTTTTTGGCTGTACCATGATTTCAAAATTACAAGTTATTACTAGTGCTACTTGATTCGAAAATCGAGACCTTATTGAGAGCAGTGGTGTAGTACAGCCAGAGTGGTGTAGAGGTTTGAGCACTGGACTAGGACTCTGGATACCAGGGTTCAAACCAGGGTTCAGACCTGGCTCAGCCATGTAAAAACCCACTGAGTAACTTTGGGCAAGCCATACTCAGAGGATGGCAATGGCAAATCCCCTCTGAAGAAACTTACCAAGAACACTCTGTGATAAGTTCGCCTTAGGGTCTCCATATGTTGGAAATGACTTGAAGGCACACAACAACAACAACTACAACTACAACTAAGTTCTCAGCCAGTATCTTGTGAACAATAAGTAGGATATAAAAATAGCTGATGTACGTTTAACATTTTCAAAATAATTGCTATGAGTTTGCTCTTCCTCAGTAGCTATGGGCTCTTTTGCACTACAGTAGTCTCTCCACAGTTGCTGGGGTTAGGGATGAAGGGCCCCCATGAATGTGGAAAAACCACAAATAACCCCCCCACACTATTCTTTATACATGAGAGAACTACTCTCTAGGAATCTCCAGGTCTTCCAGTGCAACTCTGTGGTCAACATCTGCCAGAAGCTGATCATAGAATCATGTTGGAGAACCTACAAATGCCTAGAGAAGTGTTTTCTCTAGGAATTTTTAGGTTATCCAGCACAACTCTGTAGTCATCTTCTGGCAGAGTTGCACTGGAGGACTTAGAGATTCCTAGAGATAACATACTCATCAACTCTGCAAATAATAAAATCCGCAAAAGTCAAAGCCACAAATGTGGAGGGCCAACTGTACATAATTATCACAAAAGAATTCCTAAAAGCATGGTGTTCTACTCAAGAAATGAAAAAAGAAGAAAGAACAGAATAGCACTAATAGTGAAGAAAAACTTAGCAACACCAGTCTTTATAAAGTAAAGTTGGACCGAATAATGTCAATAAGACTTCAGGGAAACACAATAAACATCACCATAATCCAAATATATGGGCCAACCACAGAGGCAGAGGGAGAAGAAATTGTGAATTTCTATGACTGAGTCTAGGAAGAAATTGACAACCTGGCAAAACAGAATTGCATGGTAATCATGGGTGATTGGAATGCTAAAGTAGGAAGCAGAGCAGAATCAAAGACAGTAGGAAGATTATGTTCCTATATGGGCTAGGTTCAAGAAACAAAGCAAGAGAGAGACTGATAGAGTTCTGTGAGGCCAACAATCTATTCATCGCAAATACCTTCTTTATACAATCAGAGGAGACTGTTCACATGAACATCACTGGATGGTCAACACAAAAACCAATAAATTACATAACAGCTAACAGAAAGTGAAGAAATTCCATTCTAGTGGCAAAAACGAAACTAAGTGCAGACCGTGACACCAAAACTACTAATATCCAAAATAAGAATAAAGCTGAAGATCACCAAATCAATCACCATGCCAAATACGATCTGAAGAACATCCCAACAGTTTAAAGAAAGTGTGAGAAATAAATTTGCACTATTAAGCCTAGCGGGCTGAGAACCAGAAGAACTATGACAGAAGCCTGAGACATGATCAAAAAGGAATGCAGAAAGGTGATACTGATGGCCAAAAAGAAAGAGAAGAAACAATGGATGTCATATGAAAAAAGACAAGAAGCAAAAGTAAAGAGAGACCAGGATAAAATTAGAACCATAAATGCAACTATTCAAAGATTAATGCACAAAGATAAAGAGAATTACTGCAACAATCAATGCAGGGAAATAGAAGCTGTCAACAAAAAAGGAAGAACAAGAGCATTTTTCCACAAGATTCAAGAAATCAAACAGAAATTTAAAACAAGTTCAGAGACACTCTACAATCAGAAAAGGAACATAATACACAACCATGAAGAAATGAAAAAAGGATGGAAGCAACACAGAGAAGAACTACGGTATATAAAAAAGATGAAGCAATGAATCACAAATGGGAAGAAGAAAATGACAAAGATGAACCCCACATTTTGGAAAGCGAAGTGACAGCAGCACTCACAGCAATTACAAAGAATAAATTGCCAAGAACAGATGACATACCAATAGAAATGCTACAATCCATAGACAGAATCAAGTTCAGTTCTAGCTACAATATGCCAACAAAAATGGAAAACAAAAAAGAGTGGCCCACAGATTGGAAGCAATCAATATACATACCTATCCACAAAAAAGGAGACAAAAAAGATTGCAGTAGTTACAAGACTACTGCACTAATTTCTCACACAAGCAAAATAATGCTCAAAATTCTGCAGCGTAGACTCCTACCATATATGAGGTGAGAGATCCCAGAGGCGCAAGCAGGTTTCAGGAAAGGAAGTAGCACTAGGGATCCCATTGCAAGCATACAGTGGATCTTGGAGCACACCAGGGAATTCTAGAAGAAAATCAGCATGTGCCTTATCGACTATGTCAAAGCCTTTGACTGCATAGATCACAAAAAGCTATGGCTTGCTCATAGAGGAATGGGAGTGCCACAGTATCTCATTGTCTTGAGGTGTAACCTTTACTCAGTACACAAGGCTGCAGTTAGAACAGAAAACAGAGAAACAGAATAGTTCCCAGTGGGTAAAGGAGTCAAGCAAAGATGTATTCTATCCCCATGTTTGTTCAACATGTATGCAGAAAATATCACACAGAGAGCAAGCTTAGACTCAGAGGAAGAAGGAGGAATGAAGAGCAGAGGAAGAAACACCAACAACCTAAGATATGCAGATGACACCATACTACTAGCAGAAAACAACAAAGACCTAGAACAATTGATAAAGAAAATCAAAGAAGACAGTGCTGAGGTAAGCTTAATGCTGAAGAAAACAAAAATAATGACCACAGAAGAACTACATGAATTCATCCTAGATAATGATAAAACAGAAATAATAAAAGAATTCCCATGTGTACTTTCTGCATGTTATTTCTGACTTATGGCAAATCTATCATGTGTTTTTCTTGGCAAGATTTCTTCAGAGGGGGTTTGTCGTTGCTATCATCTGAGGCTGAGAGGGTGTGATTTGCCCAAAGGTCACCCAGTGGGTTTCCATGGCCAAGCTGGAATTTGAACCCTTGTCTCCAGAGTCACTGTCCAACACTTTAACGATAAAATAGAAATGGTCAAAGAATTCCATACCTTGGATAAAACACTGATCAGAGTGGAGACTGCAGTCAAGAAATCAGAAGAAGACTATGAATGGGAAAGGAAGCTATGAAAGAACTAGACAAGATCTTAAAGTGCAAAGATACAACACTGAATATTAAATATTAAAGTGAGGCTTGTCCCAGCCAATGTATTCCCCACCACCATGTACGAATGTAAGAGCTGGACAATGAGGAAAGCAGATAGAAAGAAAATCAACTCATTTGAGATGTGGTGCTGAAGAAGACTGCTGAGGATACTGTGGAGGGCCAAAAAATAATAATAAACAAATGGATCCCAAAACAGATAAAGCCCAAGCAATCCATGGAAGCCAGGATGTCTAAACTGAGGTTGTCATACTTTGGACACACCATGAGAAGGAATGACTCACACCATGACTCATTAAAAAAGGCAATGATGCCAGGAAAAGTGGAAGGCATCAGAAAGAGATGGAGAATGCAAGCCAGATGGCTAGACTCAATAAGGGAGCCCAAGGTCCAAATCACACTGCAGAAATAATCCAGTTTGAGACTGCTTTAACTGCCCCAGCTCAGTGCTAGAGGATCCTGGGGATTGTAGTTTATTGTGGCACCAGAGTTCTCTGACAGAGAAGGCTAAATGTCTCACAAGTCTACAGTTCCCAGAATTCCCTAGCATTGAGCCAGGACAGTTAAAATGGTCTCAAACTGGATTATTTCTGCAGTGTGTTTTCAACCCATGAGCCTGAACCTGCAGGACCTCAGCAGGGAAGTAGAGGATCGGTCTTGGAGCTATCTCATCCACAGGGTCACCATGAGTTGAAGCTGACTCGAGGGCAGCTAACAGCAACAACTAAAAGCATAATTCCCAAATCAAGGGAAGTATCCATGGGGGATACGCTCTCAGACTTACCGCTGATAGTGAAAATCATAATAGCGAACCCTATATTTCTTTCTTTTTTTTATTATAACAGAAATTATCTTACGAAGCTAATTAAGAGTATTAACACAATAACCGCATTAATGACAACTACAGAGTGCGTGCCCATACGAGTCCATAACAGAGCTGTTCTTTTCCTTTTCAACATACTCTTGCGAATTTTCTCTTTAAAAATGAAATAGCCCGCTAAGGTTGCAATTGTTAATAGCAATATTTGTGACATATCCTTGTTTATATGTTGTTTTGTTATTAAACAAACGATTTTCAACTTCTACGTTATTACATTATTCCTTAAATATCCCAATCAGTTAAACATTTACCATATACTTCCCTA
The DNA here is from genome assembly GCA_026167975.1 of Phrynosoma blainvillii. Lineage (NCBI taxonomy): Eukaryota > Metazoa > Chordata > Lepidosauria > Squamata > Phrynosomatidae > Phrynosoma > Phrynosoma blainvillii. The sequence goes on along the minus strand of JANUYF010000001.1, from coordinate 448,041,271 downwards.
TATGTATTTTATTGTTATTACAAAAAGCTTAGAGATGTCATACACCCTATATTTCCAACAGAAGTTGACCATAGAGTCATGCTGGAGGACATTCAGATGCCTAGAGACCAAATTTTTTTGAATGAGGTTAAGTAAAGCTGCAGGTACCAATCCCGCAGATTGGGGGATCGTTCTGTATTTCCAGAGACTTTTTTTCCATTCTAAATGAGCCCTTGAATATACATGGCAATAACATTCAATGTTTCAGTTGGCACCTTTGCAGTTCAGACAACTAAAACCCAGAGGGGATTCCTTCCCCACAACACAGAAGTCACTAGCTACTGGTGGTTTCTAGATGAATCTTGGCACAGAATAAATTAAATTACCTTCTTTACTCCCTTCTTGTAGAGCCATTTTGCCAGCCTTTCACAGAGCATGGAGATAATCTTGCCAATATGGTTCAAGAAGACAATATTCAAAGGGATTCCAAAGAGAGCAAAAACCACGCAAAAGAGCTGACCACCTGCAGTTTTGGGAGAGAGGTTCCCGTAACCTATACAAAGATAAAAGGGTTGCAGAGAACATTTTGGTAAACATCTTCTTTGCACCAGCTTTGTCACTCAGATATATTGGTTTTCTCCTAAATACTTATCTTATTTACTGAATTTATGTACTAGATTTCTTCCAAGTGGCACAAGGCAGTGTACCATATAAGCAACAAAATGAAGGCAACAATTGCAAAAGAAAAATGATGATGAAATATTTAAAAGCACATGGTTTGTGTAACTGAACATTCAATTTAGTTTCATATACAATAGTCATGTATATATTTATTATGAATTCACAACTACAGGGCCAAAGGGCTATTGGACAACTGAATCACAAGAGATCCATGCATTACTGAAATACAATAATGTGTGTTTTTAAAAGAAAGCGTGTACTGCAAAAAACACAGCTGGAGATAAAAGAGTGCATAAAACAGTTTAAAATTCAAAATGATATATAATTAAGCCTCAGAAAGATGGAAAATAGGGGCAAAAGATAAAAGGAACCATACTGACAAATGTGGAATCCAATAATAGTGAAGGGAACAAAACCAAATCAAGACTGAAATTTAATCCTCTCTGAGAATCATGCAGCCTTCCAGCTCTTGTTAGACTGCACCTCCCTTCAGCCAGCATAGCCAGTGGTCAGGAATGCTAGGAGTTGCAATTCAACAACATCTGGAAGGCTCAACTACTCGCATTCCTGCTTTACTGTGTTCCCTTTGATAGAATTCAAATAAGCTTATCGCACCAGTACCTGTAACGTTCCCATCAAATCCCTGGAACATAATGATATGGGAATGGGTGTTACCACATTAGACTATTGATAACGCAATAGTAACATTATGAGAACACATATTATCAAGCAGCATTTACTGTTGTACCAGTACCAGCGCTAAAGCAGTTCCTTAGCCGTCCCTCATTGGCACATGCTCACTGTTGCGAAAACCCTTATGTCTGCATTGGAAAGAATGCTACCGAGAGGTTTAGGTAGTGAGCATTCATTGTTTTTTCTTGTAAACGCAATGCAAGTCAATCTACAAAAATAAAAAATATTTTTTAAATTGCCTGTGGCACCTTCCTTGCATCAACACCGGAAGAGTTGAGTTGAGTTTGTGGACGTTCTAGGACAGGAGGGGAGGAGGTTGTCTTAGTCAATCAGAACACAAGGACATATTGAGATTGGGTAGGATTATTGCATACACATCATATCGAATGGTCTGAAAGTGTTCTTGTTGGTTGAGTACACATTTTTACAGTTCTCCTCCTGGAAGGGGCTAGGGACTGTCAGAGCACAGAATGAGAACTCGATGAGGATCATACCGTGCGATAAAATACGTTCCGTTCCATTCTCATCATGTTCTCATCATGTTCTGAGAACACAGTGCAATAAGCTTAAAAGACTGCATCAGTATGCAAAGGGATCTTGTAGCACCTTTGAGACTAAGGAACATCCACACCCTAAAGAGGCATTTTACCTCTTCCGGCTTCAATCCTTGATCGGGGATACAGCCAGATGTTATCAGACATAATTTGCCACTGATTCTGTTGTGACGCCATCAGCGAAATGCAGCCCTGCTCAAAGCTGCGCTCAGCCAGCACTTTTTTGGAAACAGAGGTTTTCTTATTTGAGAAATTGGCCGGCTGAGTGGTCCTTGGATCCGGGTTGCATTTGGCCATTGGCATCACGGCAGAATCAGAGGCGAATTATGTCTGATAACATCCAGCTGTATCTCTGATCAAGGACTGAAGCTGGAAGAGGTAAAATGTCTTTTAGGTGTGTGATAAGCTCCTAACTGAAAGAAATTGGTAGACTAAGCTCTCATAGGACCTTATCACACGGGGCTCAATGCAGACAGAATCCAAACAAATTCCTGACCTAATACGTATTATTTTTCCGTGTGTCCACACAACGTCGCGCAGAACCCTGACAGAACCCCGATAGAATGCGGAAAGAACCGAGATCTTTTGAATTTCGGTTTTTTGGGGAATTGCAAGTGCGCGACGGGAATAATTTCGCTTTTGCCGGAAATATGAAAAGACAATACGTATTGGGGAGCATTTCCCCGCCTGCGCTCCGAGGAGGTCCTCCCCAGAGAGCCGCCTCTCTGAGGATGTCCTCCTTGGAGCGCCAGCCTCGCGCAGGGTCCACGCTCCGAGGAGGTCCTCCTCAGAAAGCCGCCTTTCCGAGGAGGACCTCCTCGGAGCGCGGACCCTGCGCGGGGCCTCGCTCTGAGGAGGTCCTCCTCAGAGAGCCGGCTTTCTGAGGAGGACCTCCTCGGAGCGCGGACCCTGCGCGGGGCCTCGCACCGAGGAGGTCCCCCTCAGAGAACCGGCTTTCCGAAGAGGACCTCCTCGGAGTGCAGACCCTGCGCGGGGCCTCGCTCCGAGGAGGTCCCCCTCAGAGAGCCGGCTTTCCGAGGAGGACCTCCTCGGAGCGCCGACCCTGCGCAGGGCCTCGCTCCGAGGAGGTCCTCCTCAGAGAGCCGGCTTTCCGAGGAGGACCTCCTCGGAGCGCCGACCCTGCGCGGGGCCTCGCTCCGAGGAGGTCCTCCTCAGAGAGCCGGCTTTCCGAGGAGGACCTCCTCGGAGCGCCGACCCTGCGCGGGGCCTCGCTCCAAGGAGGACCTCCTCAGAGAGCCGGCTTGGGAAGGGGGGACAGCCGCGGCAAGTGACAGCCGCGGCTGTATTGCGCATGTGCTAGAAGAGCATTTCTAGCACATGTGCGGGATTTTCTCACTTGTGTGTGAACAGCAAATACGGTTCCCGGGAGCGCTTTCCTTAAAAGCGCGATGAAGGTAAGTGCGTGTGATAGCCATTTGCGTATTGTAGGGTTTCTATCGGTTTAGTTCAGGATTTATTCTTTTATTGAATTCTTATCACTTTGTGGCCCGTGCGTGATAAGGTCCATAGACTGAGTCTACTTCATCAGATGCATGGAGTGAAGTACTATGGACAGACAAGCACACTATATATATATTACAACACTAGTTAACATTTCAGCACCATGAGGGCTCTCTTGCCCAGTTTTATCTTCTTCTGATTTCTTGATTGCAGTCTCCATTCTAATCAATGATATGGATCAAGATATGGAAAATATTTGACTATTTCAGTTTCTCCATTGTCTACATCAGACTTACGTAGTGTCAGCCCTAGTGCTAACCAACATATGTCACCAGATATGGAAAACAGAATGATGGCCAATAGATTGAGTTGGACTATCTCAGCTTCTTTTTGCTCTGGTTTATAGCCCCAGAACATGGCTTTGGTCAGGTTTCCAGCTGCTGTTGAGGTGTGCTCATCTAAACTCCCCGCCTTCAAAGCGGCTGGAAACCCAAGGCAGTTAACAACAACAACAACAACAAAGTGTCAGCCCTCCATATCCATGGATTTTTTTTATCCATGGATTCAAGCATCCACCAGATGAAAATATCTTTAAAATATATAAATTCCAAAAACCAAACCTTGATTGTGCCACTTTATACAAGGAACACTATTTTACTGTGCCATTCCATTTAATGAGATTTGCGTATCCATGGATTTTGGTATCCATGGGGGATCGTGGAACCAAACCCCAGTAAATACTAAGTGGCCACTGTTGATATCCATGCTTGTTATTTTTGTTTTCTTTATGTTCAGCATTAAACCTGCCTTAGCACTTTCTTTCTTGACTTTCCTCTAATTGTTTCAAGTCTTTGCTATTTTCTGCTAGTAGAATGTTGTCATCTGCATACCTTAAATTGCTGAAGTTCCTTCCTCCAAGTCTAATCCTGTTTTACATATGATATGTTCAGTATACAAGTTAAACAGATAGGGTGATAAATTCAGCCCTGCCTGGTAAGGACACCATTCCATTTCTCCATATTCTGTCTTGACGGTAGCCTCTTAAATCTATAAAATCCATTAGATCCATACAAAACATTGATTTAAAAGCATAGGTTAAAACGGCACAGCACTAAAAAAGAAAACCCACTATATAAAACAATCAGTTTTGAAAAGCCTGCCAGAATAAAAAGGTCTTCACCTGACAACGAAAGGATAGCAAAGAGGCAGCCAACCTAGTCTCCCAAGGAGTTTCAAAGTCGGGGAGCTGGGAATGTGATGAAAGCTTGCTGCTGTTCATTAAACATACTTGGGGAGATAGATTTTTTTTTTTTGTTTTCTCAATGCTCAGCTCAAGTATTTATGAACTCTGGAATTTGGCAGCTGCTTGACCTGCCAAAGTTTGAGAATTTGCAGACAGTTCATTTGCAAAAGAAGCAGTGAGGCAGGCACTTCAATGAGAAATTCCATGTTCAAGATGGTGTTTTTCTTTGTTTTTGTTCTGTTGTTGTTGTTGTTGTTTCTTACATAATAAAAGTAACAGTGCCTCATTCATTTTAAATGTGTGAGTCTCATTCTAGGCAAATTGAGGGGAGGAGGAGGAATTCCACTGTAAAGATAAGCACAGGCCATCTTTCCTTGTTAGACACTGCGAATGGAGTTTCATGGTTCACAATCATTAACTGCACGCAGAGTTAGGGAGGGAAAGCCAGCTGAGTGTTTTATAGCCTTCACTCCTTTGGGGATTTGTCAAGAATGATTTGCCTCTCTATGGAGTGAGACAGATGGGCAAAATAAAGCAGTTTCCAGCCGTTTTGAAGGCAGGGAGTTTAGATGAGCACACCTCAACAGCAGCTGGAAACCTGACCAAAGCCATGTTCTGGGGCTATAAACCAGAGCAAAAAGAAGCTGAGATAGTCCAACTCAAGGTGGAAAATGCACATCTTCACGCCTGCATATAAATGCTCTGATGTGAGTGTGGGGCTGCTGCAAAGCAAAGAAATGAATGTGTGACAAATCCGATGGGTGTAATTACAATATACACAAACCAGACAGTCCAACAGGGGTGTATGGGTGAAGGGGGCATAAAGGAGGGATGTAAGGAGAGCCTCCCTGATTGTGCTTTGCCAAAGTATCACTCACACACTGATGCCCTGTACTGGCAGAGCATCACATGGGTGACTGTGTAGCCGATCAAAGGGGCAGCTGTGGAATGGGATGGCATCTATGTGGACATGGGAGGTACATGGAGGTTGCAGGTGGTGTGTTTGTGCAACTGTGTGCATGTATGGTGAGGCAACCAAAAAAATTACCCAGCAGTGTGGCTTGATGCCATGCCATGCAGTTGGGCTGCAAGTATTCAGCCCACCTTGGGAGCGGGTTGTGCAGGCAACAGGGTTTCAACCCGCTTTTGGAAAAAGCGGGATTGGAGCAAGGCCTGACCAAGCTGGAATATCTCATTCTCCACAGAGGTGCAAGACAAATAATAGTATTTCCTGCCCCAATTCAGTGATGGGAAGAATAAAAACATAAATTTGCATCACGACTGGGAACAGCCATAGAGAAGGCCTTCTCCTGTGTTCCCACCAAACATGCTTGTGAATAATAAATAATAATAAAATTTATTTATATCCCGCCATTTGGAAACCAAATCAGGGCGGCTCACAACCATAAAATCTTACATGATACCCCAAAACCAACAATCCCTCCCCCCCTTAAAACAGTATTAAATCCATAGGAATTAAAACCACAATTCAACAATTAAAACAATTAAAAAATCTAAACAATTTTACAAGACGACAATGTTAGGCCCACGGCAATGTTCCTCATCCATCCTTAAATGGGGCCACGTGAAGATCATTGGGGTGGGGGTACCCGAGGCCAGAATAGTTAATCTGGAAAGGCCTGCCGGAAGAGATCCATCTTGACAGCCCTTTTAAAGCTGTCTAACGATGTTAACTGACGGATCTCATCTGGCAGGCCATTCCAGAGTCTGGGGGCGACAACTGAAAAAGCCCTCTGGGAGGTCGCCGCAAGCCTCGATTTTTGAGGCTGCAGCAAATTCATCCCAGAGGACTGGAGAGGATTGTATGGGGGGAGGCGTCCCTGAGATAGCTTGGACCCAAGCCATTTAGGGCTTTAAAGGTGATAACCAACACCTTGTACTGGGCCCGGAAGCTGATAGGCAGCCAGTGGAGGGACCTCAAAACCGGGGTAATGTGGTCCCTCCTAGATGTTCCCGAGAGAAGCCTGGCTGCCATATTTTGTACCAGCTGTAATTTCCGAACCAAGCACAAGGGTAGCCCCATGTAGAGCGCATTACAGAAATCCAGGCGTGAGGTTACCTGGATTGTGAAGGTGGTGGGATTGAGAGAAGCGACTCCCTAAAAATCTTAGGGTTCAAGTAGGCTTACAGGGGAAGATACAGTCCTTCAGACAGCATGGGCCTGAGGACTTTATAGATCACAACCACCACTTTGACTATATTCTATCCATGTCCAGAAATCTAAATTGTCTATCTTTGTCTAGCCTGCTTCTGTTTTTGTGGTGTTTATGCTTAATTACATGGAAGCCTCTTCCATTCTGCTCCTTGCATTGAATCATTGGGCCTCCATCTCCTAGTTATTAGACTGACTGAACATCTGTACAGAGAGATGCTATTATCTCATATTTATGTCAACAGGGTTTCTTCACGCTGGAATATTTCCATAGCTGAAGGTTTTAAGATGCCTTCTCATACATTTTCCTCACATGAAGTAGTCAGCTGAAATCAGCAATGTTGTTCTGTACCATTGAAGAACCAGACCTGTTGTTTTGGGATGAAATCCCATGAAGATTTAACTAGGCACTCCAGAATAATCAGAAGACCAGTTAGAAAAAAAATATTATCTACAGCTGGAAATACACAAATAGACAGAGCCAAGAAAAGAAGCAGTCTGGAATGTATCAGTTGAGGTTGTTTTAGTATATATGGGAATAAGAGGGGAAAAATTGTTCTTGGACCTCTGCAGTTTATAATGTTTCCTTAGGGGCACAGTGCAGAATAGTTTCTCTCTAAGACATGTAACCTACTTTTTCTTTGCACAGTTTGCCCTCTGTATCCATGGATTCTTTATCCATGGATCCATGGCTTGAAAATATTTTTAAAAAGTATATATTCCAAATAGCAAACCTTGCTTTTACCATTTTGTGTAAAGGATACCATTTTACTATGCCATTGTATTTAATGGGATTTGAGCATCCATGGGGGAAACAGCCTTTTCTTATTCTTTTCCTAAGCCCTTTGTTTCCTGGAAAAAAATGGGGAAAATTGTATTTACTGAATATTTTCTTTAGAATGATGAATAGAATATTTAACACAAATTGTTCCTAAATTCATTGCCTATGCATACACATTATTTCTAAAAACTATGTGTCAGGTAGACTTTAAGGTAAGACTACGTGCGGTATGTCACATCATGCTCGATTTTTAATTGAGTTAATTTATGTTTTAATATGAGTATTATTTAATTAGTTTTAACTTGTGTAATTAATGTTTTATTTCTATCTTTTAAAAGTTATTGTAAGCCACCTTGAATCCCATTTTGGGAGAATGTCGGGATATAAATAAAAAATAAAATACAATAAAATTAATTGTTGCATTTCTGGGTTTTATTTTTTTTCTCAGTTTTTTTTTTATGGGAATGAGTGTGTACATTCATCTCCTTGATATTACAGAAGACTAAAGGAGACAAAATTGTTTTCTTTATTTTACTAATGTTGATGGTTTCTTTTGTTTTGATGGGGGAGTGTCTGCTTCTCCTAAACTAATAAAACCAAAGAGTTTCCTCATAGTTCAGGATCGTGTCACTCCATTTGTTAAATAAATAAATACATTTTTAAAAAGCAAATTCCATTTATTTTCTGAATAAACTACTTTTAATATATCAGGAGTATTACATTTATGTCAGACCAAGTAACACATAATGCTTTGTATGTTCCTAACACAGCAGAGTAACTTCAAATCTGTAAAAGATGCTAATGTTTCATTTTTTTCCAAGTTTTCCAAAACTTTTTGTTTTTTTCTGAAAAAAGAAAAAGAAAAAAAATGTTTTCCCTCCCACAGTGGCTTCCCCCACCCCAAAAAATAAACCAGAAAAAAGTGTCCCCTCTTTTAATGACATCAAAATTTCCAGAAATTGTACATTTCTAATTCCAGTACAAACGAATACAAAATAGTGCACTAGGCAGAGCAGAGGTAGAAAGCACATAGCTCTCCAGATTTTATTAGACTGCAGTTTCCATAAGTTTAATAGCTAGTGATATGAAACGATGGGAGTTGTTATCAGCAACTTCTGGACCACATTTTTGCTCCATACTGGATAGAGGCCACATTCTGCAGTTTCACTAGGGAGTGAGACCTCCTTAATTTTGCTGACTCTGAGCATGTATAGGATTTTGATTGGATTTCGTCTGAAAGTTCCTAATTGACATCCCATCACCTACGGGTTCTGGTCCAAAAGGCCCAGGTTCTCCCCAACCTTGCATCGTCCTGTTTGGAGGATGCAGGCCAAAACCCAGGGAGCAGGATCAAGCCTATCCTGCCAAACCGGACATGGATGCAGTGGATCCAATCTGATCCCAGGGCAAAAGAGTCTTAATGCAGGTCAAATTAGAAACTCTGCAAGAAATCCTGGCTCACCAGACAGCCCCGTCTACCCTTACCTGCATTGTCGGTGCTGAATGTAAGTAGACTCCTCATTGCTGCATCTCAGGCAGAAACGGGGTGCCTGGCTATGTGATTGCAGCCAGGCATCCCGTTTCCATGCCAGATGTGGTGATGGGGTATCTACTCACATGCAGCACTGATGATGGAGCTAAGGGGCCTGCAGCAGTACCAGATCCATGGCACGGGGACAGGTGAGCGTCCCTGTACCACTCTGGGGACCGATCTAGGTTGAGCCTAGACCAGGCTGATCCTGTGCTTTCCCAGCCCATCAACTCCATCCCCTAGTGAGCTTCATGGGTAAAAAGAAATTTGTATTCCTCCCTCCTTGTTCTATCTTCTTTCAAAGAATTGTTTGAAAATAACATAGGGAAACTCCATCCACATTTGTCATAAACACCTAGGAGAGAGGAATCAGTACAAGGATGAGAATTGAAATAGCTGGCTGAGTCTGTTTTAAGGTGAGAAGACATAAAGGAATCCAGTAGAACGTTTGAGATTCAATGGGAAGAAGAAATTTCCAGTATAAGTTTTTAAGGACTCAGTTCAGTACCGGTAAATCTGTATTTGCTGCAGTAGACTGGGTCCACAAAAGAATGTTCTTCTTCTCACTTATTAGGCTGCATCTACACTAAAAAATTAATGCAGTATGACACCGCTTTAACTGCCATGGCTCAATGTCAGATTTCTAGCTTGGTCAGATATTTAGCCTTCTCTATCAGAGAGTTCTGATGCCACAACAAACTACAAGTCTCAGGATGCCATAGGATGGAGCCATGACAGTTAAAGCAGTGTCAAACTCCATTAATTCTGAAGTGTGGCAATAGCCTTAGGGTGCATCTACACTGTAGAAATAATGCAATTTGACACTACTTTAAGCACTGTAGCTCCGCCTCCATCCTATGGGATTTCTTATTTTTTTAAGGACTTTATATGATATGAATGAGCCAGTGTGGTGTAGTGGTTTGAGTCTTTGACTACAGCTCTGGAGACCAGGGTTCGAATCCGCATTCAGCCAAGTAAATCCATTGGGTGACTTGGGCAAGTCATACTCTCTCAGCATCAGAGGAAGGCAATGGCAAACTCCCTCTGAAGAAACTCGCCATGAAAACCTCATGATGGTCAGCATCTCTTAGGGTCAGCATAAATCAGAAATGGCTTGACGGCCCACAGCAACAATAAAGATCTTTAGCCTTCTTTGTCAAAGAGTGCTGGTGCCTCACAAAACTACAAATCCCAGGATTTTGTAGGATGGAGTCACGGCAGTTAAAGTGGTGCAAACTTCATTATTTCTACAGTGTAGATGCACCCTATGTCTTAAAGATGCTAGTGGATTCGTTTATGTCTTTTTAAAGATAAGATTGGTGATGGTGGTGGTGAAGATGATTAATAATATACACCCTTAATTCACATTGAATTCATCATTACTCTTGAAATATCAGTCACAGTATCACTATAAAATATAGAATAACATGAAGTTTTCTAGACGCAAGAATCTGGCATTCTTTATGGGAAAGAATCCACAAAATCCTCTTTCAGTCCAGCATTGTGTTAAAATTTAGATTCCCAGCCTCTTTTATTTTCAGACATGGAGAGTCTCCAGAAAACTTCAGACATATGAGAATAAATGTCTTAGGTTTTTAACTCTGTTATGAGGGTAAATATGAGCAACATCTTTCCATGGCTTGCTATTTTATCTTCTCCTTATCATTCACCCTTTAATCATCTCTGTTCATAAGTCATATGACGTATAAGAATGAACAGAAACATCATTTAATAGACCTCCTATTACTTGGCCCATTTTGTATTACTTTAAAGGAGGTCTGAGAATTATTTATAGCTTGTTTGACCTAGGAATGAAAAAGAGGGTAAATCAAGCTGTTATCACCCATAGCCTTAGAAAATTCAAGAGATCTTTTTAAGACCAGAAAGAGGAGGACAAGATGGAGGAGGTTGTAAGATGTGAAGGAAGATGGTTACCTTGCAAACAAAAATAAAACCTAGGAGTTGCATAAGACACAGTTTATCTGATCAAGGCCACAGCAGTGAATATTTTCTCAGGGGAGAAGCATAACCCACTTACCAATTGTGGATAGCATGGATCCCACAAAAAAGAAGGAGTTGCTGAAATCCCAGTTGCTTCGTTCATTGGGAACCCCATTTCTGACTGGATATATTCCCATCCTAACAGCTTCCATCAAGTTCTGTAATTCAAGAAAAAGTGGACAACCATTGGTTATAATATACCTCTAACAAAGCCAAGGTGATGGCGTCCTACATTCAACTGTACAGATGATTACACAGTGGCAGTAAATTGAGAGATTGTGCAACCTTTCAGTTGTTCTTGGACTACCCTTGCCACAACCCAGTCCAGCATAGCCAGGGGTGAGGAATGCTAGGAATTACAATCTATCAGGGGCATCCCTAGGGTTGGTGTCATCTGGTACAGTAACTCATGGTGTCACCCCCCTCATTGACCTCCTCCTCCCATTTCATACCATACAGAATCCTTTGTAAAACAATTTTGCACTAATGTTACTCGTAAATCATAATTCCCATATACCACTGAATGTAATGCTAATAGTTATGACATAAACAACTAGCAAAATTAAAATTATACCTTTAAATTACAATATGCATAACCTAAGTATATTTACATGTACATAGTGAAGATTTGGTTAAAACGTAATGTTTTCCAAGAAAATTTAAGAAGTATATTTTTTTTAAAAATCAAAATTTTGAACTTTTTTAAAAAATAAAATTTTGAAATTTGAAATTTTACTTTTTAAAAAAAATTCTAGGAGCCCTCCTTTCTTCTCCCACTGAGGTTCACATCATTCCCACCATCTCTTAAAGGATTTTAAAGAGATACACGCAAATGCCACAATGTTTCTGCCAAAATACAGGTGTTTGAGCAGAAGAGGTGTCACCCCCCCCCTTAGGATGTCACCTTGTATGGTCTCCACCCCCCGCACCCTATCAGCATCAGAAAAACTGGACAATTCCCACCCTTGCAGGAAGTGGATGGATTGGGCCTCTGAGTTCTAATTCTAGGTAATTCATCTTGCTTGAAAGCTTTGCCCAAACACTGCTGGCCCAAGTCATTTTGCTGCCTGAAGCACAGCAGCAAACATCACCCTTTCCCTAAACTGAGGCATATAGATTAGCCATGCAATGAGTTATTGTAGCAAATGGGTAGTATAGCATCTTTAAGACTAACGATTTTTAAAAGTTGGTAGCATAAGCTTTTGTAGACTTGAGTCTGCTTTCTCAGATGCATGGAGTGAAATATCCAGGAACAGACCTTTATAAACAGGCTGTGTGTGAATAGCAATGGAAATGCAAAACTAGTGAGTATGGTGATGGGATGACAAGTTCAATTCTAACAATGGTTGTTGGGAGACAAAGACAGGAGGAAGGATGCTGCCTAAAGCCAAGGTCAATAGATAACCACATGGATGTTACAGTAACATCCAAAATCCAAATATAGGCCAGCCAAAAGGCACAAAATACATGATGCAAGCGTTTGAAGCTCCAAAGCTCATTTCTTCATCAGGCAAAGTGTCAGAAATCAAATAGGAAGGGAAAAAACATAACTATGTTGGAGTCACAGGTCTATAGCTTGTCAAAATATTGTTCTACGTGTTCTCACGTACGGTGGTATGGGGGATATCCATGTAGTCAGAAGCTGTGTTGTTGGAATATAGTGTGATGCTGGCTGGGAACCAGAAAGGAAACATGATGAACTGACCAAGAGAGCTCTCAGGAGACTTGGGGAGTTAACTTTTGTTATGATATGTGTAGTGTGCCAGGAAACCATTGTCTCTGTTAAACTATTGTTAATAAATTGGAGTTCTGCTGTTTCTCTTTCCATTCTTCCTTTGCTGTTTTTTGGTGCAAGGACTGCTGTTCTGATGACCAGGAAGACTGAAGTGTTCTGCAACTGATTTTTGTATACTCACATTCCTTATATCTGATTTACCTCCATTTATCCTCTGGCTCAGAGACTGGCCTGTTTGCCCAATGCAGAATTCTGAAGGGCATTGTTGACAGAGGATAGCATATGTTAAGTTAGAGGATGAGCTAGTGAAAATACCTCTAATATTGTGGGTGATGTGGTTAGGTCCTGTGGTGACATTTCTTTAGCAGATGTGTGGTCAGAGTTGGCATCCGGATTTGTGGCAAGCTCTTTGACTAGATTAGGCATGATATTTAAGCAATGGAAGCAGGAGAATCTCACAACTATCTTTCTCTTCCTTAATAGCACTACAGCACCATAATAATAAAATATCTACTGTTTTGCTGTCCTTTCATGTCAGCGAAACTCTGCTGCCAGAAGCATCTGCCTCGCTTTTCCTAATGGTAGGGCTGGCCCTATGTGGCAAAGCGCTAACACTGATGGAGCTAATGGACAACACTTTCTAAAAGTTAAGATGACATATGGTTGTACAGTAACTCAGCCTGAATCATTGTGATATGGGGGAGGCATAAAATAATTTTAAAATCTGTTCAAAATATGTAATCGCAGAGCTTCCCAGTTCAATTCATTCGTATTTTCCTGGCTTCCAGTCTTGTTTCATGAGTGGGATATAAACATTGCAGGTCATGAAATGAGGACAAAAGAGTCTATAGCCAACTAGAACATGCTTTTTAATAGACTTTAGAAGGCACTAGCTCCACTCCTGATATTAGAAAAGAGAATGAAAGGCTGCAGCTGCACTCCACAGATAATACAATTCGACATCACTTTTAACTGCCATGGCTTTTAGTGCTATGAAATTCTGGGGTTTGTAGTTTTGTGAGATATTTAGCCTTCTCTGCCAGAGATCTCTAGTGCCACAACAAACTAGAAATCCTAAAATTCTATAGCATTGAGCCATGGCAGTTAAAGCGGTGTCAAACAGCATTATTTCTGAAGTGCAGATACAGCCTTGTTCTATCCTTAAACTTGGAAAAGTTGCATTTTAAAAGACTGCAACTGCCAAAACCATATTTCCATCCCTGAAGTTGATAGAAATAAATAAATAAATAAATAAAGACTACAGTTCCCAAAACATTAGCTATCCGTGAGCTCAGAAAAGTTACTTTTTAAAAGACTACAACTGGCAAAATTTCCCAACTGGCTGTGAAGGTAGGTAAGTCTTTTGAGCATGGCTTCATCTTGCTGGAGCAATAACTTACCTCCACAAAGACCTCAACCTCCGCTGGGCTGAGAGAGGTGATGTTCTTCAAGAAGTCTTCCTTCATTCTTAAGACGGTCCTTTGCTGTTCTCTCTTAGCATCTTTCTCCAAAGCTTGAAAGATGAGGGCACCCATCAGGAGATAAAAAAGATAGCCAGCGATGAGCACGCAGCTCTGCAGCCTGCTGTGGATCATGGTGGTCCTTGTGGGAACGAGAGCAAAGGAAGAAAAGGAAAGAGACAAGCTAGTAAACAAGTCCTTATTTTTGTTTTGTTTTTTCTCCCCTTCTGATGTCATGACTTTCTTCGCAGGGCCATTTCCATTTCCCCTGTGATTTTACACCAACATAAAGAGATTAGAAATCTGAAAGTTAAGGTTAGGAGTTCAGGGATTTCCTCGTTTGGAATGCAAAATTCCTCATTTCAGTAACACTGGAAAAATGCAAATAAATGTTCTATTAAAAGATAATATAGACAGAATATGGGAGACGGGATTCTCAGAAAAACTAGCAACAGAACAGCTGAATGTTTTATTCATTTTTATTTTATTTTATTTTATTTTAGTCCCACCTTTCTCCTGACAGGGACTCAAGGCAGCTTGCAGCAAAAATAAATGCTTGATTAATAAGAACAGTTTTAAAACATTTTTTTTAATTTATTGAATTTATATCCATCCTTTCTCCCAAGATGGGATTCGAGGCAGCTTACAATGATTTAAAAAGTTCAAGTTAAAACATTAATTTACAAATTTTTAAAAAAGAATTAAGCAACAATATTATTTTAAAACATAATTACAGTTGGCATTCTGTATCCATGGATTCTTCATTCACGGATTCAACCACCACGGTTTAGAAATATTTTTTAAAAAATACAAATTCCAAAAATCAAAGCCCCAGAGGATACTGGGGGCTTACTGTAAAACAGTTAAAATGCTTAACACATATTTTAAAAATAATTTCCAATAAAGATTAAAGAATATGGCACGCTACTTTACACATATAATTTTGCACCTTATCATAAAACTTTTTACATTCCATGACACATTTTTTTTATAACCACAATCTTCAAACCATTTTCACAACATCAGGGCATTTTAAAATGACAGGCCAGTCTGGAAACATGGGGAGGGAGGTACTATCTTGCTAAGCAGAGGGGAGGGGTACAAATTATTATTATTATTATTATTATTATTATTATTATTATTATTATTATTATCCTGTTTAAAATGGTACATATGGTCAGCCTAATATCACCTTTCTGATTCCCAGCCTGCATGCACCAAATTCCAAAAGTTTTCCACCATTATATATGCAAAATTATATGTGTAAAGTATCATGCCACCATTTGTATGGTCGTCCACCCACCTGGGCCTTGGACAACATCTTTCCTCCTACTTTTGTCCCTCAACAATCACAATTAAAACTGAACTTGTCATCTCATCACCATACCCACAATTTTTGCATTTCTATGGCTCTCCAGACAGTCTCATTATAAAGGTCCTTCCTGGGCAACACTTCACTCCATGCATATGAGAAAATAGACCAAGTCTATGAAATCTTACGCTACAACTTCATTCACCCAGTTAGTCGCAAAGGTGCTACAAGATCCCTTTGCATAAATCATGAGTACGTAACTCTAGGTGACTCATTCTTAACTGCTATACAGGATACCTGTTAAGGAAAAAGCAACATGGGATATACAGTAATAGAAATAAAAATATTTATGTGAATGTCAAAGTGACTAAGCAGGAGCAATCAGGAAGATACACAGGTGAAAAAGATAATATAATTAAGAAGCCTTGAGAGCCAAGGACAAAGTTATAGAAGGTATATTGAGAACACCTGTGATAGATTGCAAACACCTGAGACTCATTAAGTGGTCAAGGTAAAGTGATGAAACACTTGGGTTGGTCTTAGGTATGGGATGATCTATGTGGACCAATCAAGATGTATGTACACACCCACTGGGTGGAAACTGACTGGTGGGTGGTGTCTAACAATGGCTATAAATTGCAATGTTTGCTAATGTACATTGTGGAGTAGTTTTGGAGATATTGTGAAGTGTAGAGATTGTGATTTGTAGGGCATATAGTATTTATGTATATAGTAGAATAAAGTAGATCTTTTATATAAGACTACTGAGTTGTCTGGTGTCTTGAGGGAAGATACAAGAGCCAGAAGAATCCTGGAGAAGTTTGGAGACATCTCAGGAAGAAGAGTGAGAAGGCTTGGAGAGTTTGTCAGGGTCTTCAGCCTATTCTCTGAAACTCTGTTGCTTGGGAAAGAAGCATCAACCACTGATCAAAGCTGGTCAGCTCTGCTGCATAACAAGGTGGTGAGTTAGAGCCAGAGGTGAAGAGCTACAACTCCCATCATCCCTGACAAGGGTTATGGGCCCAGATACTAGAGCAACCAGCATCCACAGAAGCTGAAAGTTCCAGAGAGTGGAAGAAGGTTTTGTGGAGCTTTGTGAGTAAATCATTTTGTGTTTTGTCTGCTGTGCATACTCAGAAGGACTGTGTCAAATTGAGTCACTGCACAAATTAAGATGGAGATACTAAAGTTTAGTAAATTAAATAGAAATAACTACTCTACCTGGAAAATATATGCCCAGTCTCTACTCATAAAGGAGTCTCTGTGGTCTACAGTTGAAACAGGGCTGGCAGCTGATGCTAATGCAGCCACTCGAGAAAGAGACGCTAAAGCAAAAGCATGTCTTTATCTCATGCTAGAAGAAGACTTGATTAACGACGTAAGAGATAAAGTGTCTGCCAAGGATGTGTGGGATACTTTGCAGAGATTACACACTCCTTCAACTGCATTTGCAAAAATGCTTTGGTCTAAAAGAATTTACAGGCAGAAGATGACTAAAGGACAGTGTGTAATAGAACACTTAAAAACAATGCAAGATTTATTTGTGCAAGCTGAACTGAGAGGAGTGGAAATTAGCAAAGAGCAGCAGTGTTATATTTTGCTGGAATCGCTAGATTCTTCTTGGGACAACATAACAAATAGCTTGCAAAATTTGCCAGAAGCTGAGCTGAACAGAGACTTAATTGTTGCAAAAATATTGGAGGAAAATTTGAGAAGAAAGTCTGAGCAGAATGACTCAGCAAGTTTAAGGACTGTGCCAAAACAACAAACAACGCCTGAACTACGAAAGCAGGAAGAAGCAGCTTCTACAAGGGAGCAACGGAGGTGCTTTTATTGTAAAAAGATTGGTCATCTGCAGAGACATTGTAAACAATTTGCTGCTGAGAAAAGCAAGCAAAAGGAGAGCAGATGGCAGCCGCGGCAGTATCAAAAGCAGTCCAACCCCCCATTTTTGAAGGACAGTGGTAACAAAAAGGGGTCTGCAACCATGATTAAGGAAAAACAAAATACTAATTGTAAATGGTTGATTGACTCAGGAGCATCATCTTCAATGTGTAACAATATTAATTTGATAAGTAATAGAAAATCAGCTAATGTAAATACTGTAGTTTTAGCTGATGGGAAAGAGCTCAGTATTGTAAATCAAATGGGTACAGTTTACATTCCTGGGCTAAAAGAAAACTTTAATGATGTGTTACATGTAAAAGAGTTAGAAAATAATTTGTTATCAGTGAGCAGGTTAACAGACAGAGATTACACAGTTATATTTGAAAAGGACATGTGTAAGATAAAATTGAATGGGGAATTGCGAGGCATAGGCTTGAAAAAAGATAAGCTTTATTATTTGGAGGACAATATTGATTGCTACAGGGTTGAAAATGCTAATAACATAGACAATAGTCCAATTCATAAAGACTGCATACATGAACTACACAGGAAATTTGGTCATGCTAGTTTCAAATGTTTAAAGAAGTTAATCAGTATGTGTCCAGATTTAAAAGTTGCTGAATGCAAAAATCACTTAGATTGTACTGTATGTAATCAGGTAAAGGTCAGAGCTTTTCCAGTAGCCAAGAAAACCAAAAGAATTGCTCAAAGACCATTTCAGTTTGTACATGCAGATGTTGCCCAAGCTAATTGTTTATCTTTAGGGGGAAGCAAATATTTCCTGGTAATTGTTGATATGTATACAAGGTTTGCTTTTGTAAGAATATTGAAAAACAAATCTGACGCTGGGCAAAGTTTAAAAGCATGGGTGAGAATGGTGGAAAGACAATTTGATATTAGAGTAGGCACCATTGTTACTGACCGGGGAGGAGAGTTTCTAAGTAATCAATTGTTTAATTGGTTTCAAAAGGTGGGAATAAGGCATGAAACTACTAATCCCACTTGTCCTAACGAAGATGGTTTAGCGGAGAAAAAAATACAAGATATAAAAAGGATAACTGCTTGTTTGATGGCAGATGCAGAGGTAAAAGATAGTTTCTGGGCAGAAGCAACTTTGACAGCAGTACATATTAGTAACAGACTGTATCATTCAGAAATTGAAGACATTCCCTACAGGGTATTGTATGGGAGAGTGCCAAATTACAAGTATTTGAGGGTCTTTGGACAGTTTGCTTATGTTTACATTCCAGCTTGTTTCAGGAAGAAAGGAGAACCCAAAAGTAGAAGGCTTAGGTTTTTGGGGTATTCAGGAAATAGCTACAAGTTTCATTTAGGTGGAAGGGAAGTGCAGTATTCTAGGTCTGCAAATTTCGAGAGACATGCTGGTTGGGACAAACTGCATGCCAATAAAGAAGTTTTCTTGAGGTTAGGAAGTTCAAATGAGCCAGAAACACAAATTGAACCAACTTCAGGAAACGGAGGGGTTTCAGTTAAGCCAGAAGCATCCACTAGCAGCAGTTATAGTTCTTCTGATAATGAGACACAATCTAGACCCATTACTACTAGAATGACTGAAGACAAGAGATTTAGTCATAGAACTATAACTCCCAGTACAGAAAGTGAGGATGAAAGAGGCAGATCAGCAGAGTTTATTCCCAGACGTAGTCACAGAGTTAGAAAGCCTCCAGATAGGTTTGTTGTGACAAATGCAAGAGCTTGTTTAGCAGTGGAAGAGCCTGAAAGTTTTGAAGAGTTGGAAAGTTTGTCTAGAGAAGAACAGGAAAGATGGATTGATGCAATGGAAGATGAGTTTGGTTGTCTGGTAAATAAAGATGTTTTTGAAGTTGTTGACAGACCCAAGGACAAGAAAGTAATTGGTTGTAAGTGGGTATACAAAAAGAAAGAAATGCCAGATGGAAGTATTAAGTATAAAGCAAGGTTAGTAGCTAAGGGTTTTGCACAACAGCAGTATGAGAACTATGATAAGACATATTCTCCAACTACAAAGCCAGAAAGTCTGAGAATGGTTCTGGCTGTAGCAGCAAAAAGAAGTTTAGTTGTAGAGCATTTTGATTTTGAAACAGCCTACTTAAATGCTAGTTTAGATGAAGAGATCTTTATGGAGCAGCCACAAGGTTTTGAAGAAAATAGTAGTCAGAAAGTTTATAAATTGAAAAAAGCATTGTATGGATTAAAACAAAGTGCCAGAGCATGGAATTTGTGCATTAATGAAGAGTTAGCTAAACTAGGTTACAAAAGGAGCGTTGCAGATGCATGTGTCTATACAAAAGGAGACATAGTGTTAGTAATTTATGTAGATGATTTGTGCGTGGCAGCAAAGTCAAGACAGGAGATTGAATCAGTAAAAAAAGAGTTGTCTAAAAAGTTTGTTTTGAAGGATCTAGGTTTATTAAAGTCTTATTTAGGTATTGGTGTTGAGTGGACAGAAGAAGGACATTGTTTGTTAAGTCAGAGAAAGAAAATTGAAAATTTGATTGAAAAGTGTGGATTACAAAATGCTAAAATAGTAAGAGCTCCAATGACAACTGGTTTTGTATCTGAAAAAACAACTAGAGATTTTGAAGACAAGACTTTATTCAGGAGCATAATAGGATCTTTACAATTCATATCTTGCCACACCAGACCAGACATTTCGTATGCTGTAAATGTATTGTCCAGAAGAGTTAATGATCCAAAAATTGAAGACTGGACAGCAGTAAAACACTTATTGAGATATTTGAAAGGAACTCTAGATAAGAAATTGATAATTAGAAACAGTCATTCAGATTTAGATTGCTATGTAGACAGTTCTTTTGCATCAGAATTAGGAGACAAGAAGTCAGTTACAGGAATAATAATCAAGTACAGTGAAAGTCCAATAGTCTGGAGAAGTAGGAAACAAACAAATGTAGCGATAAGTACGACGGAAGCAGAATTCGCAGCTTTAAATGAGATAGTAAATGAGGTACAGTGGGTTGAGCAGTTATTGAATGATTTAAATGAAAGTTACAAGATACCAGTAGAAATTCTGGAAGATTCACAGTCATGCATAGCAATGGCTGAAGCTGAAAATTTGAAGAACAGAACAAAATATGTTGGAGTAAGATATCAAAATGTGCGAGACATGGTTCAGAAGGGTAAAATAGAATTGAGATATATAGAAACACAACACAACATAGCAGATTTGTTCACAAAAGCATTGACGGCGGAAAAACATGAAAGACTGACACAAATGGTTGGAATGACATTGTAAGACACATACAATATTTTATTTCGGAGGGGATTGTTAAGGAAAAAGCAACATGGGATATACAGTAATAGAAATAAAAATATTTATGTGAATGTCAAAGTGACTAAGCAGGAGCAATCAGGAAGATACACAGGTGAAAAAGATAATATAATTAAGAAGCCTTGAGATCCAAGGACAAAGTTATAGAAGGTATATTGAGAACACCTGTGATAGTTTGCAAACACCTGAGACTCATTAAGTGGTCAAGGTAAAGTGATGAAACACTTGGGTTGGTCTTAGGTATGGGATGATCTATGTGGACCAATCAAGATGTATGTACACACCCACTGGGTGGAAACTGACTGGTGGGTGGTGTCTAACAATGGCTATAAATTGCAATGTTTGCTAATGTACATTGTGGAGTAGTTTGGAGATATTGTGGAGTAGTGTGGAGTAGTTTTGGAGATATTGTGAAGTGTAGAGATTGTGATTTGTAGGGCATATAGTATTTATGTATATAGTAGAATAAAGTAGATCTTTTATATAAGACTACTGAGTTGTCTGGTGTCTTGAGGGAAGATACAAGAGCCAGAAGAATCCTGGAGAAGTTTGGAGACATCTCAGGAAGAAGAGTGAGAAGGCTTGGAGAGTTTGTCAGGGTCTTCAGCCTATTCTCTGAAACTCTGTTGCTTGGGAAAGAAGCATCAACCACTGATCAAAGCTGGTCAGCTCTGCTGCATAACAAGGTGGTGAGTTAGAGCCAGAGGTGAAGAGCTACAACTCCCATCATCCCTGACAATACCATCCAACAAGAACAACAATAATAATGCTATTGCAGTGCAATCTATAATAATATCATTCAGATTCCCCCCCCCCCATCTTTTCGCAATTGTTCCTAGAGACCCTAGAGACCTAGTTACTGATGTAACCACATTTATTTTCTTTGCCCAAGTGGACTCAACTTTAATTTGTTGTGCTCAACATTTCATACTCATTTCCAACTGTTTTGGATTTTCCTATCCCCAGGAACCATCCTAGAGTCTGTTCTAACTGTGTATCAGTTTGAATCTTAAAAAATCCCACAGAATTTTGACTGGAATCCTCTTGGTTCGGTCTAACTAGAGTCAATTCATTGCATTTATTCTTGAATGATGAGTTGACACATAGATAAATACAAATGATTCAATGGGTCTCTTCATCAGGAGTAACAACAGGATTTGGGCCTTTATTGTCACCATTTTAACAACTTTCTCCAGTGTATGCTCCTACCAGTTCTTTGCAGATGGTAAATCATACTTCACTGATTCCTGGATGATTAATCCAAAACCCCAGTCAGTAGCATATGATAGATATCATCCTCACTTGCTCAGCCAACCCTATTCAAGCATGTACAGTCTGTTGTTGTGTGGCTTAAAAACATTTCTAATTTATGGTGACTCTAAGGCGAAACTATCACAAGTCTTTCTTGGCAAGATTTGTTCAGAAGGGGTTTGCTTTTGCCTTTCTTTGAGGCTGAGAGTGTGTGATTTGCCCAAGATCAACCAGAGGGTTTCCATGGCCAAGCATGGATTTGAACCCTGGTCTCCAGAGTCACAGTCCAACACTCAAGCCACTACTTCAGGCTGACCCTCTGTGAACAGTCTGCCCTATCCTATAAGCCCCACTGGGGCACGAAAAAGGAGTATAAAGCAACACCTAACCTTAACCCTACACTTCTCCATCATGATGATGAACAAAAAGCAATGGTTCTGAAGAAAGACTCTTCTACATGTGGAAGACCTGCCAACAAGAGAGGACTCAGGCTCTCCTCTTGAAAACCATCACTTTCCATACAATCAAAGTGACAGTGAAGGAAGATGGCTTGCATACTCTCTTCCTCATATGCCATTTTAAATCTATTTTTGCATGACTGAAAAGGGCTAAAATTATCCAGATACCAATATCAAGGCTTTGAATGACTACAACAGGAAAGTATCCAGTTGCATCAAGATTTAGAGTCAAAGCAGACATCAAGTGAAATGCATGTTTCCTCTGATTAACTGATGTTCCCTCCCATAGAGGTAATTCCTCAACATTGTGCCTTATCAGTCAGACTGGCAAATTAAGCCTATGTTTACCTTCCAACGACCAGTCACAGAAGAGAACGTTAGAAATGCAAGATGCATAAGTGAGGAAACCACAGTCTATGACAAGCAGACAACTTTCACTAGTTGAGGGAAACACCTCAGCTAAAGACATGCTAAGTATATTGTCATCTTTGTCCATGATAGAAAACAATTCAGTTCTTGGTTTTTCCTTTGTTGAGTTTTTTGGAGCTTCATGAAAGAGTCTAAAGGAAGTTAATTTTGTCAGAATGTTTGCCATATTTATCTCTTTTTCAAACCATCTCTCTCTTGAGCTGGTACATTCTTCATTGTAATAAAGAAGTTAGCAGCATGCGCTTTCATAGACTCCAGTCTACTTCCTCAGATGTGTTTAGTAGATGCATTTAGGAAGTAGACTGAAGTCTACGAAAGCTCATGCTGCCAACCTCCTTCATTCAGTCTCAAGGTGCTACAAGATCTCTCTACATACTGATTCTATAGACTAACAGCTATATCTTTGAATTCTTCATTGTACTTCTTCTATTCCTACCCTAGTACAACTTCAGACCCTTCAGAGGTTGTTGGTCTACAACTTCAGGAATCCCACACTACTAACTATGCTGACTAAGGTTGATGGGAGCTGCAGTCTGGAAACGTTGACACATTCCCCAGAAGCTATTCTAATGGGACAGCTTTTGTCTCTGTAAGCACAGAAATGGAAAGCAGTTCTTGAACAATATGCGCTTGGTCCCCAACTCACCAACCATCTGTGTCTTGATTCTCCCTGAATCCTCCAGAATGACTCACTCACTTCAATTTTCAGTGCAGATAAGAGACTCACCACCTCCCTTTCACTGTGTAACTATTTGGTAGGGGCAGCTTATTTACCCTAAGGGCACTATGAGGTCATGGGTGCTTTGCCCTCTTTGGTGGACCTCTAGACCTCTGTGAGGTCATCCCTATGTACCAGCTGAGCTGGTGATAATCTCTAGGTCTGAGAAACAATTAGGATATTGCCCCGGTAATTGTTTCAGAAATTGACCTGAACCACCTGCAGTTGACATCGGGGTATTAACACAGCCTGGGAGACCGATTTAAATATCAGTAAAAGTGAAGAAATGTGGAAATAAATATGGAATGAAAATTCCATGCACTCTGTCTCAGCCAATATCACAAAGTATCTAACTAAGCTCATTCACAGATGATATTATACTCCAGTGCAGTTAAATCAGATTTCAAAAGATTTAAGCTCAAATGATGCTGGAGATGTCAGGGAAACTCCAGATTTTACATGCTTGCCGCTTGATTCAATAATTTTAGCAAACTGTGTTTAGAGAAATTAGTATCATTATGAGCCAGAAGGTCCATGTATCTCAGGAAGCAGACCAACCAAGTCTTCAAAAGTTCATGCTACAACTTTCATACAGTTAGTCTCAAAGATGCTGCAAAATCCCTTTGCATACTGCTATTCCAGACTAAGGAGATTATCGCATGCCTCTTTTCGCCTGATCCAGGAACAGGCTGGACATGGGTTTAAATTGGTGAAAACGGATCTTATTGTATGCCTCTGTGCCCAACTCGGCCGCATTGCATACCGGATCCAGACTCCTGGCGTACTTTTTGAAGAACAGGAAAGTATTGTTCTTCGAAAAGTACACCAGGAGGTGTGCGATAAAATCCATTTTTCACCAATTTAAGCTTGTGCCCGGATCAGGTGAAAAGAGGCATGCAATAATCTCATAACACAGCTATGGGCCAAAACACACTGCAGAAATAATCCAGTTTGAGACTGCTTTAACTATCCTGGCTCAGTGCTAGGGAATCCTGGAACTGTAGTTTATTCTGGTACCAGAGCTCTCTGACAGAGAAGGCTAATTGTCTCTCAAAACTACAGTTCCCAGAATTCGCTAGCACTGAGTCAGGGCAGTTAAAGCAGTCTGAAACTGGATTATTTCTGCAGTGTGTTTTGGACCTCTGTCTCTGAATTCTGTACTATAAGGATACCAACACAGAGTAGTATTCATATGTGTGTTGCTCAGGAAGAACCTTTTTTTTTAGAAGGAACTCAGAAAAAAGCAGGGAAATGGAGGCAAATTCCTCCCTCAAAATCTATCTTCTGAATAGTGTGACATTATTGCACAGCACTTACAAGAACGGGAACGGAAAAGAACAGAATGGGGCAAAAACACATGTTACTGGATAGGAGAATGCCACCGATGCCGCCAGGAGTCCCCAAGCCATTCCCCAGCCGTTCCTGGCAGCCGATTTTTGAAGGACGATTCAATGGCATAGTTTAATGGCCGTTATATAAAATGGCAAGATCAAAGTTTGTTTTTTGAAATGTATATCCTTTTGCAATATTGTCAAACTGAGAATGGTTGAATCTATAGATAAAGAATCCATGGATACGGTGGGCCGACTGTAGTTTTTTAGGCAACAGGATGGTTAGGTGAGACTTGAAATCTGAGAGCTTTTTCAGGCAATCAGGTTCTCCCACCACCACCCCAAACAATTATTGTCAGTGTGCCTTTCTTCCTATGATGACAAACATCTTATTCCATATAGTGTTTCCAGTAAATTGCATTTCTCCAGAAACAAACCACAGCATTTGATCTCTGCAAATACACCTAGCATGAACCTCTGTTGTACACATAAGGACGACCTATTTTGGCAGTATCACTGTGATAAATAGCTGATGCCTCTTTTTTCTTATGTCGTATTATGCTTTTCCATTTAAATTGCTGTTTCTTAAAGAAAAAATATGGCAGAGTCTAAAAGTACTCTGCAAATAAAGAGTAGTTAGGTGGGATTTTAAGATTTTAAAAAAGCACCTCAAAGAAGTACTAAATATCAACACAGTGGCACTGGGGCAGAGAGCATCAGTACTGTAGAAATAATGCAGTTTGACACCACTTTAAGTGTTGTAGCTCCATCCTATGGAATCCTGGGATTTGTAGTTTAACATGGTCTCTAGCCTTTTCTGCCAAGGTGTGCTGGTACCTTACAAAACCACAAATCTAAGACTTCTGTAGGATGGAGTCATGGCATTTAAAGTGGTGTGAGACTACTGTATTATTTCTACAGTGTAGATCCACACTAAGAGCTGTAGTCCAAAAAGTAGCTTTCCAGGCTTTGCATACAAGAAGGGAGATGGGAAAGGAGTCTTGCTATTGTTGAGATTTGGGTACAGAAAGGACACTTTAGCACAGCATAAGGAGGATTTCTCAGGGCTTGTGGGAAATCTTGTCTTGAGAGAAAGATTCAGAGACATTTTTACCCAAAATTCTCTGTGCAAAACCATAACTGAGATCCTATATGGGGCTGCACAGAGTAAATCTTCATAGGCAGAGTTATAATGTGATTGTGCTATGCACTCCTCATATTAATAGGATCATAGAGTTGGAAGATACCCCAAGGGCCATTCAGTCCAACCCCCTGCCATGCAAGAACTCACAATCAAAGCACCTCTGACAGATGGCCATCCAGACTCTGTTTAAAGACCTCCAAAGAAGGAGACTCCACCACTCTCCCATGGAGCATGTTCCACTGTCAGGAATTTCCTCCTAATGTTGAGGCAGAATCTCTTCTCCTGTAGCTTACATCTATTGTTCCAGGTCCTATTATCTGGAGCTGCAGAAAACAAGCTTGCTGCATCCTCAATATGAATCCCTTCAAATATGTAAACAAGGTTATCCACCTCTTAACCTTCTCTTCTCCAGGCTAAACATACCTAGCTCCCTAAGTCTCTCCTCATAGGGCATGGTTTCCAGACCTTTCACCATTTTGGTTGCCCTCCTCTGAACACACTCCATGTTGAATGTTGAATGGATCATGTTGAATGAACAAGTTGAATGGCCATGTTGTCCCATCTGCATTTCTGTTGAGGTGGAATGCTGGAAGTTGCAGTCCAACAACATCTGGAGAGCTGCAATTTGCCCACCACTACAGTTGTTATTGGCTGCCAAGTCATCTTCATGGCAAGGAGACTTGCCATGAGACAACATGAGTCATCGGAAAAGACAATAATGCTTGGTAAAATGAAGGCATGGGCCTAAATACCCTCAAGGTATCAGCTCCCATCTGATCTTAGAAGCTAATCACGGCCAGCTCTGGTTAGTACTTGGATGGGAGGCTGCCAACTAATACCTGGTGCTGTAGAGAAAGAAACTGGCAAAACCACCTTTGAGTATTCCTTGCCTAAGAAAACTCTAAGAAATTCATGGGGTCACCATAGCTCAACAGGTGACTTGAAGGCACATTTGTTGTTGTTGTTGTTGTGTGCCTTCAAGTCATTTCCAACTTATGGCAACCCTACGGTGAATCTATTATAGGGTTTTCTTTGCAAGTTTCTTCAGAGGGGGTTCGCCATTGCCATCCTCTGCAAATGAGAGAGTATGACTTGCCGAAGGTCACCCTGTAGGTTATTCATGGACAAGCCAGGATTCAAACCCTGGTCTCCAGAGTCATAGTCCAACGCTCAAACGGCTACACCATGCTGGTTCATACACATATGCAAAGTGGAAGGTAGAAGGAAAAGAGGGAGACCATGCCACAAGTAGATTGATTCAATCAAGAAAGCCTCAGCCCTGCATTTGCAAGACCTGAGCAGAGTAGTTGGGGAACTTGGAGGTCTCTACAAACTCAGGGTTGCCTTGATTGAGTCAACCCACCTTTAATGCACTCTTCCTCTTCTCCTACTGCCTTCAACTTTACCATGCACTACCATTTATTCCAGTGAGCCACATTATCTCATGATATGTCTAAAGTACAACAGATTCAGTTTAGCTCTGCATTGAACAATCAAGAGAGTTCATCAGTTTTCCTGTTTTATAGATCTGAAACATACTCAGGACCACAAGTAGATCTATACACAAACTATCAGGAGTGTAGCTATATATATAAATAAACTATATAAAAATAAGGGAACTATATACGTCCCCTATAATTTTTTTCTTCAATCCCCAAATTTTTAGCATTGCAGTAACTTATAACTTCAGTGGAGCATTAAGAAATACAGTTTCTAAAGTTCCAGTTCCAGAGGACGTTATCACACCAGCGGCAAGAAAAGCAACAAGGAATCAATCCAGAGCCATACCGGAATGATTCTGGTCGCTCAGGCCGTAATTCCTCTTTGAAAGAGGAATTCAAAAGAGCTGGAATGATGCAGCGATGTCGCAAGGATGATGCAGGGATGGGCGGGGTTTGCCGCGACGTCGTCTGATCACGGGGAAAAGGATCCAGAATGATGCAGCGATGGCGCAGGGATGATGCAGGGATGGGCGGGGTTTGCCGCGACGTCGTCTGATCACGGAGGCAAAGGAACCGAAATGATGCAGCGATGGCAAAGGGATGGGGCTGCTTTAGACCCCGTGTGATAACGTCCAAGAGTCTCACCCTCTGCAATGCTAAAAATTTGGGGACTGAAGGAAAACCTGAAATTTTGTTTGGAGGTGCAATGCTCCCCCCCCCCGCCCCCCGCCCCGCTGCATAGTTATACTTCTGAAAACCATCCTGTATTGCTGTAGAACCTGACTTGCAAAGCTGAAATTCCTTTCTTGCAATATAACTCTTTCTAAAGGAGCACAAAGGATTGCCAAGAACTTTTTAAAAGTTTTCCTTGATTGAGGTGGTCAGCCAGAAGGCTTCTACTTCTCCTGTATCTTTGCTAGAAAATGCAACCCAGATGGGCAAAAATAAGCCCACAGGGCTGCAAATAAAGTTGAAAAACAGACAACAGGATCTTTTTGAGTGTTTACTCCAAATTGAGGGAGATTTTTATATGACCTGCCCCCATATAAATGTGGCTAGCAAGAGATATTGTTAACATAGTGGTTTGAGTGTAGGACTGGGATTCCAGAAGGTCTGGATTCGAATCCCTGCTTGGCCATGGAAATCCTCTGGGTGACCTTGGGCAAGTCACACACTCTCAGCCACAGAGGAAGGCAAAGGCAAACCTCCTCTGAACAAATCTTGCCAAGAAAACCCTGTGACAGGTTCACCTTAGGGTTGTCATAAAGGGTCGCCTTTGTCTTTCTCTGAGACTTAAGGAACGTGACTCTCCATGGTCACCAAGAGGATTTCTATGGCAAGCAGGGATGCAAACTCTGGTCTCATAGTCCAGTGCCCAAGTCACTTCACAACACTCAGCTGTATCTACACTGCAGAATTAATGCAGTTGGACACTGCTTTAACTGCCATGGCTCAATGCAACTGAATCCTGGGATTTGTAGCTTTGTGAGCTATTTAGCTTTCGCCATGAGGCTGTTCTGGTGCCACAACAAACTACGAATCCCAGGATTCCATAGTATTGAGCCATGGCAATTAAACTGGTGCCAAAGATGTTAATTCTGCAGTGTGTCAGCATCCCTAGTTGTTGTTGTTGTTGTTGTGCGCTTTCAAGTTGGCGACCATAAGACGAATCTATGATAGGGTTTTCTTGCCAAGTTTGTTCAGAAGGGGTTTGCCATTGAGTTACATTCTGGAAATGAAATATGCACCAAAATGCTCTGCTGAAGTAGCATATATGGAAATAGTGCAATCCCTACATTCAACAGCAGGTGGAAGCATTTGATTTGAAAGACTGCCCTTATGAGAAAAGGGCTCTGCCAGATTTATGCAAGATGCAAGATTTAACAATGGCATTTTGATTTGCAATGGACAGCAGTTGTTTTTGGTTATCATTACACCTGGTTGGCCTGTATCTGGGATCAAACAATGGGCCACAATGTTAAGAGGCTAATCGGTTAAAACTGTACCCCTGATCATGAGGTCCTAGGTCATTCCTCAGCATCTCCAGAAGAATTTTGAGGTCCAGTTTGGTGCAGTGGTTTGAGATTGGACTATGACTTGGGGATACGAGGGTTCAAATCCCCATTCAGCCATGGAAACCCACTGGGTGATCTTGGGCAAGTCACACTCCCTCAGCCTCAGAGGATGGCAATGGCAAATCACATGAAGAAACTTGCCAAGAAGTGTTGGAAGATTTTTGCATTCTCTTTCCCACCAACTGAGATAGATAGGGATTTCCTGCATACAAACTCCTTTCTCTTTCTCTCTCTCTCTCTCTCTCTCTCATTCAAACTAACCATGTGATTTAGGTCTCTCCTCTTTGGGACTAACCGACATTCTCTAAAAGATTCTTAACTGATCTGCATGTTTTCCATCTTACTCCGCTCTCAACTCTCTTTGGAAAGATGGTGAGATAAATATTTCTCTTTACCTGAACTATTCACTAGCTAGATTAGGATATAGCTTTTATGTGTATACAGATTAAAGCCCTTAGTAAACTTTTGTTTTAAACTACAAGCTACGTGTTTGTTTGTTTTTTGAGTCAGTCTCACTTCTTAGGGAAGCATAGGGGCTCTGCAAACAGTGCAAAGCACCATCTTGGAGCCAGGGAAGGGGAGGAGCAGCCGGACGCCGGATGCCCCAATCCCTTCCCGCGGATGTCATCAGAGCATGCGCGTTTGCACACGGCAAGCGCTCTGATGACGTCCTCCCGGTGTAGCATTTTTACACGCTGCGCTGGAAGAGGTGCAAAAGAGCCGTGTGGCTGCTCTTGTGGCACCCTTTCCGCAGCTTGGGAAAGGAGTGCTATTTTGGCGTTCCTTTCTCAGTTGCTGAAAGGGTGGATTGGGGCCAAGGTATGGGGCAGCCTCGGCCCTAATCCTCTGCTTCTCAGGGCGGCCCACAGCCGCCCATCTGCATCCCCCCATAGTTAGAGAAAGGCACATTTCTGTTACTCTGCTGATTTAAAGCTAGACTCTAACAGGCTTGGCTTTGACATTTTTGATATTTCAATATTTTTGTTTCCTTACTAAAGGCTGAACCCTTAATAAACTTAGGGGTGTTGCAGACCGGCCTAAAGGGCCGACCTGGGGGTGGAGTTGGGGCAGGGAAGCCACACGCCAGCTGCCCCAACCCCAGCCCAACACCATCCTGACGCCATAAGCCTGTATGCATTCTGTGCGGCATCAGGACGCCCTCCCAGCACAGCGTGTAGACACACTGCGCCAAAAGGGCACGGAAGAGCCGCAGCACCAGCTCTTAGGGCAGCCTTTTGCCGCCCCTAAAAGGAGCGGCATTTTGCCACTCTTTTAGGGGTGGCAAAAGGGAGGATCGGGGCCGTGGCATGCAGTTGCCGTGGCCCCAATCCGCCGATTGCAGGGGCGGCCCAGAGCTGCCCGTCTGCATAGCCCCTTAAATTACCCTACAAGAAGACCTCATGATTGGGTCGCCATAAGTCAGAAATGACTTGAAGTCACACAACAGCAACAAACCTGATCAACCAAGCCTTCTAGCTCCCAGCCCAGCCTTTGGAATTGGGAAGCTCTTGTGACTCCCTTCTGGTCATAACTCACTCTGTGGAATCCAATGCAGAGGAGTCAGACCTTGAAAGGCCTGTAGCTTCAGATGATGGCTCCCTGCCTGAATCTGAGCTGATAGTGGCAAATGAGGGACCTCTGGAAAATAGGTCCCTACCTCGGCCAGAATTGAGGCACACCAAGGAGATATCCCCATCCTCTGCAGCATGTCTACAGGAACAGAAGCAGCACAAAGGGAGACAATGCCTCTTAGAGAAGCTTACATGAGAAATGCTGACCAGGAATACTGTGCCCAGTTCTGGTCACCATAATTCAAAAAGGATGTTGACAAGCTGGAGAGTGTCCAAAGGAGGGGAACCAAAATGGTGAAGCGTCTGGAGACCACTAAGCCCTATGAGGAGCGGCTTAGGGAGCTGGGTATGTTTAGCCTGGAGAAGAGAAGGTTAAGAGGTATTATGATTGGCCTGTTTAAATATTTGAAAGAATGTCATACTGAAGATGAAGCAAGTTTGTTTTCTGCAGCTCTAGAGGATAGGACCTGAAGCAATGGATGCAAACTACGGGAAAAGAGATTCCACCTCAACATTAAGAAGAACTTCCTGATGCTAAGAGCTGTTTGACAGAGGAAGACGCTGCCTCAGAGTGTAGTGGAGTCTCCTCCTTTGGAGGTTTTTAAACAGAGGCTGGATGGCCATCTATCAGAGATGCTTTGATTGTGTATTCCTGCATGACAGAATGGAGTTGGGCTGGATGACATCATATATATGTGTATGTGTATGTGTGTATACACACATACACATACAGAGCACACCACTTCACACACTGCAACTCCATAGTTAAAATAAACTATGCCTAAATAAAAATGTCTTCACCTGCTGGCGGAAAGACAGAAGGGAAGGAACCAACTGGACCTCCTGTGGAAGGGAGTTCCACAGCCTCTGAGCAGCCATGGAGAAGGTTGTCCTCCAAGTCCTCACCAGTTGCCCCTGCAAGGATGGTGGGACTGTGACAAAGCCCTTCCCTACAGATCTCAATGCATGCCCTTGTTTATATAAGCAGATACATCATGCATCCATAGTGATTCATACTGTATATAGGATTGCAACCTATGTGTATATCTAGTATTCATTTTCTGTAAAAGCATTAAGTGAATGTCTCTCTCTCTGCGTATAGATACATGCTTTTCTCCTTAGAGAAGCTGTATTTAGATAATAATATTTATATAGTGTGTTTCATTTCCTCTTTATTATAATAAAAAGCCCAAGGTTTAAGAATTAAGGATTTCTCATACTTTGCCCAACTTGGGTGCCAAGAGACCTTGGCTCTCCCTCCTCACCCCAATTATTTTTGGATCCGAAAGAAGCAAACTTCACTGGATGGGGAAACATTTCTTCTGAGATTGGAATGTGAATGTTGGGCAAGAGCAGATCAACTTCTCATTTCACCCTCCTGATCGGATGCTACACTGTGAGGCTGGAAGAAAGACCGTCTTGTGGAAAGGAAACGTTTTTCTTCTCAGACACATTCCCTTCACTTGGCTGAGGCTTATCAGAACATACCTTTCTAGCACACATTCCAAAAATTATTTGCATGTTTTATCCAGGCTTCAAGTGAGACCCACTTGCATCTCATTTAACCTCACCAGCCAAGATCCTATATGGCACACCTTATTACTATTATTATTATTAAAGCTCAAGGTAGGGTACGACATGTTAAAATACAAAACACAATAAAAAAAGAAAACACATAAAACCAACAGTTAAAATACAGTACTATAAAACTATTACAGTCATTCCTTGTAACTTCCAGGGGATCCGTTCAGGACACATCCACACCCATGAGTTACAAGGGTCATGTATATTCAAGCCCCATTGGCTTGACTGGGTTGCACCATGCTAATGGTGGTTGCCCCTCCGCGGATTTCCAAATCCGCAGATTTCAAGTCTGCAGACTTGGAAGGGTGACTGTACATTACAATTCAAATAATACATTCTTTAAAATATACCAGTTAAAAAGTCATTATTTAACGTTGACTGGGTAGACCTGCCAGAAGAGATGTGTCTTGAATGTTGTTTTAAATGCAGTTAGCATTTTCAGCTGCCTTATTTCTTCCGGTAGGTCATTCCACAGACTGGGGAGGCAAAGAGGT
Source organism: Phrynosoma blainvillii (assembly GCA_026167975.1). NCBI lineage: Eukaryota > Metazoa > Chordata > Lepidosauria > Squamata > Phrynosomatidae > Phrynosoma > Phrynosoma blainvillii. Next base: position 448,007,994 of record JANUYF010000001.1, on the reverse strand, counting down.
CCTGCAATTGCCAGTCTAGTCCTGGTTGGTTGGAGCAAACATTTCCCAGAGGACCTGAGCGTACAGTGTGGATTGTATGGGAGGAGGCGATCCTGTATGAAACCTGGACCCAAACCATGTAGGGCTTTAAAGATAACAGTTCCACAGACAGAACTATATCTCTCCATTCAACCTCCCTCCCCCTCAGACTCACCACTAGATTGCTGCAACCTCCAAACATCCCCCAGCCAATATGACTGATGGAAAGCAGAGGAATTCAGAGAACCATCTGTCCATGTTCCCATCGCCCAACACAGACCAATAGCATAATCTGATGTGATCCATCAAGGTTCTCAGGAGTTCTTGCAAATGATGTAACCATTCTGCGCCTGGCTACAGGAACACAGCCAGATGTTTCTTCAGTTCCCCTTGCTCTCCACCAGCTAAGCAGGAAGTTGAGAAAGGGCCATCTTTTGTCATTATTACAGTATCTGGAATACTGAAATATGAAATACTCCAAAATCTAGAACTTTTTGGGCTACGTACATGTATTGTATTTGTGACGCTGCAGAGAGATGCCAGGATTTGTGAAATGGTGCAAATCCATGCTTACTGCCATTTCACAGATACTGAGGCTCTCTTGTAAGTATCCAAACATCCCCTGATATATTCATCAAATCAAATATGCAATATTAAAGCGGTAGCATGAGCAGATGTGGTTTGCGATGATATCCATAGCTCTGTAGCAATCACCGCAACCATCATGCACTATAGCCTTGACATTTGGCCTTTCCAAATGCACTGTGATTGTCATCTTAAGACCCTGGTCTGAGTCTTTTGTTCCTGTCCTTTCCCCAAACCTGCAATCCCAAGCCTCTTGGCTTGCATCTTTCTGTGGACTGTTGTCTTCTGGAACAAGTATCTATTGCCTCATCTAACCCGATTTTCTTTCTCAGGTTTCTGTATTCAGTAGGCTTTGTATGCTGTATATCTGAATGAGTTATCTTTCTTTGTGTGTGCTACTTTCTATTTTTCTTAATAATAGGATACATAGTTTTCCAAGCCTGAATTTCGACAGTGAGTACTGGTATAGCCGGTGATGGATCCTGCACATTGTTGTTACCCCCCTCACATAGCCAAGTTGAGTATTTCTCTAAACTAATAAAAATATTAAAGATAGATTGCAATTGTTGGTAGAGGCTCTACCAGCACCATACAAAATGGGTAACACTCTCCAGCTTCATTATGTCTCATTATTGTCTGTGTAAATACAGGTATTCAATAATCCCCCCAAAAATGAAATACAGAACACTTTTGGTTCCAAGAATTTTGGATAAGAGAGACTCAACCTGTATTACTACATCTTCTTCTTCTTCTTCTTCTTCTTCTTCTTGAACAGAGGCTGGATGGCCATCTGTCAAGGATACTCTGATTGTGTATTCCTGCATGGCTGAAAGTGGTTTGAGCATTGGACTACAACTCTGGAGACCAGGGTTCAATTTCCGCTTGCCCATGAAACTCACCAGGTGGTGACCTTGGGCAAGTCACATGATCTCAGCCTCAGGGGAAGGCAATGGCAAACCTCCTCTGAACAAATCTCGCCAAGAAAATTCCATGATAGGTTTGCCTTAAGATCGCCCTAAATCCGAAATGACTTGAAGGCACACAAAAACAGCAACAACAATTAAAAGGTAAGGTCACAAATCTCAAATAATGCATTAGGAGAAATGCAAACAGGGAGGACAGTGGAAGAGAATTCTCATAATTTCAATTCCAGGTCCTCTCTATTGCTTGCAGACAGCCGCCCCTTGATTGAATGAAATTGATCCCCTGTTGTTTTGCCAGCTAAGAGCTTATGGCTAGAAGCTCAGGAGTGGACAAAAGCAGACATCCCAAAATAGGCCAGTCATTCAGTAGTAGAAGAAGCTCTTTTGTAGGTACAACAAACAGATCAATCATTCCACATAGGTTTGTCCCACGTTGCATTTAAAATGTCAGGTGCAGACAAAAGAGTTGATAAGGAAAGAATGATGCTTCCTCTATATCAAGAATTATGCATAGGAGGGCAAATAGCAAATACACGACTGCAGGCACCATTTTGGAACACAAAATGGCACCCGAGTACTGCACATGTGCACACGACGGCAGGCGCCATTTTGTGTTTTGTGTTCTAAGCGGTGTACCATGGGTAAGCTAATTGCCCCCAACATGCTGGGTACTCATTTTAGCTATGGAAGGACGCAAGGCTGAATGGACCCTGGAGCCCTTTTCCAAGTGCATTGGAAACAGTATCATGTGCTAGCTCAACTATGCTGCACGCATTTTACTCATTCTGTTGGCTTATCTCTTTTATTGGCAATGATTGGTAATGATAACAACCTTCCTACTGTCCGGATTTAGAAGAGACAGTCCCTGTTAATCCTTTGCTGTCCCACCTTTTTCAGCTCCTTTAAAAATGTCCCAGTTTCTCTTACCTCCTCCCATTTCCCCCCTTCGTTCTCAGCTTATTTCAGTTGTTGCAAACTCACAATCACACTCAGTGTGACCAGGCATCCTCCTTTTTCCAGGACATGTCCTACATTTCAACCAGGAATTGAAAAATGCTCTCCATTTTGAGCATAACCAAGAAACATGGATTTATATTTATATTAGTGTTTATAGCTTTTATTTTGTAATGTCCTACAATTTCCTTCAATGCCCTACATTTCATGATGACTTGTCCTCCTTTGTGGTTAGGACAGCTGCTCCATCTGATCATACTATACTGCTACAGCAGTATTATTCTGCTTTTAAGGATTATAGCAGCCTTCTGGGGAAGTTAGAGATTTGTAGGATAGTGAGGCCTAACAGCTGAGAATTCTACATGCCCCTCCCAAAACTGCAAATCCCAGGATTCCACGGGAGGCAGCTGTAAAGTGGAAGAATAGCACTATAACAGTGTATTGTGATGTTCAGCTTAAAGTACAGACCTGCTCTGAACAAATCTTGCCAAGAAAAAAAAAACATAATAGGTTCCCCCTTAAGGTTGTCGGAAACAACCTGAAGGCACACAAAAACAAAGTACAAAAGTATTTTACTTTTATCAGGAGCCCTGGTGGTGCAGTGGTTAAATGCCGGTATTGCAGCCATTCACAGCCACAAGGTTGTGAGTTCAATCCCAGGCAGGGCTCCAGGGTCCACTAAGCCTTGCATCCTTCCATAAGTCACTAAATGAGTGCCCAGCTTGTTGGGGACAATTGGCTTACACATTGTAAACTGCTTAGAGGAGGGGCTGGCAAGCTACAGCCTGCGGGCCGGTTCTGGCCCAGGTCCCGGCACTTACCGGCCCAGGCAGATTCCTGCCGCCGCCACGTGCCACTGCCGTTGCGCGGCCGCACGCGCCGCAGCTGCCATTTTGATTTCCAAAATGGTGGCCGCAACACATTTGCGCATGCGCAGGAGTACTGCGCATGTGCAAACGAGTCGCGGCCACCATTTTGGAATAAAATGGTGGCCGTGACTGGTTTGTGCATGCACAGTACTCCTGCACATGCGCAAACGCATTGTGGCCGCCATTTTTGAAATCAAAATGGCAGCCGCGACATGTGCGGAGGCGGCTGCGGCTGCGGGTGCTGCGGGCGCGGCATCGGCAGTGCACACACGGGAGTCGCGCACGACGGCGGGGGTGTGTGCGTGCGCATGAGCGCGTGTGCCGCCATTCCCCCCCCAGCTCGGAGGAGGGGAGGACTTCGGGGGACCAGCCCCCGGCTCAAAAAGGTTGCCTACCCCTGGCTTAGAGACTACTTAGTTTAGTATGAAGTGGTATAGAAATGTAAATGCTCTTGCTACTTTACATCAATTAACTCGGCAGGGGAGAGTTATGCCCTTCCCAGTAGGCTTAGGCAAAAGCAAATCACTGTGTCCTCTCCTAGCTTATTTGTCCTACCTCACTGATAACTTTTGCCATCTTGACCAGACTCTGATGTCGCTTGGCCACCTATTTCAAAGTTTTCATCTGAAATGGTGGAGGGTGTGATACGTATCTGTGTGTGTGTGTGTGGTTGTGTGCCTCCAAGTTACTTCTAACATATGACAAGCCTAAGGCCATCCTATCATGGGGTTTTCTTGGAAAAAATTGTTCAGAGGAGGTTTGCTATTGCCTTCCCAAGGCTGAGAGCATGTGACTTGCCCAAGATCACCCAATAGGTTTCATGGCCAAGCTGGAAATCGAACCCTGGTCTCCAGGGCTTAGTCCAACACTCAAATCACTATGCCACACTATATAGAGAGTAACCCTGGATAATATTTCATGCATATATTCATGCAGTAAAGGTTCCTGGTGATAGTGGAATGACATATCAATTGAAGAAAATATATTTATTATTTTTACAATCTGCAAAACTGTAAGCTATAAGAAACAGGCAGTACAGTATATGCAGTGGATCAAATCGGGAGTGCATCCATGTTCTCTCATAGCTTGGGCAAGTCACTTTGGACTACTGGTCCTGATGTCTGGGTTTTTTTGGGAGCTGAAGTCCAAAAAAGTGATTTTTCCATGCTCTCATCCCTCTCCATATGTTAATCTTTAGTTTCTCTTTGCTCCCTACCACCAGCAATAAATACACTATGGCTTGCGGTCGAGGGAATAATTGTTCCTCTTCTTTTGTAAACAGATTTGCGTGGTTTTTTTTCAAATGACTGAAAGAGCTTAGCGATTAGCAACATCCAGCTGTTGCTCGGACGATTCACGTAAGTTTGCTCTCGTATCTCCTTTTATTCCACTGCATGAGGGTTTTCCTTTCTTGCCAGGGCATTAATATAGACATATATACATATAGGGCTGGTTTTACACACACGTGGAGGCTGGCATATACAGTTGCAGTATATTTTAAGCTGCTTATCTCAATTCTGCAAATATTTCTAGGTCAAAACCGCTGCGCTTTGGTCCAAAACCAGACAGACCAGCTTTTCTGTGCTGAAGAGGCATGTTAAACCAGGTCACAGAGGCGGATGGATTTTTGGAAGATCTAACTCAGTTCCAAAGAAGTGCAGATTGGTTATGGTCTGTCTCTCTTTTCTTATTGTGACTTATGAGATTGTTATTTTAAGAAGGTTAGGGAACTCAGTGTTAGGGAACCCAGAGCCTGGGTAGTGTACTGTTTGAGCATTGGATTACAATTCTGGAGACCAGGGTTTGAATCCCAACTTGGGCAAGGAAACCCACTGGGTGACCTTGGGCAAGTCACACACTCTCAGCTTCAGAGGAAGACAATGGCAAACCCGCTCTGAAGAAACCTGCCAAGAAAACCCCATGATAGGGTTGCCTTTGGGTTGCTGTAAGTCGGAAACGACTTGAAGGCATGAAGCAACAAGAAACAACAGGGAACCCCTTAACTAGCTAGATTTCTAGAAATAAAAATAAACCATTAACAGCAACATAACAACTTGGACTTGCTATTCAAAACAAACCAACATCTCCTAAGAAGTCCTAGCTAGATCTCTATGGAAACCACATCCATTAACAAAGGAGAGGGAGTTGCTATTGCCTCTTTAAAAGAAGCTGTTGGTGGGTAATACCAAGAGTTACATGGAAATGAACCCCATCAGATGTTTGTGTGTTGCTCAGCATTTTCCCTCCAGAAAACACGAGATCAGAATTGCCACATCAAGTATTTGTCCTTCCTTAGTGTAGTGTTAGGAAAATCACACTTTGCATAGCATAAATGCCACACTACATTGTTGACTTTTGATACCTGGCACAAATAGAGACTTCAGTTTTCAGAAGGTGGCAGCACTGATGGGTGGTACTGTAGCATCAGGGAATAAAAGCCATTATAAAAAGGTGTCCGAAAAGGGGGAAAGTACAGTATCCACCATGCTTTTATATGAGAGAGATAAAATGGAAGATAAAAACAGCTCCATTGATTCGGTGGTTGGTGCCACCTTATAATAAAATTGCTGCAGGTATCAGGTTTGAAATAAGCTATACAAATATAAATTGCCAAAAGTCTGGGGGAGCTACATGATTCCAACACCTATATAGTGGACCCTTTCCATCCGTGAGAGTTTGGTTTCACCCCTCTGAGATGGGAAAATCACGGACAGTTGGACCCCATATTGTGAAGTCGAAGGCTTTCATGGCCAGTATCCATAGTTTTTTGTGGGTTTTTCGGTCTGTGTGGCCATGTTCTAGAAGAGTTTATTTCTGATATTTCACCAGCATCTGTGGCTGGCATCTTTCTCTGCATCTTTCTCATGGCCAGACAGCCTGAAAAACCCACAAAACCTATGGGTGGCAATGTGTGTGTGTCCACATCAGTATGTCTGTGTCCATGTGTGCCATTGAACAAGATGAGCCTTTGCAATCTGTTGTTGTTGCTGTGTGCCTTCAAGTCATTTCCAACTTATGGCGATCCTAAGGCAAAACTTAGATATAAAATATCCATCGATTATCTAATATAAAAATACCTAATATATAATATCTGATATTTTCTAATATAGAAAATATTAGCAGAAAATATTGCAGACCTGGAACAACTACTAAGAAAGATCAGAGAAGAAAGTGTAAAGGCAAAATAATGACCATGGAAGATCTACATAAATTCAACCTAGAAAATGAGGAAAATGAAATAGTAAAAGAGTTCCCATAACTTGGGTCAAACATTGATCAGAATAGGCGCTGCAGTAAAGAAATAAGACGACGACTAGGAATGGGGGGGGGGGGGAAAGAATTAGAAAAGATCCTAAAATGTAAAGATAAACAATTGAGCATGAAAGTTAGAATTGCACAAGCCATTATTTTCCCTATTACTATGTACAGTTGTGAGAGCTGGACAGTCAGGAACGCAGATAGGAGGAAAATAAATTCATTTGAGATGTAGTTCTGGAGAAGAGTGCTTAGAATACCATGGACAGCCAAAAAGACAAACAAATGAGTCCTAGAACAGATCAAGCCTGAAATCTCCCTGGAAGCCAAGATAATAATAATAATCATCATCATCATCTGAGGCTATCATACTTTGGTCAGCAGCGGAGACAGGGCCCCAGCAGCAGCGGAGACAGGACTCCTCCATCTGGGCCCTGCCTTGGCCCCAACATGCCCGGCCTCGCGGCCTGTTTTCGGCAGCACGGAGGTGGGGAGAAGGGGGGCGGGACCATCTCTGGGCCTATAAAGGCCCCACCGAGCCTTCCCTTCTCCCCCCAGCAGCAGTGGAGACAGGACTCTTCCATCTGGGCCCTGCCTTGGCCCCAACACGCCCGGCCTCACGGCCTGTTTTCGGCGGCGCGGAGGTGGGGAGAAGGACCATCTCTGGGCCTATAAAGGCCCCATCGAGCCTTCCCTTCTCCCCCCAGCAGCAGCGGAGACAGGACTCTTCCATCTGGGCCCTGCCTTGGCCCCAACACGCCCGGCCTCGCGGCCTGTTTTCAGCGGCGCGGAGGTGGGGAGAAGGGGGGCGGGACCATCTCTGGGCCTATAAAGGCCCCACCGAGCCTTCCCTTCTCCCCCCAGCAGCAGCGGAGACAGGACTCCTCCATCTGGGCCCTGCCTTGGCCCCAACACGCCCGGCCTCGTGGCCTGTTTTCAGCGGCGCGGAGGTGGGGAGAAGGGAGGCGGGACCATCTCTGGGCCTATCAGGCCCCACTGAGCCTTCCCTTCTCCCCCCCCCCCCCCGTAGCAACAGGACTGTACGCCTGGGACTGTCCTAGCCCCCATCGCTGCTGACTTTGCTCTAGCCACTGGATGGCCTTGGAGAGCCACTTCTTATCTGTAATCACGAGAGCCTTCATGCAGCTGTGGCTGAAACATAGGACTGGAGTCAGCTGGGTGCTTATTCCCTTTTTTACATACTGGAGCTGACAATGACCTGGGAGCGGATATTCAGGTGGTGCGGGGGAGGGGGAGGTATGGCGGCTGCAGAGCCAACAGATGTTACAAAAGAAGGAGGGATCGATGCTTGATATCTATCCCGCCTTCAGTTGGCTCTGCTTCCCAGGATAATTTGGGGAACGTGCCAGCCATTCCACTGACCCTTAATCTGCTCCTTTGCAATGCCAGGTCGGTCAAAAACAAAATACACATCATCCACGATCTTCTCGTAGATGAGGCAGCCGACCTGGCTTGTTTCACTGAGACCTGGCTGGGGGATGCCAGCTCCGCGACTTGGGCGCAGGCTCTCCCAGCTGGGTACTCAGTTAGTGAGCAGGTGAGGGAAAGTGGGCGGGGGGGCGGTATAGCCTTGGTCCATAGGAACACCTTGACCTTGATCAGGAAACCTATCCGGAAAACGACGCACATCGAGTGTATGTACCTTAGCCTGAAGACCAGGGATAGTTTGGGGATTCTGTTGGTATACCGGCCACCCCGTTGCTTAACAGACTCCCTGACCGAGCTGACTGCCCTGGTTTCTGAGTTGCTGCTGGAATCGCCCAGACTTTTGGTTCTGGGCGATTTCAACATCCCACTCGAAACCAGTTTGCAAGATCTAACTGGCGTGGCTCGGGAGTTCATGGAGACCATGACAAACATGGGCCTATCCCAACTGGTTGACGGGCCCACACATTGTGCTGGTCATACCCTCGATGCTGTCTTTAGTACGGAGCAGGAATATCCATGGGCAGAGATTAAAAATATCTCCGCCCTGTCATGGACGGATCATTTTCTGATCAAGGCGGAACTAAAGGTTATTACCCACCCTCCCGGGGGTGGCGGACCCATTAGAACAGTCCGCCCTCGAAGGCTAATGGAACCAATTGGTTTCCAGAAAGCCTTGGAGGGTTTAATGGTTGGTAACGCCGGTGATTCTGTTGAGGCCTTGGTGGACACCTGGAACATCGATCTCACCAGGGCTATTGACACAATCGCTCCCAAGCGTCCTTTCCAGCCCGCTTCTAATCGTAAGCCCTGGTATACCGAGGAGCTTAGGAGGATGAAGCGAGCTGGACAATGACTAGAGTGCGAATGGCGGAAGTCTCGTCTCTCATCCGACAGAACTCGCCTTAGGAAACATCTTGATTCCTATAGGGAGGCTTTGCGTGCAGCGCGGAAATCTTTCTGTTCTGCACGCATTGCGTCTGCAGAGTCTCGCCCGGCAGAGCTGTTTAGGGTGGTGGGGGAGTTGACGAAGGTTCCCCCTGCGCCGAACCCCCTACTCAACCCGACGACAGCCTGCTGCGAGGCTTTTAATATTCACTTTGCAGATAAAATCTCTCGGATAAGAGCCGACCTTGACGCCATTGTTTTGGCAGAATCTGCAGACGAGGTATCCAGGAACTCCGTTGATGGCACTTTACTGGATCAGCTACAATCTGTGAGTACCGATGATGTGGACAAGCTGCTTGGAAGTGTGAGAAAGACGACTTGCCCCCTTGATCCTTGTCCATCTTGGCTGGTTGTCCAGGGGGGGGACGCGTTGAGGGTGTTCCTTCGGGACACAATCAACGCGTCATTCAGGGAAGGCAAGGTACCATCTTGTCTAAAGGAGGCGGCGGTAAAGCCACTCCTGAAAAAGCCTTCCCTGGATCCCCTGGATAGAAACAACTATAGACCAGTCTCCTTGCTCCCTTTTTTGAGCAAGGTGATCGAGAGGGCAGTTGCTTCCCAACTCCAAGCAGTCTTGGATGAAACCGACTATCTCGACCCATTTCAAACCGGCTTCAGGACAGGATTTGGAGTGGAGACTGCCATGGTTGCTCTGACCGATGACCTCCGCTTGAGCATCGACGGGGGTAGTGTGACCTTGTTGGTGCTCTTGGATCTCTCAGCGGCCTTTGACACCATAGATCATGCCATACTCTTAGATCGCCTGAGGGAGTTAGGAATTGGAGGCACTGCTTTGCAGTGGTTCCGTTCCTTCCTCTCAGGTAGATCTCAGAGGGTGAGGCTTGGGGACAGTTGCTCATCTAAAATTGAGCTTAATTGTGGCGTCCCTCAGGGCGCCATTCTGTCCCCGATGCTATTTAACATTTACATGAAGCCGCTTGGTGAGATCATTCGGAGGCATGGAGCTCGGTGTCTTCAGTACGCTGATGACACCCAGATATATCTCTCCATGACCAGATCATCGACTCAGACTTCAGATGGCGCCTCTCCTCTTGATGACTGTCTTAGAGCGGTAATGGGTTGGATGAGGAAAAACAGATTGAAGTTGAATCCAGACAAAACGGAGGTACTTGCAATTACAGGCCCGAAACCAGATTTGGGAATACAGTCTCCAGTCCTGGATGGAGTCACACTCTCCTCTAAGGACTGTGTTCGCAGTCTGGGGGTGCTTCTAGATTCATCGCTTCACATGACTAGTCAGGTGAATGCGGTGGTCAGGAGCGCCTGTTATCAGCTCCGGCTGATACACCAGCTGCGCCCTTATCTGGATAGAAGGGATCTGGAATCTGTGGTACACGCCCTGGTAACCTCACGTCTGGATTTCTGCAATGCACTCTACATGGGGCTACCCTTGTGCCTAACCCGGAAACTTCAATTGGTACAGAATATGGCAGCCAGGCTAATTACTGGAACATCTAGGAGGGAGCACATTACACCAGTGCTGAAATCCCTCCACTGGCTGCCAATTAGTTTCCGGGCACAGTACAAGGTGTTGGTTTTAACCTTTAAAGCCCTACATGGCTTGGGTCCATCTTATCTTAGGGACCGTCTCTCCCCATACGATCCCCCCCGCGCCCTGAGGTCCTCTGGGAGGAATCTGTTACAGCCAATAAAAACTAGGCTGTCTCAGACCTCCCAGAGGGCCTTCTCTGCAACCGCTCCCAGACTTTGGAATGGCCTGCCGGATGAGATCTGTCTTACTACCACTCTTGCTGCTTTCAAGAAAGCAGTAAAGATGGATCTCTTCCGGCAGGCCTTCCCGGAATAGCTGTCGGCCCAAAAAAAAAGAAGTGGGCCCCCATTTGTCTGACTCCTCTGTGATATCCTGTTTTAAATTATTATATTGTATTTTAATTCTCTTTGGTTTAATCTTATTTTAAGGGGATGGGTGGAGGGAGGGAGGGATTATGGGGAGAGATAATGTTTTAATGTTGTTCTGTTTTTAAATGCTGTTGTTCCCCGCCCCGATTGCTCTGCAGAGGGGCGGGCTACAAATAAAAATTTATTATTATTATATTATATATGTCATGAGAAGGGATGACTCATTAGAAAAGACAATAATGCTAGGAAAAGTGGAGGATGTAGAAAGAGAGGAGGACCACATGCTAGATGGATGGACTCTATTTAGGAGCTTACTGGCATGAATTTGCAAGACCCAGGCAGAGCAGAGAAAAATAGGGAGTCTTGGAGATGTCTCATCCACAGGATCACCATGAGTAGGGATCGACTCGAGGGCAGTTAAAAATAACAAAAAAGGCGAATCTATATGGAGTTTTCTTGGCAAGATTGTTCGGACGAGGTTTGTCATTGCTTTCCACTGAGGCTGAGAGTATGTGACTTGCCCAAGGTTATCTAGTGGGTTTTTGTGGCCAATCTGGGACTAAACCCCTGGTCTCCAGTCTTAGTACAACACTCAAAGCACTACACCACAATCTATGGGCAGTCAAATCTGCAGATGGCTAGCATATCAATGAGGTGGGCTCTCTATGATATACATCAGACAGAGAAAATCTTCCACACAATAAATTATATGGTGGTGCAGTGGTTAAATGCCTGTACTGCAGCCACTCACTCATAAACCACAAGATTGCGAGTTCAATACTAGCCAGGGCTCAGGCTTGATTTAGGCCTGCATCCTTCCGAGGTCACTAAAATGAGTACCCAACTGTTGGGGGGCAATGAGCTTACAGTTGTAAACTGCTTAGACACCTCATAGCATGGTATGAAGCGGTATATAAAGGAAGCTGCTTTGCTATATTAAAGCACAACAGAAACGCCTCCTCTGTGCAATTATACGAAGAAAGATTTTCTCTATGTTTATCAAAACTGAATCCCAAACAGAAAGATAAGATAGTCATACTGTTTAGAATACATCCCATTAGGTTTGGTGACTCTCATTACATGGTATAAGGCCCCTTTAACTCTCAATCAGACTTACTTTTGAGTGGATATCATAGGGCTGAGCTATAAGAGAATTCATGCTTTTTTAAAAGTCATAACAGTTTTTACGTACATAAATAAGACAACTGTTCGCCAGGCTCAGGGTCACGTAGGGGCTTGCACACAACAGAGGATCAAGAACAGCTGTAGAAAAATCCAAGACCAAAAGAAAAGAAATAGCTGCACACATAATAGGTATGGCTCCCAATGTGTTTTGGGAAAGCTCTTTATCAAGACAAAATATCAATAAAAGCGTGCAGAATTTTTAAATATTAAGTCGCAAACAATTAATTATATTCTCTTTTTACAATGTGCACCTTGTAGTACCTTTAATTTTTTTAAAGAGTGTATCGTTCAGCATTCTTTTTGTAGGCATTTCCCTTGATAAAAGAGTTTCCTCAAAAAGCATTGAGAACCATATCTATTGTGTGTGCAGCTGTCTTTTGAGGGAGAGGGGTGACATACAAGGGTTCCCATGCATGACAAAGATAGACAGGGCTGCTAAAGAATTCGCCAGGCCGCAGAGGTTTCTACCCTCTTTGACCCGGTGAGTGACTTTCTCCCTCCTCAAGATATACTTAGGTAGGCATGGTGATACAATTTAGAGATCTTGAGCTGCTTGTAGATCTCTGGGTGGTTTCCATAGATCAGCCAAGATTTCTGTCTTCCCATTACTTAAAGAGCAAGGACAAAATGATCTTCCCTTCACATTTATTTATTATTTAATATATTCCTATTGTCTCCCAGCCCACAAAGACTCCTGAAGGGATGGACAAATAAAAAACATGACCATAAAACAGAGACCAAATCACGTCCTAAATGATCTTGCTGAAATAGGATTGCCAGAATTGCCAGATTGAAAACTGGAGATAATATTTATGTAGAACAGGGAAGTACAATAACATCCAAAATCCACAAAATGGGAAAAGGAGGATGTTTAGTAACCCTTCCATATCCACTTAGTGCAGGGGTAGGCAACCTTTCCCCTTTAAGGGCCAAGGGACTTCAGCTCCCAGAAGCCTCAGCCATGTTGGCCAATAGTCCCATGTTGGCCAATAGCTCCTGGGATTCTGGGAGCTGAAGTCCCTCGGCCCTTAAAGGGGAAAGGTTGCCTACCCCTGACTTAGTGGGTGTAGGAGGACCAATTTCACCATAGCTTTTGGAGTAGGGGCTTCTCTGTTTTAGACCCAGGAGAGGTGTTAGCACACCCTGTAAACCCTGAGTTATTTTGGGGTACAAATATTTTGTTATATTTTGTTATAGTAGCAATTACAGAGAGGCTAAAAAGCATGATCCCAGAAAGGTCATGATGACCTTTATGTGAATTACTCATGAGTGATCACATAAGACCAGAGGGCATGTGTAAAGGACCTATCAGGTCCTAATTTGATGGGTGTAAGTATTGGAACACACTCCCTTGGAGAATAGTGGAGTCTCTTTCCTTGGAGGTCTTTAAGCAGAGGCTGGATGGCCATCTGTCGGGGATGCTTTGATTGGGAATTCCTGCATGGCAGGGGGTTGGACTGGATGGCCCTTGTGGTCTCTTCCAACTCTATGATTCTATGATTCTATGATTGCTTCTTCCCAGCCCCCTGCCATGTGCATTTCCTCTTGAAGGTCAAAGAGAAAGAAGTCTGTCAGCCTAAAGCACTACACCAATCTCTCAGCTAGCCTCTAATGTATTTCCCAACACCTCATCCTGTCTGAAACTCCTTGATTTTATCACTGCTTGATTAAATCAATGCCACTGCCATCAACCAAAAATATTCATTTTGTAATTCTGAAGTTAAAACCATCAACCAACTGGGAATCCCATTGCTTCTGTGATTCCTAGAAAATCAACTCAAACTGCCATGAGACACAGTTGGCCTCATAAATATGCCTCCTTGGGCACTTCCACTTTGGTCCAGTTTGGAATCAGATAGAAACCCTGTCAGATTCAAGCTAGAAACCTCAGTACTTCTGGATGCACCACAAAGCAGAGGTGTGAGCCCCATTCAACTCCCAGTGTTGCCCCAGATTTTAGCCTGGTTTCTGGAACTGATAAGCATTGCCCATTGCAATCATTTAATTTGCTATCCAATACCACCTTTTATATCGTGTGTGTGTGTGTGTGTGTGTGTGAGTGCTTCATGTGAATGTTGACATCCCTCTTGTTGTTTAAATAATAAAATTGAGTTGTACTTAGCACTCTGGAGTTCTAGTTTTTTGGAACCGGTAAACATAGGCTTGTGTCCCAGCTAGAGTTACCCTACCCCTCTTGCTGCTCCCCATTAAGCTAAATCAGTTGCCCCATTGAATTCAATTAGTGGGTGCCCTCCCGGGACCCTAGGTTTTTGCGTAGCAGAGGCTTTTTTAAATTCAACTTAAGGCTGTGATGCCATTTTTAGTTCTAAAAAACAGGGATGGCTTTGGGGTCCCCAAAACAATCTGGGAGGCTTCATGGACCACACTTTGGCCACCTCTATTTTAAACCATTTCTAGTTTCAACAATTTAAAACCACTGAGAGGGAATCCTACAGCCTATAACCTAACCATTATTTTTAAATCTCCCAGAAATTGATCTCATACTCTTAAGAGAATCAGACGTCCTTGGGTGTCAAACAGAGGAGGGAATGTTGTAAAACGGAGCCATAAAACTGAGAAAGTTATTAACTGATCTATATAGACCTTTCCTGGCTGCCAAGCTTTACAATGTACTTGTAAGATGAAGAGAGAAGAGATAGAAAGAGAGTTTCAGGATTGGCCATGAGTGTAATTATTGCATTGGAGAGAATTTCGGAGGATAAGGTTATCAGTAGTTAGTAGTTTGTGTCGGCTATATATTACCTCAGGTATTGGAACTGTGCCTTTGAAAACCAGTTGCCGGAAAACATGAGAGGGAGGATGCTACTACATTCGTGTTCTGTTTGCAGGATTCCCATAGACATTGTGTGTTGTGTGCCTTCATGTTGTTTCCGACTTATGGAGACCCTACGGCAAACCTATCAAGGAGTTTTCTTGACTTGAGCGTCCACGGATTTCAGTATCCACAGGGGTTCTGGAACCAAACCCCAGCAGATACTGGAGCCCACTATATTTCATATATAAATTTATATTTGTATTAGTATACAATCGCCCCTCCATTCTCATACCCTGCATGTGTTTCAGGGGGAACGCTCTATTCAAGGTTATGGAGCTTAAATATTCACTAATCTCCATTTTCGGCCGGGAGGGGGGTAATCCGGAACAAATCCCTCGTGAAAATGGAGGGCCAACTGTATAGAGGTTTATGCATTGGACTATGATTGAAGATCAGGGTTCAAATCCCCACTCAGCCATGGAAACCCACTGGGTGACCTTGTGCAAATCACAATCTCAGCCACAGAGGATGGCAATGGCAAAGCCCTCAGAAGAAACTTGCCAAGAAGACCCTTTGATAGGGTCACCTTAGGTCAAAAATGACTTGAAGGCACATAACACACACACATTATATACACAAGTATATACAGTGGGCCCTTAATATTTGCTTGGGTTTGGTTCCAGGACCTCCCTGGATATCAAAATCCATGCATGCTCATGTCCCATTTAATACAATGGCATAGTAAAATGGTGTACATTATATCAAATAGCGAAAGCAAGGTTTGCTTTTAGAATTTATATTATTTTTGAATATTTTCAAACCATGGATGTTTGAATCTGTAGATTAAAAAATCCATGGATAACAGGACTCAGGGCCAGTAGACTATCCCACCGTAGGAGAAGAGAAACTGGCATAACATCCTAATCCCCATGGCAGATTTAGGGACTGGGATTGTATTGTATATCCAAAATGCAGGTAATAAAATGAATCTTGCTGGATCAGGGCAAGGATCTATTTAGTCCAGAATCCTGTTTCCAGCAATAAGCAGCCAGACCTCTTGTGCAGCCCATAAGCAGGATATGAGGGCAGCTACCCTTCCCTGTTCCATAAATCAGATAACTGCTAAGCTTCCAAATCTCCTTCCTAAATAGTGCTAAAGACCTCGTAAATAGTTGTGGGTCTGCAGAAGGGAAGGATGAAGAAGGGGGTAGGCAGTCACTTCTTAAAGGCAAGAGGGTGGTAGTTAGCATGAAAGCCAGGAGGGTTGAGCTTTTTATGAGCCCAGCCTACATTTCCTGGCCTTGAATCTACCTTTATTGGACTCTGATCTTTCTCAGGTTTAATGTTTAACGAGTCAAGAAAGGGCTCCTTGCACAGTGGTCAGACTGAAAGGCTGTGTCTCTCCAATTTCCTTAGGCTTTTACCCACAGAAAGAATTAATACGGTCCAAATTTCAGGTCAATGAAGGAATCAGTGGAATCTGCAAGTCGGCCTGCTATATCCATGGATTCCTTATCCGTGGATTCATGCATCCATGACTAGAACATATACAAAAAATGTATAAATTCCAAAAAGCAAACCTTGATTTTGCCATTTTATATAAGGGGCACCATTTTGCACCATTGTATTTAATGGGACTTGAGCATCCATGGAGTTTGATATCCACAGGGGCCCCTGAAACCAAACCGCATCAGATACCAAGTGCCCACTATAGTAAGATCCCCTGTCTACTAGTGACATCTCCTCCTCCTGTCATCATCACCACCACCACCACCACCTCTGCAGAGAATAGAGAATTCACATTGCAAGGGTAGAACTTCATGTTGCAGTATTTACAAACTTGGATAGTGGCTTGTCCATGGCAACCCACTAGGTGATCTTGTGCAAGTCACACTCTCTCAGCCTCAGAGGATAATGCAAACTCTCTGAAGAACCTTGCCAAGAGAACCCTATGTTAGATTCCCCTTAGGGTTGGCGTAAGTCAGAAATGATTGAAGGCACACAACAACAGCAAAATAGTGCAGACTATTGAATAATGACCACCAGCACTGAAGCAAGAAAACTGGCTTCCCATGCAGTACCACTGTGTCTTAATTTAGGTCTTAACTTAGCTCAAAGACTAACCCAGGGTGTACTTGGCTTCCAAAATTGTTCTTCATGATTGTTTTTCTTGCATAAGCCTTCACTCCAGTTCTGCTTCCTCTTCCATGTTTCCAGGGTCCTCCCGATTCCTGCTTTAAACTCCTTTGTTGCCTTTCTTGCCTAGAGAGATCCACTTGGTTTTTATATTCAGAGAGGAAATCTTTATGTGCCGGTAAAGTGACTACTGTCCAAAGCTGGATTCTGTACATAATGGCCCACATCCTGTTGATGACATACACAAATGAAGGTATGGAGAAAGTGTGGTTGATGTGCCATAGGTATTTGCTAAAGTTCATGCTGGCTTCCAGATCACTTTTTGTTGGGGAAGGAAAGAAAGGTCTCAGGTGTGCCTAAAATGGCCCAGGAAGGGTCAAAACATTGTGAAATTGTCTCCATGCCTCCTAGGGGGAGTTGGAGGAGCATTTGCAAGGAAATGTTTTAACTTGGGTTGACTGATACATACCACCACCCCCAATGGTCTAGGTTTGACAGGGATAGTCCCTAATCCCACTTTTCATCCCACTTTTTCCAGAATTTTTTAAATGTCCAGCTTCTCGCTCTCTTAGCTGTTAGTCCCAAAAAGTAACTTGTCCACACTCCAGCATAGAATAGCTCAGTCTCTGGAACAGACAATGTCATGGTTTCTTGGCCAAATGACTGCAGGCTTCATCCTGGTGTCCTGCTGTCAGAGATAGCAGGATTCAATCCAGATTCTGTTGTTGCTGGCAGACTTATCAGGGGAAACGTTGGGTCAAAGGAAAGGAGCCCTGCATGACAGAGTCAGGTGATGGCTAGAGATAGCAGTCACATGCAACCGTGAACTGAGACAACCCAGTGTTCCAGCTCGACTGTCTTGTGCCTTGCAAGCCTCCAGGGGTTAGGCAATGGGACAAGTTTTGTAAGAACTCCTTCCACTCCTGTTATTTTTTTAAAAAGTTTTTAACAGATTTTATTAACAGCTTTGCAAACAATCAATATAATCAACCCAAAATACATTCTAAGAGCCTTGGGGGTCAACAAAAAGAGCTTTACGGGAAGATGATTTATCCTGGGATAGCAGTAGTACTCAGATCTCACTGCATGGCACCTGGTGGGGCCGAGTCCAGAGTGTCTTTCCAAAAGATAGTCTGATGGGTTGGAGGTCCAATATTGTTCATGTTGTTATTAGTATGGATGTTGAAAGTGTGTCCAAAGGAGGGCAACCAACTAAAATGGTGAAGGGTCTGGAAGCCATGCCTTATGAGGAACAACTTAGGGAAGCCTGGAGAAGAGATGGTTAAGAGGTGATGTGATAGCCCTGCTTAAATATTTGAAGGGATGTCATATTGAGGAGGGAACAAGCTTGTTTTCTGCTGCTCCAGAGAACGGGACCCAGAACAACAGACGCAAGCTACAGGAAAAGAGATTCCATCTCAACATTAGGAGGAACTTCCTGACAGACAGTGAGAGCTGTTCAACAGTGAAAGACACTCCCTCGGAGAGTGGGGAGTCTCCTTCTTTGGGGATCTTTAAACAGAGGCTGGATGGCCATCTGTCAGGGATGCTTTGATTTTGAGTTCCTGCATGGCAGGGAATTTGACTGGATGGCCCTATGATTCTATGATTCCAGTATATTCAATAAAAACAGACCAATCCTCAAAAAATACATGTGCCTTCTTTTGTCCATTGCAAAACCTGAAGATGAAGGATAGTTTTTCTGACAACCATGTGTCCCAAATCCTCTTCCCACAGTTGCTCAGTTGAACATCTCCTGTTTTCCAACATCTCGCGATTTCAGCTCTGGTCGCTGAGATGAGGATTGTGACAAGTTTTTGATTTTTCAGGTGGATATTGTCCTTGCTGTAAATCAATAGTATTAGAAGACCTGGGCAAAATCGTAGAGGTTGTTTCACAATATCAGAAATTTGGGTTAAAATAGCATTCCAGAAAGCTTTAGCCTTGGACAATCCAACCACATGTGTAAATAGGAACCAAGATTCTTACAACCTCTCAGCATTTTGGAGGCGTCTTTCGCCATTTTTGATAATCTCATGGGTGTTAAATCTTCCACTCCTGTTTGATATGCATTCTTCCATCAGAGCAAATCCCAGAATACAGTGAACTTATTACAAAAGATGCAAAAGATGGTCTCTTTATATGGCAGTGTTACATGTACATATGCCATACTGGATAGATGGAAAATTCAGATTCACACTCTGCCAAACAATTTACTGGATGGCCTTACCACACATACACCCTCCAACTATCCTGATTTGGCAGGGACAGTCCCGATTAATCTTCTATTATCATGCTTTTCCAGCTACTTTTTAAAATGTCCCAATTTCTCCCACTTCCTCCCTTTGTCCTCAGCTTGATTATAATTTCTGCAAACTGAATTCAAAGTGCAAAGGGAGTTTGTGCTTAATTAAGTCAGCAGGGAAAAAAGAGAGGACTGATAAGAATCTTGCCCTTCCCAGTAGGGTCAAGCAAAAGCAAACTGCTGCATCCTTGCCTAGCTTGTGGCTTCTTCCTCGTTAAGAACTTTTGCCATATTGACCACACTCAGATGTTGCTTAGATGTCTTGGTTTTCATCTGTGAAATGTTGGAGGGCATGCACATGCTTGGAAACATCGGCTGAGATCCTACATCATCCTACATCAACCCAGCAATAGCACGTACATTTCTACACCCCTTACCAGTGAACTCAGCACTCTCTAAGTAGTTTACAGTCTGTAAGCCAATTGCCCCCAACAAGCTGGGTACTCATTTTGCCAACCTACGAAAGGATGGAAGGCTGAGTCAACCTTGGAGCCCCTGGGATCAAACTCATAACCTTGTGGCTGCAGTACTGGCATTTAACCACTGTGCCACCAGGCCTCCCTTAAAACATAAATCTCTGCATGTGGAGTTATGCTTGATCATGCTAATAATTCATCAGTTGCGTTGAATAGGAACATTGTACAACTAAATGTGCACCCCAATGCACAACCAAATAGGCAATTCACATGCAGGCACCTATGCATATGCAGCTCAAGCACATGCATATTTCTTGGCATACAGGTCCATTAGATATATAGGTCTATGGCAGCACATGCACAATTCTGCTTCCACAACCTTTGACTCAGTGCAAACACTGACTGGAATCCTGCTAGTCACACCCAAGCAGAGTAGCTCCATTTCGTCCATTGTTCAATCTTGAGTCAACACAAATCCAATGGATTCAGTGGCTTTACTCTAGTCAGGACTAGAGTTTTTGGTCATTACGTATTGGATAATAATGTCTAACAGGATGCATATCTAAGACCCCAACAGGATTCTGACCATTATATAATAATAATATTATGTTTTGGACTAGGAATTACAGTCCAACACAATAGCCTTTCCAAGCTCTGATCCTGAGACAACCACAGTAGTGGCTAGCAGCATCCATGTCAATAAGGCAGTGGATCTTTTCTGGACTTGAGTCAGCCTTCAAAATAGTTCCAGTGCCTTGGATAGCTCCTTTAAAGTTCAGATAAAATCCCAGAGCAGATTCACTGGCCCTCTCAGAGAAGCCACCAGCCATCAGTACCCAGTCATGCTTTCTCATAGAATCATAAAATCCTAGAGTTCAAAGACACCACAAGGATCAACCCCATTCTGCCGTGCAAGAATACACAATCCAAGCATTCCTAACAGATGGTCATCAAGCCTCTAAACCTCCAAAGAAGGAGACTCCACCACTCTCCGAGACAGCATTTCCACTGTCGAACAGCTCTTACTGTCAGGAAGTTCTTTCTAACTTTTTGGTGGTAGTTTCCTGTAGTTTGAATCAAGCAGCAGAAATTAAGCTTTCTCCATTCTCAATAAAACATAATTTCAAATATTTAAATATGGCCATCATGTCATCTCTTTACCTTCTCCAGGCTAAACATAGCTAGCTCTATAAGGGCCTCTACAGATGGCACAAAGCGCCATCTTGAAGGCAGGGAAGGGGAGGGGCAGCCACACGCCGAGTGCCCCAACCCCTTCCCGAGGATGTCATCACAGCGTGCACTGCTAAGTACAGTGCGCGCTGTCAGGACGTCCTCCCAGGACAGCGTTTTCACACGCTGCACCAAAAGAGGCACAAAAGAGCTGCGTGGCGGCTCTTCGGGCACCCTTTTCACCGCCTGGGAAAGGAGTGGTGTTTTGGCACTCCTTTCCCAGGCGGATAAAGGGAGGATCGGGGCCAACACGTCTGGCAGCCTTGGCCTCAATCCTCTGTTTTCCAGGGTGGCTCAGGGCTGCCCATCTGCATCTCCCCATAGTATAATAGTGTTCCTTATATAAAATGGTAAAATCGAGGTTTGCTTTTTGGAATGTAAATTTTAAAAAATTCAAGCCATGGATAGTTGAATCTGTGGATAAGGAATCCATGGATAAGGAGGGCTGAGTGTATTTCCCTCAGCTGAACCTCATTCTCCAATTTTTGGTAAAGATAAAATTGAGAAAATTGTGCATACATATCACCTTGAGATGGGGGAGTGAGGGGAGGGGAAAAGTGGGATACAGATCACTTGGGTTTGCATTGTATTGGGGAAAAGTTAGGATGCTAATTGATTAATTTCTACAAGTACAAGGTTTTCTACAGCATAGTTTAAGTGAGGCTGTGTAGGATGAGAAGGTGTTGAAGAGTACAAGACTGCTCATAAGACCCAAGAAACTACTGGCAGGAAAAATTAAAGAGTTACAACAACAGGGAGTCCAGGCCAGAGGGCAGCTTATGTGACTTATCATGGAAGGAGAGAAAAAAATATTTAATAGCTGCTCATGACTGACCTATTGATCATAAATTCCCCAGGGCACTTAACAGGCGAACATTCCTCAGATTAGTTTAATCCACCCAGCTGTTCCAACTGGAACTCCCTAGGTGGAAAGAAGGAGAACACTGTTAACTGGTGAAATCTGCTTCCCAGGCTTGTACAGTGGGAATTTTGCCATGAACTCTGGCAGAAAAGATCAGCTCTTTTCTATAAAACATCCGTGACACTCGCTCAGAGCCAAGCTCCTTCAAGTGGTGATAACTGAGCTCTCTGGGTCCCCAAATGTTATTTCAGTATAGTTCAACCATCTCTGAGTAATCAAAATTTAATAGTTAGGCCAGTAGCCAATAGTTTTAACTGGCAGACTATAAACCCCAGATGCCCTACAAAGTATTTCTTGGTGTGCTCTGCAGGGCTGTAGTCACAAACTTGATGCCTTGGGAATAGAGTTGTAGAGCTGGAAAGGGCCACAAGGGACATCTTGTCGAACCCCTTGTCATGCAGATGTATACAGCTAAAGCATACCTGAAATATGTCCATCTAACATCTGTTTAGAGACCCCCAAAGAGGAAGAGTCCACCACTCACTGAGGCAATCTATTGAACTGTCAAATAGATCTTACAGTCAAGAAATTCCTCCTAATGTTTAGGCAATCTCTTTGTAATTATAAAAAGAGAATCAGAGAGTTGGAAGAGATTTCAAGGGCCATCCAGTCCAACTCCCCTGCCATGCAGGAAGTCACAATCAAAACACTCCTGACAGATGGCCATTCATCTTCTATTTAAAAATCTCCAGAGAAGGAGATTTGACTGCACTCTGAGGCATCATATTCCACTGTCGAATAGCTCTTACCATCAGGAAATTCTTCCTAATGTTTAGGTGGAATCTCTTTTCCTGCAGTTTGAATCCATTGCTCTGTGTCCTAATCTCTGGAACAGCAGAAAACAAGTTTGCTCCATCTTAAACATGGCACTAGAATCGTGTTGACTTTTTTACTTGCAGCATCGCATTGTTGAAATTTGTCTAGTCCACATTTTACTAACTTTTTGCAAGGATGGGGTGAAGCAGATGGCCAAGGAAGAGCGGCTTCTGACTGCAATTGGACCAGGACCACGGTGACCAAACAGCGCACACCCAAAGTGGGCCACTGCCTGCGGTCCCAAGCCGTACTGCCAGGAGCTGGAATAAAATGGCTCCTTTTTGTGGTGGCTTTGGGCTTGATATGGTGGCTTCAGAAAGGCTTCTGGCCGCTTTGGGAGCATCATGTAAATTTTATGCCCTCAAAGCATCTGGAAGCTACTTCATTTAGCCCATGTGTTTTGCGCCCAGATCATGAGGAATTTTTTGTCAAAGGCCTTATTCAAATCAAGATATCTACATCCACAGCATTCTCTTCATTTACCAAGCTTGTGACTCTATTAAAAAAGGAGAGATATACAATTAATCTGGCATGACATGTTTTTGAGAAACCAGTGTTGACTTTTAGTGATCATGACATTCCCTTCTAAGTGCTTACAGACAGCTTCATGATCTGCTCTAGAATTTTTCCTTGTATTGATGACAGGCTGATTAGGAGGTAATTTTTGGGGTCCTCTTTTTTTTTCTTTTTTTGAAGATAGGGACAGCATTTGCCCTCCTTCAGTCTGCTAAGACATCTCCTGTTCTCCAGGAATTCTCAAAGATTATCGACAGTGGTTCTGAGATTACCTCTGCCAGTTCTTTTAAACCCCTTTGATAAAGTTCGTCTGGCCCTGGAGAATAGAATTCATTTAGAATAGCCAGGTATTCCTCTACTACCTCTTTACCTATTCTGTGCCACATTTTCCCTACTGCATCATCTTCTTTCCAAGAAGAAAAATTGGAGATTTATTTTAATTAATTTGAATTGATCTTGAAAGGAGTTGAGAATTCATTTCCATTATGGAAGGAGAAACCATGCATACCAGCTTGCAAACGCACTGAAGTGTTACAGGGCTAAATATAAAGTATTTTAAAAGATGGAATGCATTACAGACTGATGAAGAATCCATTAAATGGTTTTAAAGATCCTGTGAATAACTATCTCTTCTCCTATTTTACTTCTCAGAGGGTTCATCTACACACTGTAGAAATAATGCAGTTTGATACTTTAACTGCCGTGGCTCCATCCTATAAAATCCTGGGATTTTTAGTTTGATGAGATAGCAGCACTGTTTGTCAGGTAAAGGCCTTGTAAAACTATGAATCCCAGGATTCTGTAGGATGGAGTGCAGCAAATGTTGTCAAATTGCATTATTTCTACTGCGTAGATGCATCCCAAGTTTTAGGGGGGTTGCAGACTGCCAGAAATAGTGCAAATTGAGTCCACTTTTAGGGTTAGGGTTAGGGAATCATGGGAACTGTATTTTATTGTGGCACCAGAGCTCTCTGACAGAGAAGGCTCAATGTCTCAGGGGGAAAAAAACAATTCCCATGATTCCCTAGCACTAACCCTAACCCTAAAAGTGGACTCAATTTGCACTATTTCTGGCAGTCTGCAACCCCTTTTAGTTCCTCCATAAGGACTTTATGCTTTAATTACATGGACTTATATTCTGTATCCTTCTCCAAGTTTTAAGACTTCTGCAACTCTGCTTCTGCATCCTTGAACTGAATGTGGTTGTTCTGCATTGGACAAAAATGTCCAACCACTCCCATAGGGTAGTTTAGGAGTACCAAAGACACCAACAGGATTCCAGCTCTAATGTTAGTGTCTGTAATCATTTTAATGCCAAGTTAATTTGAGATCTCAGCAGCTGATGGGTTTAGCCCAGAGTTGCCATGAAGGCAGTTACCGTAATTTCTGACAGCTAATTGAAGCAGTCCTGATCTTTCATCAATTTAAAAGGTTCCCAGCTCTTTGGGGTATTTGTGTGTGTGTGTGTGTGTGCATGATTGAGATGGCAAGAGAGAGAGAGAAAGGGAGAAATAAATTATGATTAAAAAATAAGCTTCCATGAGCATGTCAAATAGACTGTTTCAACTGCATTTTAGAAAGTGGGGGGAAGACCCTCATTCTTTAGAGAGTGTTAGCTATAACTGAGATCTCATGTCATTGTGTTCTATATTACAGGTTAAGTCTCCGTTATCCAAAATGCTTCAGACTAGAAATGTTTTGGATTTCAGATATTTTCAGTTTTTAAAATATTTGTGTATACATAATTAGATATCGTGGAGATGGTACCCAACTCTAAACATGAAATTCATTTATGTTTCTTATATACCTGATATGCACAGCTTGAAGGTAATTTTATAATAATATCTTAAATAATTTTGTGCATGAAACAAAGTTTGTGTACATTGAACCATCAGAAAGCAAAGGTGTCACTATCCCAGCCATCCATGTGCTTAATTTTGGATTTTGGAATTTCTGGTAAGGTAGACTCAACCTGTACCATCTCACATACTTTTAATAAACATCTACCTCCTTTGGTAGCAAGGTCAATTTAAAATAAGGTTGGACATCAACTATCTAAAATGGGGCTGGGCACTTGCATAGGGGCCATGGGCAATTTTTGCATCCCACTTTGCAGGCCGTGCCACACATACACACGCAGCAACCCCCCAAATCTCCATTTTCCTCTACAGTCCCTCTCAAAATTGCAACAGGAACTTATATTATTCTCTATTGACAAACTTATAACAAATTCAAATTAGAAGTGGATAATATTCCACAATCTTCATCAAGAATAAGTGCAAAGACATTGCATAGCGCAGTATGAAGCGGTATATAAATGAAACTGCTTTGCTTTGCTTTGCAAAGCATTAGGTGAGGAGAACCCAGCTTGCTTTTCCATCTGTTTCTCCACTTGTCTAGCTTTTTTAAACATCACAACAAGCCTTTGAGGTAGGCTTGAGATTTGAACCTAAAAATTTAAGTTTCTAGACTGCCACACTAACCATATATTTCATTGGCTCTCTAAGGTTGTGCTTCAGTTGGCACTTACCTAAGAGATACCGTACTTTTGTTGAATTTATCCAGATTTACTTCTGAGCAGACATCTACTTACTCACTGGAAAGTGAATCACAGAATCGTAGGAAAGGAAAAGCGACCAGATGCCAATTACTCAAACACCTTTCTAGGACAGGGAGCTACAGCTGGAGTATACAGGAAATGAATATATTCAGATATAAAGAAAACTCAGCCTTGCATCCAGGACACCTTAGGGCAGGGGTAGGCAACCTTTCCCCTTTAAGGGCCGAGGGACTTCAGCTCCCAGAATCCCAGGAGCTACTGGCCAACATGGGACTATTGGCCAACATGGCTGAGGCTTCTGGGAGCTGAAGTCCCTCGGCCCTTAAAGGAGAAAGGTTGCCTACCCCTGCCTTAGGGATTGCCTTCTTCTTTACCAGCCCTTTTTGGTCCCTAAAATTTGACGGAGAGCCTCGGCAGACGACTAATAGAGTCGTCTTCCGGGCAGGGAAGAGGAGGGGCAGCCGCACGAGCGGCGCCCCTTCCTCTTCCTGAGGTCGCCCTCGGAGTCGCCGGCCCTCCGCATGGCCGGCACTCCGAGGATGACCTCACGCCACGGCGACCGCACTCGCCGCGGCGTTTGAGGCAGGGAAAGTGCACCCGCCGCTTTTAGGGCGCCCTTTCCCTGAAATCTAAAAGGAGCGCCAATTTGGTGCTCCTTTTAGAGTCACCGACGGTGCGCCGCGGTGCGGCTGCCGCAGTCCAGCGGCGCTCCGTCCCGCGGCGCACGGGAAGCTCCCCTCTGCTTCCCCCCTGAGACATCTTTCTCTGTTTTGCAACAATGGAGGTCAATGACAAGAGGAAGGGACTTCTCAATGGCTCTTCCTTAACTGTGAAATTCTTTGCTTCTGGAAGCTAGGTTGACATCTTTTATGCCATTTCACTACAAAGTGAAAGCCACAAATTTCATGAGTTCCTTTTCATTTTTAGCCAGTGTGCCTGCCTGTGTTTATCATAATGCTGTTGATTTTAATTTTTGGTTGCTTACTTGATTGTATTATTGGATACAATTGTTGATATACCACCATACCAGTTACCAGTCTGAACATTCTTGATTTTCAGTATACAAAGGGGTCTTTAGTACGGTACCTTTGAAACAGTCTGCAAAGGCCCTAACTCAGGGGTAGGCAACCTTTCCCCTTTAAGGGCCAAGGGACTTCAGCTCCCAGAATCCCAGGAGCTATTGGCCAACATGGGACTATTGGCCAACATGGCTGAGGCTTCTGGGAGCTGAAGTCCCTCGGCCCTTAAAGGGGAAAAGTTGCCTACCCCTGCCCTAACTGAAAGAAAGAAGCTGGTAGCATGAGTTTTATGAAAGCTCATGCTACCAGCTTCTTCCTTTCAGTTAGCCTCAAAGGTACTATAACAGGGGTCGGCAAGTTCCCCTTACCTGGGGCCGGGCCGGGGATCCCCGGGTCTTCCGCGGGCCGATGGTGGGGGGTGGGAATGGCGGCGACGCAAGTGGAAAACATTTGGAAAATAAAATGGTAGCGCGCGGGGGGGGGCGGGGGCTGGTCCAAAGGCCTCGGGGGGGCGGACCTGGCCTGCGGGCCGTAGGTTGCCGACCCCTGTGCTATAAGATCCCTTTGCATATTTAGAAGCTCTCATTCATTCATTTGAGTATTTATATCCCACTCTTCAGCCAAAAAGGTTTCCAGAGCAGCTTACAAACTCAGGTTTGTAATCTAAAAAGATGTGGTGAGTAAGGAAAAGGGGATGGTAGTGAAAGAGATGATTAAGTCCAGGAGATGCTGGCTGTTCTTCTCTCCCTCTGAGGCCTCAGCAGTGTTGGTTGCAATGGTGGCAGGGCCTCTCACCAGCCGCTGGGACCAAGGCATGATGGAGCTGTCCCTGGCTGCTCTTCTCTCCCTCTGAGGCCACAGCAATTGCAGTTAGAATGAAGAGAGGGCCTCTCATCAGTCAGTCCTGGTTAGCACTTGGATGGAAGGCTATCAGGAAATAGTGAGAATCCCCAGCCAGGAGGAGATCTTGCCTGAAACCTTTGGAGAGCCATTACTGCCAATCAGAGTTGATGATATTGGGCTTATTGTGTGTTTCCAGCTTATGGCAACCCTAAGGCAAACCTTTGTTGTTGTTGTGTGCCTTCATGTCACTTCTGAATATTTATGGAGACCCTAAGGTGAACCTATCATGGGGTTTTCTTGGCAAGTTTCTTCAGAGGGGTTTGCCATTGCCATCCTCTGAGGCTAACAAAGTATGACTTGCCCAAGATCACCCAGTGGGTTTACATGGCCAAACTGGGATTCAAACCCTGGTCTCCAGAGCCATAGTCTAATGCTCAAACCATAAGCCACACTGGCTCCAAGGTAGACTTATCATGGGGTTTTCTGGGCAAGATATATTGAGAGGAGGTTTTCCTTCCCCTGAAGCTAAGAGTATGTGACTTGCCCAAGGTCACCTAGTGGGTTTCATGGTCAAGCTGGGAATTGAACCCTAGTCTCTAGAGTTGCAGTCCAACACTCAAACTAATACGCCATGCTAGACCTTTGATATTGGGGTAGATAGACCCAAGATCTGGTTTGATAGAAGGCACCTTCCTGTATTCCACTTGTGGGATGGACCTTCTTTTCCTCTCATATTGGGGTTGGGGACGCCTTGAGTCTTGGGCATGGAGAAAGGCAGTATACAAATTAAAATAAATAAATTACTCAAAAGAAAGCCCAACAGCATCTGGTGGTATTTACTCCAGGTAAGTAGTTACCAAATTGCAACCAATGTCCCTGTCTTTCAGCCTCTTCCTTCACAAGGCCATTTTCTGCATAACTAAGGTTAGAATGATAAATGTCTTGCAGAGTTGCTAGAAGCTATGAATAATAATATTAGAATAATAAATGCTTGGAGAATAGGCTACTCTCAGGGGCAACCAAGCCTATTTGCTAGCAATTCTAATTTATGGCATTTACATATCATGAGTTAATTGTGACAGTTCATGTATATTTATAAGTTTGCAACACTCTTCCTAAAGAAGTGCATGGCACACTGTCTGAGGGCTAGTTGTACATCAGTGTATTATGCAAATTGCTGTGGATTTTCACATGTTTGCATCAACAGTTTATTGTCTTCACTTCCCTGTGTAAATTCACATCTATTCACATCTATTCATCCTCCATCTGCTGAAAATGCACAGCCATTCAAATCCATGGGAATCAGACAGACAACCACACTTGTGGTAATGCGCATTTCTGTGGATTTCTGCACACACTTCAGTAAAAACCACTTTTTCTGCAGAGCTAGGAGGTTTTTTTCCCGTTTTCTCCTCAAAAACTCCTGTGAATTGGATGTGGTCAGATTGCATTCTATTCAACTGGAATGATAAATATTTTAATTGTGTAGACTGTAGACTATCCCTGAGACTGCAGCATTTCAAGATGGTCAGTTGGGAATCCTATTGTCCTAGGTTAAAAAAGCCTTGGACTAGGAATGTAAATGGGCCCATCCACACTACACAATTATAGTACTATGATTCCATTTTAACTGCCTTGGCAACATCCCATGGGATCTGAAGTTTAGGGATTTGCATTGAGAATGGGATCTGCATTTAGAATTCTGGGCCAAAAAGCTCTAGTGCAGGGGTAGGCAACCTTTTTGAGACGGGGGCCGGGTTGATGTCCCTCGGACAATTGGGGGGCCGAAGCACCAAAAATAAATAAATAAAAATACAAATATTTAAAAAAATAAAAAAATATGCATGCACACTCTCTCAGCCCCAGAAAAGCCATGGCAAAACTCCTGTGGAGATTTTGCCAAGAAAACCCCAAGAACAAGTACTGTATTTTTCGCCATATAAGGCGCTCCGGCATATAAGACGCACCCAATTTTAAAGGAAGAAAATCCAGGAAAAAAGGATTCCTCCCTTTAGCTGCGGCCGGTTGTTCAATGGGCTGGTGCTGGGATCGGAGAACTTCTCCGATCCCAGCACCAGCCCATTGAACTGAGTTCGCGGGGGGAAGGAGGGCTCCTTCCCCCCGCGACTTCAGTCTTTGAATGGGCTGGTGCTGGGATCGAAGCGATCCCAGCACCAGCCCATTGAACTGAAGCTGCGGGGGGAAGGAGGGCTCCTTCCCCCCGCGACCTCAGTCTTTGAATGGGCTGGTGCTCGGATCGAAGCGATCCTAGCACCAGCCCATTGAAAGACTGAGGCCGCGGGGAGAAGGAGCCCTCCTTCCTCCCGCGACCTCAGTCTTTGAATCGGCTGGTGCTGGGATCGAAGCGATCCTAGCACCAGCCCATTGAACTGAGGTCGCGGGGGGAAGGAGGGCTCCTTCCCCCCGCGACCTCAGTCTTTGAATGGGCTGGTGCTGGGATCGAAGCGATCCTAGCACCAGCCCATTGAAAGACTGAGGCCGCGGGGAGAAGGAGCCCTCCTTCCCCCCGCGACCTCAGTCTTTGAATGGGCTGGTGCTGGGATCGAAGCGATCCCAGCACCAGCCCATTGAAAGACTGAAGCCGCGGGGAGAAGGAGCCCTCCTTCCCCCCGCGACCTCAGTCTTTGAATGGGCTGGTGCTGGGATCGAAGCGATCCTAGCACCAGCCCATTGAACTGAGGTCGCGGGGGGAAGGAGCCCTCCTTCCCCCCGCGACCTCAGTCTTTGAATGGGCTGGTGCTAGGATCGCTTCGATCCCAGCACCAGCCCATTCAAAGACTGAGGTCGCGGGGGGAAGGAGCCCTCCTTCTCCCCGCGGCCTCGGCCCTTCACCTTATAAGGCGCACTAACTTCCCCACGCACGTTTTGGGGAAGAAAAAGTGCGTGTTATAGGGCGAAAAATACGGTAATAACAACAATAATCAAAATCATCATGGCAGGCGGTGGCGGCGGCAGGACTGGCCTGGGGCAGGTCCAAAGGCCTCAGGGGGCTGCATCCGGCCCCGGGCCTTAGGTTGCCTACCCCTGCTCTAGTGCCTCAACAAACTACATATTGAAAGATTTCATAAGATACAGCCATGGTAGTTAAGTTGAAACAAGTTATAATTGTGTAGCATTAATGGCTCCAATCAGCATTGAAGAATGTATAACCAGCAATTTTCTGTCTGTTCCATTTCTGCACAATTTTCAAACTCTATTCCTCCTCCAATGCTTTGTTGGGGAAAATTGACACAAGAATACACTGATTCCTATGCAAAAATGTTGGTTTTGCACAGAAGATAAATGCACAAAAACTACATATGGGGTAGAATCCTGTTGGTATCCTGCAAGAGTATAAGTTTGGGATTTTGTTTGTTTGTTTGCTTGTTTCATGCAGAATGGCAAGTTCCATTCAAGGGTTGCGGAAATGGATGATACTGTGTAGTTGTGGATATAAGTGCACATGGAGGTACATTGATTTCCACAGACACATATACACACTGATGCACATTGCTTAATGTACATCACACTGGAGGTGCACATGCCATTTGGTTGCATACTGGTTGTGCAATGTCACAATTCATTGATGAGGCAGAGTTGTGTGACCACCACATAATACCATGAGTGCACTTACTCTGTCACATTGATATAGGGTTTCAGCAGTAAGGTGTATGTGTAGAAATTGATGCATTTACATGAAGACAGGCCAGAGATGTCCTCAAGATTGTGTGTGGAAGCAAGTGGGGGGGGGGTCACTCATATGTATGCACACACATGCACACAAAATGGAGCTCCCAGAGGAATCTTGGGGTGAGAACATGGCTGTCCTCTTTTGCCCTTGGGAGGCTAGCCAAACCCTCAGTCCAGAGTCTCAGCATTTCATGCACTGAGCAAGAGTGAGAAAAAGAAAACTTGTCTCACCAAGTTGTTGGTAACAAGAGCAGTGGTCGTACAGTCCAGATTCATCACAAGGCTTCAGTCTGTCTAGTACAGCAAGGTTCAAAGGGAATATCTGAAAGAGTAGTCCAGATCCAAGCAGGCAATCAGTCAAAAGACAAGGCAACAGCAAGGCGTCTCCCAAGCACGATGGGTGGTTGTCAACCATACTGGATCAAGGGTGGTGCTGGGATATTTATAGCCCCTCTGGGTCTCGCAGGTGCTCCTTATTAGCATCCTGTTCTTACTTAACCACAGGGGATACCATTGCCTCTCTTATTCCTGGCATCTCTTTGTGGGAGTAGACACTGATAAGTCTGATTTGGGTGGAGGGAAACTTTGCTTCTGGGAATTTGGTTCTGGTACTGGCTGCAGTCTTACTTCCAGTGGCTTCAGTCTTGGCATGTCTCTCCGACTCAGAGAACATGCTTGGCTCCTGGAGGTAGGGCATAACAATGGCCTTGAAAGTGTGTGTGTGTGTGTGTGTGTGTGTGTTTCTCTCATTTCTTAGACCTGGTGTTTTTTATATTCGAATGTCATCCTTTGTGTAACTGTGGTAGATGCTTACAGTATCATCCTTAATGACATCACCAGGAGCTGCCCCTTCAGACATCACCAAGGCTTGCTCCCTGTGATATCACAAGGAGTCATCCCTAGATGAGAACCAGCATGGTGTTGTGGTTTGAATGTTGGACTAGGACCCTGGGACAGAAGGATTCACATTCCCACTCAGCCACAGAAAACCAGAAGTCACACACTCTCAACCTAAAAAGAAGGCAATGGCAAACTCCCTCGAAATAAATCTTGCCAAGGAAACCCATGATAGATTTGCCTTGGGGTTGCCATAAGTCGGACATAACTTGAAGATATAACAAAACCAACATCCCTAGATATCAGGTTCTGGCCCTGAAATCCCAGGATGCTCCTGACCAGGGAACAGTAATTGTTGTATATGCTGATGATGGTGAGGAAAGGAAAAAAGAATAGATGTGGACCAAGAAAATGCCATGGTGTTTTAGCACATAGTACTGTAGAGTTTTGAGCACGTTTCCTTCAAATGGAGGTGATGGAAAGGTACTTTAAATCCTGCTTTGCTCTCTAAGAGTCCAAGGGGCTTGTCCTCCTCCAGTGATAATTAGAATATATTTATGGAACAGCAGAACGTCTCTGGCTGGCTGTTTGCCAGCAGCAGCATTAACAGCAGCAGCAGCCTTCCTGATGAATAATAGGCCCAATAAAGTCTGTATTTAAACACAACCACACACACAAAGCCATTAACTCACATGGCAGGGAGTGAGTGTTTCTGTCTTAATATTCCAGACACCTTCCTTTCATTTCCTTCCACAAATTTTTTTGGCTCCAGTGGGTGACATGTATATGTGTGTATGTGTGCATGTATACTGAACACAGTCCACTTCGAGTGCATGTACTTAAGCCTGCGGACCAGGGATAGTTTGGAGATTCTGCTAGTATACCAACCACCCCATTGTCTGGCAGACTCCCTAACCAAGCTAACACAGCTGGTCTCAGACTTGCTGTTGGAGTCGTCCAGACTTTTAGTCTTGGGCGACTTCAACATCCCTCTGGAAACCAGTCTGTCAACTCTCACAGGTGCAGCTCGGGAGTGCATGGTAACTCCGTTACCGAAATTTTACTGGATCAATTCCAATCTGTGAGTACCGATGACGTGGACAAGCTCCTTGGCAGAGTGAGGAAAACTACCTGCCCTCTCGATCCTTGCCCATCATGGCTGGCCGTCCAGAGAGGGGATGCTTTGAGGGTATTCCTTAAAGACATCATCAACGCATCCCTCAGGGAGGGCTTTGTTCCATCTTGTTTAAAGGAAGCGGCGATTAGGCTGATCCTGAAAAAGCCCTCCCTGGATCCCCTGGATATGAATAACTATAGGTCGGTCTCGTTGTTACCATTCCTAAGCAAAGTGATCGAGAGGGTAGTGGCTCTTCAAGTCCAAGCTATCTTGGATGAAACCGATTAGATCCATTTCAAACTGGCTTTAGGACAGGATTTGGAGTTGAGACTGCCATGGTTGCCTTGACTGATGACATTCATCTGAGCATTGACAAGAGTAGTGTGACCCTGCTGATGCTCTTAGACCTCTCAGCAGCTTTTGATACAATCATAGAATCATAGAATCATAGAGTTGGAAGAGACCACAAGGGCCATCCAGTCCAACCCCCTGCCATGCAGGAACTCCCAATCAAAGCATCCCCAACAGATGGCCATCCAGCCTCTGCTTAAAGACCTCCAAGGAGGGAGACTCCACTACACTCCAAGGAAGTGTGTTCCACAGTCGAACAGCCCTTACTGTCAGGAAGTTCCTCCTAATGTTGAGGTGGAATCTCTTTTCCTGGAGCTTGCATCCATTGTTCCGGGTCCTAGTTTCTGGGGCGGCAGAAAACAAACTTGTTCCCTCCTCAATATGATATCCCTTTAAATATCGCTCCTCAATCACGACATCCTCTTGGATCGCCTGAGGGGGTTGAGAATCGGAGGCACTGCTTTGCAGTGGTTCCATTCCTTCCTCTCGGGTAGATCCAAGAGGATGTTGCTCAAGGACAGTAGCTCCGCTAGGAAGGAGCTCAAGTGCGGCATCCCTCAAGGCGCCATTCTGTCCCCGATGTTATTTAACATCTATATGAAGCTGCTGGGAGAGATTATTTGGAGACATGGGGTGGAGTGTTATCAGTATGCTGATGACACCCAGATATATTTCTCCATGTCCCAGGCATCAATCTCGACTTCACATGGCATCTCTCCTCTCAGCGACTGTCTTAAGGCAGTGATGGACTGGATGAGGAAAAACAGATTGAAATTGAATCCAGACAAAATGGAGGTACTAATGGTAGCGGCCCAGAACCCAGGTATTGGGATACAACCTCCAGTCCTGGACGGGATCACACTTACCGCAAAGGACTGTGTTCACAGTCTAGGGGTGCTTCTGGACTCGTCGCTTCAGATGATTAATCAGGGGAATGCAACGGCCAGGAGCGCCTGTTATCAGCTTCGGCTGATATGCCAGCTGTGCCCTTTCCTGGAAGTAAGGGACCTTGAAACTGTGGTACACGCTCTGGTAACCTCCCATCTGGATTTCTGCAATGCTCTCTACATGGGGCTACCCTTGTGCTTGGTTCAGAAACTTCAGTTAGTGCAAAATATGGCAGCCAGGTTGGTCTCTGGTACATCTAAAAGAGACCACATAACACCTGTACTGAAGTCTCTTCACTGGCTGCCCATTCGCTTCTGGGCCCAGTACAAGGTGTTAGTTATCATCTATAAAGCCCTAAATGGCTTGGGTCCAGCCTACCTTCAAGACCACCTCCTACCATACAATCTGCCCCGTGCACTTTGGTCCTATGGGAGGAATTTGCTACAGATGAAAAAAATCTAGACTGTCAGCTACCTCCCAGGGGGCCTTCTCGATGACTGCTCCCAGACTATGGAATGGCCTGCCAGCCGAGATCCATCATATGGCAACCTTAGACAGCTTGAAAAGGGCTGTCAAGATGGATCTCTTCCAGCAGGCCTTTCCCGACTAGTCTTCCTGGTCATAGAGCCTGTCTTTTTGCACCTCTTCTTCCCCCCATCCCAGCCACTATTATAGCCGTTGCCGCTGTAGTTATTATATTTTGTCGGCACTTTGCCTTATTTTAAAAAAAACTTTTAATTTGATGTCTGTTTGATAACTTTTGATGGGGTGGGAGGGTTAGGGTTTGGGGTTGATCTTATTGTGTTGTATTTTTATGTTGCTATGCAGAGGAGCAGGGTACAAATAAATTGATGATGATGATGATGATGATGATGATGATGATTTCTGTATGTATGTATAATGTGTGTATATGTGTGTGCCCATGTGTGTGCATGCATAGTGAGTGTGCATGTGAATGTGTGCCGTCAAGTCAGTTCTGACTCATAGCGACCCTAAAGCAACCCTATCATGGGGTTTTCTTGGCAGGTTTCTTCAGAGAAGGTTTGTCATTGCCTTCCACTGAGGCTGAGAGGGTATGACTTGCCCAAGGTCACTGAGTAGGTTTCAATAGCTTAATGGGGATTCAAACCCTGGTCTCTAGAGCTGAGGTCCAATACTCAAATGATACCTCTGAGTTGTTGCTATGCACCTTAAAGTCAACTCCAACTTAAGGAGACCCATCTCCTCCCCTCCCTCTTCCATTCCCTCTTTCTCAAGCAGTGAAACATAAATTGTGGCTCAAGGAAAGGGTTATTTTCCTTCCCTGCTTTTCTATTAGTGCACACTTGACATTTTTATTGCTCCATACA
This sequence comes from Phrynosoma blainvillii, assembly GCA_026167975.1. Classification (NCBI taxonomy): domain Eukaryota; kingdom Metazoa; phylum Chordata; class Lepidosauria; order Squamata; family Phrynosomatidae; genus Phrynosoma; species Phrynosoma blainvillii. The sequence continues at coordinate 447,972,159 of JANUYF010000001.1, read as the reverse complement.
GAACTGGGCACCTATTATTCAGATCGGAATCAGGGATAATGAGAAAAGTATGTGTCCAAATATTTCAATTTACATCACTCAGTCATGCGGCCAACCCAGCCCATGATGATTTCTCTGTTTGTTATAGACAACCTGCTCTCCCCATTCATGACTAACCCAATAATGAAGGGTAACAGGGGGTTAGCTACTGGCGGGTGGTGGAGGCTTTGCAAAGGAGCATTGCTACCCAAATAAGAATTCTGCCTCCCCTCCAATGAAGACTGTATTACAGGTGGATAGAGTCCATCAAGGACACCATGCCTCTGAATTTTTAAGACCTGATCATGGATTGCTGATTTCCCAAACAGCCAATCCTGGTTCAAGCTGGCTGTAAAAAATGGACTGCTGTGGGAGGAGTAACTATAAAAACGGAGGAGTGAGTCAGAGGATGTTATCACACTTGCAGCAAGAGAGCGGCAAGAAAGCTGGTCGGAATCATTTGGGAACCATTTTGGGTTCATGCCGGAATGTGCCTGGCAAGCGGAAAACATTACCACACTAGAATGGAATCAGTGAGGAATGTGAGATGCCGGAATGGTTCCGCTCCGGGGGCCCGTATCTCCTGTTCACACACAAGTTGAAAGATCCCTACCTCGATCCGGCAAGGATGTTCATGCACATGCGCAGAAGCAGGAATGCTTGCCGAGTTGGTAGGAGGAGATTTTCGTCACTTCCCCCTACTCGTCATGTCGTCATTTCCGTCAGATCGCCATTTCTTCTTCCGTGTGTGCCGCCGCTCTGACCATGGAGGGGTCTGGTGCAGTGATGCTTTCTGTGTTGCATGCGGAGCTGGAGAAGTTGGATCGGCAACAGGAGCGGAGGCGCAGGGCTGTGCTGGCTGGCGTCCGTCGCTTTATGAGGCGGCGTGGCATCACTGGCTTCACAGCCCATGCCTTGTTATGGGGGTTTTTTGGTCGACACCACCGCGTTGGCCAGGGTTTCCATGCCGCCAGTGTTCCCCGGCCACGCCGTTGGTGGGTCAGGCCACAGGTTGTGAGGAACTGGTGGGCAGAGGAGGTGATCCCTCTTTGGGATGAAGACATGTGGATCCGGAACTTCCGGATGTCCAGGGCCACACTGTACGAGATAGCTGAGGCTCTGCGCCCTCACATCCAGGCCAGGGACACCTTGCTGAGGAGGGCCATCTCCGTGGAAGAGAGGGTGGCAATCACCATATGGTGGCTTTCTGCCCCCCTCAATTACAGGAGAGTGGCACGGCACTTCCAGATTGGGGTGTCCACAGCAGCAAAAATCTGTACTGAGGTGATCCAGGCTATTGTGGATGTACTTCTCCCAAGAACAGTCTGCCTAGGAAACTATCGCCAGGTAGGTTCCTCTCTTGTGTTCTTGGCCTCTGCTTCATTTAAATTAATCTATGCTGTCAAATAATACTGTACAGTATTAGTTTGGAAAAAGTACTCCTGCCGTGCCACATAACAAGGGGGGGGGGTCATGGCTTCGGGCTTCCTTTTGGACAATTCCTTAATTTGCTATTACCTCCCTTGACTACATGACATTACCTCTTGTATGTGCGATTTGCAGAAATGCATGCCTACATATATAAGCAGATTACTGAAGGGGCTGGTGTGAGGGGTGCATTAATTTTGAAAGGGAGCTACAAGGAGAGCGGAAATGAGGGCTTCTTCTGTAGCAGTATATATGTGTGTATGTAGCTATGGATGAAGAAAACCATCTACAATTATGAGAACTTACCAGACACCTAAGCATTGTGTTGCTCTTACCCTGCTCTTCAAGGCTTTTTCTCTTTTTTCCTTTTTCTTACCTTGCAGGTCATGGATGGATTTGAAGAGCTGGGCTTCCCCCACTGTGTCGGCGCGCTGGATGGATCACACATCCCTATACACCCTCCAAGAGCCAATGCCGAGGACTACTATAACAGGAAATATGGGTACTCAATAGTACTGCAGGCCTTGAGCTCGGCAAACGGTGTATTCCTTGACATCGAGGCTGGCTTCTCCGGCCGTAACCACGACGCATTCATCTTCCGGCATTCATCCCTGTGCCAGGCGATGGATGAGGGTGCTTTTGTCCCCGGAAATCCCACGGTCACTATCAGGGGGGTGCAGGTGCCTCCCTTGATAATTGCGGATGGGGCGTACCCCTTGCGGCGATGGCTAATGAAGCCTTACATTGGAGCTCTGCAGCCCAATCAATTGGCGTTTAACATTACGCTTAGCAGGGCTCGCTGTGTTGTGGAGCGAGCTTTCGGCCGCTTAAAGGGAAGATGGGGGTGCCTAGGAGCTAGGCTAACTGTTGGGGAGGAGCACTTTGCAACTGTTGTCTCTGCATGTGTGGTCCTTCACAATATCTGTGAAACAAGGGGTCATGCATTGCATTTTGTGGAGCGCTCAGGTGAACTGCATCTCCCGCCGATGACGCAGGATTGCCAATCGGCGAGAGAAAACCGTAGAAGGCAAGCTGAGGGGGAGCGGGTCCGTGGAGCTATAGCGGCCATGATTGCAGAGCGACAGTAAGGACTGTGTGCTATATTTACCTTTGCTGTTTTCAACTACATATGTGCTGTTAAAAAATAAACTACTTCTTTACTGTTATATTGGTTGCCTTTCTTAATATCCTGTTCAACTGTATTGTGACATTTGCTAGCTTTGCTTTTCTGTTCTACAGATGCATCCACGTATGTATATGTACATATGGATGGAGATAGTTAGAGAAAGACATGCACACACACGTACACGCACACACGTATGTATATATATATATATATATATATGTTTATATATATATATATATATATATATATATATATACGTATATTTACATATATAAATGTATCAGCACATATTTGTGGGTTTTAAATTATATTTAATATCTACATTTATCTATATAAATCTATATGTACATATACATATATATGTATATATATATATACATATATATATATCTTTATAGATTTAGATCGATAGATATCGATTTAGATGTAACTTCTAAGGAGATATATTTATACTGCTGGTGGTAAAGAGATGAATCTACTGATGAAAACACACTAATGTCTTGATAAATAGATTTCTTTACAATTAACAATATAAAAACAAACAGTGTATTGGTTTTTGTATATGTACTTGTGCATAGGTATGTGTGCAGGCACAGAAGAGACATGAACTTATACACATGTACATACACAAACTCCAACATATGAACCCTTATTAGTTTGTCTTACTGCAATAATAAATAAAAAAGGAAACACTGAACAGTATAAACATAACATCTAAACTAAGTAACCATATTTTAGAGAAAAAAAAAACCTCAGGAAGGAGAGTAAAATTTTTTCTTCTTGATCTGCCTTTTGCCAGCGACCCTTTGGCTGGCTTCAAGAGGTGGTTGGGTAGGCTCTGTGGAAGGCGCCAGGCAAGATGGGCCCTCATCGCCAGAGTCCTCAAAGAGGATTTGTGTCCCCCCGAGGACCTCCCGGGCTTCTGTTGCTGCCCTGCTGGATGCAAGCATCTGGATGGCCTCGGCCACAGAACGGACTGCCTCTGTTCTTTCCCGGGACACATTGATTATTTCGTCCATGTACCGGTATATGCGTTGCCGGTGACGTGCACCTGCCATTAGGTCACGGCGGTAGGAGCGCGCAAGGCTCTCCAGTGCGGCAGAATCTCTCCTGGAGTTCCTTAGGAGAGACGAATGCTGACGCCTTGCAAGCGTACGGTTCAGACGCCCCTCCCGTTTGGAGTCCTCTATCAGAGTCCTCGCAATTAGTTCCCCCCTCATGGCTCTCCTATCCGGTATTTCCTGTGCGGACCTGCGGCGGCGGCGCACGATGTGACGTGCTGGTGCTGCAGAAAAACAAAAAAAATAATAATAATTTGCAACCATCAAAACTTTGCATGCGTGATGGTTAGTTCTAGTTGTACAGTAGATCTTACGTTGTTAAGCTCTAGAGATTGCTTTTTATACCAGGAAATGTACGCTCCCTTTGAAATTCTATTTGTGCGTATTTGTGTGTGTGTGTGTACATGTCTATATATAGAACCATATCATTATCTATATATCCGCTTTTGTATGTATGTATGTGTGTATGTGTCTACATGTGCATGTTCACACACTCGCACATACCTACCCATGCATGTTTAGTGTGCTATGTACAGATGCCTATCTTCTGGTGCAAAAACATACACACACACACTTACAATGTTATTTTTAATTGCTTGGCAAATGTTGAATGTACGATGGGTGTACCTGTCCTCGATGGTTCTTCTTCTATGGATCCAGGAGGGAACGTGGCCTGAGTCTCCTCCACAGGCATCCGTGTGGACTCCATCACGGGCCTTTCTTGACTTATAGTGGTATCTGGAGCCAACACAAAAATGTTGCAAAGACACAGGGTTAGCAGTAATGTATGGGTTACTTTCAGAGCTTATGCACTGCAGCATTCCCCTTCCCATGCTTTCAACCAGCAGAGAACATCCTACCGTCACTGCCCGCGGGGGATGCTGGAAGATCTTGCTGCTCCATGCTCTCCTGCTGTTCCACTGGCCGCTCAGGTGGGTTTTCAACTGCCACCAGGTTGAGGACCACATCACCCTCCTCCTCTGGGACTTCTGGAGGAACTACGGGAACACAAAAAAAAAAAAAAAGGAAAAAAAGGTTGCAGCTACAGATCTCTCAAGATTGGTGATCACAGGCATTCAGTTAAAACAATCTTTATATCTAACTATCTATCAATAATTATACACACACTTGTGGAGAGTAACCTTCATACATGTACTGTGACTAACAAGACACCGAGAAGAATGCATACATGTGAAACAATCCATGTTAAGATCTCTAGATCTATCTCACTACGGATATCTATGTGTATAGCAATATTTCTCTCTCTCTCTCTCTATATATATATATATATGTATATATATACATGTATATATATATATATATGTATATATATATATGTATATATATATATGTATATATATATGTATTACATACGTATATACACATATATATATGTATATATACATATATACATATATATATATATATATACATGCATACATACATATATGTGTGTATATACACATATATATATGTATATATATATATATATATATACACATATATATATATATAAACATATATACCTCTCTAGATGTTTCCCCATGGCTAGCTCCAAGAAACAAGGCAGGAGTGCACAGGGCTTTCTCAGGGGTGCACATATAACCCTAACCCCCCACCCCCTAAACTCTACAGCCATTAAAAAAAATTACCCAGAATTCCATAGTAAAGATTTCAAATTTCCTTTTGGGGGGGGTTATACTGTGCAACAGCACACTATACATATGGATTAAATGCAACCCAGGGAAAAATATTAATCCCTCCCTTCTAACCAAACATCCCCCCTCCAAAAAAAACTCAAGCACATGGTTTAAAAAATACCTACCTTGAACGTTACCCACGCCCGACGTTCCTTCCCCTGGTGATTCTGGGGCTGCCTGCGTGGAGGGCCCCTCCTGTGGTTCTTCCGCAAGAGCTCTCCTCACAACCTTAATGCTTTTGCATAATTTTTTTGGAAAAATATCCCTGTCATTTCCTAAAAATCTCGCCATTTCCTCATAAAAAGGACAGGAAACTGGGGGATTTCCACTTATGTTGTTGTGGTTAGATACTCTCCTGAAGTCTGCCCGAAGTAGTTTGCATTTATTTCTTACTTCATCCAGTATTCGGTTGATCCCCTTTTCTTGTAACTTTTGAGAAATGTCCAAATAAATTTCAGCATTGCGATGCTTAAGGAGTAAGCCCCTCTGGACTTTCTCCTCACCCCACAGAGGAATGAGCTCTGCGAGCTCCCTGTGGGACCAAGCGACCCCCCTTCCTGGCTTTTTCTGGGATCCGCCAGCATTTCCAGAGGAAGCCATTTCCATCTGTTTCTAAAGAGAAGTAAATGAAAAAGCCAGCCGAAAAAGCGGCAACCGCAAGGATGATGATGGCGCCAAGGTATGTATCCAGCCAAGCTGCTACAAACAAACTGAGCGCCATGTGCAGCGGGCAATGGAGAATAACCAGGCGTCGGGGTGTCTACGCATGCGCGAAAATGCTGCTTCCATCGTGGCGACACCTGTTGGTCCAGGAAGCACATTGCCCATAGAGATAGCCATGGAGATGGCAAGCAGGTGGCGAATGTGGCTGCCAGAGGAAGTTGAGGCCCTTCTGGACCTCATGGATGCTAGCCGCAACCTCCCCCTGCTGATTGGGTCAAGCACACACCCAAATCACTCCATCTACAGGCGGCTGGCCAGACGACTGGCAAGAAGAGGATTCGAGCGAACCATTGGCCAAGTCAGGTCAAAAGTAAAAGTGTTAAGAAACGCTTTTTACAAATCTAGAAATTTGTTCCACGGGGACCCTCCTCCAGAAGCAAGGCCCCCCTTCTATAGGCGGCTTCGGCAGTTGTGGGAAAAGGCAGGATGCCCCGACGGCAGGCTTGCAAGGAGACCACAAAGTAAGTAATTCCCTCCACTGCAGTCCAACATGTATTAGCACCTATGGCGGGGGGGTATATCTGTACATTACTATTTCTGTTAATGTTAACCTATACTTACCTAATCTTTGCATTTATGTTTACATGTACTAACTTTAGTTATGGCAAAAAAACCAGCTCTGCAATGTTAATGCCCATAAGTCAGCCGTAATTAATCTACACTGTTCTATAATGTCTTTTTTTCCAGGACAAGTCGAGGCAAGAGCAGACGAGCCCCCGGAGCAAGCGCCACATAGGCCGGAGGGCAGAACACCCCCCCACGAAGAGGAGGACGAGGAAGAGGGAGTAGGGAGACCCAGTCCTCCCCCGGTGGAAGGCCAGGAAGACCCTGCCGAGGGGCAGGCTGTGGAGCAGCAGGCTGTTCCACAGCCAGCCGATGATGAGGATCACCCACCCGAGCCACCAGACATTGCTGATGAATGTCCAGGTTTTCATGTGACATTCTAAAAAGAAAATAATACCACATGCGAACACATTAATTTAGCAAACAAACAATAATGTATTCTTTCTTCTTGTTTCCCCCTACACTCCAGTCCGAGAACTCCTTGCCAGTCTGGAAAACACTGTGGGGGCGATTCTTCAAAGAATTGGAGAACTGGAAAGAAAGGTGGACCAGCTGGACATGTGGGTCGACCATTTCTGTGTGCATCAGTCTCCACCTCAGGAGTGACTTTTATTTGATTTTTCCATCCCATCCCCCTCTGCCGTGTGCGAGAACAGTCAGAGGTTTTTTATTTTTTATTAATTTCTCCATCCCTCTCTCCCCATTGTTTCTTTTAAAAATCATTAGTAATGAATGTGTATAAATAAAAACAACAGGAATCATATTGTTAAAATAAATACTATATTTTTTGTCAAAAATACTGCATGGCATCTTTCTTTAATTATCTGAGGTAGGATGTTGGGAAAACATAGACTCTTCAACGCGCCCTTTTCACTCCTTTGCACCAGCATCTCGATATCTAGGACGCAGTGTATCTGAAAGAGAAAGCAGGGAAATCACTAGAACTAGAAGGGAATGGACCACGAGAATAGATTAACAATAGTGTCTCTCTTCTCTTACACACTGTAAGATATTAGAAGACAGAGCATTCCCTGGCGGGCCAAAAAGAAAGGAAGCTGAGGAAAAGTTCAATTGATCAGAGGAAAAGGTGAAATGATTACCATTTTTCAAATCGGCGAAGGGCACTACCTGATATGTCTCGCTTATTAGCCGAGGGCCAAGAGCTGTGAAATGCATGCAAAAGAAAAAACCGCCCAAACAAACATTGTTAAAACTTCCCCTCACAACCGGGCGCCCAAGCAGGGAAACATGTGCTATGCCATTTGTGGAGCCATCTCCACTGAAATGCACATCGAAGCACAGTCGGAAAGGGCCCCTTGGGGTGGTGCATAGAAATGGCATTCCTGCATGGCAGGAGGCAGAAGTGGATGGACGTACTGCTTTTCCCCCACCGTACAAAAGAAGAGCCCATTTCAGGGGTGCTTTGATAAGTCACCCATGCACGTCAGGTGTAATATGTAGGTATATATTGAATGTAAATGTAAATATATAGTAAAAGTAGATAGATACATGGAAAAATGCGCATGTAACAAATATATATATATATATATATATATATGCGTGAATATATATATATATATATATATATATATATATATGTATATATTGTGTATATATATATATATATATATATATATATATATTATATATGCACACCTTTCCATCCCTCTATCCCTGTATGTACCTATCTATCTATGTATCTATCTATCCATCTATCTATCTTTCTATTTCTAATTTGTTTGTAAACCATGTCTGGTTTAAAAAATTTTATGGGGGGAGGTGGTAATCGCTCTTAGTTGTTATTGATTATGTTATGATGTAAGCCGTCCCGATTGCTGTGCAGAGGGGCGAGTTATAAATAAAAATAAAAATAACAATAACAACAATAACAGCAAGTATTACTGTTATTATTATTGTTTCTGTTGTTGTTGTTATTATCACTATTATGTCCATCTACCCATCACCCACAGTATTCTCCCAACCAAATTACCACCTCCACTGCCCCCCCCACTATATATACCAGGGGTAGGCAACCTTTCCCCTTTAAGGGCCGAGGGACTTCAGCTCCCAGAACCCCAAGAGCTACTGGCCAACATGGGGCTATTGGCCAACATGGCTGAGGCTTCTGGGAGCTGAAGTCCCTCGGCCCTTAAAGGGGAAAGGTTGCCTACCCCTGATATATACAAACTGGGCGCCCAAGGAATAGATGTAACACATTTATTCAAGATAACACTACTCACACACGACCAGGTACCACGGCCTCCGAGATGCTGGCAGCCAGGTATCCACACCTGAGGAAAGAGAAACATCAGAAAAGAAAGATTATTATTATTATTATTATTGTTATTATTGTTGTTGTTATTATTGTTGATATTATCACTATTATATCCATGTACCTATCACCCACGGGGAATTCTTCCAACCAAATTACCGCCTCCACTGCCCCCCCAACTATATATACAGATATTCCCCCCCCCCGAATTCTGGGCTACAAAGCCATCCATAATAATGATTCCCCCCCCAAGCCCTGGTCGCGCGGCGGCACAAATCCCAATAGAAAGCTCTAGATTGCCTTAAAATAATAGAAGAGAGGACCATTGTTTACCCGTCCCGTTTGTTGCCCGCTCCAAACAGGAAGTACACGTCATAAGATGCTTCCTCAAATCCTTGGGGAATACCGCGAGGAACCATGGGCCATAAAAAGAGGAAATGCGGCATGACAAGGATCTTGTGTTCATACCTATGCCGAGATCAGCATCATTCCGGCATAGTGCCGACCGCTCGAGTGTATTCCTTAAAATTCTCAGAATTCAAAAGGACTGAAATGAGGCTGAAATGACGCTGAAATGAGGTAGGGAAGGGCGGGGTTTGCTGCGACGTCATGTGAACACATGGAAAAAAAGTCTGAAATGAGGCTGAAACGAGGCTGAAATGAGGCTGAAATGACGCTGCTTTAGGGCCAGTGTGGTAACGTCCAGAGTCAAAAGACAAAGGCTGCATCCACACTGGAGAAATAACCCACTTTGGGCCCCACAACAAACTCTAATTTCCAGAATTCCATAGCCTTGAGCAAGGGCATTTAAAGCAGTGCCAAACCAGGTTATTTCTCCAGTGTGGATGCAGCCAGTATGTCTGTTTAAGAATCACTTCAGAGCAGTTCAGATCTGTTCCATTCTGAGAGTAATCAGTTGGAATTCAGGCCAATGTACCTTAATGGAATTCATAGTTCTGTTAAAAGGGAAGAAGATTAACAGTATAAGAGAAGATGTTTAAAAGAAGCATGAAACAGTTTAGGCTTGAAAGAGTTAAGTGAGGAAACTGAATAAGAAATACAGTGGTCCCTCCACATTCACTGGGGTTAGGGGTGAAGGACCACCGTGAATGTGGGGAAATTGCAAATTAAAAAACCCACTATTATTATTATTATTATTATTATTATTATTATTATTATTATTATTATTATTTACCAGAGAACACTTCTTTAGGAATCTCTAGGTTCTCCAATGCAACTCTATGGTCAACATCTGCCAGAATTTGACCATAGAATCATGCTGGAGGACCTACAAATGCCTAGAGAAAAGTTTTCTCCAGGAACTTCTAGGTTCTGCAGCACAACTCTATGGTCAACTTCTGGCAGAATTGCACTGGAGGACCTAGAGATTCCTATGGAAAACATATTACCGTTTGTACTCAACTATAAGTCGACCTCATGTATAAGTTGAGAGCAGGTTTGGGGGTCAAAATTATGGCTTTTGATATGACCCGTGGATAGGTTGAAGATAAAACTTAGGGGCATGCAACAAAGGATCTAAAGGATGAAGCAAAGGAAAACAATGCCAAAAACACACAAAATTCCAGCAGGCATAACTGTGCTCTAAATAAAGGCTGGCTGCATGAGAGAGCAGAATCAGTGATTTCAGGACATATTACATTTTTGCCTTTCATTAGAGTTAAAGTACCATACTTACAATACCTACATTGACCCGTGGATAAGTCAACTCAGGTTTCTTGGGTTAATTTTTTGACTAAAAGTTCTAGATTTATACATGAGTATATACAGTAATCAAACCCACAAATAATTAAATCTACAAAAGCCAAATAGGGACTGTAACTTGTCCCTATTAAAGTACTGTGACTACTGTAACTATAAGATCTGCGAAACAATCTTGAAAAGATACAATCTTAACACATGCTTGTATAAAGTTAATGTTTAATTTGTTTCCAGAAGAGTATTGGCCTGAGTGAATTTATAACAATAACTTCACAGACGACATGCTATCAAAGATAAAACACACATAAGAGGAGGACGCTGGGGACCCCAACCCTAATTCGTTTAAAGGAAAGTATATTAAGGGCAGAAGTGGGGCAAGTGTCTAGGACCCAAGGATCTTTGGATGTTTATGAGTTGAAAAGACAGCCTCAAAGCATTGATGGGAAACTGCCTTTGTCACAGATGTAAACAACAGAGGCTGGAATCCTATATCAGCTGTAGAGAGGTTAACTAAGGCTGCACCTACACTGCAGAATTAATGCAGTTTGACACTGCTTTAGCTCAATGCTATGGAATTCTGGAGTTGTAGTTTTGTGAAATATTTAGCCTTCTCTGTCAGAGAGCTGTCTGATAGCTTGTTTTCTGCTTTGCCAAAGACCAATTTATTCAGATTATAAGGGGGGAAATGCCACCTATTTATATATTACATTTTTATCTCATTTGTCCTACAATAGGCTCAAAGTGTTGGCCGTTGTTCTTTTCCCAGCCATGCAACAACCCTCATATAGAAGGAAAGTGACTGACTAGAGATCATCCAGTGAGTTCTGGAACAAAACTGAACAACTTCTTCTTGTTGTTGTTCTGCGCCTTCATGTTGGGATTTTCTGGGGCTGAGAGTGTGTGACTCAGTCAGGGTCACTCAGTGAATTTCCATGGAACCCTGATTTCCAGAGTTGCAATCCAACACCCAAACCACTACACCACACTGAATTAAAATCCTTCCACATGAAATAATGTATACCTGTTTCCTTCTGCCCTCCTTCGTTTTTGTTTTGTTTTTGTGTGTGTCTTCTGTTTTAGCATTTAAACTGTAACATTCCTGGGGCAGAGACCTGTTTTCTTACACTCCATCCTGCACTAGGCACACTGGTACTGCAACAAAAATAAAAAATAACTTGAAATTAGATCATTGTCAAGCAACATACATTCCTAGCCTTAGAGAATTCCATTTTTCTCTCTTCTTGCTGGACATATTTAGTGGAGTTTCAAGAGTGGTATTTCAAATAGGGTTGTTTTGTAACCATCCCCACCCTACCACAACCGTTCAGCAAAGATTAAACCTCTACTCAGTAGCTGTCGGAGGTTGGAAAAGTTCATTTTTTAAATTTTAGCTCTCAGAATCTTCCAGTCATCATGACTGCATTGGGTACTTCCTAGATTATTTGGGGGGGGGGGGGGAATTCAGGGAAAGGTTTAATCCTAGAGGGATTTCTCGGAACGATACTCCAAAAATCATCCTCATCCTCATCCTCCAGACTGTTGACATTTTGGCCTTTCTGAAAGTGGAAGCTCCATTCATTTTATTGATTTAAAACATTTATGTATCACCTGTCAGCCTGCTAGGGCCCCTGAGGCAATATGCAATGAAAAAAAAAACAATTTTAAAAATGCATGAATTAAAAAATAAACTTCTTAAAACAACTGCAAAGTTTCCTTAAAATAACTTAAAACCAGACAGTTAAAACAACCAGAGCAAATTTAAGGGCCAAACGCTATGAGAAACATTATCTTAGCTCTATTCTTTCTGCCTGCAGCTTTTACATGCATCCTAGACGCCTTCTGTTGGCACCATGTCATTGGTCTAATACTCAAGCCAAGTAACTGCAACATCAGTGTCCTGCTCTCGTGCTGCAACAGAATGCAGTGTGCCAAAAGTGCAGTAGCCGAAGCAACAAGCATTAGGAGGGAAACGACAACTAGGGTATTTTGTCAGTGACCCTGGAGGGTGCTAAAAGCCTAGCATTTAGGGTTGTGATGGTGAACCTATTGGCACGCATGCCAGAGATGGCACACAAAGCCATTTTCCCCTGCACACAGAGGGCGGGGAAGAGGTGCACACTTATTCCTCTTCCTTCCCGGCTGTCCGAAGCCTCCAACTGACTCTCCAGAGACAGCTGAAGGCCACAGATGGCGGGATGAGGAGGAGGAAGAGGCGCATGCCTGTTCCTCTTCTTCCCCCCTTGCCTCCCTCGGCCCTTCAGCTGTCTCTGGAGAGGTAGCTGAAGGCCCATGAGTGAGGGGGGGGGAGAAGTCCTGCCCCAGATTCCTGCCCCGGAGGGCAGAAGTCCCACCCCTGGCATCGGGTAACACCCAGTACCGGAAGACCTTTTAGTTTGGCACTCATCCCCTAAAAGGTTTGTCATCACTGATTTAGGACAAGGGCAAGAGCTTCCCACTACAGCCAAAATGGAAAATATGTGGTTCTTCAGGTTGGACAAAAATCACATCAGCCCTCACCACTGGCTTTACTAGTTATTGCTGATCCAAGTTGCAGTGCAATATAACAAAATCTGGTGATCCCTCTCCTGCATTAGAGAATTCGAGCACATAAGCCAGAATCCTCTTAGCATCTTACACATATCTAAGACCCCCCCTGAAGAAGCATTTGCATATTTTTATCTGATGTAAAATGGCCAGGTTCAGTTTAGAAGTAGAGTTGCAGATGCAGTGTCATTAGACACATAGATCTATACATGCATACAATGCTCATTCGGTTCCAGACCGGGGTATGCATTTAGCTGGATACTGCTATTCAGCCTAAGGGTTCCACAGCATAGTCCATGTGTAACTCCACATATGGAAGAATTCTGCACACACAAAAATAGCATTTTGCACAAAATGCATTGTTTAAAAACAGTGTCTTATGCATATATATATATTTTGCATAAGTGAGTTCGTTTTTGCAAAAAAGAATCCTGAATTTCAAAAAAATCTGGCAGCGATTGGCCATCCCATTGATGGGTGTTTTGATGTGTTGGAACATACTTCCATGTCAAGGACTGGATAATTTGTGAGCCTTCTTTACATCCCAAGCTCAAACCATTCTGAATAATCTCAAAAATTGCCATTTTCCATTTCAGTTTGGATATATATATATATATTTGACATACAACCTAAAACCACTGCATCACCGTGGAAACATTCAACCTTGCCTGAATTTGGAAGCTAAGCAAGGTTAGTTTCCAATTTTTATTTTATTTTTTTACTTCGATGGAAGATCACCAGAGATCTGCAAAGAAAGCTACAACTCAGAATCATATTGGAAGAGACCAGAAGGCTCATCCAATCCAACCACCTGCCATGCAGGAATACACATCTAAATCACTCCTGAGAGGTGGCCATCCAACCTCTGTTTAAAAACTTCCAAAATGAGAGACCACCGTCCTCTGAGGCAGTCTGTTCCATGCTTGAACAACTCTTACAGCTCCTCTTGATTGATAGGTGGAACCTCTTTTCTTGTAATTTAAATCCATTTTTGTTTATGTCCTGATCTGTGCAGGAGCAGAAAACAAACACAACTCATTTTCTACATGATATCCCTTCAGAAATTTAAAGACTGCTTTCCTATCACCTCTCAGTCTTCTCTGAATATACCCAGCTCCCTAAGACATTCCTCACAAGGCTCAGTTTCCAGACTTTTGGTCATCCTGGTTGCCCATAACTGTACAAATTCCAACTTGTAGATATTCTTTTTGACCTGTGGTGCCCAGACACAACAGTTTAGGTGAGGTCTGACCAAAGCAGAATAGAGTGGCACTACTACTTCCCTTGATTTGGATGCTATGCTCCTATTGATGCAGCCTAGAATTGCATTGGGCATTTTTTGCTGCTTATCACACTATTGGCTCATGTTTAGCTTGCAGTCTGAGACCTCTACATCCTTTTCACCTGTACTGCATTGAAGACAGGTATCTCAATGACCAGAATCCTGTGGGTGTCTTATGAATGTGTATAGAGAACCAGTGTGATGTATTATAGTTTGAGTGTTGGACTACGACTCTGGATACCAGGGATCAAATCCCAACTCAGCCAAGTAAACCCACTGGGGACTTTCAGCAAGTTACACTCTCTCAGCCTCAGAGGATGGCAATGGCAAACAGAGGAGCCCTGGTGGCGCAGTGGTTAAATGCCTGTACTGCAGCCACTCACTCATAGACCATACGGTTGCGAGTTCAATACTAGCCAGGGCTCAGGCTTGACTCAGACCTGCATCCTTCCGAGGTCGCTAAAATGAGTACCCAACTGTTGGGGGGCAATGAGCTTACAGTTGTAAAGCGCTTAGACATCCCATAGCGTGATATGAAGCGGTATATAAATGAAGCTGCTTTGCCTTGCTTTGCTTTGAAGAAACTTGCCAAGAAAACCCTGTTTTAGGCAACCTTAGAGTTGCCAACCAACAAAAGTCCCTAAAGCCAGAAAACCCAAGACATATGATCAAAAAACCAAACCGAAGGGTTCTGCCAAAAAATAGCCAGGATAAACTAATCCCACTTCCAATTATAAAAAGGCAACAATATGAAGAAATAAAAGGATAACTAAACCCTGGAGCAGAAAATCCAATAAAATTAAATTTCTAAAAGGGTAAAAATACCCCACTGGAAAGTTTGCAAATGCTACAAATAAGTATCTAATGATAATAAAAATACCAAAAATCAAGGACAAAAAAACCCCAAAAAACCCTGACCTCTGAAGTTGATAAGTCAGTAAAATTACTAAAAGGGTAACAATACCCCACTGAAAAGTATGCAAATGCTAAAAATAATATAATATAATAATAAAACAGAAGTTGTATTAAAAACCATAAAATAGAAGCTCCATTGGTAAAACATTTTCTTGAGAAACATCATACCTATGATTCATTCAAATTCTGGTGCATAGATGGGATATCCAATACTAAAAACATAAAACAATTACAGATATTGGAACTCAAATGGATTCATCGTTTGAAATCTGAATCCCCGGTGGGCTTAAATGAAAATGTGAATTGGCTAGTTTGAGTCTTTTACTGTCCTTCCACACCTTAAATTTTCCCTTAGTTAAAAAAGAATTTCATTTTCCCTTAGTTAAAAAAGAATTTCATGTGCAAACGTGATGCGCCCAGCATTTTGGCCTCCAAAATGCCGGGCGCGTCGCTCGCTGTCGCCCACTGACGAAAGCGAGTGGCAGCGGCGGCGGAGCCAGAGGCGGTGGCGGTGGCGGAGCCGGAGGAGGGAGGCGGTGGTGGTGGCGGAGGCGGCGGAGGGAGGCGGAGGGGGCGGAGGGAGGCGGAGGGGGCGGAGGGAGGCGGTGGCGGAGGCGGAGGCGGCAGAGGGAGGCGGTGGCAGAGGCGGAGGCGGTGGAGGGAGGCGGAGGTGGTTTAGTTATCCAGGGTTTAGTTATCCTTTTATTTCTTCATATTGTTGCCTTTTTATAATTGGAAGTGGGATTAGTTTATCCTGGCTATTTTTTGGCAGAACCCTTCGGTTTGGTTTTTTAACCTTAGAGTTGCCACCTGTTGGAAACAACTTGAACACACAACAACAACAACAACAACAACAACAACAATATATTATCTTGTGGAACTGTTATCCAATGCAGAACAGTGTATTTAAGATTGAAGAAATGTTGTTCATGTGGTGCCATTGTGTCTGGATGTGCACCACTCAGGGTTGAGCATGAGTGCAAACTGTATACAGTTACACATAGATGTGCATTGCAGGTGGTTGTGCATTGTTCATGCAGAATCACGCACACATATTGTTCCACAATGTCATATAATTCAAAGCAGAGTTGCACAACGACTGTATAGCTCCATGAACATAAAGCTATGCTCCATCTCCTTGAAGTTGGATCTCAGCCAGTCTCTTTTTAGAATGTAGTGGTTTTAGTATTGGACTATGACTCTGGAGACCTGGGTTCGAATCCCAGCTCAGCTATGTAAAGGGTAGCCTTAGGCAAATCATACTCTCTTAGTCTCAGGTAATGGCAAACCCCCTCTGAAGAAACTTGCCAAGAAAACCCCATGATAGGGTCACCCTAAATTGGAAATGACTTGAAGGCACACAACAACAAAATCAAATTATAACAAATCAGAAAGCAACATGATATCTTCCCCTCTAAACTGTATAGTGCCACTGTGTTTTGCTTTGTGACAGCAAACCCACTGAATTGTCTTGGGAGGAAATACACGCCAAAATGGACAACCTGCGATAGCTCTGAAGAGACACTGCTGCAATTGGCCAGGCACTTAAGACTTAGGTTATTAATGGCTTCCGCTGTCATTGTAAGACAGTGGATTCTGTACATCCCATTATTGCTCCTCTGAGTCATTTGGTTTCTACAGGTTTAAGCTGTTTACATAATGGAAGCGGTAAAAACAATTGCACGGTAGAGAATGCATGTAATGGATAGCACACCATTCAAGCTCCCCAAAGCCTTTTTACGTCAAACTTTGTTCCTGAACTTGCCTGATGAGACAGATATGTGGCTTTCAGAAAAGGCAAAAGGCATTTAGTGTCCTGCAAAAGCTACCCTGTCTGCATACTCTTTTTATCTCAGGCATTTGACCTTTTGTTCCAAATGTTGTTGTTGTTGATGATGATGAGTGCCATCAAGTTGTTTCTGACTTACGGTAACCCTAAGGTGAACCTATCACAGGGTTTTCTTGGCAAATTTATTCAGAAGGGGCTTGCCATTGCTATCTTCTGAGGCTGAGAGAATATCACTTACCCAAGGCCAGCCAGTGGGTTCCCATGGCTGAGCTGGGATTGAAACTCTGGTCTCCAGATAATAATAATAATAATTTGTATCCCAATGTTCCTCAAAAATTTGGACTCAGAGCAGCTCACAATGTAAAGCCTTACAATTTGTAGCATGCTGCTGGTTTAAGAGCTGAAGTGGAGATATGCATATGGTCCTTTCCTCATGCCTGAAAGTGAGCTGACCAAAATGCGAGAATATTTATACTCTCTCTCCCCCTCTAGAGAAGACCCATGGAAACTGGGGACTCAGGGCAAGGCCTTGAGATCTGGCAACACTACTACTTAGCATGGTTGTCCATGCAGTGGTGCAAGTCCTCCAGCCATTGCCTGTCAGTCCCTGACACACTGAAGGAAAAAAATGTTGGTCCCCCAGATCAGATGGCTAGAGGTGTTCTGCTTCCATACTCATTGCAAAAGGTAATATCCACTACCTCCTTTATGCAATTGCTTGTCTTCATGAGAAACCCACTAATCTCCTGCCAGCACATCCCTTTGACATGGCTGTTTAGTGGCTGGGCAAAGTAATTAAGCAGCATCTGACTCTGTTTGCGCCACCCACATGAAGATGATGCCATTTTCTGGGATCCCCAAGAGGTACCGGTGGATACCTTCTTTCTTATGTGGCTGGCCATAGGAACACACTTAGACATAGGTTGGCTGCCCCCCATTTTCTCTCAGCACACATTATGGCCATGTTGAGTGGGCTGACAGGAGACATATGGGTCCTGCACATCTGGAGGAAAAAGGGAGTAGCGCTTAATCTGTTGGCGCTTTATGTTCCACCAGAGCCATCTAGGATCTTGGCCATTATATTGCAGGAAATGTCATTCACTCAGTCCTTTGACAAGTCTGTCTTCAGTAAGCGACAGGAAAAGAGCAGCAGCTGTGGCTGCTGGCTTCTATATCAGTGGAGCAGTGAATCTGATCTGGGTTTTACTTTAAAGCAGCTGTCCAAGATGCTGAACACTACCCCTCCCAATGGATTTTGCCTGTTGGATAGATCCTGAAAGTACAGACTAAAATCCAATACAGGTTCACTGTCCCACTGATATGGGAACCACAAATAGGTCAACCCTGGGTTTCATAGAGCCATAGATTTGGAAGAAACCACAAGAACCATGCAGTCCAACCCCCTGCCATGTAGGAACACAGAATCAAAGCACTCCCGACAGATAGCCATCCAGCCTCTCTTTAAAAACCTCGAAAGAAGGAGACTCCACCACTCTTCGAGAGAGTGTGTTCCACTGTCGAAGAGCTCCTACTGCCAGGATGTTCTTCCTAATGTTGAGGTGGAATCTCTTTTCCTGTACCTTGAATCCACTGCTCTTGATCCTATTCTCTGGAGCAGCAGAAAACAAGCTTGCTCCATCCTCAGTATGACATCCTTTCAAATTTTTAATGAGGGTGGTCATATCACCTCTTAACCTTCTCTTCTCCAGACTAACCATACCCAGCTCCCTAAGCCACTCCTCATAGAGCCTGGTTTCCAGACCTTTCACCATTTTGGTTGCTCTCCTCTGGACACACTCCAGTTTCCTTGATCTCTTCTTAAGAGCCTGGATTACTCCAATTAATTCCACCACCTCTTATCCTTCAAAGTGTCTTGCAAGGGTCGTATGGGTTATCCCAACAGTTGCCTTGATGGAAGCAGCCGCAGACAGTTGTTTTGATCTGCCAAGTTTTATTTGCTCTAAAACATTGCCATTAATTTCCCTGCATCACTGAAGTGCCCATCCACACAGCTTTATCTTATCTAAATAGGTTATTATAGCACACATTGCATCTCCAGCTGTTGGGTGGGTTGAGTGGGTAGGGGAGAGATGTACAGGAAGAAAGGAGAAGGAAAGCGTGCTGACTTAAGCAAAAGGCAACACACTGGAAAAGGGCAATCTCGTAAAACCCAAAGTGACAGACAGGGAACATTGGAGTTTAGGAGGAAGACAGCCTGAAGACACTTAAATCACCAACTCGACAGCCATCTATCTATGCAAGGAGGCACCTAATGCCAGAATATGTTTTAAAAAAGAAATTAGTAATGTCAGGATCCATACAGATTTTTTTTTTAGGTGTCATAAACCTAATTTTCTCCACCCCAAGAAACACAGGTCAAGCTGTGTCGATGGGAGCAGCAGCCCCCATCACACAAATGGGAGAAGGTGTGATGATGGCTGCTGTGTAAGTGGTATATTCGCATTTTATTTTTCGTAGTATGACTGCTGCATGAATGAGAGTCGTGTGGAAGAGTCCAGAGTCTCACACTCAATGCTTATCTTTCCCAGTGCACCTGTGCAGTTGAGGAAGACAAGATAGTGAGGTGAGTTGGAGTTGGCCTAAGAAAAGTTGCATTTCTTTTATCAATTTAAATTGCTCTCTTCCCATCATCACTCCCTCGCCTAAGCAGGCAGAGGAAACCCTTTCTCCAGCCATGCCAAAATGCCAAGATTCCAGTTTCTTCTTCCCCGTTGTGTTCCTTTTTTTAAACAAGCAAAGGAAATCCCTTCCTTCTGGCCAGTGGCGGCACTAGGGTTGGTGTCACCCAGCTCGGTAACTCATGGTGTCACCCCCCCCATTGACCTCCTCCCCTTTCACAACATACAGAAGCCTTAGTAATGCTTTTTTGCATTAATGTTACTCGTAAATTGTAATTTCCACTGAATGCAATGCTAATAGGTGTGACTTAGGGCCTGAACAGACTGCCAGAAATAATCCAGCTTGAGACCACTTTAACTGTCCAGGCTCAATGCTAGAGAAATGAGAATTGTAGTTTTTTTCTGAGACATTGAGCCTTCTCTGTCAGAGAGCTCTGGTGCCACAATAAACTACAGTTCCCATGATTCCCTAGCACTGAGCCAGGGCAGTTAAAGTGGTCTCAAGCTGGATTATTTCTGGCAGTCTGTTCAGGCCCTGAAACAACCAGCAAAATTAAAATTATACCTTCAGATTACAATATCATATGTATTTATTTACATATGTATCTAAATGTATTTACATATACATAGTGACGATTTGGTTAAAATGAGCTGTTTTAAAAGAAAAAATTAAAAAAATAATTCATTTTTTAAAAATTAAATTTTAAATTTTAAAATTTAAATTTTAACAAATTCTGGGGCCTCTCCTTTCTCCTCCCATGAGCTTCACCTTCACTCCCACCATCTCTTAAAGTATTTTAAAGAGATACAGATAAATGCCACAGCCAGTTTCTGCCAAAATGTAGGTATTTGAGGAGAAGTGGTGTCACCTGGTGTGTAGTGATGCCGCTGCTTCTGGCAGTGCCAAGACTGCAGCTGCTTTCTCCCCTCGTCACACCCCCAATCTAGGCAAATAAAAGCAATCCAGTCCAGTCCACTCAACTTTTCTTAGGCCAAAAGCACCACCTTACCTCACCCTCTTCACCCTGATGACTTTCCTGGCTCAACTACGCAGGTGCACTGAGAGAGCTATGTGTTGTATGTGAAACTTTAATTAATGTATTAATTTCTGGAGAAACATAGATCATGTATTTATTTCTGGAGAAACATGGTAAATTCAAAATGTTGTCAGTGGGGGTAATGTAAAATAAGACTCACCTTACTAACTAGATTCCATGTACACTGCTATATTATTATTAGTAGTATTAGTATTAGTAGTAGTAGTAGTATCCTGCTTTTTCCCCAGAATTGGGACACAAAGTGGCTTACAAAGCTTTCCTAGGACTCCATGTACTGCAAATTACTGTTCCAAATTATGATTCCAAAACCCAGCAGGCTTGTCTGGAATCTCCTTCATCTCATCAGAAAAATGCATCACATTGCTGTTTCATTCTTTTTGCAATTCAATTAACAGCTGGCTTTTGCAAATCCAAATATGGGTTGCAACAGGATCCAGAATCAGATTGTCATGATCTCTGCTGTTTTGCAAGGATGGGAATTGTGTGCCTATGCAGTTTTGGCTTTGCTGGTTTTGTTTTTCTTTGTTTTGGGGGAATGAGCTCTTAGACTCCTTGCCTGTGACAAGACAGATGCTAAATTATCAGCAATCTAGAGGCGGATCAAGAGGGCATGCTGCCACCTGCATGTGCGTGATTAAGCATGCACTTTCTACCACAACAGCTGACAAGCCTGCCTGTCTGGCATGAGAAACTGCAAAGGCTATGGGTTTCCACCATGTTATTTCTGGTGGATGACTCTGTTCTGCCTGATTAGCCTTGTGAACTATACTATGGTTGGGTCTATCCCTGAATTTGACTTTGTTGGTGGTTTTGTGTATTCCCCTAAAAACCCTAGAAGACCAAGACAGAGTGAGATGGAGTGGAAGGTCTTGCTTATCATATACCTTAACCACCACCAAAAAAGAAAGAAAGAAAGAAAGAAAGAAAGAAGAAAGAAAGAAAGAAAGAAAGAAAGAAGAAAAAGAAAACAATGTGGAGTATTTAATTGGTTGTTGAGTTTTCTGACTTATAGTGGCAAACCTATCATGGGATTTTCTTTGCAAGATTTGCTCAGAGGGGGTTTCTTATAGCTTTCCTCTTTGAGAGAGTGTGACTTGCCCAAAGTCACCCATTGGGTTTCCATGACTGAGCAGGGATTCAAACCATGATCTTCTAGAGTCCTAGTTCAACACTCAAACCATTACACCACACGGGCTACAATACGATGACACACTCCTAAGGGTGTCTTGCCCAAATTTCTTCAGAGGAAGTTTGCCACTGCCACCCTCGAAGCCTGAGAGAGTGTAACTTGCCCAAGGTCAACCAATAAGTTTCCATGGTTGAGTAGAAATTTGAAGCCTGGTCTCCTGTAGTCTTCTTCCAACACTGAAATCACTAGAATATATTGGCCCTCTTAATTTGTTTTACCTCTCCACCATGGAAAAGCAGCCAACAGGAATAAAACAAGATGGATATGATTCCACATTGGCACTGAACATTTATTTATTTAGTACAGTTGGCCTTTGGTATCCGTGGATTTTGCATCTATGGATTCCACCATCCATGGTTTGAAAATATTCCTCCCCTCCAAAAAAATATTCCAAAAAGTAAACCTTGATTTTGCCATTTTATATAAGGGACACCATTTTATGATATCACTGTATATCATGGGACTTGAGCATCCATGGATTTTGGTACCCATTGGGGTGTGTGTGTGTACATTTATATCACTGTACATTTATATCCCACTTTTCCCCTGATTATGGGACCCAAGACAATTTACAATATTGTATAGTGCAATGCTTCTCAGGCTGATGTTGGGGACCAGCCATCCCCCCCCGCCCCCCATTGTGCCAAGGACCAGCACCGTGCCCATTGAGTACAATTGCTTCTTTCTTTCCTGGAAACTTACTAGGATCAGTAGCCAAGGGCTCAGGGACTGGCATCAGTCCAGGGACCATCATTTTGAGTAGCACTGGTGCAATGTAAATCTTTGTATGTGGCTTATCCATGGATTGGGCTACACAACCCTTCTGTTGAATGGCAACACTGTGCAAGTGAACCAAGATAACAAATGCACAACCAAATAAACATGTGCATCCAAACACAATCTACAGCTGTGTGTACTGCAGAGTCATACACACAATGACACTATATGAGCAGCTCCATTTGCACATTCTTAAACTCAATAAAGATATTCTGCATTAGACAAAAATGTCCAACCGTTTCCAAAGGGGAACCTACAGATGTATAAAATAACATCAGGATCCTGGCCATTACTGATTAAACCACATCATATAGGTGAGCACATTAAAATTACCATTAAAAATGCTACAAGAAAAGATCCTAACTGGCACCCAACCAGTTAGATCTCTCTCTTTCAGTAGCAAAGCCAGAATAGCATAATGCAGGGATATTTGTAAAATCTGTTCTTGCAGGAAGGACTCAATAATAATTTTACTATATGAGGAAGTCATTGAAAAGTGTATAACTTTCAGAGACTTTGTGTAGAGCGAGACATATTTTGTGGAGAATTTTTTAAAAATTGCCCATGTGGTTTGTTTTGTGCTAAAAGCAGTATTTTCTCTGCAGAAAACCACATTTTACACAATGAATATGTTTCCTGCACGCAAAGAGCCAGTATTTTCTGTGCAGAGAATGCTGGGTTTTTTCCTAATTAGTAATTTTTCCCATCTTGACCACACTCAGATATTACTTGAACATACATGTTCTAGTTTGCATCCGTGAAGCATTGGAGGAGATGAGAGATACCTGCCAGTCAACCCACAAATAAAAGACATCCTTTATAATAAGAGATGGCTGGCAATCCTAGATACAGGAATGGCTACTCACACTTCAATCTGTCCTCACACACTGCTCTTAAATGTTGGTGTTCCCTCCAAGTGGTTTCCTTTCCTTAAAAAATAAAAATAAAAAATTATATATATATATATATATATATATATATATATATTAAAAAAGAGTATGAAATTGTTACCAGCATCTGTCATACAAAGGCAGGCAGTGCATTATTGAAAATAATGTGCACAGAACAAAGGTTGCTCTTGGTTTAGTTAGAATCACACTTAAACCACTATATACCAATATAAATATAAATTTATATATGAAATACAGTCCACTGCTCAAACCACTGGGTGACCTTGAGGAAGTCACATTTTCTCAGCCTCAGAGGATGGCAATAGCAAACCCCCTCTGAAGAAACTTGCTAAGAAAACCTTGTGTTAGGTTTGTCTTAGGGTCACCATAAGTCAAAACTGACTTGGAGGAACACATCACCATCATCATCAGTATTATTTTGTTTATTTATATCCCGCTTTTATATATAGGGACTCAAGGCAGCTAACAAAAAATTAAAATAGTACAAGTTTTAAAAAAAATATACAAAGCATTAAAATGTAGATACAAGTTAAAAAAAATAAACAACTTATAAATGTTGGAAACAATATACCTTAAAATTTAAAACGTACAGTCTTAAAAACTGTATAAACTTTAAAAAGTTGAAAACATTACACATTAAAATCTAAAATGTACAGTCTTAAAAACTCTATACAAACTTTAAAAAGTTAAAAACATTACACATTAAAATTTAAAACATGCTAAAAACTAAAAGTGAAATACATTACACATTAACATCTAAATGTATCAAAAATTATACAAATTTTAAAAATTGAAAATATTACACGTTAAAATTTAAAATGTATTAAAACATTTGTTTTAAATGTAAAAATGCAAAAAACTCTATATAAACCTTAAACACTAAGGGCCTCGGCAGACGGCTGTCTTCCGGGCCCGGAAGAGGAGGGGCAGCCGCACGAGCGGCGCCCCTTCCTCTTCCTGAGGTCGCCCTCGGAGTCGCTGGCTCTCCGCACGGCCAGCGCTCCGGGGATGACCTCACACCGCGGCGACCGGACGCGCCGCGGCGTTTGAGTCAGGGAAAGTGCGCCCGCCGCTTTTAGGGCGCACTTTCCCTGACATCTAAAAGGAGCGCCAATTTGGTGCTCCTTTTAGAGTCGCCGGAGGAGCGCCGCGGTGCGGAGGCTGAGCTCCGCCGGCGCTCCGGACGAGGGCGTCCCCGACGCCCTGGTCCTCAGAGGGGGACAATTACACAGCATTTTATGCAAGAAGTCCAATAATAATGTTACAGCATTTAAGTAAATTAATTACAGCTCTTAATTACACAGCATTTAATCCAATTAAATATAATAAAATAATAAATATATTAATATATTATAGAAAATATAATGTAATTTAAAGGAATTTATCATAATTTATAATATTAAATATATTAATGTATTATAAATTATAATAAATTACATTATATTTTCTATATTTTCTATAATATATTAATATATTTATTATTTTATAAAAAGCAGCTTATTTATATACCGCTTCATATCCCGCTATGGGATGTCTAAGCGGTTTACAACTGTGAGCTGATTGCCCCCCAACAATTTGGGTACTCATTTTAGCGACCTCGGAAGGATGCAGGCCTGAGTCGAGCCTGAGCCCTGGCTGGTATTGAACTCGCAACCTTGTGGTCTATGAGTGAGTGGCTGCAGTACAGGCATTTAACCACTGTGCCACCAGGGCTGATTATTATTATTTTGTTTATTATATTTAATTGGATTAAATGCTGTGTAATTAAGTGCTGTAATTAATTTAATTAATATAATGGAATTCATCATAATTTACATTATATTTTCTATAAAATATTAATGCATTATTATTTATAATATATTATGCCTAATATTAATAATACTATAATAAATACTAATATATTATAATATAATATGATATATTAGTAATTTTATAGTAATATTAATATTAGGTATTAGATTGCTATTATTAATTCATATAATATATTAATTATTTGAATCACATATTGTATTATTAATAGTAAGTATTACTAATTAATATCAGATTTGTAATAATAAATATAATATATTAATTACATTATATAGTAACAAATTGTATTATTAAGTATTAATAGTATTAATAAATAATTAACAATAAGCAATAGATTATAAGTTATATTATAATATTATTATTAAGAATAATAATAAATATATTAATTACATTATATAGTAACATATTGTATTATTAACTATTAATAGTAAGTATTACTAATTAATTACTATTATTATTAATAAATATAATATATTAATTTCATTATATGATTAATATATTATATTATTAATTATTAATATTAAATAATACTAATAATAATAATTTTTGTTTGTTGTTGTCGACAGCTAAACAAAATAATAATAATAATAATAATAATAATAATAATAATAGGTATGAAACTGCATTATCCTTGCAGCTTCCAAACGGTTGGAGCAGCAGCAAGTAAGTCAGAGAGGAGATAAAGCCAATGGAGGAGGGAGGGGCAGAGAGGTACGGCGCAGTGCTTCTCGGGAAACGTAGTCCTTTTCTCAGAGCCTCATTAACCCACTGATTCCCCCGTTCCTCCCATTCCAGGACTACATCTCCCAGCCGGGACCGCGGAGGGCGTTTGTGATTGGCGGGAGAGCCTCTGAGGGGTGTGGCTTTCCCCGCACGAGCCTCCCTGACGTCACCCGGAGCCGTCCTATCAGGGAGAGCGGGGGTGATGTCACCCGCGGGCTTGGAAGGCTCGGCGGCTGCCTGGCTAGAGTCGCCTCAGAGGGGTGACCATTGTCAGCCGCGGGGCTGCTGCTGTTACCGGCGCTGAGGGAAGAAGGCGGGCGGATCCTCCTCATCTCCCAGGATGCGCCCCGGAGGCTCCAGGTAGGAAGGAAGGAAGGAAGGAAGGAGGGAGGGAGGCAGGGAGCGGAGCCGTTGCAGGGGGCAAGCCAAGCGGTTTAGCGTAGAATCCGCGTGTGGACGCTGCGGTTTAGAACCGGTTTCGTCACGCTTTGGTGCTTGAAGGGAAAGGAGGGGCTCCTGAAGACCCAGTTTCGGTCTCCTGAAGAGGAGGAAAACTGGGGAGGGAAGAAAATGCGTAGAAAGAGCCTTTATAACTTTATATAAAAGATTTTATATACAAGATATATATATATATATATATATATATATATATATATATATATAACTACATAATATATATGAGCCTTTCTGTGTGTGTATACATACACACACACACACACACACACATATATATATATATCAAAGAGCCTTTATAACTTTATTTTTTCCTCCCAGGGAGTGGGATCTTGGTGAATATTTTGGGGTTTCCCCTTATAATTTATTATTATTATTACTATTATTATTTTCATTTGTATGCCACCTTTCTCCCAGAAAGGGACCCAGGCAGTTCACAGGTTAAAAAAAGCATATTAAAAATCGATTACCATAAAAATGAATAGATCAAAAAGATGGGGTTGCTTTTATTGTTTTGTTTTATCTATGATTTTATCTATTTTTGTTATTTTATTTTTTGGTGTGTGTGTGTGTGAATGATCCTCTTCTGGTCTCCTCCTTGCATTGTGGGTTTTTAATTTACTTTACTTTACTTTAATTTTTTTTCTATGCTGCCTTTCTCCCAGGAAGAGACCCAAGGCAGCTCACAAAATAAAGTCATTTAAAAGATTTTTACATTTTCCGCTTGGTTTGATTCCAGGACTTCCCTGTGAATACCAAAATCTGTGGATGCTTAAGTCCCATTATATACTATGGCATAGTAAAATGGTGTATTGCAAAACCAAGGTTTGCTTTTTGGAATTAATACATATATTTAAATATTTTCAAACTCTGGATGGTTGAATTCGTGGATAAAATATCCGTGGATTTGGAGGGCCGACTGAACAATAAAAATGTAAAAACAATTTTTCCAAACACATATAAACAACATGTCCAGCAGGTAGCTGTGTTGGCCATATATGTTGTTGTGTGCCTCCAAGTGATTTCTGACTTATAGCAACCCTAAGGTGAACCTATCATAGGCTTTCCTTGGCAAGATTTGTTCAGAGGAGGTTTGCCAGTGCCATCCTCTGAGGCTGAGAGAGTGTAACATGCCCAGGGTTACCTAGTGGGTTTCCACGTCTGATCCAGGATTCAAACTCTGGTCTCCAGAGTCATAGACCAACACCCAAACCACTACATTACGCTGACTTTCTCAAATATAAATATAAATATATATACTATATAGGTTTTAGGCTGCATCAACACTGCAGAAATAATCTGGTTTGACTCCACTTTAACTGCCATGCCTGAGTGCTGTGGAATTCTGGGAACTTTAGTTTGTTGTGGCACCAGAGCCTTCTGACAGAGAAGGCTAAATGTCTCACACAACTACAGATCCCAGAATTCTGTAGCATATTGAACCATGGGAGTTAAAGCGGTGTCAGACTGGACTATTCTTGCAGTGTGGATGCAGCCGTTTGTAGCAATGTACAAATAACCTTCAAAATCCACAAAACAGAGGTCCCTTTATGGGGCCGACCCAAATGCACAAAATACATGATGCAAG
This sequence comes from Phrynosoma blainvillii, assembly GCA_026167975.1. NCBI lineage: Eukaryota > Metazoa > Chordata > Lepidosauria > Squamata > Phrynosomatidae > Phrynosoma > Phrynosoma blainvillii. The sequence continues at coordinate 447,943,871 of JANUYF010000001.1, read as the reverse complement.
CTTTAGAAGTTCCACTGGCTTCTTCGTCAGGCAAAGAGGTTTTAAAAACTCATACAGGAGGGGAATATAAGGACGATGCTGGAGAATTTTGGCTGCAGCTTTGCTTCTCTTTGAATGGATCCTCCTTGGGATGTTTTGTGTGTTTGGGGACCGACTTGGATCCAAAACACATTGCAGAAATAATCCAGTTTTGAGACTGCTTTAACTTCCCTGGCTCAATGCTGGGCAATTCTGGGAACTGTTGTTTTGTGAGACATTTAGCCTTTTCTGTCTGAGAGCTTTGGTGCCACAATAAACTACAATTCCCAGCATTCCCTAGCACTGAGCCAGGGCAGTTAAAGTGGTCTCAAACTGGATTATTTCTGCGGTGGGTTAAAGAGGGTGGGTTAAAGAAAGAGGAGATTCCACTTGGACAAAAAGCCCTGCTGACCATCCCCTCCACACCTTTGAGAGCGGAAGAAGGAGAAGAGAGAGAATAAAAAGAGGCTCCACATTCAGCCCATCCACCCCCAGCATTTTCGGACCAGATGCCCGGCGTGGACTGAGCAAGGCGCTCAGAAGGAGGTGTGTGACTCTTATGTTAGCAATACTGCAGTGATAATGTATGTGGGGTGTGTATGTGTGTGCACACATAGGTTGGGATGCTCCTCTTTCTTTCACCCACCCTCTTCGTTTTTTGCTTCTCGTCCTTCTCAATGATCAGTATGTAGACTTTATATTTGTTCAATTTATACATTGTGGGGTGTGTGCTACCCATTAATAAAGCCTTCTGTGTGCCTGTGTGTGGCTGTTTCATGGTTCTCCCTTCTGAATAAAAGGCAAATCCATGGAAACTGTAGCCGGAGTGAGTGTACATGTGTGATGTGCATGGAAACTGTAGCGATGGCTTTTTTAGTTTTATTTTATTTATTTATTTTCAAGGGACAAAGTTGTCAGAAGAAGCCAGTTCCTTTAAATACAAATAGGGATGCAAGAAGAGGTTTCTATGCATAGTCGGCACACTCCCAATCTTAACAAAAAATAAAATAAAATACTACAGCCGCACATTTGCAGGGTGGTACTGGGCAATCATCTGTGCCCTGCGCTTACAGCAAAGAATAGCCAGGCTTCCGGATAATCTGCTATTTAGACCTGTTTTCTCCAGGGGAAAATGCAGATTAATCTCTGTGGAAGGAAGAACCGGTGACTGGCGGTGCTTTTCCTGACACCTACTCTCCATCTTCCTCCTGCCCTAAAATAAATCAATTTTTTTTAGGAGGGGATCCAGATCTTGCTTCTGGTTCTCTTTCTCTTACAACAGGATGCATGTTTCATGTACCTCATTTATATCTTTGGATGGCCCTCCTTTTGCTTGCTACAGGATAAAAATGACATGCAAAAATAAATAAATAATAATAATAATAATAAAAAGGGGGGAGGGATCTCCTTTTGTAATATATTCATTTTCATTATTCCCCCCCCCCCCACCGGTGTGTGGGTGCATCAATAGTAGTAATAATAAAAAATAAGAAATATTGCCCGAGTTGAGGATTTTTGAAGGAGACTCTGCAACAGGAGAGAGAAAAAAGGAAGGGACATTAGCAATGTAGTTGCTATGGTTACTCATGCTCTTGGAAATATTGCCATTTCCCCCGAATTTTATGTGGAAAGGGGGGTACCACCCATGCCCAATAATTGTGGAAGGGTGTGGCTGGTCCTGATTTATTTTCCAGTCCTGTGCTTTGGAAGATGGCATTCGCATGAGGTTTGTATGCCTGTGTCTGTGAAAAGGGGAAGACTCTGTATGCTCATGGCAGATAACATATTTGGTTTTATTGTAAAAATTGGGGGGGGGGGAACACACTGAGTAACCTTGGACACTCACTTTGGTTTTGCCCTGCTCTGGCCCCATGAAAGGGGTGCTTGATGTGGAGAGAGAAATGGGCGTCTGGTAGGATGAAATGGGAGAGAAATGGGAGGGTGAAAGAAGAAGCCAGGCTCTGCTGTGTTTTTGCAAGGAATATTGTGGGAAGGAAGGAAGGAAGAATGGCTGGCAGGTTTGTCTTGCTTGTGGTGCGTGTGGGTGGGCTTTCCGTTCTGCGTACCTGTTCTTTTTTTAAAGATTGTCTCTTGTGCAGATGCGTAGGCAGGCATCAGATGCACTAATCCCTTGGGGTGTTTCCTTCTTTCTCTCTTCCTCGCCTTTCTCTTTCTTGCTGACTTCACTCTTCCATTGACACAGTGGCTCATCGGCACTTGTTGCAGGAGGAGGTTTTCCCTTTTTGTGTTGGTGTGTGTGTATGTAGTTTTGTTCTTCTGGCACAAGGTCTGGAGCATGGGGAGCATTGGGTGGAGGCTGAGACTGTCAGAAGAAATTGGTAGAGCTGAATTGGGAAAGAGAAAGGGAGGAAAAAAGGTTGCTGTCCTGTGATGGCCCTTGCAAGGAACCTTGCGTGGCATGCTCAAATCCTGTCCCGATTTCAGGACATGATATGTGGGTGTTGTGTGCCTTCACATCATTTCTGATTTATGGAAGCCCTAAGGCGAACCTATTGCAGAGTTTTCTTGGCAAGATTTGTTCAGAGGAGGTTTGCCATTGCCTTCCCCTGAAGCTGAGAGTATGCAACTTGCCCAAGGTCACCCAGTGGGTTTCATGGGCGAGTTGGGAATTGAACCCTGGTCTCCAGAGCTGTAGTCCAACACTCAAACCACTACACCACAGTAGCACAGGACTCATTAGCACAGTCCATGTCTGTTCATCATCTCACAGTGTATTTTTATGTCAATGATGCATTCAGATATGAAGTCCACCTGTTATACTAGGTGTTGGGATGGGCCGTAATGTTGAACTAGAAAGCTGATGATTCACCTTTTAAACAGATTGAAATGGACCTTGGAACCCAGTGATTCCCAAACTCTGGTTCACCAGGTGTTTTGGACTCCAGCTCCCAGAAGCCACAGCCATCTTAGCCAGTAGTCTAGGATTCTGGGAGCTGAAGTCCAAAACATCTGGAGGACCAGAATTTGGGAATCACTATGTAACCTGTTCATAAAAAAAACCAAACCAATTTCTCTCTCAAAAACGGAAGTAGACTTATGGCTAAGTCACAAGGGATTCCAGGTCTAATGATGACCTCAATGCCTTAGGACCAGAAAATTGTCCCCTGACTTTACTGCATCTGTCCTCCCTGGCACAGGAGCTGCCTGAATGGGACCCTCTGGCCATCTTTGAAGCTCTCCACCAGCCTGTTGCTCCATTTCTGTCCTTTACTCCAGGGAATAGAGGGTTGGGGGAACAACTGGCAGATGATATGAGAATGATACAGGCATTGCGAGTCTTGAAGTTTGGACCATGTCTGCTTTGGTTCAATGACAGGGCTGCTAGATTGAATCTGGGACATGGTTCCTGTTCCTGTAATTTGAGTCCTTAACATATCTTGGAGCAGGATGAGGTACCATGGTCCCTCCACATTTTGCTGGGGTTAGGGGTAAAGGACCCCCGTGACTGTGGAAAAATAGCAAATTAAAAAAACCCAAACACAAACACTGTTCTTTTTACCTGAGAGAACACCTCTCTAGGAATCTCCAGATCCTCTAGTGCAACTCTGTGGTCAACATCTGCAAGAGGTTGATCATAGAATCATGCTGGAGGACCTACAAATACCTAGAGAAGTGTTTTCTCTAGGAATTTCTAGGTCCTTCAGCACAACTCTATGGTCAACTTATGGTAGAATTGCACTGGAAGACCTAGAGTAGGGGTAGGCAACCTTTTTGAGCCAGGGGCCGGGTTGCTGTCCCTTAGACAGTTGGGCCGAAGCACCACAAATAAATAAATAAATAGTTTTTTTGTGGGTTTTTTTCGGGCTGTGTGGCCATGTTCTGAAAGAGTTTCTTTCTGACGTTTCGCCAGCATCTGTGGCTAGCATCTTCAGAGAAAAAGTGCTAGCCACAGATGCTGGCGAAACGTCAGAAAGAAACTCTTTCAGAACATGGCCACACAGCCCGAAAAAAACCCACAAAAAAACTATGGATGCCGGCCATGAAAGCCTACGACTTCACAAATAAATAAATAAATAAATAAATACATATAAAAAAATATTTAAAAATATGCATGCACACTCTCTCAGCCCCAGAAAAGCCATGGCAAAAACCCTGTGGAGATTTTGCCAAGAAAACCCCAAGAACAAGTAATAACAACAATAATCAATATCATCATGGCAGGGGGCGGCGGCAGGACCGCCCTGGGGCCGGTCCAAAGGTCTCGGGGGGGCGGATCCGGCCCCCGGGCCTTAGGTTGTCTACCCCTGACCTAGAGATTCCTAGATAGACCATATTAATTAAAAGCACAAATAATCAAATCCATAAAACTGCAAATGTGGAGGGACAACTGTACACAAAGGACCATATTCTCCCTTACAAATCTGCCTATACCTTGAGATCTGCTGGGGAAGCCCTTTGCTCTGTCCCATATCATTCTTACAGGAACTTGGGAGAGGGCCTTTTCAGTGGCTGCCCCCAGGCTCTGGAACACTTTTTCTGGAGAGGTTAGACTGGCAGCCTTCCTGCTCTTTTTACATAAACAAGTGAAGTCCTTTCTCTTAACAAACCATTGAGGACTCATTATTCAAGGCCCATCCTGTCTAAACAATGTGCTAGATTTTCTATTTGCTATTTTTGTTGTGCTGTCTTTTAAAAAATCTTTTTTTAAACTGGTTTTAATTTTTTGGTCATTTAATCATTTTTTTATGTTTTCATTTTGTGCATTTTTAACTGTTCTTTCCCCCCCTTAAGTCCCAGACCAGGAAAAAGACAGGATGATAATGATAAAGTTCTATTAACCAGGAGGAACATACAGTGGGTCCTCCACATTTGCTAGGTTTAGGGGAACAGAACCCCTGTTAAAGTGGAAAAACTGCAAATTGTCAAAACATTTTTTTTAACGGAGGGAACACCTCTCTGGGAATCACTAGGTCCTCCAGTGAAACTCTGTCATCAACATTTGCCAGAGGTTGACCATAGAATCGTGCTGGAAGACCTACAAATGCCTAAAGTGTTTTCTCTAGTAATTTCTAGGTACTCCAATGGAACTTGATGGTCAGCTTCTGCCATTATGATGGAAGACCTAAAAAATCCTAAAGTGTAGTAGTAATCAAACCTGCTAAAGTCTAAGCAGCAAATGTGGAGGGCAGATTGTTCTTGTTCTCCCTCACTTTCCAAACCCACCCAATATGGCTGAAAATTGGGATTTGAAGGTGAGGGAAGTCAAAGCACCTTTGTCCTGCTTGACTGAATTTTACAATACCTCATCCTGTTCTAAGAGCTGTAAGGATTACAGCAGCCTCATCCTGGATCAAATCTAGCAACTCTACCCAATGGGCAAATTTGGGCAGGGTGCTTTCATAACCAAGACCCTCTCCTTGGATCTTCTTTCCATCCCTGCTGTAGCTTCTGGTTCCACATGTGGTCACAGCATGCAAGCTCGTGTGTGCATGTGCCTGCCTTCATCTGGCATAGAGGTGTGGATATATCACCTGGACAAGACGTTGGCTGGCTTTCCGTAATAGCATTATCTTCACTGTTGAAGGAAGCAGCATATGTTTACAATCCTTATCTCTTTCATGTCCAAGAACCCTGTGGATTACCTAATGATGCTCCTCTGCCTTTATATGGGGAACAGAGTCCAAGATTGGCGGTTTGCCCTGCCACCTGTTGAGTTCAAAGACACACTGGGAATTGAACTTGGCCTCCCAACACTAATGCTGTCCCAAATAAATTCTCACTTGGATCAAGAGATGCAGAATTTAGGCTAAAGTGCAACAGCCTCCATTTTCACCATCATCACTTTTAATGAGAGTTAATGCCTGATTTGCTCTAGGACCCCTTCATTTATCTTTTTAAAAGTCCATTGCATCCCTAGAACTCTTCTCCAGTACCATATTTCCAGTTACTTGATTTTCTTTCTCTCAGCTTTCTTCACTGTCCAGCTTTCACAGCCATGCATAGAAATCAGACATTCTGTGGCCTTGACTAATTCTGACTTTGGTATTTAATGATATGTTCTATTACCCTACCTATCTAGCTTATACGCAGACTATATTGTAAGGAAAACAGGCTTGGACATGGAAGAAAATAGGAAGAAAAAATATTAACAATCTGAGATATGGTGACGACACCATAATACTAGCAGAGAAACTCACAGACCTAGAACAACTACTGAGGAAGATCAAAGAAGAAAGTGCAAAGGGAGGCTGACTGTTGAACATAAATAAAACAAAATAATGACCACAGAGAACTTACACACACTCAAACTAGACAATTAGGAAATAGAAATAGTAAAAGAGTTCTCATATCTGGGATCAAACATTGATTGGAATGGGGACTGCAGCCAGGAAACCAGAAGATTAAGAATGAGGAGGGTGGCTATGAAAGAACTAGAAAGGATCCTAAAATGCAAAGACATACAACTCAACAAAAAAGTCAGACTCATACAAGCCATCGTATTCCCTATCCCCATGTATTGATGTGAGAGCTGGACAGTCAAGAAAGAAGATAGGAGGAAAATCAATGCGTTTGAGATAATGTGGTGCTGGAGAAGAGTGCTGAGGATCCCATGGACAGCCAAAAGGACAAACAAATGGGTCCTAGAACAGATCAAGCCAGAGATATCCCTAGAAGCTAAGATGACAAGACTTTGACTGCCATACCTTGGACACGCCATGAGAATTTTTGGAAAAGACAATAATGTTAGGAAAGGTAGAGGGAAGTGGAAAGAGAGGAAGGCCACGTGCTAGATCAGGGGTCCTCAAACTACGGCCCGTGGGCCAGATCCAGCCCGCTGAGGCCTTTTATCCAGCCCGCGGCTCGTCGCCCGCCAAGCCCCACCCCCAGTTGCGGGGCAGGACGGGAAGAGAAAGGCCGCAACGCGAGCGAGCCCGTGACTCCGGCCTTCATTTTGTTTGGGAACTACCATCTTAGGAGGAGGGAGGTGAAGCGGCGGTTGAGGGAAGAAGGAAGGAAGGAGAGAAGGAGGCAGGAAGAAAGGAAAGAAGGCAGGCGCCCAATCCAGCCTCAGCCGAGGTGAGCAGCGGGAGAAGGGGAAGAGGAAGCGGCTCTCTCCATCCCTCGCTGAGGGGAACCAGGGCCCTGAGGAGGCGGGCAGTTTGTAGCCCGCTCCTGATGCTGTTGCTGCTGTGTTGCCGCTGCCGCCGCCGCCGCCAGGCCCGCCTAGTGTTTTTTTGCCATCGGGGCTGAGAGTGTGTGGCCTGACCAGGTAATCCAGTGCCTTTGAGTCATTTCCGGCTTATTTTCACCCTATCATGGGGGTTTTCTTGGCAAGTTTCTTCAGAGGAGAGTTGCCATGGTTATCCTCTGAGGCTGAGAGAGTGTGACCTGCCCAGGATAATCCAGTGCCTTGGAGTCATTTCTAACTTATGGCGACCCCTATCATGGGGGTTTGCTTGGCAAGTTTCTTCAGAGGAGAGTTGCCATGGCTATCCTCTGAGGCTGAGAGGGTGTGATTTGCTCAAGGTCATGTTTTGTGTTTTTTTTAAACTCCGGTCCTCCAATGGTCTGAGAGATGGCGAACCGGCCCCCAGCTCAAAAAGTTTGAGAACCCCTGTGCTAGATGGATGGACTTTGTTAAAGAGACCACAAATATGAATTTGCAGGAGCTGGGCAGATCAGTAGAGGACAGAGGGACCTGGAGATGGCTCATCCAAAGGGTCTCCATGGGTCGAGGTTAACAACAACAACAACAACACCTTTACACTTGAGGATCTTATCTAGGCCCTTCTTGTCAAATTCCTGAATGAGGCATTCCACATCTTCTCCACACCCTGCTGCTTGGGAGGAGAGGGAAATGTTGCCAATCCATTGTGCTCTTCCCTTCCGGTTTCCCAAGGCATTGCAACAAGATGCTCATGGGTGCAGTCACAGTTACAATTCCAAATCAGAGGTTGTAGCCTTCTGGAGTGAGTAATCTTTCCCTCTGGTGTTGCATACAAATGGCAGTGTTTGCCTGTCCCTCTGTCGCAAGACTTTCCTCTGGCTTAGAAGGGTGTTTCCATGGTTATGTCTCCTTGGACCATCAAACAAAGCAGCAAGAGTTACCTTAGTAGACATGCTGTCATGTTGCCTAGCAAAAATCGAGTGCGTTTCTCATGGGTATTTCTGCATCTTAAAGGGAACTTTAACAGAAGTTGCCCTGTGGAACAGTATGGGTTGGGTCCAGGCTATTTGAAGGACTGTATATCCCTGTACAGCCTATCAATTGGTGGGAACAAGGGAGACAGAGTCTTCTTGGTGGCTGCTCCCAGACTTTGGAGCTCCCTCCCCAAAGAGGCCAGGCTGGCCCCATCCTTGCTCTCTTTCTGTCAGCAAGTTAAGACATTTTTGTGCTGCTAGGCCTTTAAAGATGGATGAGGTTGGGCTCTTAATGCTGTTTGATGCTGGTTTTGAAGTTTTTGAAGGGTCTGTATATAATTTTTTTATTTTTATTGTTTTAATGCATTTTAGGATTTGTAATTGTTTCAATATTTGATTGCTTAATTGTGTGTTTTGTACTCTCATTTAACTTCTATAGTGTTGTTAACCTGTATTGTTTTAAAATGTTTTTAGCCACCTTGGGTCCCACGGTGGGGCTCAAGGCTGGGTATGTTGTTTGTTTGTTGTTGTTGCGTGGCTTCATGTCATTTCTGACTTATGGCAACCCTAAATTTTGCCAAGAAAAACCCATGATAGGTTCACCATAAGTCTGAAAGAACTTGAAGGCACACACAAGGCACACAAAGTGAACTTACTATGGAGTTTTCTTGGCAAGATTTATTTAGAGGAGGTTTGCCAGTACTCCCTCTGAGAGCTTATGGCATGCCCAAGGTCACCCAGTGGGTTTCATGGCCAAATGAGGAATCGAACCATGGTCTTTAGTCATTGTCCAATGATCAAACTACTATGCCATGATGCCTGTCTGTGGTAGGTGGAATATAGATGAAGAAAATAATAACAATTTCAGTAGGACTCAACACACCTTACCTGTGCCAACTCAGGTAAAGTCTCTGTGGGGTGGAGGGATGAAGAGGCCAATAAGGGACCACTGATGGCCAGCCCCTGAAGGAGAGGACGTGGAAAGCAGAAGCTACAAGACAGTAGAAGGGATTCAGGTATCTCTTTTGGACTTATGTTGGAAGAGAATGAAGGCCTGTGACTCAAGATTCGTGTAACAGCTTGTCTGAGGCCTTTCTTGGCTGCCAGAGTTGGGAGATACCCAAGGGAGATGTAAGCCAAGAGAGACTTAGAGGAAGCCAGAAGACAAGCCCTGCTACCAAAAGGGGGAAAAACAGGCAAAATGGCAAGGCAAAAAGGCCTGATATGAAGCACCTTTTCTCAGCTTTGCAGTTAGCTTCTCTCCTTTGGTTTCTTTGTGTTTTGTCTGTGCTTTGGGTTTATAAATAAATTCCATAGGCTGCATCCATACTGCAGAAGTAATGCAGTTTGACACCACTTTAACTGCCATGGCTCACTGCTACGGGATTCTGGGATTTGTACTTTTGTGAGACATTTAGCATTCTTTGTCAGAGAACTCTGGTGCCCCACCAAACTACAATTCCAAGCACTCATTCCATAACAGTGAGCCATGGCAAATGATGTGGTGTCAAACTGCATTATTGCTGCAGTGTGGATGCAGCCCTAGTCTAGCTCCTCTTGAACTCTTCATTCTGCAGCTACCTACCAATGTCTTGAGTCCTCTTTTGCTGTGTTACTATAACAGCTCCTCCTGCAACCATTTTCACCAGCTGCCTATTTGAGAACTCTCTAGATTTAAAAGTTAAGTTGAAGCTTAACTTTTGCAGGTTAAACTTTTGCATATATAATTATTTGTATGTTTGCCATCAATAATTAAATGGGATTTTCTGGGGGTATTTTGTGACCTACTGTGGACAACATGCATAGACTAGATTACGAAATGTGAAGAAAAACTAAAAAAAAAAAAGTTTAGTAAAGTCATAAATGCATAAAATAACAGTGAGTATGGGTCAAATACTCTCAGAACATCTGGGAAGAAGTTATTAGAACACCATAAAACTAGACTTACCACGACTTCCCAAACATCGTTTACAGTCGCAGTCCCAAGTTGTGGAACAACCTGCCGGAGGAGATCCGTCTTATTACTACTCTAGAAGCCTTCAAGAAGGCACTTAAGACGGAGCTCTTCCGGCGGGCCTATCCATCTGATCTTCCAGATTTTTAGACTCTGACAATGATTGCCTATTTTATTTTATTTTATCCTATTTTATTTTCATTTATTTTATTATATTGTATTCTATTCTCTTAATCTATTTTATTACTTTGTTTATATTTTGTACATTGTATTCATTTTATTGTGTAATCCCACCTCGATCTGTAGGGAGAGGCGGGAAATATAAATAAAACAACTTCTTCTTCTTCTTATAATTATTATTAAATATTGACCAGAGTGGTAACTGAGTCAAGAAATAAGAAGAAGGGAAGGGCAGCTATGAAAGAACTAGAAAAGATCCTGAAGAGTAAAGACATACAATTGAGCACTAAAGTCAGAATAGTTCAGACCATTGTATTCCCCATTGCCATATATTGATGCAAGAGCTGGACAATGAAGGAAGCAGACAGAAAGAAAATCAACATATTTGAGATGTGGTGCTGGAGAAGAGTGTTGAGAATCTCATGGACAGCCAAAAAGGCAAACAATTGGGTCCTTGAACAGATCAAACCAGAAATGTCAGTGAAAGCCAAGATGATCACATTGAAGCTAAATTGAAGTAAATGCATCTGAGGAAGTAGACCTAGGTCTACGAAAGCTCATGCTGCCAACTTCTTTCTTTAGTTAGTCTCAAAGGTGTTATAAGAACACTATATTTACAAATTGAAGCTATTGTACTTTGGCCACATAATTAGAAAGCATGAATCACTAGAAAAACAATAATGCTAGAAAAGGTAGAGGGTAGAAGAAGGAGAGGAAGACAGTATGCCAAATGGACTTAATCATAGGCATGGGTTTGCAGGGCCTGAGCAGAGCAGTGGAAGATAGGGAGTCCTGGAGGTATCTCATCCCCAGGGTTGCCATGAACTGGAGTCGATTCAACGGTAGCTAACAACAAATCCCTGCTTCTCCTTCTAACTCTGAAGCCTCACCTGGCACTAGCCACCCTGCTGCAGCTGCTTTCCTCCTCTCCAGCCACATCTGGGACTACAAGGCTCCCAGGATGGAAGTGGCACTATGCTCAGGTTCCTGTGCACATAGATAAGAATTTCAAGGGTTAACTGGTGTTATGATAAGTTGGTAATTTTGTTTTATGTGTCTGTTGTCTTTATGCTGTTTTTATTATATGTTTGTATGTAAACCCACTGGGTGACCTTGGGCAAGTCATACTCAGAGGATAGTAACAGTAACCCCTCCTCTGAATTAACTCGCCAAGAAAACCCCATGATAGGTTCTCCTTAGGGTCACCATAAGTTGGAAATGACTTGAAGGCACACAACAACAGCAACAACAGCAACAACAACAACATATTGATGACTGTGATTATGTCCCTTTTGTTAAAATGTACAAAAAAATAAAAATAAAAAAGGAATATAGACTGAGTTAAAGTGAGGGGGGGTAGAGATATTAAAGTTCTTCCACATTTATGGGGGAGTCTTGCATTCAATCTCCCATGAATGTGGAGGTCTGACTGTAGACTCTTCTTCCTACATGAGTGTTTCTGGGCTTGATTGACCAAGTAGAGCAGTGGTTCCCAAATGATTTGGACTTCAGCTCCCATAATTCCTGACTGTTGGCCAAGTTGGCCAGGACATCTGGGAGCTGAAGTCCAAAACAATTGAAGGACCAAAGGTTAGGTACCATTGAGGTAGAGTATTCCTTGCCTAAGAAAACCCTCTGAAATTCATGGGGTTGCCATAAATCGACAGGTGACTTGAAGGTACACACATGCGCTCTCTTTTAACTCCTGCTCAGACACAGGGTGACCAGATGTTTTCCTTTTCCAGGACACGTCCTACGTTTCAGCCTTCATAGTCATGCTCAAAATGTCCTCCATTTTGAGCATGACTAAGAAGCATGAATTTATATGAGTTTTCTTAGCTTAATGTCCTGCATTTTGCAGTTACTTGTCCACCTTTGCAGTTATGACATCTGGTCATCCTGGCTCTGACACCTTACTTTTCCATTGAGCAAGTTGGTGGCCTTCTAGATGTTGTAGGACTGTGACTCCCATGATCCCTCACCATTGTCTGTGCAGAGTGGGAGTCCAGCTACATTGGAGGGATGCATTTTGTTAACCTTTGCTGTTGTAGGACATAGTTTTTATTCAACCATCCATGTTTTTAAAAAACGACAGCATCAAAAATTGCACAAACCCATGGTAGTGTGTTAAATTTGTGCCACTGATGCCTGCATCTCTTTGGTTCACTGCCCACTCTGGATTCCCCCTTTCTCTCCAAATTGTCATTCTTCTGCAAAACAGCTTTCCCTTTACCAGCAGCTGCTGTCCTTCAGCTCCTCAAGTGAAGAAAATAATAGGGTGGTTAGCAAGCATTTCTCCTTTGTCCCCTGCAGGCACCTCCCTCTTCTGTCTCCCAAACTATTCATCCTCCAAAATCATAGCTTAATTAGCCAGCCTGTTATGAAAATATAAGTCTGATGTCAGTGTTCCAGTTCTCTAGAATAGACAGGGCATGCAACTGCAATAATTATTTCTAATAAAGGGGCTGGTTAAATGGTAATAACAGTAACAGGGATGCCCTTGGCTTCTCCTCTTGGAATAAGCTGTCTGCCAGCTTTTCAAAAGCTTTCTGGCTATTTAAGATGGGTGAAGGCTGCCGACTGGGTGATGGATGACACCACATGCCATCAAAGCTACTGAGGGTGTGTGCTCTTTTTCATGCTGATTGTCTAACAGAGGAAGGTGTCTGCATTCTTTCTGCCACTGGTGATACAGGTTTTGGGGAGGTGCCCCATGGGGTATGTGTAGGTTGGAGTAGGAATGTTCTTTCAGGTATATTAACAATAGTGTTGCCAGGTTTACCAAACAGCAATAAGGGATGGTTAAAATTCATGACATGCAGGATTGTCAGTAAGGAATTAGCTATTAACAAGGTTGTGCTCTGCCTACTGTAAGTGGTATTTCCAATTGATGGTGATCCTAAGACAAACCTTTCAGGTTTCTGGGGCTGAGAGTGTGTGACTTGCTGAAGATCACACAGTGGGTTTCCATGGCCAAGCAGGGAATCAAACCCTGATCTCCAGAGTCATAGTCCAATGCTCAAACCACTACACCACACTGGCTCTCTTCTATCTACCACATGAAATTACAGGTTGAGTATCCTTTATCTGGAATTCCAAAATCCAAAGTACTCCAAAATCCAAAACTTTTTGAGCTACAACAACAGGTAGCATAATACATACCTGTACTGTACTTCTATGTATAAATTAACATATTGTCCCCAATTAGAAATCATGTAATAATACACACTTTTTTATATCAGAATACAGGATTTTTGGGAATCTTCTTCTGTCTGTGTAAAATGAAAGGCTTCCCAACTCTTAAACAAGGGACATTCTATATTATAAGGCACACCTGTCAAAGGATACGTTTTTCAGACCCAAACAGCGGGTACTTTCTCCCTTATAGGACTCTGTTTGGGATTAAGCAATAGGGTTCCAGCCGTGCAGCTGCACATTTTTGGATGGTGCATGACTATGCATAAGTTTCTTCATTGAACTACTTTATTGATGGGTTGCACAACCAGTCATTGTATATAGGTAAAGTAGCAGATACACTGCTGGTTGCACAGGGTTGTGTCATGCAACCACCATGAAACTATGTAAATCATAAGAGTTGGAAGACGCCCCATAGACAGTTGAGTCCAACAAGACCCTGGTCAATACAGGAACTCCAGCCAAAGCATCACCATCAGGTAGTTGTTCAGCCTCTTTTTGAAGACAGCCAAAGAAGAAGACTCCACAACCTCTCTAAGGAATTGGTGCCATTTCCAGATATCTATTACTGTCAAAAAATTCCTTTTAATATTCAGTCAAAATCCACCCTCCTGTAACTTAAAACCATTAGATCTGGTCCTACTGTCTGGGGCAGCAGCGAACAAGTCTGCCTCCTCCTCTCTTGTGACAGCCCTTTAGATCTTAAAAAGAGTGAAATCATGTCACTTTAAAAATCCTATTAAATATTCACCCATAGTAGCTCTAGTTGTCATAGTTTGGCTAACAGAACCAATTGCTCCTCAGCTTTGTTTTAGAGGAAATCCTGAGATGTATCTCATTTTTTGTCCTCTTCCCCCAAATTTGGTGGTGCCGCCTGCTGGCTTGATTACTAATTCTGCCATCTTCAGAGGGAGATGCTATAGCTTGAGGCAAGGGTAGAAACCAGTCATTTAAGAGAAACTCAGGGCTGTTATTGACTGCAGAACTCATTGTGAATCTGCAAAGCTAGTATTTGCTACATGAAACAAATGCTAACTTGGAGGTTTTGGTCTTTGTCAGCCAAGATAACTTGTAAGCTAGGCAAGTTGTTTTGCAGGGACAAGGAACTTCATTCATGTCTTCCATTGTAAGAAGAGATCTGCCAGATCAGAAAATGGGATTGTCTTTATTTATATATTAAAGTTTATATCCCCTTCTATATTATGAGATGTCAGGGCAGCATGCAAATAAAATCAACATAAACAAATTAAAATAATTTAAAACAATAACAATTTAAATAGGCAAAAAGCATATTAAACAGGTTAACCAAATTACAACAGGTTAAAAAGGTTAAAGGTTTGAAACCATATGTGTAATTATTTTGGAGTGAGTACTGTATGTGGAGAGATTTTGTAGCACCTTTGAGACTAAGGGGGGTTGCAGACTGTCAGAAATAGTGCAGATTGAGTCCATTTTTAGGGTTGGGGTTAGGGAATCATGGGAATTGTTTTTTTCTGAGACATTGAGCCTTCTCTGTCAGAGAATTCTGGTGCCACAATAAACTACAGTTCCCATGATTCCCTAATCCTAACCCTAACCCTAACCCTAAAAGTGGACTCAATTTGCACTATTTCTGTCGGTCTGCAACCCCCCTAACTGAAATAAAGAAGTTGGGAGCATGAGCTTTTGTAGAGTTCAGTCTGCTTCCTCAGATGCATATGAATCACTGCGGCCTCAGAAGCTTTGATTAGCATCTCTGTCTTTACCTGGCTCCTACATAAAGCCAGTGTTGATGCCATTTGGGTCTCCAGGGGGAGAGTGGTCCACAGCTGGGGTGCCACAGCTGAGAAGGCTCTTTCTCACATCCTCACACAGTGTGTTGACGTCATTGGCAGGACAGAAAAGAGGGGGGCCTTATTCATTGTGTTGCATTGTGACACCATTGGTTGTCACTCTAAGAAAATGCATTGAATTGGTATCAGAGTTTGGAACTGCTTCTTCTTTGGGCTACAGCAGGGGTAGGCAACCTTTCCCCTTTAAGGGCCGAGGGACTTCAGCTCCCAGAATCCCAGGAGCTATTGGCCAACATGGGACTATTGGCCAACATGGCTGAGGCTTCTGGGAGCTGAAGTCCCTCGGCCCTTAAAGGGGAAAGGTTGCCTACCCCTGGGCTACAGCTTCCAAAATCCCTAGCCATCTCTGGAATTATTGTTCTTAGAAGAAATAAACTTGCAGAGAGGTGCTCTTTTTGAGGTAAAAGAAAATTTCTACTTCCTAATGGTTTTGCAGAGTAAGAATATGAGCATCTTCTTTCAACCTGATGTCTGAGTTATTGTTTGGTCTGACCTTTTATGGCCAGAGAAAAGCAGGAAGGAGGGTGTTATAGGTTAGCTTACATTTTTGAACACGGTTGATTTAGAAAGTGGCATTGGAGGATCCCTTTTTCTCAAACCTATGTCTGCTGTGGGGTCCTGCTGGTATCCATCTTACTTCACTCACTTTATAACATCTAGACCAGACTTTCTCAGCTTTTGTGCCCAGGAGGAACCCTTGAAATAATTTACAGGTTTCAAGAAACCCCTATATAAAAATTATTATCAGCAGCTCAAACAAGTTTATTAATTTCTTCAATCAATTAATTCAAAGCAGGTGGCCAACTCTACAGGGTTAGAGAACAGTTTTCATCCTTGTGGGTGCAGTGCTGTACACTGGAAATGTTGTTGTATCACTTTCGGCCACCATTTTTCTATGAATTTCAATGGGAAAATGGCCTTGGAGAGAGTGGCAGTTCTAGGTGGGTTGAGAAACCCTTTTGTGTTTGCCAGCAGTCATCTGTCATTTTTTCCCTAGGTTTTAAGCAACAAATTTGAGATTTTGAGATTTTAGGGGAATTGCTGGGGTCTCTGAGGGCCACAACAGTGGGCTTTGGGGACCATGTGCATTTCTCCTACCCTTTTCTTAAAGTAATCCTCAGCGTCCCAAAACAGCCGAGGGGAGAGGTAAAAAATCTGGAAGTAAAACTGAAGTTAGAGAGCCCTGGTGGATGTGAGAGCTGGACAGTCAAGAAAGAAGATAGGAGGAAAATCAACACATTTGAGATAATGTGGTGCTGGAGAAGAGTGCTGAGGATCCCATGGACAGCCAGAAGGACAAACAAATGGGTCCTAGAGCAGATCAAGCTGGAAACCTCCCTGGAAGCCAAGATGACCAAACTGAGACTGTCGTACTTTGGACACATCATGAGAAGGCATGAATCGTTGGAAAAGACAATAATGTTAGGAAAGGTGGAGGGAAGTAGAAAGAGAGGAAGGCCACATGCTAGATGGATGGACTTTATTAAAGAGACCATGGGTATGAGTTTTCAGGAGCTGGACAGAGCAGTAGAGGACAGGGGGGCCTGGAGATGTGTCATTCATAGGATCGCCATGGGTCGAGACCAACGCAAAGGCAGTTAACAGTAACAGCAACTGCAGCCATAAGGTTGTGAGTTTGATCTCAGGGCTCCAAGGTTGACTGAGCCTTCCATCCTTTTGTCGATCAGTAAAATGAGTACCCAGCTTGTTGGGAGCAATTGGCTTACAGATTGTAAACCCTTAGAGAGTGCTGAGTTCAGTGGTATATAGAAATGTAAATGCTATTGCTGTTGCTGTTGCTGTTGCTATTGCTACTGAAGTGATTTCTTGCCTTGATTTTTTTGGGGGCCAAATGGCACAATGCAGTCAGCCAAAGGGATGAAAATTGGCTCCCCAGTTTGTCATGGTTGCCCACCCCATGCCACGCAAGTTTTGCCCTTCCCCTGTTCCCTGCCATACCTGCTATTGGCTGTCTGCTCTGCGTTTATGATTCTTGTTAATAATTGTTTGTTGTTTCTTGCTGTTTTAATTTTATGATGTTTAATACTGTTTTAAGGGGTGGGAGGGTTTTGGGATTGTACATCTGTGATGTTTTATTAATGTAAGCCGCCCCGATTGAATCTGCAGAGGGGCGAGATACAAACAAATAAATAAATAAATAAATAGGTCTTGGGGACCCAAAGTTATGTGTTGTCCATATGCTGATATTGCTCAACTCTGTTTCTCCAGGCTATCCCAGCCTAGTAAAGCTGTGTACATACTGGATCAGCACCTGCTAAAAATGGAAGGACATTCAGTCATTTTCATGGTCAGTGACTGAATCCTGGAGTTTCCAGTTAAACTGATCAGTCTATGCTGCCCAGTTGACTGATGGCACAATGGTTAAGGGGGAAAAACTCCTGAAAGGTCTTGTTAGGTCTGGGTCAGCATTTGTAACTGTGTACCTGTTCAATTTCTTTTGCAAGCAATGCTCTCTCAATCTTCAGTTCTGCTTGCTTCCAGGATCAGAGGCTGCCTTTGAAATGTCACATGGCATCTCATGCAATAGTTGGCATTTCCTTGCACCTGAAAATAAAGTAACCTCCCCCCCTCCCAGCAAGGTTCATCTGGGAATGAGGGAGAGAAACAAATCAAGGAGCTGATTTCCCGTCAGGCACCAAATTAAATCATTTTGGCAAGAGCTAAAAATATCCCTTCAATGCCATGGCTCATCACAGAAGTAAAAAGCAAACCTGCTTCTCAAACTGGCAGGGGGGAGAGATAGGAGAAAATGGATAGCAGTTGGGTGCAGAGGCAACTTACAGAATGGTTGAAGACAACTTTGGAACACTTCTTGGAGATGAAAGGTGATATGGGTTATATTGGTTATCCTCTTCTGGACATGCATCAACTTGTCAATATCCCTCTTGAAATGTGGTGCCCAAAACTGTACACAGTACACAGATAATGTCATTGACTTAAATTGTACTCTCAGCATTAACAATTTCAGAATTTACTAATTAATTCTACAAGAGACTGTGCTAAAGAAGCAGTAAATTTTACTAGAGAACTTAGGTATCCTGGATTTTTCTGCAAAACCACTTCTCACTTTTTATTAGTTTTGGGGAAGTACAGGGATCAGGCCACAAGATCCTAACCACTTATTTTAATTCATGATGAGTACAGGTTAGCTAATTCTTGGTTTAAAGCTTTTAAACCAAGTAGAAAGAGCAGGTAGAAAGAGCAGCACCCAACTGCTATCTGCATTCAAATAATAGAGCTCCTGTGTTCTATACCAGACTTTAGCTAGGATCCATGCAAGCTACATAAAGGGTGATGGTAAGGAGATTAGGTTGATAGCCAGTGTGGTATAGTGGTTTGAGTGTTGGTCTACAACTCTAGAGATCAGGGTTCAATTACCTGCTCATCCACAGAAAACCACAAGGTGACCTCAGGTAAGTCACATACTCTCAGCCCTAGAAAACCCCATCATAGGTTCATTGTAGGGTCCACTTGAAGGCACAAACAACAACAACAACAAAAAAAAACAGATTAGATTAGGGCTGGAGAAAGGGAAAGCACGTGAAGTATTCCTGGTAGGGTGGATGAGAAACAAACAAAAAAAAAAAAAGATTAGATTAGGGCTGGAGAAAGGGAAAGCACGTGAAGTATTCCTGGTAGGGTGGATGAGAAACGGGGTTTTCCAAAATTCATGTGGCTGTTTCCCTCTTTCCCAAGCTCAAAACAGTGACAAGCAGGCAGGAGTAAAATCATGGATGGCATTTTGCAATTTCGTTCTGATAAGGTTTTTAGTGCAAGGATTTATATGTAAATGGCAATTTAACTTAAGCTGAAGAGTTAAGTTCCCCTCCTTTCTAATGCAAATGCTGTTGAATTAGATTTTGTGGGGTTTATTAATGATTAAATGTGTTAAATGTTTTCTACTAACTGTCCAATCTCTGCATGGGCTGTTGCTTTCTTGGTAGTTGATGGGGGAATTGGTTAACATCAAGCGCTTCTCTGAAAGTACTGGCTGTGTAATATGCTTCAGTGCTTCAATCTTTAATGCACCACCCCCTCAGTAAGGAAGAACTTTTCCACACTGATGAAAATATGTAGGTCAAAGTACTAGTTGTAATGTCCCCATGTTATGCTATCTTCTTGGCAGGTCTGGCCCTACTGTTAGGAGGATCCTTACAGTGGGGGAGCCATCTCAGGCTGTAATTTTGGGGTGTCATGAAGATTTGGGGTGTCATCAGTGGTGTGGGCAGCAATGCTTTTAGGATGTTCTATCTCATGTGCTTAAAATAAATTGACTGAGCAATATACACCTTCATCTAGTGCAGTGATTTTCAAACTTTGGACCTCCAGATGTTTTGAACTTCAGTTGTCAGAAATCCTGACAGTTGGCCAAACTGGCTGGGGCTTCTGGGAGATGAAGTCTAAAACATCAGGAGGACCAAAGTTTGGCAACCACTGATCTAATGTGTGTGCTGGCTCACTTCAGGAATCAAAGCTATCTTGGCCTGGCTATTGATCTTTGTAATGTGCTGTCTATGTGTATTGATGTGTGTGTCCTGAAATCATGCACAGATTCATGATGGTGAAGCACAAAAGTTCCCTGAGAATTCTGAAAATACAAGTCCTGGGGATTCCATAGGATGCAGTCATGGCGGTTAAAGTGGAATCATAGTGTTATAATGATGTAGTATGAGTGGGTCCAAGGAGGACCAGAATGAGCCACCTTCCTGTTATAGCCTCAGTGGCTAGGGACCATGTTATCTAAAGCAGGGGTAGGCAACCTTTCCCCTTTAAGGGCCGAGGGATTTCAGCTCCCAGAATCCCAGGAGCTATTGGCCAACATGGAACTATTGGCCAACATGGCTGAGGCTTCTGGGAGCTGAAGTCCCTCAGCCTTTAAAGGGGAAAGGTTGCCTACCCCTGATCTAAAGTATCACCTTCTCTTTAATTTATTGTTGTGTGCCTTCAAGTCATTTCTCACTTCTGGTGACACTGGGAGCCTTATCGCCTTACAAAAGAAAGCCAAGACGCAGCGAGAGAGAAGTGGCTTTCTCTGTGCTTCTCTACATGCTGTCATAGCACTTCCACTCTCTTCCCCAGGGAGACAGTCATGAAAGTGTTTCTTTTGTCAATTGAATTTGACAAAAGACACCCTTATATGACCATCTCCCCCAGGAAAAGAACAGAAGTACTTTGATGGTATGCAGGGAGGCAAGGAGAATGTCACTTATCTCTTGCCGTGAGTTTCTTTTGTCAGGTGATAAGGCTCTAAGGGGTTCCTATCATTGGGTTTTCTGGAGCTGAGAGTGTATGACTGGACCAAGGTCACCCAGTGAGTTTCCATAGCTGAGTAGGAAATCGAACCCTGATCCCCAGATTCCAACACACAAATCACTACACCAAGCTGGCTCTCCTTTAGTGTGTACACTAAAAACATTTTAAGACAGGAGTGGGAAACCTCTGGCCTTCCAGATGTTGGAAGTGGCACCTTCTCCATTTATTGAACTCCAGGAAGTGATGTCATGCCACTTCCTGTTCAGTTGGGGCATGCCCTTATGTCCTGTGGGAAGGGTACAAGGATAGAATTTAGCCCCTGTACTCAATACGGTTACCCACTCTTTATTTAGGGAGTGGAAAATGAGAAAGGAGAACTCAACCCAACAAGCTGAATTACCATTTCTGGAAATGTGGTTTTGTATATTAGCTTTACCAAACGAAAGGGATTTCTCATTATAGAAATAGTAGCAGAAGCCAAAGTCATAGAAGCATAGAAAGGAACCCCTGGTCCATTAGGGGCTCTTGAAACTTGTCTTCCCGCAGATAAGGAAAACTGCAAGGTACGATATTGTAACCGTCTAATGTAGTGGTTCTTATCCTATTCTGGATTGCAGAGCCCTATGAAAATCTGATATAAGCTGGTGTGTGTGTGTGTGGGGGGGGGGGGAATTCATCAATTTACAGGAATGAAATTGAAAGAGTAAAAAAATAATTTTTGGCATTTGGTTCACTGAAGCCCATCTCTGGTCTAATATAAGAATCCCTTATCATGTGGATACAGAGCTCTGTCTGTACTGCAGAACACAAAAAAGTTTCCTTTTGGACTACAACTCCCAGAATCCCCTAGCCAGAAGCATGCTGTTGGCTGAGGGATTCTGGAAGTAGTTGTGCAAGTAGTCCCCCCCCCCCCAAAAAAGAGGAATGTTTTCCATGCACAACTACAGACACAACATAGTATATGTGGCTGGAACATCTCAGGATTTGCTGCCTTTCCTTCGCCTGAAGACGGTTTCCAGGAAACCCATTGCTCTGCTAGTGTACACAAGCCCAGAGCTGATGATAGGCTGGAGGTGTTGTGTTGTCACTTTTTGGACCCGGAAATCTACTTTTCCTCTTTCTAAGTAGGTTATGTTTACATTTGCTTGCTTTTTCCCTTTTTTGTCCTCCCATCTGCTGCAGAGCTCCTTTGCTTCACCTCGAAAGGGAGGGATATGAAAAGAGATTGACTTAGTAGGTTTTTCAGCCTATTCAATGAGAGACTGTGCTAAAGACCCAATAAATTTTGCTAATGAACTAGATACTTAATTCTCTTGGGTTTATGCCTTAGTAGGTTTTCTGTTGGTCCCTCCTGCGCCAAAGCCTTCCTCTGCTATCTATCCAAGTTCTTGTAAGTTCGTCCTGCATTTTTTATAAGATCACAACTTCTGCGCAGAGTCTCTGAACCATGCGTGCATATGTGTTGTGTGCCTTCAAGTTGTTTCTGACTTATGGCGACCCTAAGACTGGGATTTTCTTGGCAAGTTTCTTTAGAGGGGGTTTGCCACTGACATCCTCTGAAGCTGAGAGAGCATGGGTTTACATGGCCAAGCTGGGATTCATACCCAGATTTCCAGAGTCATAGTACTGCAGTCACAAGGTTGTGAGTTCGATCCCAGGGCTCCAAGGTTGACTCAGCCTTCCGTCCTTTTGTAGGTCAGTAAAATAAGTACACAGCTTGTTGGGGGCAATTGGCTTACAGATTGTAAATCGCGAGAGTGCTGAGTTCACTGGTAAGTGGTACAGAAATGTACATGCTATTGTTATTTTATAATCCAACATCCAAACCACTACACCACACTGGATCTCCCTCTGAACCATCTGCATCACTCTTATCACCCACTTTTCAAAATGCACTTTCTGCTTTCATCATCTTCTAACCATCCCAAAGACAAGAGCAAAGTGGGTTTACCTCCGTTAGCAAATGCAATGGGATCTTGTAGCACCTTGAGACTAGATGAGAGAAAGAAGTTGTAGCATTAGCTTTCATCGACTTGGGCTGCTGCAGTATTGAAGCAGTTTGATACTGCTTTAATTGCCATGGC